>JAQQAC010008350.1:35455185-35484672 GCA_029783875.1 Phataginus tricuspis | reverse complement strand
TAAATACATAATAAATAAAATAAAACTCCAAAAAAAAATTAGAATTATTAGAGTATTGGGATGAATATATCAAACCAAAACAAGGCACAAAAGAAACTATAATGCAGAATATTAACATCTTTGAAAATTTTAAATTAAGTTTATAAACCAAAAAGGACATAATTTTGAAAACCTGAATTATGTGGTTGGTATGGAACAGATCCACAGAATGGTCATCATTCCCCCAGGGCACATGCCCTTCCTTCTCAGTCACTAAATCTTCCCTACAGCTTATTAGAAATATTCCATGGAGTCTTATGGAACTGTTTTCTTCAAAATGCTCTCAACCTGTTCTCTCCAGATTCCCTTTACTTTCAACTTTGTCTACATAATTGAGTTTTACAGGAAGTTTAGTGGGATTTTTTGTTTTTACGTTTCACTTTTGTTGTTGTTTTGTTTTTAATGTCCTTATGCCCATTCCCCAGGTAAATTAATTCAGAATCTCTGAGAATGGAGCCTCATGGTACTAGCTTGCCCTATGATTAGATGGGCCCCCTACTAGTCTGCCTTTCAAGGCTGGCCACTGGGTGGACTCCCACTACCCCAGGAAGTGCTGCTAGCTGTGTTCTGCGAACAGGTAGGACCACTACTGGACTCTGCAGCCACCTTTGATCCTGCAGGGTGGCAGGCTGTGTTTCCTGGCCGAGCAGTGTCACTGGTTGGATTCCACATCTGGGCAGGGCTGCTGGCTGTGCTCTGCAATTGCTCCTGGTTAGGTGGGGCCTCAGGCTGTGCTCCCCAATGGGATGATGCCACTGGCAGCACCGCAGCATTGGACAGGTTCTCAGGTTGGGCTGGGTGATCAAGTAGGCCCTTGGCTGTGCTCCACAGTCAGGTGAGGCCACCGGCAAAGCTCCAACACAGAAGAGGCCTCCAGCTGTACACTGCGGGTGGGTGAGGCTGGAGACAGGGCTCCACTGTGGGTGGGCTCACTCTCCAGGCTCCCTGGGCCAGTGGGGCTGCCGGCGATGTACTGCAGAAGAAAGACCACGTGAGGACACAGAGAGAAGGCAGCAATCAGCAAGCCAAAGGGAGAGGCCTCATGAGAAATTAATCCTGCCTACACCTTGATCTTGGATTTCCATCCTCCAGAACTGTGAGAAAATAAGTTTCTGTTAAAGCCACTAAGTCTCCAGTGTTTTGTTATGGCAGCCCTCACGACCTAATACAATGGTACTGATCACTCATGTATTAAGACCAAAGGAACATTTAAAGCAAAAGATGTCTCTTACTGCATCATGTGCTATGTTCCATTGTGCAATACACTTAATATCATTCCTATGGGGTTTTTAAATCAGTAGATCAATGGCATGATTAAATATGTTATGTATTTGCCAGAAGCTCATCATACCAAAAACATTGCCAGTGCTTAAAATGTCACTGATTGTTCAGAAAAAAAAAAACTTGAGACTTTATTGTGTGCACTATATAATCCTAGGAATTAAACATTTAAGGATGATTCAGAGCCAGTATGAATGGACTTATGTCTGTTTCCAAAACTTCTGCAATGTTTCACAAATATTAAAAGTTAGGCACATAGTAATGAGCATTAGTGGCAAAAATAATTGTTAATTTTTATCATTCAAGGACAGTGAATTGGTCCGTTCCTCCTATTTTCCTTTATCCAAAGCAGCCTTGCTTTGTGTTTTACACTTCTTACTTTATTTAAGTGTTCTTTTGAAAAAAGGATTTGAGAATGAGAATAACAATTTAAAACTACTACTGAAGTAATTTATTTTTATGTTTCTTATAAGTTAATGATTATTTAATTATTATAATATATTAATTGTAATATATGTCAATAATATATTAATTGTAATGTTATGTTAAATATTGAATAAGATGTCACAACCTTCCAAAAGTATCAAACACAAAGAAACTTACCAGCAATTGTTTTTAAAAATGTAAGGAACTGTGTTAATTTGCACTACTTACCATGTTTGATTGCAGAAAGACTCAAAGGTTACAAACTGTACATACTCCTGGGGCAACTATAAACAGCATGCCAAAAGCAGGAAAGGGGTAGCTTCTTTGTCCTTCCACTGCTGGGTCGCTCCAGGTGTGCTCTGCCCAGATCTCAAACCACCAGTAGCATGTGTGTAAAGTACCTCGGTACCAGGTGTCAAGCAGGAAGCCCAAGTCTCTCCTAGTGGGAATCTTCTATAGTGAACTGGTCACATAGGAACCTTCCAGCTACCTGAACAGTCTCAAAACCTTCAAAAGCTCCAATGAAGCCCAGTGCAAGTCACAGCTCAATAACTATTACTAAATAACGCTGAGATGATTACATTGTGCCCTAAAATACATAGTTAATATATATATTTACTATGGAAGTATTCCCCAGAGGTCACTAAAATGCCCTAGGAAGTTTTCTTTCATGCCTTCCATGATGTAGAAATACACAGTTGTTATCTTTTATCGTCTGACCCTTAGCTACCTCTCTAGTTTTGTTTTCCCTGCCATCCCCTTCACCCTTAGTGCGCTTCGCTCTGCTTCATGATGCAGACTTCCCTCCCGGCTCTTTCTCCAGCCACACCCTTCCCTCCTCCTGTCTTCAGGACAACACTCTTGCAGTGCCCCCCTGACAATCCGTTGTGAGAACGATCCTTCTCATCATAGGCCCACATGCACCTTCTCAGAGAGACTTTCCTGCAACACGCTGCTTAAGAGTCTGCCTTATGGCACTGCGTAGACTGATACTATTTATTCTCTGTCTCTTCCACTTAAATGTAAGGTACATTATATCAGTAACATTATATTCCCAGTGCCTAGGACTGAGCTGGCCACATGTTATGCTGGCCTACATTTGCTACTTAACAATGAGTTCACTTTATTTGACCTATTACTTAGATAAAAAAATTAGATTTGAAAATAGTTTAAAATGCTGAGGTTATTTTACATATATTGGTAGGTAATACTCAGATTCAGATTGATCCATATAGTTGATGTTAGTGTTATAGATGTTGATTCTACTAAGGTCATCTGGTTGTGTTTTAATTATAGATATTTAAGGATTGACAGCACCAAACACTCTGTGTCTCCAGGTTTTCACGCTGTCATTGTGTAATAATACATAAAGTACGTATCTTACATTTTCTATGAATGTCACCAACACCATGCTTTTAAAATTATTCCTTTTACATGCTAATGCATATAGAAAGTTTACAGTTGCAGTAATACTTCCTTATTTTTTTTTCTTTTTCTTTCTTTTTTGGTTGCAAAAATACTTTCTGAGAAACCCTCTACCCAGAAAAGGAATAGGGTTGAAGGCAAAGACTTGCCTCACCTTCCAGAGTAATGTATAATTACACATAAAAGAAAAGCTCACAGGATTGATATAATTTATTTGTAATAATGTTATTTATTTTATGCCTTGAGAAAAATAATTTGTAGGATTTCAATTTTTTCCATTTCCTCAACTTATCCAAGCCTAACCTCTCCTTCCAAACCATACTACAACTTAAAAAATTGATAACTTGGTCTAGATGCTGCTCTTCAATGTTTGGGGATGTGATGTGAATCACCTTTAAACCTAAGGTTTTTTCTGAATCTGGGGCCACTGATCTGGGGCCTGAACCATAACTCAGATTTCCCTGAGCCTCAACAGCTAGTTCCAGACAGACTGTACAAACTACCTCGCACAATAATGCTTTTGGATTGCTTGTTGTGCTCACTACCAGAGCTGAAAGGTCTATTTGTCTTCTAATCCTCAAGGACAAAAATGCATTAATTTTCCTACTTCTAATCCAATCAGTTCCATTTTTCCTCTTGTGAATGACTGGTTGCTTGGAACATCCATCTGTCGTTTTAACCACTGGCTTATGAAATCTTCAGTGTGATTCAAACTCTATATTCTCCTGTACAGGACTGACTGGAAATAAATACCTTAGAATAAATCTATAATGTATTGGTTAAGAACACTGATTTAGAAGGCAGATTACTTGGGTTCAAATCTCAACCAAAACCAATAGCCCACTGTGTGACCATGGGAAAATTGCTTAATTATATTATGGTTAATCAACCTTATTTCTTCACCTACAAAATGTTAAAAAGAGGAGTAAGTATATCATTAAAGAATGCAGGCACAATGTAAGTGTTATGTCTACCCCAAATGTATATCTATATTTTATCTTATGTTGATTTTATTTGATGAAAAATTCAGTAAATCTGGATATGCCCAGTATTGCCTTGCACATAGATTGTATCCAATAAATAATAGCTGAGAGTGGTTTGAAATAAAACAATATAAAATTTTTTTCATATCAGTTTTGATCTTATAGTGATAACACAGTTTTAATAAATAGGTATGTATTTAGAAAGGATATATATTTTGGCAGCCAACTTTTCTGAGCATGCTTGTAGTCCTGAAGTAGTTTTACTACGTCTGATGCTTCTAATTAAGCAGATTTGGGAAGGCGGTAATGTACTAAAAAGCTACATTGGCAGATATTTACTGTCTTCCTCTTGGCTCCGAAGTTGATAGAATTTCATAACCAGGAGTTGTCACTTTGCACCCTAGCTTAGTACCCTCCTTAGTAACAGTCCTCTCCTTCTAAGGCAAAATTAACAATATTCCTAAAGGTGGAAGCCAGATGCATAAGCTATGGATGTAGTGTGGAAAAATAAGATCTATAGAAATATCAAGTCACAGGTTATGTAGAGAAAGACCAATTGTATCAGACAGGAAGCATATTGTACACTCAAATTAATTTAACAGAAAAGAAAAGCACTACCAGGGTGTAATCAGGGTTAAGGGAAACGAAAAAGAATGGGGAGGGATATAGATACTAGTAACAATGGATATCTGTAACTACTCATGGGCTTTAAGTGGAAAAAGACAAAATATTTTGGAATGGGAACAATTGAAAAAGGGTCCATCATCCTTAATTGTAATCTTAGAGGGTTTCAGTATGGACAGAACCAAGAAGAGAAGACACCAAAAGTATCTGTATTGGGAAAACCCAATAAGAAGTCTCAGCAAGAGAGCCTGATCATTCAGTGCACAGATGTTGCCTTTTGGGGGTACAGTGCAATATAAGGAAAACAGGAAATGGGTGTGGTGGGGAAGGGGCTCAAAAGAATAATATTTTAATTAAAAAAATAGGCTTAACATAAAAGCTATCATAAGTGCTTGAATCATTACATGTCAATAAAGATACAATAGAGTTACTGAAATTAGTCCAGAAGGTTTTGTTCTGGTGCTAAATTATATTTATTTGCAAAGTTATTTGTATTGGTGACACTGTTACTTGTTCATTATATAGTAAAACATTACTAAATGTTCCTTAGTAACATTAAATATGGATGATTTAATCAGTGGGTTTCATCGTTCTTAAATTTGGAAATTTTCCGCTATTAGTTTCTCAATATATTTATTTATTTTTTGTTCCCCATGCTATCTCACTTCCCTTTGAGAACTTCAATTACATATGTGTCAGGTCAACAACTTGAAGTTGTTCCACATCTCACCAATTTTTTTTACCTTTATTTCCATCTTTGTTTTCTGTATCTTTCATTTTTTTATAGTTCTTGTTTCCATATCTTCATATTAAATAGTGTTTACTCATTTAATGCTCAAGCTTTTATTATTCCCAACTAGTGCTTTTTTTAAGCTCAGAAATTATAGCTTTTATTTATAGAAATTTGTTTTGAGACTGTTTTATATCCATATCTCTATTTAACATCTGTAGTATTTCTTTGACTTCTTAGAGATAAGTAACACAGTTATAGTAACTATTTTAATATTCTTGTTACTAACGTTAACATCTATGTTATTTCTGGGTCCACATTGATTGCTTTTTTTCCTGTATTCTGAGTCATATTTTCCTTTTTCTTTGCCTGGATGGTAATTTTTGGTTGAATGACAGACATTAATAATTTACCTATTTGGGTTCCAAATATTTTTGTATTTCTAAAAACACTCTTTAGCTTTATTCTGTGATATGGTTAAGAAACTTGAATACATTATTTAGATATTACTTTTCATGTATGATAAGCAGGACCAGAGCAGCATTTACTCTACAGTTAATTTTCATAATTACTATATTTCAGTAATTCAATAATAAGACAAGAATTTTCAAGTACTCTTCATCATGACCCATAAATTATTGTCTTTCCCACTCTAGTTTATGACAACAGATACTAACCCCTGACTTGAGTTTGTTCTAAGGTCTGTTTCCTGCAATACTTTGAGTTGGCTCTCTCCTTGACTTGGGTAGTTTACTCCTATACAATGCTGATCGCTACTCAGCAGAAGGCTTAAAGAGGACCGAGTACAGATTGCCAGAATTTTCCCTCTGTTCAGCTTTCTACTCTATGATGGTCTGGCTTGGGGACCCTCAGTGCCTTGGCTTTCCCAGAGGCTAGCTCCATCAGTGCATCTCAGTGAGACCATTTTATTCCACTTGTCCTGTGCTGCAACCTGGAAAATTTCTCCAACCAGGAACTACACAGAGCTTTCCTAATGGAAAATCTGGGACACTCAGTCTCAGAACTCATTCATTTTTAAGAACTTTCATTGACTCAGGATCAGTTCAAACCAGGCTTCATGTAAGATTTGATAAATCAATCATTTTATCACTTATTTATAGGAAGGAATAAAGCAATTAAGAATAAAACACCTTTTCAAAAGAAATTACTGAAAATGAATGAGAGTCACAGGTTCCAGAAAAGAAAAAATATATATTATTCTAAAACCAAATGTAGTTTTTAATGGAAATGATCTGAAGAAAAATAAAATTATCCACTTAGGTCAAAGAACTGTCTGGGGCAATTTTAATGGCTGATTAATTTATGAATGGCACTAAAAAAGACCTAGATAATCATTAAATCAAAGAAGTCTCAAACTATAAGGCCACTGAACTTAAAATGGTGATATAAATTGCTGCAAGGTGATAAAATTTGCTATAAGGGCACTTAATTCTCTTTATTCATTTTGATATCTGGCCTCTATAACCACATGAAATATATTACATAAAAAAGTGCCCTTAGTGGAGGTCTGCTTAAACACTTAAAAAAGTGATCACCAGAAAATATAATATATATGCTTACTCAGTTTATTCATATGTTAGTCTTACTGTAAATTACTCCAGCTTTTGAGCTGTTATCAGTTGGACTGCCTCTCAAGTCACATATTTGAAAACCGTTCTGACAACAGAATAATCTAGAAACTGGAAGTAAATGCTATCAACTTCTGCCAGACTCAATTCTTAAAATATACTCTTTTCTTATTTTTGAGCATAAGTCATATCATGCAGACATTGGGAAATTTTCTATTTTATTTCAAAATAGAAGATCGTATAATTCATCATTCACAGTAATATGTATAATGGTATTGTTATGTTCTTTGGTTGTGATACACTATAAGCTAAAATCACTGAAGAAATTAAAATAGAAATACATTATTTGACTGCTACATTTTATCCATAGTTACTTCTAACATTTTTCATTCTCGTGCATTTTTTAGATACAAAAGTAGGTTTGAAAATACTATTATAAATTTCAAGTTTTTACATCAAATTATATATGGAAAATTGTAATTGAATGCATAAGAAAAACCACATTTTGTATTATTTTTTCTTAATATATACACAAGAAAATAATTACATACAGATAAAAAGACATTAAAAGAGAGATTATTCCTAGCACAACCAGTCTAGGCAATTAACTTATGAACAAATAAAGCTTACCCTGTTTTGCATAGATTACTAGGACAGACAAAAACTCAAGAAGGATATAGTAAATCTGATTGACATAGTTAACAAAACTGATCTGAATTAATTTTAATTTAAGATAGCCCAAGAACAATGAATTATGCATTATTTCATGCTGACATTAAATGTTTTCTAATATTGGTCAGTAAATTATAATTAATTGGTTATAAAATGGAATGAGCTCTATTAATTTCAAAGGTCTATAATTATTTGTTTATACTCTCTCACCAGAAAGAATTAAGTTACATATATTTAGAAATTAAGTAATAAAACTTGAAATAATCTGTGGGTAAAGAAAGAAATTATAAAGAAATATAAAATATCTTCACTTGAATTGTAATAAAATACACCAAAGCAAAATTTATGGAATTCATTTTAGCAGTGCCTTAGCAATATTTATAGTTTCATATGCTCTATTAAAAAGAATGCTAAAAGTTTGAAAATCCAAATCATGAAGTTTGAAAATAATTGGATGCAATTTAAGTCCAGGAAAAGTAGAAGGACGCAAATAATAGAGGTGAGAACAAATACCAATGAAACAGGATGAAACAAAACATAAAAATAATTGTACAATAGAAAAATCAGCAAACCATACACTGTTTTTTTATAAACACTAATAAATGTGTAACTAGAAAGACTAATACAGGAAAAAAAGAAAAGAAAAACAAATGCTAAGATCAGGTACCAGAGAAATTTTTAAAATATGATGAATTATGAATACTTTTATGCTAATACATGTGAAAACAGCTGGAATAGAAAATTCATGAACAATAGAAAAATCCATATTTTCAATAGAAATAAAAAACTCATAATTTGTAGAAAATGGAGAACATTCTGTAACTGTTTTAAAAAAATGTAAAATACCTGAATATTCTCAGCTAATAAAGAAATTAAATCTGTATTTTAAAAGCTTCCCTCTTTCAACAACTTACATTAAAAGTTATAAATACCATACATCAAAACTACTAGAGCTCACTAAAGAAGAAGTAGGTAACTTAAATCATCCTATATTTGTTTTGAAAATTGAATTCCTAATTAAAAACCTTCTCTGAAAGCAAATCCAGGCTTAGATAGCCCCACTGTTAATTTTTTTTCAAATATATGAGGAAAAAATACCAGTTCTATATAAACTTTTTAGAAAATGAGACAAACACTTCCAAGTCATTTTAGGAAGTTAAGATTATCCACCAAAATCCAACAAATATATTATTATAAGAAACAGACAAGCACTAAACAAACAAAAATCCTAAAGGTTAATACCTTTCATGAACATGCATGCAAGGATTCTGAATAAAATATTAGTAAATCAATTCCAGGAATATACAGAATATACAGAAAGGGTGAACATTATGCCCAAGTGTGATTTATCCCAGGGATGCAAGGTTCCTTCAAATTTTGACAACCAATAATATAATGTCCCAGAGTAACAGGCTGAAATATAACAACAAAGGAAAACTATGATCATTTATCCCAAAGGATACATAGAACACCTGACAAATTTTAACATCCATTTACTATAAACTCTTAATAAACTAGGAATAGAAGGAAAATTCCTTAACTTGATACATTAAAAATAATTAAGTATTATTACATGCAAAATGGACCTCAAATTAGAATGAAAAACAGAACTTGCCAACAAAAAACCCTCTAGTTCCATTTACACACTGACATTTTAGAAAACAACTTTAAATGGATGACCCATTACTTATTATCCCTTTTGTTCCCTTCCAAATGTATGGCTTACTTCATTGTAGTCTCATTATTACAGATTTTCCTTATGTGTCTCCTGTGGCTGTCTCCTTAGAAGATGAATAGTTTACTTTCCTCTCTCTAAGATAAAGTCCTTCATTGAGAAATACTCTTTAAAAATACCTATAGGACAGCAGATAACAAGTTCAGTAAAAGCGATAAATCTCATCTAAGCCCAGCATCAAAGAATATGTTGAAATCAAAGACATTTTAAAGGCTAAATAGGTATTATAAAATGTATGTTTTCAAAGCCCTCTGTGAAATCAACAAACTCAAGGAGGATAAGGTGAGCGAATCCACAGCGGCCCACTGGGGGTTTCAGACGCCCCTGACCTTGTGGCTTAGCTATGCAAACCAGATGTAAAAGAACGGAAATTTCCTTGCTCTTGTTCTTCTCCAGGTAATGTCCTTTATGTGGGAGGAAATGCCTAGTTAAAAAAAAAAGTCTTCAGATTAAAATTTCTAATATCATCATACATAGACCTTTAAAACTTTAGAGGTAATGAAGGCTGTTTGTTGGGTGAAAACGAGCTAGAGCTTTATAACATTTCACAAAAAAATGCAACAATACTGCCATCTATCGCTTCATATATTTGTCCTTATCACAATCTATATCATGTTTGAAATAAGAATACATGACTTATGTCCTGCTTTTGTTTTAAATAATTTTATACAGATGCATGTAATATATAGAAATACAAATAAGAAATTCTTATATGATGGTATATATGTCATATATCAAATGACTGATTATCATTCAATAGGTAGAGTAACTGTACTAAACTGTATTTTGCTTTCTAAGGTTTTTCTGGTTTTAACCATAATCAAGGTGTGAGTGAATGCCACGCTCAGTGAACCAGCTATGAATAAGAAATGTATATGTGGAGTTTAGGGCAGAGATGAAATTTTTAGAATAAACAAAGCAATTTATAATTATATACATAATGATAACTGTAATTAATGATACTTAAAGGTTCGAAAGTAGTGTTATATTTCTAGCATCGCACTACAGATTTCAGCCTTAAAGAAGGTCTGCTTGAAGGAAAGAAAAAACAAAGAAAGAATTTTAAAATACTTTTCCTGTCAGAAGAAGACACAAAGATTACCACCTGTGCAGTTTCTTTGCAAGTTCTTTTCTTGATCCTGAGCTTAATTTAGCCTCATGCTAAAATCTCTTGTGATGAGTTGACTCTGTTATAAATGAATCTGCCTTCAGGATGTTAATATCTACTCAGACCCTTTTGAAGAGCTGAAATTAAATCTTACCACCTGAATCAGCTTTTGGAATATCAGGATAATAGACTTTAAAAAGAAATAATGCCACTAGTCTTTCATTTGTTTCTTTGGTTATTTTGTTTGTTTAATTTATGCTTAGAATAAATTACAAAGGTACTGGGCATATGTCTATGTTCAGAATTTTTAAACAACATCTTATTATTTACATTTCTATTGAAAGGCAAATGCTATTTTGTTATTCTACGTGCATTTTGTTTTTGCTGAAACTCCATGTTGTACCATGGTAGCTGTGTTTTAAAAGCCTGAATGTATGGGACAGGTCTGTGTGCACGCCCCACGGCTGTGTTGATGATGTCACAGATTTGTTACTATGCAGTGGTTTCACTAACGAGTACATTTGCACTTATTCCTCTTGGAACATGGTAACATGGTCAGATTTTTGAATGTTTTCCATCAAAGTTTCTATTGCTCTGGTATTGTTAAATTTGGTTAAGAAGAGATTTGTCTGACAGATTTTGTGTTAAGAATTATGAAAGGTATTAATGCTTGTTTGTCCCTACCCAGCTTTCTAATCAACACTCAAGAACACCCAAAAGAGAAGTAGAGTCTCAGTACAGAAAACATAGAAAACCAATCAATGCTCAGGAAAATATGGGAAAGAGATAACTATCTAGACACACCCACTGCATGCTTCTCCCTCTCAGGTTTCAGTGTTTCAATAGCTGCAGGGCAGTCATTACCCTTCTGTGAAGAAGTCAGCCAGGCTACTTCATCTTTTTCCCCACTCCACCATTCCCCTACCCAAAGAGGTTAACATCGCTCTGAAACTGCATTGGCTAACAAGACCATATGACTTTAGGAATCAGTGAGCAGAAGGAACACTATATTAATTCCCTATTGCTGTTGAAGCAAATTATCACAAACTCTTTAGCTTAAAACAACAGAATTAACAAAAATGTATTATATTATAGCTCTGGGGTTCAGTAATCTAAAAAGAGTCTTGTTGGACCCAAATCAAGGGTTTGGCAGAAATAGGCTCCTCTTGGAAGGTCTAGGGGAATATCTCTTTCCTTGACTTTCCCAGCCTCTAGAGGCCATCTGCCTTCCTTGGCTCATGGCCCTTCATTCAAAGTGGACCACTCCTCCTTGGATTCCTTGGGCACCTACTGTCTCTCTAATTTAACAGTCTTACTCACCTCCCTCTTAAAAAAAAAATCTTGTGATTACATTGGAAAATCTAGAAAAATCTAGATTATCATCCCAAGGTTCTTAATTTAGTCAACTGTAAAGTCCCTTTCACCAGGTAAGGTAAGATATTTACAGGTTCTGGGGATTATGACGTGCACCTTTGCAAGGAGGGGGTTGGCAATTTCTTTTTTTAATTTTTTTTAACAATTCCTCTGAATTGCTTTACTTGCAATTTTGCTTACATATGTTTTATTTCTAGCAAGAACGTAGCTTGTTCCTATAATATTAATCACTGAGGTGTCTGTTGGAAAGTATTACTTCTGTTTTTCTTTCAGTATTTTAACACTTTCTTTTAATTGCAAAGAGACAAAAATGAACTTTTCTTCATGTACTTGTAATGTTTGGACATATTTTGCTTTTAAAATTCATGAACTAATTAGTGAGAAGTATTTTAATAATCTGGTATACTTCAAAGTTTAATGCTTAGCAACATTTTTTTTTCACAAATTCACTTTTATCCAATGACAGAAAATATATACAATTTAGAATTCATATTTAGACAAATGTCCTTTTCTGTTTTTCAAAATAAACATTTTCAAAAGTGCAGTATAAAGGTTTTAGATATGAAGTCAGTGAATAGCTCTGCATCGTATTGTTAATGCATTGGAGGAGTGTAACTTCCAAAGAAAATTTTGTAACACTTCATAGTCTTGGACACAATGAACACTGAAAGTTCTGGTCTGGTTTTATGTTCTTTACCACAAGACTCCAAATAGTTGAGGAAAACTACCAAAATAATAATTATATAATGAAATGTGTTCTACAAACTAGCAATAACCCACCTATTTCAATCTTACCTTAGGCTCCTCTCTTTTTCTTTCTTTGTTTCATTCATAAAAGTATTTTCTGAGTTTTTGAGAAGCACTAGACTCTTTCCCATCTCAGTGCCTTCACATATAATTTTCTGTGCCTGAAATGACATACCAGCTTAGTTTCTATAGAATGGTTAATGATTTAATGGTATTAAGCTCTTTGCATATGTCTGACCTTGCATTTCTAAACAGGTGGGATTGGAAGATATCCTGCACACCTAGTAAATTACTATTTCTTTTAAAAAAATGATAAGAATAAATAAATGCAGCAAAATGTTCTTGTGGTAAGCTAGCATCTTGTGTTAAAATATTAGCATTGGATCCTTTAATTTTAGCTCTAACCAAAGGTTGACACTTTGGTAATTTGGTTTGTTTATTCCAGACTCTAATCATTATATAAATGCATATACCTGGGACAATTTCTGTTTCCAAATAGAACATACAAGATAACCACAAGTCACTGCAACAATCAAGAAAAAAATTAAAAATATTAAAAAATATAGTTCAGAAATATCAGATAATTGTAGAAGCAAGAACTATATGAATTAAAATTTCAGAGAAGACCCCTTCAGGATACAGGATAGACATTAAATAAAAGACTTCGCAGAGTGTCTCTTATCAGAAGAATTTATGGGTGCGACCCAAAGGGTGAAAGCAGGGTCACCCAGTTATCCCACTTATCACTGGGATTTTGTTCTTCCCGTCTTGCAAGATTGGGCTGTGCAGGATTGTGGAGCTTTTGAACACCAAATGGAAACACTTCTGATGAGACATTCTATCAGGGAATAAGGTCATGGTTTAAATGGACAACAAACCATGACTGTTTGCAGGATACTCTGGACTTCTTGTGGCCAGGAAGTAATCAGCTTAATTAGGAATTGCCCTGCAGGCTGGGATAACTGACTGTAATCAATGGCCAGTGGTTGGGCTGCTTTTATTCAATGGGATAAAGAGGAGTATGTGTGGAACCCATGTGACCATTGGTGCCTCCTACTTCTTCATGATCCATTATAACTGTGAATGGACATGACCAGCAACCCAGTCCTGAAAAGAGTGTAACTGCCAAAGACTCATATCCCTCTGTAATGATGGTGTGGGTCATACTAATGAGTAAGTCACCAAAAGCTACTGGAGTGATAGCTGGGCTATGGGGAGTTCAGGAGGGGAAAATGAGGACCAGATGCAACCTGAAGACTGTCTGCAGAGATTAGCTCTAGTGTTCATCCTATGAACCTCCCTCCTCCAAATTTTGCATTGGGAAGAAAAGCCCCCAGAAACTATACAGAAACAATTCTATAACCCCATCTAGAAAGTTGATCTGTGGGGTGCAAGTGGTAGAGAGTGTTCACCAGGAAATGTGAACTAGGATCTACTACTTCTGAGAGTATGATTTATAGATGTCCCCAGGGTTATCCTCCTGTTATATAATACACAGGAGACAAAGACTAGAGAGAGAAACCTTACACATTATAAGACAAGTCTTCCACTCCAGACATTTGCCAGGTTATGAATGTGGTAAATGTAAAGATGTGATGAGCTAAGCTTAAAATCTCTAAAAGGTAGAACTTTTAGGAAAAAGGACAAAGATCTGCCAGGCCTTGAAAGGTCTATATTTAAGGGATGGGAGGGGGAGATGAATTGGCCTGAAAGGCAATGTGAAATCAATGGGTTTCATGTGCATAGGAGAAGTCCCACTGTAAGGAAGGACCTGCAACACATACACATCAAGTGTATTTGAGAATATTGGCAAAGGTGGAATAAGTATAGTGGCAACCTATTCCTGAAACAGCCATTTTAATAGGCCATTAGGATAGTCTGCCACATGTTCTATCTGTTAATACATGAATGGACAAACAGTTCTAGGGAATAAACAATGGACCTAGCAGAAGAGAGGATCAGTGAATTGAAAAAAAACTCAACAGAAATTATCTTCAATGAAATGCTAAGAGATAGATGAATGGAAAGAAGAAATTTGTATATATAGTTCATCAAAGGTACAGTCAAATAAAGACTAACCAGAACACAATGATAGCATACATGGGGGACCATCTATATTTATGCATTTATCACATTTAGTCCATTTTTATGCTTTAATTTTAATTTTACTTCATTTTATTTTTTACTCTGTCAGTTTCTCTGTTACCAATATATTTTATAGTTCACATTTAAGTAGGACTAACTGAATATATTTCTATGAAATTTATTCTCAAACTAATCAAAATAAAATTAAAAATATAAATACAAATCACAAAATGAGAATGATATTTATGTATTCTATAATATCTTTGCAATGGCTCAAAATATATGATTCAGAGTTCCTACAAGATAACATAATAGATTATAAGATAGTGTAGGATAACCAGAATCAAATAACAGATGCTCAGTGTATGAAACCTGTTCCTGCCTGATGACGGGTCATCACATAGCTCTCCTCTATGCTAGGCCAACATCACCTTTACTCCTGCTCACCTACATTTATGCTTCTGAAGTGCACTGAATGCATAAAGCTACAAAATGAGTGTCATTAATGAAATGCTACTGAAACTGAGTCCTAAACCTAGCTCTGAGCAGAGTGATAGGTAAATCAAAGGAAGGGCAGATCACATAGATTTTATTATCGAGCACAGAAGCATATTTGCTCAACAGAAGAGCTTAACACTTACAAAGGAGAAAAGAGCCTGTTTGGCATAATTTGTTTTGGAATTGCTCTATCAAAAGAGAATTTCATTTTGGCTTTGTGGGGCCAATTTGGCTCATATGTTTGTGTTTTGATAAAGGCATTGGAATTGTATTAACATTCTATCAACTCTGTGGAGGTTATAGAAATTTTTCTAGCACAATCCTTGTCTGTGCAAATAATGAATGATGAATAATAAATGATGGAAAATTTGTAAATGAATTCACTCAACAAACATTTACAGAGTAAATGTGTGTGCCAGACACATACTAGGTATAAATCATCTTATGCTACAGCAAATGAGCCAGAATTCAAAAGTAATTAATGGTAAAAACAATTGTTATTCAAGTGGCTTCATTTCCAGGCAAAGTTTCAAATTTAGTAAAATTTCAAAATAGGTTATTACTCATTTATCTAATATTATGAATTATAAGATCTCAAAATACAGTGACTTGAAAATACTGATTTATTGTTCATCTAGTACACCAGGTGGGTATTCCAGAGCTTTTATAGTAGCTTGATTTCTACTCTTCTTATCATAAGCCTTTATCCACAATGTGGAAAAGAATTCCAGCCAGTGAGCAAAAGGAAAGAGAAAAAGGGAGGGTAACTCATATCATTTTAAAGAAAGGATGTAGAATTTAACCACATCATTTCACTTATATCTTGTTAATCAAAACAGGAGTTAGCTGGGTGACCATGTAGGTCCTTCTTCCCACAAATAACTAAATTCATCTGTAATCCAAAATGGTATCACAAGGACCCATCCAGTTACTATATATCAAGGTAAAATTCCAATTTCCTCATGATAAACAATCATCTCCAGCAGGTTTTAAACTCAAATACTAAATTCTCTCTCATATAAAATACAAAGCATGGTCATAATACAAGAGAAGGTCATGATAACTTCCATATTACTCCCCTTTGGAAAAGGGGAAGGTAGAAAACAAACATCCTCTGTTCCACTGCAATTGCCTGTATGTTTTAGGTATGACTATGCAAAGTCTCTTTCCTGGTATTCAGGGCATTGCCTTTGATGAGTTTATATGACAGATCTGGGTTCTGCTGTCTGGCAGATTCTTTGCTCATTTTATTCTGTAACCACATCTATGGCAGTGATGGGAAAGAGAATTATATCCATGAGGGCTGCTCAACATTTTTGCCTGATTCCCGAGGGAAAGACTTCACTTTGGAGTCCAGGTAATTATGGTGTGTTGGTATTTTTATTTATGCAATACAGTTCCTACAAAACACATGGTCGAATTCTAGTTTACTTACTTCTAATAAGTTCCACATACAAGTTACTGCAGGAAATATTGTATCTTTAAATTGGTTTATTTGTTCTACTTTAATCTCAGAAACTTTTTTGTTGGCACTAAAAAAAAAATGTACTGGCCTCAGAACTCTGCCATCGCTGTCTGTCAACATAATGACTAGTACTAGGAAGTCAGGGCTCACAGTGAGCGTTAGGGAGGAGACAGCAGTCTGGGTGAACAGAACAGAACAGAAAGAGGGCCTCCGGCACTCAGCATCCCCACAGGCTCAGTGCATGGATGGTGCCTTGGAAGTGAAAGGCTCTCCTTATTCTTGGGGGCTGCCAACCCTACTATATATTGAATGGAGCTCAAGCAAGATCTCAGCCTTAACCTGCCTTCTTTGCTTGGTGGCCTTTTGCAGGACATCACTCAGCTGTACACACTGATTTACATTAAGATCATCTGCAACAATAGGTTAGAGTGTTTTAGAAAATCTTTAATTTGACACTTGCAGGTGGACTGGCTTCCAAACTCTAGCTGACGAGATGGAGAAAAGCTTAAGAACACAGTGTTGGTCCCTGCTCATACTGCCTCTTTAGAGTAGAGCCACCCTTTAAAAAACTATCTGTTCTTCTCTGGTAGAACTCTACTAAAATTAACAAGATACAGAAAATACTTTGTATGTTTCCAACCATTTTCTCTAGAAAACGAAGCTCTGTGGTATGTGGTCTGCCTTTCAAAGGATCCCTGGTGACATTCTTACCATGACTTATCTGAGGTCACCAACTCCAGCAGCAATAGCTGTGTCCTTGCTCAGCCTTCTCTTTGTCCTATCAGGGAAAGGCCACATTGTTTTTATTTTGTTTTGGCCCAAAGTTTTCCTGCATCTTTCTATTAAATTTTCTTATTGGTTATGATAGGGGCTAGCCTATTTGCATAAGGGACCACAAAACACAGTAACTTGAAAAGTATATATACTTTTTCATTCTTATGTGACTGTTATGCTAGGTGGACAAAGGCAGGCATGGAAATGTGATGAGGTTAGGAAGGCAGACTCTCCGTAGAACTGGTTACAGGTCCACTGGATGGAGGCTAACTCAACACAATGTATGTGTTGCATACTATAGATAGGAGAAAGGAAGGAAAGGTAAAAATTTCCTTCTAACAACACTTCTCAGATGTTGCACATATCTTTCCTTCTCTAGTTCAGGAAGGCTAGAAATTATAGTGTTTAGTAAGCATTTTTTTATCCTATTAAAGATGCCCTTGCTAAAAGAAAGGACAGATATTGATGGAACCAGTGGCACTTTCAATATATAGATATTTCAATATATAGTTAGTTTCAAAATGTTTATTTTGGATTTTATGAGAGCATAATTAAGGAAGCTAAATTGTAGCTTGCTTTTAAGCTAGAAAAATTATATTACCACATTATATTGTAATAATAAAGTCTATAACAAAGTGTTAAGGACATTTATTTCTTTAAACATTTTCAAATCAAAATCAGAGACTGAAGATCAGATGCCACCTAGAGTGGCAGGTAACAATATATATGTATAAAAAATTCATGGATTTAACAAAATATTATGCTAAGACTTGAAATAAATGAGGTGGTGTGTCTGTAATTGAATCTCTCCAAGCAAACTTCTATTTCACATCTGGTTCCTCATGACTCTCGTGTACCACATCCTCATCCACTGATTTTCTGATTAATGTCCCATAAACTCAAAGGTTTTGCTATGAATAATTTGGATTCTGACAAGAAAGTGTATAGGCACAATTATATTCAACATACTAGAAATAAATAATCTTCTGTTATGGTTGAATGTACATTTAGGAAAATGTTAAAATATTCATCATAAAAATAAATATTTTATTTCCATTTTTTCACAAAAGTACATTTTAAGTAATTAAACTTATGAACTTTATCTCTCAAGATACATTACTGCTATGTGATCAAACCAAAACAAATTGTAGCAAATCTTGAAACAGATAATTTTTATTTGTTATAATAGCAAATTAGCTCAAAATATTTTTTAGGGGCCTGCAGGTTAAGTTTCTTTTCTGTCTGAAAAAGAAATATATGGCAGTGAAGAGCCCCCATTAACTACTTGGAGGTTGGCAATATCATGAAGCAAATGTGAGCTGTATCATTGATCCACATTGTTAATATTTAAAAATACTTTATAATTGGTTGGAAATTACAGTTTGGGGTTAAAAATTCAGCTTTCAGTCTTGAGTACAAATGAATTAAATGAGTTAACATAGTTAGAAGATTTAAAGCAGTGACAGACACTTAGAAAATATTCAATAAATGACAGCCCTTCTGTGTATCTTACTCTCAAAAGTTGTTCCATGAATGTTTATGAAATATTATGAGGATACTTCCTATACTTCATAGCTCATAGAAGGATAGTATCAGTCTGTACTTTTCTCTCTCTTTTTTTTTGCCATGAATCACTTTCAAAATAAATCTCAATTAATAGCTTATAATTTGTCTTACAGAAATATTTATTGTTTTGTCAATTCCAGGAGTAAAATCTTGTACTTCATTGTTTCTGCTCTGCTTCAATTTCATTAGCAGTTACTTTTACTTTGCCTTTCATACTTGTTGAGCCACAATAGTAATTTTTGATTTGGGTATGTTCAAAATTTAATTTGTTTAAAGTCATCTTGATTTACAGGATCGTTAATAACACAAACTCTGAAGCCTAGCTAAGTCAGCTGCTTTCTAATAGGATGACAACATTTCTGTTTACAAGTATCAAAAGAAAAGCTAATTTACTTATTTTTCCATTTAAATCTCATCTATATCAAACATATGTCATATATCAATGAGTTTATCAGTACTTATTTTAGGAAAAATAAAATGTAAAATGTGGAATACAAAATTTTTGACTTACCAAAGTTCATGATCATGATCACTTTAGAGAAGTGTTTGGCTTTTGATGCGTAGAGTAAGCATTCACCTAGCACTGACCAAGTCTTAACAAGGACAGTTCCCGGTACAATAGTGTCTTGAATGAATTATACCTTATTTTTTTAAATTTAAATACTGTTTATATTAGGCACTAAAGAAAATAAAATATATTGAGGTATTCAAGAGCTTTACATAAAAAGCCTACTAAAATGAGCATGGGGAAAAATGCTGTGAAAGAGAGCATCTGACTCAAACCATTGCTTCAATGATGATTAATTTGTATAATTACTTCAAATAATTAGAGTCAGAGGAAAAGACACAAGCAATCAAATATATGATGCATTTCAAGGGAAGATGCTTGCTAACACAAAATACTCATGTAGTACAAGATGCAGATCAATAACTTTTAAAATAAATTTAGGAATCAAAGTTACAGAAGTTAAAACCTAAGAAAGAATAAACATGTAATTTACGTTAAGATTACAGTTAGAATATAATATAGAGTATCTGATACTATCCTAGTGTGATAAGCAAAGCAAGGACCATCCAAAGCCGCCCACTAACTAATCCTCAAAACTAGAACTATATTACCTAAACTGGCTAGAAAGACTTAGCAGACATGATTGAGTTAAGGATTTTGAACTGGGGAGATTACACTGGATTATCTATGTGGGCCCAACATAATCACAAGTGTCTTTGTATGCATAAAAGAGAGACAAGAGAGTCAGAGAAGGAGATGTGACCATGGAAGTAGAGCTTGGAGTTTTATGGATATGGTGGTTCCGAGCCCAGGAACACCGGCAGCCTGTCAAAGCTGGAAAAAGACAAGGACACAGATTCTCTCCAGACAGCCAGGAAGAAATATAGCCCTGCTGACACCTGTTTTTAGCCTAGTGAGACCCATTTCAGACTTCTAATCTCCAGGAGGATAAATGTATGTTGTTTTAAGCTACTAAATTTGTGGTAATTTGTTACAACAGTGGGAATCTAATATATGTGACAAGTTTAAAGAATTTGAGAAACTTAGGCTCTAATTTAAGAGATAGTATCGATTTTTTTATACTTGTTTTCTTCAACTAACAAATGGACATTGTAATGCCCATCTTAACTACTTGACAATATTATGTAGAAATAACACTAATACTTGAAATAATGCACTATTTATTCTTCTACAGTTTAAATAGCTTGCTTACACAATGCATTCGCTTAGCAAGTATTCGTTGAGTGTCAACTACATGTCTGTGGCACTAGGGATAAAGCGTTGAACCAACGTTCAAAAATCCCTGTAAATATATGCATATTTGTATATTATACAATATATAAAATACAAATAAATAGAATACATAGTATGTCAAATGATGATCAACACTCTAGAGAAAAAAAAATGAGCGTGGAGGGTGCATAGGAAACGGCTTCTTAGAGTTTAGAGAGGTTCTGGAAAATCCCAGTAAATATTTGGGTAGAGGCTTGAATGAAGTGAGACAGAGTAAATTTTGTGCCTATTTAATGGAAAGTGCTCTAGTACTTCAAAGGCCTTGAGTCTGACATGTGCCTGGATATTGTGAGAATAATGTGCACAACTGGAACCCAGAAAGGTGGGCACTAAGTAGCAGGAGATGAGTGCAAAATAACAAGCAAGAAGGGCACCGAGACTTTGTCTTAACTGAGACTTTAGTTTTATGCTGAAAGAGAAGGCCCTTGGGGTTTTGCACACAAGAAAAATATGATAGGAATTAAGTTTTAAAAAGATTGTCTCCAGCTGTTGTGTTAAAAAAAAAGATCTGGAATTGGGTCTAAAAAAGGTCAAATATTACAAATATCCAGGCCATGGATTCTAGTGGTTTGGACCAAGGTGGTGCTATTAGAGGCAATTAGAAGTAGTTAGGGCTTAAATGCACTTGGAAGGTAGAGCAAATGCAGTTTGCTGTTGCACTGCTTGTGACATGTCACGGAAGAAAGGAGTGAAGGAGGGTTTCAAAGCTTCTCGACTCAGCAGCTGGAATGATGGTGATGCCCCCACTCAGGCAAGACTGAAGGAAGGGTGGCTGCGGAAGAGCATATGTTATGTCTCCGGTAAATTTGATACAGCTGGAAGCTCTATAGGTGTGGATGTTCTCATGACATTTGCAAATGCCGGCTGAGCTTTATTGATACAGTCCAGACTGATAACAGAATACCTCATGCATAAATCACTTCATTTATTTGTTAAAACTTTGTTATGTTTTCTAAGAAAAACTTCAATACAACCAATCTAATTTTTATACTAATATGGTGTCTCACTCTTTTAAAGGATTGGATGGAGCTATATTCCTCTTTCTACATGTTTTATGACAATGCTAAATGAACTCTGTGCAGAAAGGAAATTCATATTAATTTTTATTACTGTAATTATTCATGCAAATCATTCATATTGGACTTTTAGAAAATCCATATTGATTTCAAAATTCAGGCAAAGTGAAACAAAGTAGAAGACAAGCAAGGTACAAATTATTCATTTGAATGAGTATGCAGTTATTTCATATTTTCATAATTAAACTATATTATCTCACTACTTAACTCCAGATTCTTTCTAACATTAAGTCCACTTCATTTTATTTTTATAATTTGAGGACTAAGAGCACTTTGAAAACCTTGAGATGCTACTTTAAAGTCTAAATTGTGAGGTCTATGATTATATACCCATAATCATTCTGGACATTTCTTTAGATCTACCAAAAAATAAAGCTGAAGACTTGCATTAAATTATTTTTTATTTGCTTTAATATATTATATAGTTTGATAAAGAGAAAAAGTGAAGTTTATATGCTTCCTTTGTTGTCATAGTTGCAATAATTCACAGAATAAAATGTAATGTTTAACTAAATGGAGAAAGTTTCAAGGAGAATGAGAAGATCTGTGATTTGTGGCCGAAAGACAGGATGAGATAGAAATCTACTTGAAAATGTTGGAATGAAATGCTTGGAGCCAAGATATAGATATTACCTCTTTAACCTTTCCACAGTCTTCAGTAAAATCATATTTCTTCCTGGTAGTTCATGGATTTCCTCCCCCTTTGGTGGTATTGGGGATGCAAGATGGGGGGAGAAGGATGTAGACTTCAGACTAGCTTCAAGAATAACATGCAACAGACATAGAGACCTATCTTGGGAGACTTTTAAAAACTTTATTACTTTTATATATGGTTTATAAAAGTAAGAGGATAATAGTGATATGGACAGGAACACTGTTGTGATAGAGAAGATGGGTTGAGAGAGAATAAAAAGGGAAATTAACCCTGATTTCACATGTTAGGGTAATCTTGGGGAAAGTGTTATTAAATTAGAATTAGAATTAGCTTAGTTGTATGTGACCAAGACAGAGACTTGGGTATGTGAGGTAGTCTAGAAGGCAGTCATTTGTGAGCAGCAGCAGTTAGGGTCAGCAGGCTTAGGCGCCTACAGCGAGATGGACAGAGCAGTTGAAACAGGAGGGGCGCTAAGGACGGTGTCATCAACAGACTTGTCTGAATCCGTAGGGTTAGCATTTCAGCCTGAGGGCAAGGAAAAGCCCTGAAAAGTCTACCCTTTATTAGAAAATAACTTTCTGTTGGCAGTGAAGTGGTAAATGAAGCAGATACAATCCAAGCTTTCATAAAGTTCAAAATTGCCCTGGGTGGATGCAAAAGACAATGACCTATTAGCCACACAGATTTAAAATAATAAAATGGCAGTTCTCCTTTGTTCTTTATAGGTTAAAGAAAATATCCAGAATGATTATGGAGATTTAATCCTCACTTACCTTCTAATGTGGTCTTTAATACAGAATCTCAACAAAAAAAAATTTTCAATGATTAGATTATCACTGCAGAAAATAAACTCTAATGTTTGGAGAAACAATGAATTGTGAAAGGCAAGCCAAGCTGCAGAAGACAGAAGGCTACTGCAGTTCACTGAGCTGCTATTGGGTGAATTTCCACTTTTTCTTCATCCACTCACACTGCTTAATCGTATTAAGTGCACATTTTTTTCTTTCTGTATTAATCTATTTCACTAACACCTCTTAAGCATCTACGCTTTAAGAGGAAATGAGCCAACTGCTGAGACAGAATAGTAAGAGAATCAGACATGTTCAATGCTTTCATGAAGCTTAAACTCCCTTGGTGCAAAATCACTGAACTATTAATCATCCAGGTAAATTTATCACCTCACTTTGTGTTTATTATGTGAAAGAAGAGTAGAGTGTGTAATAGCATAATAAAACATAACTGTCTAGTCTGGATTTGGCCACAATTCTAAACGGTTTCTTAATTCATGAAATTTTAAAAGTATCAAGGGATCCATTTGCCGACACCTACTTAACATTTAAGTGACTTATCTCCCTTAGTAAAATAATTGAGTGGGAAAAAGGAGAGACTATATATATATAAGACATATAATATATATTTTTGTCAAGAGACTATATGCATATATTCAAAACTAGGCCTGTGAACTCCAGGTAGCTAAATCACATTTGCTAAGGAAGTTGTCTCTTTTTCACGTAAGTTAACAGATACATTTTTGCTTCCTTTTTCAGTTGTTGTCTTTGAGAGAAACAATTTAATTTATTTCAAACACTGATAATCATTTATTCATATACTGTAGAAAAAAGACACCATTCTGAAATATTATATTTTCAATCACTGCGCATTTGAGTTGAAAAATTGTGTCTCTTTTTCTAGTTATTTTTTAAATTTAGATTTTTAGATTTACATTAATCAGATGTGCTACTAAAATACCCACATAAGTATTATGAACATAAGCTTCTATGGACATATTGATATATGAGTATTCTGTTATCAGTCTCCTTATTTGCAAGAGGGATCCAAAAAGAATTACTGATCCCTGCACATATATGCACTCTTGACAACCAGTCCTCATTTGTATGTGGTATGGAATCAAGAAGGATTTTATTATAGCATCCCTTCTTTCCCTTCTCTAAAAAGAATAAATCCAAAATGACTATTCCTGGGTTTCTAAAAGTACTTTCTTCTTCAGATAATGATGTAAATTCTGAATCATCCAAATGACTCTAATTAATTTTCCTGTACAATTAGTTGACTAAAACTAATGCACCATCTTGAGACAGTGAATCCCTTCTTAAATCTAAATGTACACTTATTCATTATCCAGTGTTTTGGGTATTTTTGAGTTGAAATCATAAATTAACATAAAAATAGTAATTAATATCTTATTGGGTTGTGGAAATATGACATACAACTGATGAATGCAATTTATTATTTGACAAAATTTTCTTTGAACAAATGATTTTATCTATTTATATATGAATGATAAAAGTTCTGTGTACCTGAAATTATTTTACATTCAGTGATCAATTTCCTCAAAATTAAACTAACAAACCACGAAACTATTCTATTCCAATTACTAACTGCTAAATTGGATTTTTCTCTTTTATAAGCTTCCACCAAATATTAACATTCAGGTCACATTAACCTTGCATTAAACTAGCAAACCTAAATAATTTAGCAATTCCTCATGCCCATTTTACCTTTCTATGTTTCTTATAGGGGCTCAAAGGTAGAATTAGAATTTTCTAAATAATTCAGAAGACAATAAAAATCAACATGGCAAGATTAAGAGCATAGGGATGATACCTAAAATATAGTTTTCAAAAATGTGGGATAGCCTCATAGGTGTACAACACCTCATTATTAGTGTGCCATGATCATTATAATAGGTGTGACATTTCACCACTTCACACTTAGATTGCATAATCTGTACCATGTTAACAGTGGTAGCAAATCTCTCTCTATTTGTAAGATCATAAAGATAATTATTTGAAGAGACAAAGGGTAATATCCAGCATCATGAGGTGTACAATGCACATGGTTGTTCAGATACACAGTTACGATGGCATAATAAATACCATGTTGCTTTTCTGATAACAGTAATGATACCATGGTGTTTTTTATTAAGACATTGTACATAACTTAAAAATTACCAAGATACGGCTGTGTAAACAACTGAATTTTGATGAATTTATTTTTACATTGTTTCATATTATGCAATATTCTAAAACAGGAAGTTATATCTTTTAGGGCTTAAGCAATTTTTGAAATAGATATTATCATGAACAGAAAACTTATCTCAGTTATGCTGGATTTCAAAATTTTTCTACGTTCAGTGGCAAGGGCAACTAGACTGATATACATTATTGCAACTGGTTCTACTAGAGTTAATTTTCATAGCGAAGCCACAGGTTAAACAAGAGACCCAATTTCTTGCTGCTCCTAAGACATCTACATGATTTATAATAAGCCGTCAGAATAAATTTTATGACCCCATGTTTGATTCATCTTGCTTTTATTGTTTTTCTCAAGTCTTCTTATTTTTTCCTTTTTGCCCAGTGCTCATTGCACTAAATTTCTTTTCCAGGATGAAGCTGTTAGTTGACATTGCCAATGTGATTGGGAAATATAGTTATATTGCTTCGGTTGTTTATATTCACAACTCTAAGTTATACTGAAAAGCATCTCATCAATTCATATAATAAATCATTATGAAATAAATCTGAATAAAGACTACAGGGTCAAGTGAAGCACAGACTGAGGATGACTTGCCTTATTTTGTTCCATTCTTACCTGGCTCTCTTTTCCTGCTGCGTGTGTCTCATGTGCACCAGATGACAAACAAATTCAAAGGGAGCCAGCAATTGTCTGGCAGGAAGTTTAAAAAAAAACAGTTGAGCCCAGGTACTCTTTCTGTACACATAGCTCTTTACCAGCAAGCTGAATTTGTCTTTTATATCTGCTTATCTACTCCTTTTGAATATCATAGATTTGTTATAATAACCGATCTCCTTGAATGCTTTTAAAGAAATCTCTTCAAGTGGGAGGACTTGGCACAGTAGGTTTCTTTGTCAGAGCATACCAATTGAGTGAGCACTTCTGGATTGGCAAGCAAGAAGAAAGTATAAGAAAAATTTATCTCAACCAAAAGAACACATTTTATTCACAGAGATTTTAAAATGTGGGTAAAGTCATCAGGATAGATGATAAAATTGAATCAGAATTTGAGTCGTATTTCTTGTAATACTTATCCTGAAGCTTCATTATATTCATGGAGAAAAACAACTGAAAACTGTGAAAATGTTACTCAACACACACATAACAACAGAAAAAGGATTAGCCAAGAAATATGTAAGATTAGCTAATAATAATAATGTTAGTATTACTCTGAAAAAGCTTAAATAATTCAAATTTCTTGAAATATAGCATTTTATACAATTGCAACATAATCTTCACATGCCCTATGACATTATAGTCATTTATATTAGTTATATGAGCATTAAGTAGATTTGAAATTTATTCTCATTATATCATGGTTAGCATGACTCTTACATCACAGCCTTGTATTTCACAGCTCTTAAAATATATGTTTGGAGATTTCATATCTTGAGAAAATTTGTCTTCCTATTACATTATTAAATATATCTGAAAAATTCCTGCCTCAGATTATGTACCTATAGAGTAATATGTTAAAACTTTTCACAGTTACCTTAAGGCATTTAGAATAAACACCTGAGCAATGATCTGGAAGATGATTAAGGTGGTCATCTGCAGTCAGGATGACTTGAGAGGAAGAAGCAGTAGTGATTCAGGGGAGAAACTATCAGAGATCAACCTCGGCAACAGTATGGACACAGAGAAGAGCAAACTGAAGATAGAATAAAGATGCTAAAGTTGTAGTTTCGCCTCATCCACCAAAAACAAAGCTTAATTATTTTTCCAATATGGGGGCAAATGAGAAGGAAATGTGAAAGATAATTCTCAGTTTTATGGAATTGACAACTATATAAACAACATATATTTAAAGATGTAAAAGATTTAATATAATTATGGATTACCAAAGTGAAGATAGGTACCTTGAAATCTAAAATCAGCAGGTATATTTGATTTTGAGTAATGATTTTCTATGCATGATGGCATTTACAATTTGCAATGGGTTGTCTAAGGAGAATATAAAACGAGGAGGAAAATAAATAATAGGTAGAAATTGTTGATACTTGGACAGGTGAACAAAGAAGAAGGAAACCATGAGGATTAAGAAAAAGGTTTTTCCAGTGTACATGGTGTATGAGAGAGCCAAGTAAATATGACTGCTTGAATAACTATCTCAGTGACGCACAGGAGAAAACTGGTGCCAACAAATGACGACTCCTATTACTTTACCCCCACTCACAAATGTCCCCTCATATATATCCTGCAAGTCTCTTACATCACATCTTGCTGCCAGATGTTATCCTCTTCCTGCCTCAGACTAATGATGGCCCTTGTATTTCTTTAAAAGAACCACAAACTGAGCAATCAAGCGATAGTGATTTCAGAGCAAAAAAGAAAAATACCTTCTATTCATAATGATATTAATATTTTAAACACAAAAAGGAGGCAAATATTACTAAAGAGAGCCACCAAATTAAAATACTGTAGATAAAATCACTTCTAATAAAAGGAAAATAATAGAAAATATGAAATATTTTATCTATTTTTGGAAGCCATAAAACAATACCAAATCAATGGAACTGAGTGAATGTGAAATATGATGAAATACATATCCTCGAAATAAAGTACATAGCCGTAGAAACAAACAACCCTTTATGTTGGTAAATCCTAAATAGAGACCCAGAGAGAATTAGTGTATTATAACTCACTGCTGTTAAAACCACTTCTTTAGAATTCATGACCCTAGAATGAAAAGAACAAAGAGAATATAATTCAAAAAAGACAGGTGCTAAAAGTTTCCCACCACTAAGGCAGCAAGGGCAGATTGTGGGTGCCTGAGTTCTTTTGCCAACCAAGTTATGGTCTGAGGGATGGAAGTCTGCAATAAAAGGACCCTTGCCTTCTCCCAGGTTTTGAAGATTTTGTGAAATAATACAAATACGAGGAAGTTTGAAGTCAAACTAACTTTTATTACTGATAGAATCTTGGTCACAAGGTGGGGTTTTGGGTCTTTGACCAAGTGTGCTGATTAACGAAATCCTGGGATTAGGTACAACCTTTGCAAATGAGAATGGACAGAACAATAGAAAAGATGTAACCTTTAAAGATATAAAGGGTTTTATATATTTGGAAGAGCAATGGATATTACAGCTAATTTCCAAGAAAGAAAGCAGAAAGGCACAGGCCTGGAGCAACCCAGATAGATTCTCTGCAGCCCATCCTGCCCCCAAGAGACTACAAGGCAGAGACCAGCCAAAGATACCCAGTAATTAACAATTTTCAAAGAAACCCATTGCCTCCTCTACAGCTCCCCATCTCACCCCTATACCAACAACCAGAAACATACAAATAAAAATGTAGAGTGAGGACCAACTTATTCTTAGGGAAATTTATTTTCCTGAAGCCAGCTGACATTCCCATTAACACCCTGTATATGCAGTGGACCCAGGCAATCAGTGCAGCTTCCATTAACCTCTTACTGTATGAGTGTGAGTCTTTCCACAGTGCTCGGTTTCAAGATCTAAGACAGGCTCTGGGCCCTGTCATGCTCGGGAGGCTTTGGTCCTGTCACCCTATAGCAATCAAATTCTTAGTCACCTCTTCCTGATTCCAGACCCAGTGCAGGAGACCTATACCATGAACAGCTTCTCTGTAGTCCATGAAAAGTAGTATCATGATCAGAAGATATGTATTTGGGGAGTCAGAGAGAAAGAGAAATTAGAGAATGGGTAGATTTTTATAGTATACATTTCCAGTGCCATCTTGACCAGATAGCCTCCATAAAAAATGTTTTACACTATAAATATTTAGAAATACACACACACACACACACACACACACACACACACACACACACACACA
>JAQQAC010008350.1:35437574-35455175 GCA_029783875.1 Phataginus tricuspis | reverse complement strand
CACACACACACACACACACACACACACACACACACACACACACACACTGAAGTCCATCATTACCTGCTCTGAACATGTTAAGATTTATTTGGCAGCACATATCATGACTCTAAATGCAGTAGTTTAACCAAATGGGAGTTCATTTTATTTTTCCACTGAAGAAATAGCTGTTACCAGGCTGGTGCAGAATTTTCACGGCATCAGCAATAGCTCAGAGTCCTTCCACCTTTCCACTCTGTTATCCTAAGCACATAGTTATTGTTCCCACACTTCTGGTTCAAAATGGCTTCTCTCTTTCCACATTTCACATTACAGATGGGAGGTAAAAGCAGAGATTACTATATTTAGGGGAAAAAAGATTCCTTATTTTGAAATAATTTTATTGTCATCCAGAAAGATTGAGGTGATATTTCAAAGCAAATAATATCATTTTTGCAAATGCAGTTTAGCATTTAAACATTTAAGTAATTTACTTAATTAATTACATCTCTGAAAAGATAAAATATGTTAGGTATCATGTTTAACTCTATTGATGGTTCATCAAGAAGTTACATTTATTAAATGTGGATGCCCATTGATATTATTTATAGTGATATAGTACTTGCAATGATGAGCAAAATTATTTTAATATTTGTGGAAAATTTTATGTCCAGAAGAGTTAAGGAAACTAGGAAACTCTGAAATGGAAAAAAGGTACAGACTTGTTATACCTCATAGAAAAAAATTAAATATTACTTATTTATGAATAGACCAATAAATTAGATTTTAGGAAATGTTTAAAAATGTACTACCTGTTAAACTATTTCTTCAATATTTAAGTATGACTAAAAAGGTCAAACATTCCCCTGTTAACTAGTGAATAATTGTTTATTACTTATGGAACTAGTACTACCATATTTGAAAGTGTCATAGAATTATTTTTGAGAATAAAATCATGTATAACTACACTAAGAATTATATGAATAATATGATTCTAAAAACCAGGCATGGGCTTTGCATGATTAGTTTTACTTTATTTTACTTTGTTGTTAAGCCTATCCAGAATTTAATATTATTACCTTTCTTTAAATGTAGGTTCCATAATTTCTGAAATCTTAAAAAAAAAACCTGAAATATTTCAGATGTGTAGAACTAAATTACAAATGGCTGTCTTACCCTATAATTAGAAAATATATGTGAGAATAAATCATTTTTTCTAAGAATAAAGCTAAGTTTTAGTTGGATTCCAAGGATATACAGCAGAACAAGGGCAACAATTTAATTCATCATAGACCCCACATAATATTTTAATTGGCTGACAGAGTTTGAGTGCAATGTACATTTTAATATTTTCCACAAACTATGTAAATTATTTTCAGCAGTTAATTTTTAGTTACACGAAGACTTTTGTCCTTAAAATCCTATCAGCTTCACAGTGGAAATTTTTGTGCAATTTTTGCTTAGCTCTTCTGACAGTCTTTTAACAGAAATTCTAAATAGACAATGTCTATCTGCTGCATGATGAATGAGTAAACTAACTATAATTCTTAAAGAGCCTTGTGGCATTGATTGTTTTGACAAATGCTGCATTTGCTAAATCTCCATTGTTTAATTTTTCAATAAGAAGAGAAGAAACAAGTGTTCTGCCCTTGAGCAGAATTAGTTACAGAAGAAAGTGAGAGTATAATTAAGAGATGACAGAAACTAAGCAAGTGCTGTGTAATAGCCATAAAAAGTCCCATGAAATAAGGTCTTTATGATAGTAAAATCTAATGTGCCTGTATCTTAAAAGACCTTTGCAAAATTTAATTTAACAAAAATAATACCTTCCATCTACCAGAAATTTTATGTTTATGTGTTCATTCAAGAAATTAGTAAGCATCTCCTACATGCCAGTTATTATTCTACAAGTTACAAGATAAAGCAGACAAACAAGGATTGTTCTTTCCTAAAGCTGATTTCTCAGGTAGATGTAAATGAATAAACCAGGAGGTAAGTAAAGCATTCAGTTGTTCATTAATGCTCTGGATAAAATATGTTAGTGTGACAGTTTAAAGGTAGACTAGGGCAGGTTTTGATGATGCTAGAAATTTTAAGCAGGAGCTGCATGCATGGTCTGTATGAGGAAGCAACATTTTAAAAAGAGATTGAATTCTTCCCATGACTGTGACAAGAACAAGAACAAATAAGCAGGGTGTGTACAGTGCTTACATTCAAATAACTAGTCAAAGTCATTTTCTAATTTTTGAGAAGTTCATTCGTCAATGGTTTAGGAAGAATGCCTATAAGAATGTAAGGAATGTAATATATGTGATGTTACATACTGAAGATAATAATTAAGAAATTAATATTGGGACTGAAAGAGTGGGTGAATTTGATCTTCAAGAAAACACTGCCCTATAAAATATAATGTGAGCCACGAACTCAAGCCACATATTTTAAATTCTCTAGTAGGCACATTTTGCAAAAGTAAAAAATAAATGAGTAAAAATAAATTTAACAATATATTTCACTTAACCCAATATTTCTGAAGTATTATCATACCAATATATAATTAATACAACATTTTAATGAAATATTTTACATTCCTTTCCTGTAATTAGTCTTTGAAATTTAGTGTGTGTTTTACATATAAATACATCTCTGCCCTTGGCTGCATTTCACGTGTTCAACAACCACATGTGCTCAGCGTCTTCCATACTGCACAGCACAGTTCTAGAACATGTTTTACAAGACGAAGGCCCTGTTTAACTGAGAAAGTCTGAAAACTAAGGAAGAAGAAACAAAGCAAGCAGTGTTCAATGAGTTCAGATTAGAATCTCAAAGTAAAAACAGAGGTTTTTAACTGAAGTGAGTCTTAGCTAGGCATATCTCTTCAGGAATGGAAATTAGATAAGATTAACTGCACTCATCAAGGGCACATCAGAGTTTGCAAAAGAACAAATCGTGTTTACAATCCTCTTGATCAAAAGCAGTTTATAGAAAATTAAGTTGTGTTGATCGCTATCAGAATGACATACTATACTTACATAATGCATAATTCCTTGAAATGACTAAATCTTGTACTTATGATGTAAAATATGCACTATGAAAAACTGAAATGAAGCCTGTTATGTCCATAACTGAGAAACATATGCTTATCAAAACCATGTTTTTGATTGAAAAAATATTCAAAAATATTTTCTGAATTATAACTGAGAAAAGAACCCCAAAAAAGCACTCTTGCAACCAAGAAGAACAATTTCTTACATGGAGACAGACATCCATGGGTTCTAATAATGGCTCATCTAAACTTCAAAGGTACTTAGATAGCAATTGTACTGTATTTTCACAACCATAGGTTCAAGTATTGTTAGGAAAACAGTAAATATAAAAACTTTTTCTATGGAGCTATAATATATACATATTTTCATCTCCAGGATATTATTAAGTATACAATAATGACTGCTTAATAACTTAATAGAGGAGAAGCTGATTGATTTTATAGGCATACCATGAACATATTGCCGTTTCAGTTCCTGACCACCTAAACAAAGGAGGAGGAGAAAGAGCAGGAACAGGAGGAGGAGGAGAGGAAAAGATCGTTGCCCTGAGTAATGACAGGTACATATTCTTTTCAAGGATATCTGTTCCATTTGACAAATTTAGTGCTTTGTAAAGATCTAGAAAAATGGCTCTACTGTTCATTTATCTTCTGTTTTTCATTTCTTCCAAACTTAGGAATATATAATTTGGATATCACTAAACAGGATACCAAAATGTACAAGAACATATATGAGAAAACAGTAAATTTTATTAGTATTAAGGGAAATACAAAAATTAAAATCAAACAATGATTCTGTCACATAAGAAAATAACATGTAAGAAATTAACAACAATAAACAAAACTAAACTAAAATATGTTGGCATTAACAATGTCAGTGAGCTCTCATGGAATGTTTATGTACATTGCAGATGGAGCCATAAATTATTATGAATATGTCCAACAAGACTGTGTATTTATGCTCACCATATCTAAGTGTATGAATATTTATATCAGCACTGTTTGCATTTACCCATATTGGAGTCAATAAATTGTGTCATAGCTATATAGCAATTTTGAAGGCTTATACAGTAATTCAGCAATGAAAATGGAAGAACTATTTTTACATGCAAATATGGATGAACTTTACAAACATAATGTTGAACAAAATAAACTAGATAAAAATAAGAGCACAGCGTTCACTTCACATACACTTAAGAAAAATAAGGCAAAATCATCCTGTAGTGTTAGAAGTGATGTTAATATTAACTCTGGACTGGTGTCTGGGAAGAGGTAATGGGCTCCTTTAGGGAGATTGTTCCTCACTCTGTATGCTGGTTCCACCTGGGGAATTCACTTTGTGCAAAATGTGTCAGTATGTATACTTACCATTTTTGTAATTTTAATAATTTTTTAAAGTGGTTATTTCATCATTCACAAAGGCCATAAACACTTAGACAATGTAATTTTGTAAAAGACAGACTTTCCAATCTAATTTGTTGTATCCAATTATTATGCAGAGAAAAATGCTTAAAAGGAAGTAGTATAATAAAGCAGACAAAAAGAGATGTACGTGTTAATTCACATACATGTAGATTATTCAATGTCACAAGAATACACATCTCTCCAAATTTTTTCAAATACTATAGAACTAAATTTTTTTCAGTTAAGACTCCTATTAAAATTTTTATGGAATTAGATAAGCTGTTTCTAAATTTTATATTAAGTACAAAAAGCCCAGAATAATCAGTTCACTGAAGACTAGTCAGTAGATTTTCCTTTCAACATAGAAATTATAAAGCCAACATAGTCATAATAACATGGCAAAGTAATATATGACAATTTTGAGTTTGGCCCAAAGTAACTTGGTAGAAGAAACAGGATAGGGAGCTCATTAGCCCATATGGGAACACACTTTATGACATAGCTTTCTTTGTAGATGACTGAGGTTTTCAATAAATAAGCCAGGCAAGACTACATATCCATGCAGTAAAATGAAATTTATTCCCTCATAACATATACCAATAAATATTAGTTACTTAAGGTTTAATTGGAAATTGTAAAGCTATAAAACTTTAGAAAACAATGAAAGAGAATATTTTTATGTAACTACCAAAGAATAATGGGTTTCTTAAACACAAAACAAAAAAGTACAAATTATATATATGTTTTGCTGATCTGCTGCTGATATATTCTGTTTTATCTGAGCATGTCATTATATCACTTTTATTTTTGAAGGATATTATTGCTAGATATGGAATTTTATTGTTAGCTAGCTTATTTGGGCACTTTATTATATTTTCTTAAGTTTACAATAGTTTCTTTTTATATATCTTATATCTTATTTTTGTTTTTAAAACTATCATATCTTTCTTTTCCCTGTTACTGCTTTTAAGATTTGCCCTTTGTATATGTTTTTAGAAATTTTAATTTAGGTGTGATTTCTCTCATTTCCAATGTTTAGGTTTCTCTGGTATTCTTGAATTTCTATGTGGATATATTTCATCAATAATAGAAAATTCTATTCTATTATATCTTCAAACATTTTCTCCCACAGCATCTCTCTCCTATCCCCTTGGATTTCAATTACTTATGTGTTGTATATCTTGGAAGTTCTGTTCCTTTCCTCACACTCTTTAGTCTTATTATGCTTAAGTTAACATGTTTGCTATTTACCTGTTTTCTACTCCGGCAATTGTGTTACTTATTCAAGAATTTTAATTTTTTCCAATAATTTATTGAATTATAAAATGTTTTTATCCCCTTTCCTTCACTTTTTGCACTATTTTCTTTAATACATTATTCATTGTTATTTTTAAATCTGTGTTTAGTAACTACAATATATGGATCTGTTTCTTTTGAAAGTTTTTTTCTGAAGGCTGAAATTCATATAACTCCATTTCTTTTTTGGCACACCTAATGTGTACAATTGGTTAATAAATGACATTAAAATTAGGACCTTTTGTTTCTCAAACTACACATGATGAAGGGGTAATTCAAGCCAATTTAAGAAGATACAAAACAGTTCGTTGAAAAATAAATGATATCCATAATATATAAAGAAATTATAGAAAATATTTAAAAGTTGAAAACAATAAACATAAAATATAAAAGGCATAGAGAAACATTTCACAAGAGGAAAGATTAATGGTTAAAAACTGAAGAAATTCTCAACCTTTATTAGTAATCATACAAATGTAAATGAAAATTTTACATGCAGTAAAATGCAAAGTTCCTATGTAATAATCATTTGGTTAAAAAAAGTATGCTTTTGGGCATCCCAAACACCTGAGAAATACAGAACATCACCAGCATCCCAGAATGTTCCCTCATTCCACTTCCCAAGCAATGGCCCCCACCGGCACCACCAGACAACCACATCTTTAATTAGTTCCCCCATAAACTAGTTTTTCTATTTTAGTACTCCATGTGAATAGAATCATACACTATTTACTCTTTCACTCAGCTTAGTATTCTTCATATTTATTAATTTTGATGCATGCAGTAGTAGTTCATGGCTTTTTACTGCTGAATAGTTTTCCATTGTATAAACATTCCAGATTTTGTATATCCATTTTCCTATTGATGAAAAATGGGATTGTTTTAAGTTTTTTGTTGTTTCATAAAGAAAGCTGTTATGAACATTCTTATACAAGATTATTTGTGAACTTATGTTCATTGGCATGGAACCATTGAAGCATTGAAGTATATGCTTGTTAATAAAATACTGAGTGTGAATTTTTGGAAGTGGTTGTACAATTTTATATTCCAGGAACACAGTATGAAGCTTAATTACTCCATATCCTTGACAACGTTTGGTATGGTCAGTCTCTAATTTTAAATGTTCTGGTGTAGTAATGCATAGCAGTTTTAGCTTACATTTCCTTAATGACTAATGATCTTGAGCTTTTTAAAAGTGTGTGTGCTAGCTATAGTATATATTTTCCTTCATGAAGTTTCTGCTCAAATACCTTGCCCATTTATATTGTGTTATTTGTCTCTTCATTACTGAGTTGTAAGGCTGAAGGAGTTTTTGTTTTATTTGGCTTTTCTTTCAATAGGTAAGTGTGGGTATGTTTTATATTTATCCTGAGTTTCACTACACTTCCTGAATTTGTATGTTTGATGAATTAAGGATATTTCAGCCATTATTTTCCCAAACTCTTTTCTTCTACCTACTCTCAGACATTACACATTTCCTACCCCTTTTGATGTTATGTCACAAATCCCTGAATCTCTGCTCATTTAAAAATTACATTTGGCCTGCTTTTCTCAGTTTGTATAACTTCTATCAATCTACCTTAAAATTAATTTAACTATATCTTCATATTCATTCTTCTTTTAAACTTATCCAGTGATTCTTTTAAATTTCAATTATTGTGTTTTTAGTTATGGAATATTCATTTGCTTCTCGTTTATAGTTTTATTTTTCTGCTTTGATATCCTATCTTTGTCTACATGGCAGCAGAATAAAATAATATTTTTAATTTATCAAATACATAAAAGTTCTTACTAAGTGGAAGATTGTTCCTTTCTTTTACTTAAATTTGTCATTGGAATAATGAAACACCCTAACACAAAAAACCGAGGGAGAACATATGATGGTATAAACATACACTCAGTTAAATAATAAACAAGTAGATTGTATAAATATCCTGGATGGTTTAAATCTTAAGAACATTTTCCTCAGATTATGGTTCTCACATCCAACAATACTCACAGTATTCCAAAATTATATTCTGCACCATCTCTGAAGTTGAGACATGCAACCATCCTTAAATTTTAGTCCTACTTCATTGTCAGCTTAAATTATAAAAAAAGAAAAAAAAACCCTGCAGGGCATTCTTTACCTGTTTCTCTGTAATCCTCCCTGGGTAGAATCCAGGGAAGGCTCCATTAAATTCCCTTCTATGCACTGGATAGATGTTACAACTTCTGTAAAATATTAGGTTTGCTTGACAGGTTCTAAAAGCTCTGCTTAGTAGGAACTTGACAATTCTCTCATACCCTCTTGCATGCTCCCCACAGCCTTGAAGCTAAAAGTTAATACTCTGTTCATTTCTTAAAAAGAAATCCACCACTTTCCAGTTACAATCAAACTTAGCTATTATCCAAATGTTTTTCATTAGAAAGAGATTTACTTTTACTCAATCTATTTATTTCCATTTCAGTACTTGGGAGCATGTATTCTGAAAGAAAAATAGGTCATGTAGAGAAACAAAAGGACAAGATTTCTTCATATGCATTTGTCAAAGATTACATATTTAGACAGAAATATAGAAAATAAATGAATTAAATTTTGGCCAATAGAAGTTTGGGTAAGGCACAGATAAAGTTCAGTGATAAGACCAGGGTAGTTCCCTTTAAAATAAATAAATACAATTTAAATATATGATCCTATCGAGTGGAGAAATAATTGACTGGATCCAACAGCCAACAATTAAACTCAACTTGTTCATGAAAACAAAAAAAACTTGAAACTTTCATTGTTTGATTTTCTTTTTGATTTATTAGGATGTCATCTCTGTTCACACATTCACAAATACAATGTGCTAAATGCGCACAAAGTGACTACTTCAGCATCCAAACATACAGTCTTAAAGGGAAGCGTTTACCATGGAATTTAGTTAATAGGAGCTAAATTTGTAAATTTTTTAATTTGGTAAATTTGTGAGTTTGTTAAAGGAGTAAACATACTGTTTAATTTGAACAGGGTCAGAGAGCCTTGATGAGGTCTATTTCATGATGTGATTTTTTACAGGGGGTTTCATTTAATTTTTTCCCTGACTTCTATCATCTCAGGCTATTTTGGATTTTACTTCTGTACACTTTTTTCTCATCAGAAATAGCCACTTTTATTTTTGCAAATGTAGAGTTTGGCACCATAATATTTTCCTTTACCCTCTCTGTAGGAAATATATCATTCTGCAAAAGATCTCTTAATGCCAGTATTTTCTGTTAAAATCACTCTTCCTGTGAAGTTTAAGTGTCTTTTTTCCCCTTGAAACTGTGTTTGATTTTTTTTTCCCAAGAATTTGGGGCCTTTCTACCCACCTTTATTAAATAGCTCTTTCTCTACCCTGATGATAATTTGTCATATAATGATAAAGCAAACTAAAATATGTTATAGACTCAAGAATTTTACTTTAATTCTGATTTGCTATATTTGCGTTTTCTATGGCCATTATTATGATCATATCAAAATGGCCTTAATCTAGCAGAAATAATGCTTTCATTTCTAGGGATGGAATAATAAGCTGCCACTTCACAGAACTTCTCTGTGAAATCTAAAATTATAAGAAATTTGTATTTTTGCAGTATAGGAATTTTCTTTCATGTATGCAGGCTTAAATAATTTGAACTATGATATTAAAATTTAATCAATATATCAGCTTACAAGACTCTTTTTCTTAGAAATATATTAGCTCCATAAATTGTATAAATGTAAAGGCTTTTTGTTGCCTTTTTGGGATATTTCCTTTGTTACCAACATCGATATATTAGTCAATTTATTGATTCTGTATAATTCAAAAATTAAGAGAAATACAGTGCAAAGTAAGTGGTCTTTTGTAAAATATTAATTATAATAAAGGCTGTTATTCTAGCAAATGAATTCAAATAAGTTGAAAGGAACTTTAATCAGCGAGTAGCAAGGAGAACATGAATACATTTCACTATCTCATGAGGAAATCTGGGGTGACCAGGAGCAGCCAACTAGACACAGGGGGCTGGGGTCTCAGAACATTTTGTCATCATTTTTAAATGAGGAAAGTAAAGTATCAGTTTCAGATATTTTTGAAGCCTCACAAGTGTGAAAACCATCATACATCATAACTGAAATAATGGGAGGAAATTAACAAACTTCATTGACTTAAATGAATGGCCAGATGCATCCAATTCCAAACTAGGCACAATAAAGGCAACAGAAGCCTACAGTATGTGTCACAATAGTTTACGACAATTTCTTGATACAAAATGTTATCCAATACCCAACATAATATGATATCAGAAACATAAGTGATTTGAGTATAGAATCAAGTTCCATTATCTTACCATTTTTAAAGATATCATTTCCTTTTTTCTAAAAATAGTAATAATAATTAGAAACCTAAATAACCAACAGCAAAAATATGGACCAAATATACCAAATGTCTCAATTGTATAAGCAAAGAATCAAATCAAAAAATAAATAAGATTAATGAAAAAATAAAATCCTAAATCAGAGTTTATCTGTTTTCAGAGAATAGTAAAAAAGAAAGTAAAGCAATTATAACTACAGGGGAAAAATCCCAGGATAAAATACCTTTGGAACCCAAATTAGTCCAAGGGAGAAATAAAATGGGAGAAACCTGTTTATTGCTTACAAGCAGTCATCCACTTCTGCTGGTCTGTGTCTCTCATGATTCGGCTGCAGAAGGGACCCCACCTAACCTCTCCAGTCCAGATATGCTCTTGCTCCCCCATGTAATCATCTATTGCTATGGAGATGGACTACTTCTCTCACCCCTTGGAAACACCTATTGATATGGAAATGCACTAAGGCCAGGCGAGAGATTCTGGAAATATTGCAATTTTACCCAAAGCAATTAACAAATATTTTTAGGCTTCAATTATGAAAGTCAGTTGTTAATTTAGTTAACAAACTGTGCCTTTATATAGATCCTTGGGGGTCATTAACTGGTAGGAATAGATGTTTCACTCTCTTCTCATGAGAAAACCAAACTTGGTCAAAATATAGTACATTAATATTTTCTAATGCATAAGCTTCTGTCAATAAAAATACTTAACCTGTAGCCCTACTCTCAACATAAACATCATGAAAAATCATGTGTTGTAAATATAATATTTTTATCTAATTCAATGTTCCAATCATGTTCAGTCTTCTGCCAAGGCAACATAAATACAAGTGTCAGTGTCCCTCACTGTAATCAGGTTCCAATGCTTAAAATCTTCCCAGTTGTATTGTTTCTAAGGATAAGGCCAAAAATGAGGATTTTCAAATTATTTCTTTAATACAACTCTGTCCCACAATTCAAAGATTTCAAGTTGCTGATCTTGGATGGGGTTGGGGCATTGGTGTTTTTGAAAGTATTTCCCAAATAGCTAATGAGCAGCCAGATTGGGAGGCACCATTTGAGATTATATCAAGTAAAGATTTTGCTTAAAAAAAGCAGGTGCTTTTATTTATTTATATAACAAATATTTATTGAGCTATAACTCTAAGTAATATGTATACAAAGTTTACATATATAAAGATTAATATGACACTGCCTTCTTATAAACCAAATTTTAGTAGAAAAAGGTAAATATATCTGTTTATATTTATCTATATCGCTTTATTAATCTATCAACTTTTGTGATTTATTCTGCTTTTAAAGGTACAATTGAATGACTCTCAAGTCTACACCTCAGAACAAAAAATAGCTCTCAAATTCCTGAAAGTTCTTCCAGTTCCTTAAATTCAACAGGGTCTAAACTAAATTCATTATCATTTGTATTAAATCATTTTCTTCTTATTATTTCCTTATTTTCTTAAAGCTTAAGAATTCTTCCTCTTGGGGAACTTCCAGGAAGATGGCAGCATGAGCAGGGCAGCAGAAATCTCCTCCCAACACTATATTTATCTATGAAAATACAGCAAATACAACCATTCCTAAAAGAGAGACCAGAATACACAGGAAAGCGCACAGCGTGCAGCTACACCCGAGAGGTAAGATACAGAGCCACACCCGGCGGGAGGAGCACTCCCCCACCCCAGCGCACCAGCGGGAGGAGAGGATTCAGAGCAGGGAGGAAGTGGAAGTACAGCCCCATGAAATAACCAGCCCTGGTGATCTGCATGGGGAGCGCTGACTCACATCGCGCGGTCTAGCAGAGATTGGAGAGACAGTGGGTGCTGGATCTGAGGGGGGAATGTGCCAGGGAGCTTGCAGCCGGCTCCTGGGAAGGAAAAAAAAAAGAAGAAGAAAAGGGAGCGCTTTTTTCAGCGGTCTTAAAGGGACAGGAGCCCAGCGGAGGACCGGATCGCCCCGGGACACTCAGCCCAGCAGGCTGGGAGTCATGGGGAGTTTTGGACCCCTTAGCTGGCGACTGGGAAAGGGTGGCCGCACTTAGACTTCCCACAGGGATCAACAGCCTCCCATTCGTTCCCACCCCGGCCAGAGCTATAAAGGGCACTGTGGAGATGCATGGCCATGGCTCTGGAATAGTGGAGCAACAGCGCCACCTACAGCATCCCCACAGAATCCACTCCCGGTGGGTGGTTTTTTTGTTTGTTTTCTGTTTTTTGTTTTTTGGGTTTTTTTGTTTTTTGGGGGTTTTTTTGTTCTTTGTTTTTTGTTTTTTCTTTTTCTTTTCTTTTTTCTCTTTTTCTTTCGATCTTTCTTTCTTTCTTTTTTTTTTTTCCTTTTTAAGGTCATAAAAAGCCCAGCTGACATATGTGGCAACTACCAGCAACCACTTCTATAGCCATGAAAAGACAGAGGAATATGTTCCAGACTAAAATCAACCACGAGACAACCCCAGAGAGGGAGCCTGAAGGGATGGACATGCACAGTCTTCCTGAAAAAGAATTCAGAATAAAAGTCATAACCATGCTGACGGATCTATAGAGAAATGTGCAAGAGCTGAGGGAGGAAGTGAGGGAAGTGAGGAAAGACTATGCAGAAATCAGACAAGCCATACATGGGATTAATAGCAGACTGGATGAGATTCAAGAGACTGTTAATGGAACAGAGATCAGAGAACAGGAATACAGAGAAGCTGAGGCAGAGAGAGATAAAAGGATCTCTAGGAATGAAAGAATATTAAGAGAACTGTGTGACCAATCCAAACGGAACAATATTCACATTATAGGAGTACCAGAGGAAGAAGAGAGAGAAAAAGGAATAGAAAGTGTCTTTGAAGAAATAATTGCTGAAAACTTTCCCATGCTGGGGAAGGAAATAGTCTCGCAGTCCACAGAAGCCCACAGATCTCCCAACACAAGGGACCAAAGGAAGACAACACCAAGACACATAATAATTAAAATGGCAAAGATCAAAGATAAGAACAGAGTATTAAATGGAGCTAGACAGAGAAAAAAGATCACCTACAAAGGAAAACCCATCAGACTATCATCAGACTTCTCAACAGAAAACTTACAGGACAGAAGAGAATGGCATGATATATTCAACGTAATGAAACAGAAGGGCTTCGATGAAAGAATATTGTATCCAGCATGATTATCATTTAAATATGACAGAGGGATTAAACAATTTCCAGACAAACGAAGTTGAGAGACTTTGCCTCTCATAAACCACCACTACAGGATATCTTAAATGGACTGCTCTAGAGGGAAGTACGCCTAAGGCTAAAAAGATGTCACAAGAGAAAATGAAATCATAGCAAAGAAAGCACACCATCCAAATACTAACTAAAGGCAAAGAATAAAACATCTAATATATAAAGAATGGAGGAGGAAGAATAAGAAGGAGAGATAAAGAAACATCAGACGGTGTTCACAATAACTTAACAAGAAAGTTAAGTTAGATTGTTAGATGGTAAAGAAGCAACCCTTGGAGCTTTGGTAACCCCAAATCTAAGGCCAGCAATGGCAATAAGTACATATTTATCAATAATCACCCTAAATGTAAATGGACTGAATGCACCAATCAAAAGACACAGAGTAACACAATGGATAAAAAAGGAAGACCCATCTATATGCTGCTTACAAGAGACTCATCTCAAACCCAAAGGTATACACAGACTAAAAGTGAAGGGATGGAAAAAGATATCTCATGCAAACAACAAAGAGAAAAAAGCAGGTGTTGCAGTACTTGTATCAGACAAAATAGACTTCAAAACGAAGAAAGTAGCAAGAGATAAAGAAGGACATTACATATTGATAAAGGGATCAGTCCAAGATATATACAAGAAGATATAACCATTATAAATATATATGCACCCAAAACAGGAGCACCAGCATATGTGAAACAAATACTAACAGAACTGAAGGAGGAAATAGACAGCAATGCATTCATTTTAAGAGACTTCAACACACTACTTAATCTAAAGGACAGATCAACCAGACAGAGAATAAGTAAAGACACAGAGGCACTGAACAACACACTAGAACAGATGGACCTAACAGATATCTACAGAACTCTACACCCAAAAGCAGCAGGATACACATTCTTCTCAAGTGCACATGGAACATTTTCCAGAATAGACGACATGCTAGGTCACAAAAACAACCTCAGTAAATTCAAAAATATTGAAATCCTACCAACCAACCTCTCAGATCACAAAGGTATAAAACTAGAAATAAATTTTATAAAGAAATCAAAAAGGCTCACAAATACATGGAGACTTAACAACATTCTCCTAATTAATCAATGGGTTAATGACCAAATCAAAACAGAAATCAAAGAATATATGGAGACTAATGACAACAACAACAAAAAGCCAGAACTTCTGTGGGACGCAGCAAAGGCAGTTCTAAGAGGAAAGTATATTGCAATCCAGGCCTATTTAAAGAAGGAAGAACATTCCCAAATGAACAGTCTAAAGACACAATTACTGAAATTGCAAAAAGAAGAACAAATGACTCCCAAAGTCACCAAAAGGAGGGACATAATAAAGATCAGAGAAGAAATAAATAAAATTGAGAAGAATAAAACAATAGAAAAACATCAGTGAAACCAAGAGCAGGTTCTTTGAAAAAATAAAAAAATAGATAAACCACTACCTAGACTCATTAAGAGAAAAAGAGAATCTACACATATAAACAGAATCAGATGTGAGAAAGGAAACATAATGACGGACCCCACACAAATACAGAGAATTGTAAGAGAATATTATGAGAATCTCTATGCTAACAAGCTGGAAAACCTAGAAGAAATGGACAACTTCTTAGAAAAATACAACCTTCTAAGACTGACCAAGCAAAAAACAGAAAAACTAAACAGACCAATCACCAGCAATGAAATTGAATCAGTAATCAAAAAATTACCCAGGAACAAAACCCTGGACCAGATGGATTCACCTCTGAATTCTACCAGACATATAGAGAAGAAATAACACACATTCTGCTTAAAGTTTTCCAAAAAATAGAAGAGGAGGGAATACTTCCAAACTCTTTCTATGAAGCCAGCATCACTCTAATACCAAAACCGGGCAAAGACCTCACCAAAAAAGAAAATTACAGATCAATATCCCTGATGAACGTAGATGCAAAAATACTCAACAAAATATTAGCAAACTGAATTCAAAAATACATCAAGAGTATCATACACCATGATCAAGTGGAATTCATCCCAGGGATGCAAGGATGGTACAACATTCGAAAATCCATCAACATCATCCACTACATCAACAAAAAGAAGAACAAAACCACATGATCATCTCCATTTGACAAAATTCAGCATCCATTCCTGATTATAACTCTCAACAAAATGGGTATAGATGGCAAGTACCTCAACATCATAAAGGCTATATATGAGAAACGCACAGCTAACATCATACTTAACAGCGAGAAACTGAAAGCTTTTCATCCAAGATCGGGAACAAGACAGGGATGCCCACTCTCTCCACTGTTATTCAACATAGTACTGGAGGTCCTAGCCACGGCAATCAGACAAAACAAAGACATAAAAGGCATCCAGATTGGTAAAGAAGATGTCAAATTGTCACTATTTGCAGATGACATGATACTGTACATAAAGAACCCTAAAGACTCCACTCCAAAATTACTAGAACTAATATCTAATTTCAGCAAAGTTGCAGGATACAAAATTAAGACAAAGAAATCTGTTGCTTTCCTATACACTAACAATGAACTAACAGAAAGAGAAATCAGAAAAACAATTCCATTCACAATTGCATCAAAAAGAATAAAATACCTAGGAATAAACCTAATGAAGGAAGTGAAAGACCTGTACTCTGAAAACTACAAGACACTCCTAGGAGAAATTAAACCGGACACTAACAAATGGAAATGCATCCCATGCTCTTGGCTTGGAAGAATAAATATTGTCAAAATGGCTATACTACCTAAAACAATCTACAGATACAATGCAATCCCTATCAAACTACCAACAGCTTTCTTCAATGAACTGGAACAAATAATTCTAAAATTCATATGGAACCAGAAAAGACCCCTAATAGCCAAAGCAATCCTGAGAAGGAGGAATCAAACAGGGGGAATTACGCTCCCTGACTTCAAGCTCTACTACAAAGCCACAGTAATCAAGACAATTTGGTATTGGCACAAAAACAGACCCACAGACCAGTGGAACAGAATAGAAAATCCAAACATTAACCCAAACATATGCAGTCAATTAATATTTGATAAAGGAGCCTTAGATATACAATGGGGAGATGACAGCCTCTTCAGCAGGTGGTGTTGGAAAAACTGGAAAGCTACATGTAAGAGAATGAAACTGGACTACTGTCTAGCCCCATACACAAAGGTAAACTCAAGGTGGATCAAAGACCTGAATGTAAGTCATGAAACCATAAAACTCTTAGAAAAAAACAAAGGCAAAAATCTCTTGGACATAAACATGAGTGACTTCTTCATGAACATATCTCCCCAGGCAAGGGAAACAAAAGCAAAAATGAACAAATGGGACTATATCAAGCTGAAAAGCTTCTGTACAGAAAAGGACACCATCAGTAGAACAAAAAGACATCCTACAGTGTGGGAGAATATATTCATAAATGATATATCTGATAAGGGGTTTACATCCAAAATATATAAATAACTCACTCACCTTAACAAACAAAAAGCAAATAATCCCATTAAGAAATGGGCAGATGACATGAATAGACACGTCTCTAAAGAAGAAATTCGGATGGACAACAGGCTCATGAAAACATGCTCCACATCGCTAATCATCAGAGAAATGCAGATTAAAACCACAATGAGATATCACCTCACACCAGTGAGGATGGCCAATATCCAAAACACAAACAACAACAAATGTTGGCGAGGATGTGGAGAAAAGGGAACCCTCCTACACTGCTGGTGGGAATGCAAATTAGTTCAACCTTTGTGGAAAGCAGTATGGAGGTTCCTCAAAAAACTCAAAATAGAAATACCATTTGACCCAGGAATCCCACTCCTAGGAATTTACCCTAAGAACGCAGCAGCCCAGTTTCAAAAAGACAGATGCACCCCTATGTTTATTGCAGCACTATTTACGATAGCCAAGAAATGGAAGCAACCTAAGTGTCCATCAGTAGATGAATGGATAAAGATGAAGTGGTACATATACACAACGGAATATTATTCAGCCATAAGAAGAAAACAAATCCTACCATTTGCAGCAACATGGATGACGCAAGAGGGTATTATGCTCAGTGAAATAAGCCAAGCCGAAAAAGACAAGTATCAAATGATTTCACTCATATGTGGAGTATAAGAACAAAGAAAAAAAAACTGAAGGAACAAAACAGCAGCAGACTCACAGAACGCAAGAATGGACTAATAGTTACCAAAGGGAAAGGGACTGGGGAAGATGGGTGGGAAGGGAGGGATAAGAGGGTAAAAGGGGCCTTATGTTTAGCAGTTGTAATTTGGGGGGGGGCATGGGGAGGGCTGTACAACTCAGAGAAGA
>JAQQAC010008350.1:35380572-35437474 GCA_029783875.1 Phataginus tricuspis | reverse complement strand
GGGGTTGGTGGGGGGGACCTGATGAAGGGGGTAGTTTAATCACCATGGTATTGCACATGTAATTGTAGATTAATGATACCAAAATAAATTATAAAATAAATAAATAAATAAATAAAATCATCATAGATAAATAACCAGCCAAGAACTTGCACTTACATCCCTGTTACACACACACACACACACACACACACACACACACACACACACAAACACACACACACACACACACACGCGCAGAAGTGGATGGGAAGCTGTAATGGCCACATTACAGATTGAGTTTAAAATCTTCTCTAGCCCACAAAATGTAGAGAAGTAATTCTTTATGAATACCAATGAAAGCTTAAATTTTCATAAGTATTTTTTATAAAAGTGAGAATTTCATTATTATCAATTTATGTGGGCATCTAAATGTCAACCTATAATTGAAATCCTTATGGTGAAATGTCAAGAACCATCTAATGAATCATGTTAACACAGATTAAGATGATACTCCTTTTAAGATAATAATAAACCACTTAGAAGAGAGGCAGAGAAGTTTACCTTCTTTATTCTTGATTTATAAAATACGTTGTTTATCATTATTTTCCAAAAATTTATTCAAGCACACGTATGAGTTCTATTGCTTTTGTCCTACAAAACCAGTTACTTAGAGCTTAACAAACATACTTTTCCTGAAGTGAGCAGTTTTCTTCTTTAGTTGTGCTGAAGCCATCCAATGCCATTGCAATTACAGACAGACCACACAATGCATACTAATTGGTGTCAAAAATCAATGAGACCCGGCATTGTCTCTTCATGTAAAGACCATGGTTTCCCTTATGATATTATCATGGCCATTGTTAGTTAATTCTCATGGTACATTCTTCCTGCTGAAATTCTTCTGATTGATTTCTTTTAATTTAGAATGTAGGATAATTTATGTGGATTCCCATACTGCTTGGGCAAAGAAAGACTGAGCCTGCTGGTGTGTTCCCTGGAGCTTTCCTCAGATTTTATGTTATAAGAGCAGACTCTTTGCCATCTATGTGGAAAGCAAAAGAAGACACTTCATTACAGGGCTGTTGGATGTCAGTTCCCAGCTTTGCTCAAATTTTACGCATCAGGGAAGTAGAACCATCATGAATTCTAATGAGTAAAGAATTGCAGGAGGTAGATCATGCACACTTCAAATGAGGGATTGAGGAGAAGTAGAACATGCACAATTGTAGGAGGAGATGGAAAGAGGTCTGGAACATGGAGCTAGAGGGTCAGAGAAAAGTCACTCAACAGCACAGGGATCTGTCGAAGCACTGGCATCTGGAGACAAATTGGAGCTTTTATGCTGGTCCAGGTGCCCCAGAGGCCCCACAAAGGGGAGCTAGAAAGGGCTGCTGCTTCTGTGACCCTTGGCGGTCCTGGGGCCACTGTGGGTCATCAGGCCAGTGGGTATAAAGGACTGGACAATTCATAGAAGAGAGTTAGAACAACTTGGACACCTCTTGGCTCTCTGCATCTGGCTCTGACCTTATGAAATCATAAAACCTTCAGAAGGCACTGGCTCCTGCTTCACCTCTGACTTCCAAACCTCATGGTGATGTCTTTTAGAGCAACTCTAACCCAGAACCATGCAGAAAAGGGGGCAACAGGAAGCCTAGTTGCAGGTTTAACAGGCTAGGCACAGAGCAAAGTCACCACACAGCATTGCTGGTTTTCTACTTTCTTATTGAAATCATGTAAATGTGTATTCCATAGTGTAAGATTTGTTTTTCAATAGCTAAATTTTGATTTTGACTATATATGATGAATATAAAAATAGTATGTGTATATACATATATATAAAATTTATTAGTATATGAATATATATGTATACATAAATGTTTAAAGATATTTTATGTTGCACATGCTTACACACACACGCAATAATCAGGGCTGGTTTCATAAGCGTCTTCTAGCAGTTATTTCTTTCCTTTTCCCCCTTATGGAGAAATATAACACTACCATTGATCTCTCATGTAATGAAGTTCTGTCTTTGGCATGCTTAAGTTAAAAACCAAGTATTTAATATAAAAATGATGGTAATGGTATAACATGTGTTTCCAATGTTTGTTTTTTAGAAGCATTGGTATGCAATAACTGTTTCTGGAAACATTATTGAGAATATTTATTTTTTATTTTTCTGATGCAGTGCAGTTAAAGTGTAAATGGCCTTGGTGATTCCAGCTGAAGATATTTGTAAATAAGTCTGTATTCAGCTTTGCAGATTCAAAGACAAAGTGATGTTAATTGGACGAAAGACAATGTTTTAGCTAACTAAAATAAAATTAGGTGAGCAAACTAACTTGGTGAGATTTGTTATTTAATCAGTTGTGTGGCACACAGCAGGTGATGTGCACTGACGGTGAGAGTGAGGAAGATGGAGTGTGCTGGTGAATTAAGATGCTAATTCATAATCCTAATGGAAAAAAGTGCAAATGTAATTCTGCCCTTCAGAAAGTTAAAATAGACCTCCTGTAAAGAGCATGGACAAATATAAGGAAAATAAAAGGGTTCTGGTGCCCATAAGAATTTTTCAATACACTACTTAACTCCTTGTCACAGAAGAGCTGTACAATCAAGATATATTCACATACATCTTTGAAAAAAAATTATCATCTGGTGGAAAACATTGCCATTGGTGACACTTTTGTGAATTCTCTTGCATCTAGCTCAACAAAAATCAGTGCTGATATTTTTGTTACTGCAGTCTGATTTTACAGATCAGTTTTCATAGTTATTATATGTAAAGTGACTCAATAGGTATATGTGTTCCTGGATAGACATTGTAGTTATTCATCTTAAAAATAGATTCTGAAAATATGGATTGTACACTGGCAGTAAGAAGAGTGTAAACAGTTAGTCAACAGAAATTATGATAAACTCGGTTATTTATAGCAAGTGATTTCTCTAAAAGAAGCTGAAGCTAGCCCCTTACTAAATAATACATATACTAGAGAAAAGCCCTTTGACTTCATTTAATAAGAAAATATTAACCTTGCACTTTACTGGTCCTAAAAATAATTAAGCTATAAAATCCAAGAATCAATAATCACTGGACAGTATTTCCTCTCATGTAAGTTACTTTGGTTCTTCCTATGACTATAAAAAGTGTAATCCTTTTCCCTTTTCTCTACTACCATATGAATTTTATGGCAATGGCTTAAAGCAAGTTTAATTTAGTATTTTAAAAAACTATCTGGGAAAGGAGAGAATGTTAGAGAGGCCAAGAGAAGCAGAACAAATGAAAGCCAGAGGGAAAGAAAGGCAGAGCGAGCCACCTGAAGGGACTGCTGTCTCTCACTGCTTATTCTAGAGACCAGGACAATTTTAGCTATTGGAATCTAAAGTTTTGACTGGCCCATCAACTTCATATTCCATTTCTGATTTTCCACAATCACAAAACTAAAAGAAAACTTTTTCCAGATTAATCTTCAGAATACTACTTTCTCTACATTTTCTTACCTAGGCTTTAAGCTAATGTAACCAGGTAGATGGAGGAGGGAGGTGTCTCATATAAGGCTTGGGTCCCCACTGAAGGATTCTGAGGATCTAAAATTCTGGAAATGTTGATTCCTTGTAAAATAACTTGCTAGTGACTCAGAAGTGTCTTAGCTTTACCAGAATAAGTGAAGTTTTCTAAAAGCTTCTCAGTAAACTATAACTTACTTTTAAGCCATGAGTGGAGAAACTGGTTATTATTTATTCTGGTACATTCACATGGGAGGATCTTCATTATCCTGATTTTCAACTTATTACAACAGAATATTTACTTCCTGTTGAAAGTAGAATATTTAAAGTTAATTATAAAAAAACAAAACTATTTTATTTTGGGTCATCCATATTTTTTAAGAAAACATGTGGACTTTTTGTTTATAACTATCTTTGGAAACCTTTTGTGATGTGTCCAGAGTTACATAAACGATCTTCTACCACACAGGCACACATACACACACACAGCTGCAGAATTCCAGTTATTCATCATGACAACATGTGTTGGGACATAAGGTATGTTGTATTATTATTATTTAGGCGTTTTTTTACCTGAATTAATTTGTTTTTTCCAATAATCATATGCATCAGGTACTATTATCTTTATCTCCACGTGAGGAAATCAAGGCAAAACATGATTAAGTAAATCACCCAATGTCACCTAGGAATTAAGGAGGACTTCAGGTATCATAACTCAAGAAGTTGGGCTCCCAAGCCACATTAAATGAATGCTAAGCAAATTCTGCATGTTCATTTTTAACTTAGGCACATATAGTAGTGTTGTGATTTTATTTTATAATCAGTGAGTCTGCTTGAATAAATTCACACTCATAATAAAAGAAAGGTGTATGTGTAGGCGTAGATGCATATATGCATATGAATAGAGTTACAGAACTAGAGATAGGTAAAGAGATAGATGTAAGCATTGTCAGGTCTGGGATTTCATGTTGGATTTGTGTAATAACTACTATAATTCATCAGTTGTCTTTTGCACAAAAACAACAACAACAATTATAAAGATATCAAAGCACTATCATTGATGACAAAAACATAAAGCTGAAACTCAGAGTTTTATTCCCCAGTTTCATACCACAGGCACACATATGTACTTTTGCAGAGTGTTATTGTACTAAATAATAATAGCTGTCCATCCTTGTACTTTTTATGTTTCTGTTCATATTTTAATGTGAATATGTGAATGTTTTATCATGAATACAATTTGAATTGGAAATGTAGGACTCTCCTATCATTTATATGAACAAACATAGAAGAACTTAGTGGAAAAAATGATCTCTCTAATACTCTGTGTGTGTATTTTGCAACAACAAAATTAGTTAAAACTCAATAACAGACAGGAATGAATAACAACAAAACACAAGCAACTTTTAAAAAGCAACCAAGTGCCAGTATTTGCTCACTGCTTCTTTAATAAAACAAAGTATTTCTAATTGTTTGCATTCATAGACTGATGTGCTACAGAGGCCACTGTTTGAAAGCAAAAAAAACTACCTCATTCTGCTTACATTGCATTGTATTTAAAATGCAACAAATACTAGTTGTACCTGTGCTTTCTCATGTAATAAGAATCTGACACTGTAAGTAATTAAGTGTAAAATCTAATCAACCAAAACCACCAGGTAAATGAGATCTCTTGATGCAACGCACCAAGGGAGAATACCCAGAAGAATGGCAGAAATCTGCTTCTCCCGACGGAGGAGGGAAGTGTCTCATATAAGGTTGGACTCCCACTGAAGGTTTCCAAGGAGGATCTAAAAAGTGAAGGTAAATTCTTGATTGTTTGATGTTTCTAAGACAAGATTAGGAGAAGTGAGGGTTTAATTAAGGATTGAGGGCTGTCATAAATTGAAGGCAGCTTAGCAATTGGTTAACACCTCTGAAGGCTGGGAACAGCAAGGGAAGTCAGAATGTATCATTGGTAACAAGCACTCGTCACTCAAGGAGCAGGTCATTACAGCGTTTTATGACTTTGGCATGGCCAGGGAGAAACAAAGTTTTCTGTTAAGTTCTTGCCTGGCTTTAATTCTCTGTGCCCTAGCCTCACTCACTGAGACTATTTTATTTTTGTTTTACAGTTCAAGCTGATTTTCAATCTTTTAATCCAAGACAAAGCTTTCCTCTTCAAAAACAATTAAAACAATGCACTTAAGTAAGATCTAATATTATATGTAAGCAAAGGCAAATTTGCCATTTTGTATAGAAGACAATGAAAAGAAGGTCCTTAAACAGACGAATGTGTTAAAGCATTAGGCACCTCTCCCTGTGTGGAATCATTAATAGTAGAATTTGAGCAAGTATGTGAAGGGCAAAATTGACAATTGATAGGTCATCCTAAGTGAATCAAATAAATTTAAAGAACTTTTCAGAGGTGGGTGGGGTGTGAGAGATGATTAAATTGATCAGGAAAATAAAGAGAAGAAATGGAGAAAAAGTGGTTTATTTTCTGATAAGGGGGATAAATTATTTTTCAATAAGAAATGATATTTGAAAAGTGACAAAAAATCCTTTATTAAACATTCAGTATGAGAACAGAAAGACAAATGATTGGGGCAATGGAAAGACAAGTTTGACAAAGGAAAGAAGGGAGGGAGGGAGAAGGATAAAGAGAGGAAACAGAAATGGAGAAACAAAGAAGGAAGGAATGGGGAAAAAAGAAAGAAGAGGAAAAGGAAAAAGTATAAGATCATGGCAGAGATTAAAGAAGGAAAAATATTGGGAAATAGTATGAGAGAAAAAAAAGCATGAATTGTTGATCTACACTTACAGAGAAAACAGACTAAAAATGTATCAGTGATTTTCAAAGATATGACTTAGGTTATTGAAAGTATAAATATAGAAATTTTTCCTGAAAACTAATACTTTGTTTCAGAAAAGAAAAGACATATAGAAAATTAGTACAGCAAATATGGCTTTTAATATGTTTTCAATTAATTTTTCCAAGTTACACGTGTCTATAATAAAAGTGAATTTATGATAAAGAATGGAAAGAACAATCATTCTCACAAACAAGGAACTAATTCGTTTTTAAAAATTAACATAACTTGAGACATTACAGTGAAATCGGGAATTGTTAGATCTGAAAGAACTTTTGTCACCTTATATTATACTTGATAATATAGATGAAGAAACAGAGATCCAGTAGTTAAGAAATAGAAACTAGGCTAAATACCCTTTAGAAAAGTTTAGAGAGATTGAGAAGAAAATTTCAACACCAAGTTTTTAATTTGCAGTTTGTTTCATGTTCACATCATGAAAAAATATGAATCATCAACTAGTCTTGTATGTGATTATCTAGAAGAAATAAAGGAAGGCCCACAGAGTAAAAAGTCCATTTTACCTCAGATAAAACCAGTAATAAACAGTTCATTGCCTAAAAAGCGAAAAAGAAATGAAAACCTAAGACAATAAATTTCCTTGGCCTACCTCTGGGTGAGTACAGAAGTACCCAGCATAGGACCAGACTGGGTAATTTGATTCCATTTCTACTCCTAATTTATTTTTTATTTTTTCCTTCCATGCAGCTGAAGCTCCACCAATCATACTAGGGGCCTCTCTTCCTCTTCATTCATTCCTGCCTACAGAAGGGAGGGGTGAATTCCCACGGTGAGGTTAGAAAGAATAAGCTGGGCATGCCCAATTCAGTCCTCTCTCTTCCTGAAGGGATGTTACCTGCTCTTACCTGGCTTTAAAGCAGTCCTAACCCCAAGAGTGGCAGAGGCAAAGGAGACATCAGGGTACAGGTGGGGTGTTGACTGTGGGAACTGAGCCATGCCTGTGACCAAGTGAATAAATCATATGGTACTGGGTTTGTATATTGGGAAGCCTTCTTGCACTCAGATATACCCTGTCCTCTGCAATATCACTGCACCAACAATGGTGATGAAATTTGGTCTTTGTCTCCTGGCAACTATTGTATTAATTTATCACTGGTACATGACTTGGGCAGGGAAAATGTCCTATTAATTGTGTGACCTTTGAACCTCAAGAGTCTTCTATAAATATTTTTACAGCCTAAGATTTTACATCAGGTTATTGATAGAATTTTTTGGTAGAATTTCCCCAGACTGCAATATTTTGGGTGTTGTCCTAAGAACAATTGATAGAGAAGTAGGAAAGGGAGACAGAGAAGGAAAGGAAGACTACAGGCATGTTAAAAAGCATGTTAGTAGGGTGGGCACCTGGGATTCCGTCTGATGTGGGACTGTTGGGAGACTGTGTGGGGCCCCCTATGAGCTGTCCACCTGAGGAGAAAAGAAGACAGTCTATTTGTTCAACAACTCCCTTTCCTTGTTGTCAAGGACTTACTCCAAGGGGCTCCCCCTCCCCAGGAACTCTATCTTTTGGCACATGCTGCTTGATCTTAGGGCCAGAGAAGCCACTCAGGCTTGCCTTTCAGTAAGAAACTGCTGATGTACATACAGAACGTGAAACTCAAAAACCATAGGCACGTCACCAACAGTATCTGCTACAAAGAATTCTCTTCTCTCCACTCCCTGAAAATTCTTCCCACATAGAAGTGGGATGTGTCTTATGAAGGAATAGGAAAATATCATTTAATTTTATAGATGTCTTGTAATGTTTAAGGGAGAAGGACATATATAATTCATGGACAGTTCATTTTCTATAAATTCTTTAAATTCTATAACTTCTATAAATACACCACCATCAAAATCTCATAGGCGAGCTTTATTTGAAATAAAATGTAACTTGTGAACATTTGTTGTCAAAACTGTTTAATAGGACCATGTACTCAGCTATAAAATGAGAAGCAACAGGAAAGAATACTTAATTATATAAAAGCAAAAATACACCAAACTGATAGTGAATACCATCACTAGCAGTGTGTGCAGATGTATTCTAATGTACATGCACATTGTCAAAACAAGGTAAAGAAATTCATTTACCAGTACAAAACCAAAATAGTACAAACCTGGATACACAGAGGACTGAGAATAAGAATTCATGTTAGCATTAGCAAACAATTTGAATCCCAGCTCTCACCTTCATTGATGATATTTTGGAAAAGTTCTGGATCATGAAAAGTTATTATCTGATAAATAGAAAGTTTGGGTGATGAATTTCTATTTTCCTGCCCTGAGATATTTACTATGAGTCTAAGAGGGCTCAACTCATCCCAAGTGTCCAAATGATATTCAACTAAAATTACTGATAGAGCTTTCTTATGTGATCAGTCAGATGAGTAAGCAAATTTCTTCTATATTCCTTAAGGAAAATTGTTTGGATAAAGAAGATGCTCAGCTGAGAGTTTTGCTTTACAAATATGGACCAAAATATTGCATACTAATTATGAAACAGTTATTAACATTGACAAGTAATTTTAAAATGAGAGAAAATAAGTGGCCACTCTCTTCTTTGCCTTCCTTTTAAAAAGACAAAAACAGTACCTTTGCCTGTAAACATCAATTTTCACCAAGTCAGCCCTGACTCAACCTCGTATGACCCAGTGCTTCAAGGTGTCACTCACATTGCTCTATAGCGATGAGTTCCCCTCACATCATGAAGTACGGTGTGCTCCTGACCTCAGGTGACCACTGTACTTAACTTGCTCAATCATGCCTATAACAATTCATTCAGTACTTTAGAAAAATTACTCAGGGATAATGTTCCCAAAAGTAACTGCTTAAGAGAGCATTACTGCCCTTGCCCAGGAAAGGATTCAAGCTTAGTAACAAGCCTGCATGCGCATGTCATGAACCGCCATTGTAGCGTGTGTGGTGATGAGCACACAAGGGGGGAGAGTTTGGATCTCTGCTAGAGGATTTGGGGGAATTCCTACTCCCCTTATTTACCTCATTCTAGGAATAATCTGTCAAACTCTCAAGGCAAATGCCAGTTCAATCATAACTTGAGCTGAAAATCAAGAAGTATGGGTTCATGAGAGGGTTTATGCTACTTAAATACCCATCAAGGTGAGAGATCAGAGTCAGGAGATCACTGACTTTTGCATACCTTGAAACTGTGATATACACAGATTGGAGGATTGCAAAGAAGTCCAGCCCAAAATTAAAAAGGTATTAGCATATGTAGAAGAGCATATTATTTCTTGAGCACTTTCTGCTTACGGGTAAAAGCTTAAGGATGAAATAAATGAAATCAAAATGCTGAAAATGATTACATCATTTTCTATGTATTAACAGGAACATTTAACAGGTTCAGAAATGTCATATGAGATTGTGTATTTTTATGCATTTGTATTGAATTTTTATTTTTACATTAAACAATGAATGAATTTAATGTTAATACCTCATGGGGAAAAGAAAAATAAAACAATTCCAAATGAAATCATTTCATTTCATTTAATAAATCACTTCTTCAAAAAATATTACTGGCATCTGAGTTTCTGCTGGAAAGTTACTAGCCCACAGAATTTCCTGTGTGTGCACACAAATAAAATTGTATATATCCTTCAGTATCATTTTATCTTTTAGTACATCCCCAGGCACAAATAATTTTGAAGAGTGGGGGGAATTTAGTTTTGGTAAATAATGAATATCCAACCAATGTGGAAAAAAAGGAAAAATTATTTCTGGGTTTTCAATAATCTAAATTACTTATTTTTAATTATAATACCTCAACCTTAAAAAAGCAAAGGTATAATGACAGGTATTATTGTCTTCTAAGATTTCTAGCCATACTTGGCTTTATAAATTTATTTCAAACCTCGCCCTTTACATGCCCCAAAGATCAGAGGACTCACACAAAGATCATGCTTTTATATGTCTATGATAAGAAACAATTAAGAGAAAAATACATCTGCAATGGTAGAGTAAGAAACTCCGATAATCCCTGCCACAAAACAATGTCAACTCTGACAAAAACTTCAAAATTAACATTTTCCAGAACTCTAGAAATTAGCCAGAATTTGCAGCCATCCAAGTGTTTGTTTACTCAAGAAAAATGGTTGAATGCCAGTGAGAACCGTGAGGTTTGAAGTGTTTACCATTCCCTAATTCTCTTCCATGCTCCCTACTTCCCCCTCAAAACAGCTTCTCAAACACAGTAGTTGGAAAAACCAGCAGCCAGAAGCAACTTGAGGAAGCAGTTTGAAGCTCCCCCAAAGCTCTATGCCCAGAATCCTGTCACTGTTTGGCCTTGCTGGCAGCTGCCTGGAGAACCCCATTTGCAGGAATTGTCTTTTTTGTGACTTGACACAGAGCTAATGCAATACAAGGTCTGAATCTTTATGTTTAACAGATATCATGCCTCACCTCTACCTCTTTCCCTTATGTTCCAAATCTGGAAAAGCTGCTAAGAAAGCCCAGATGCTCCCTTCTTCGGCTATAGTGAGAGTTTAAACCATGCGAGCCCCTGTCCACACATGGCACACTCACCCTGGCCCCACCCCACTAAAAACAGTAAAATTTCCAGGCCAGTCTACAGCAGGATGGCCTAAAAAACTGATGCCTTGAGCAGGATGTCTAGATGATGACCACCTCCAGGGGTCTTTCCTCTCTGGCTTTGGCTCGCTAACTGGCTCTGCTGTCTGCGGGCACGTGTACATGCTTGAGCTGCTATTTTCCGGGGAACTTGTACTTTGAGCTATGTGGCTTTGGGCATATTTCTTGAATTCTACCAAGCCCCTGTAATAGATTTAGATGGCCTGAGTCAGAAGTTTCAATGATTGGTTTTTAGGGGCAGAAGTGTAGGACTAGAGCCTCTCTGAGTGGTCCTGGGTCTTGTATTTCAGCCCATATGTATCTGTATGTTTTAGAATTAATCTGGTGTCTTAAACCCCCCTAACCCTCACTGACACTAGCCTGAGGGAAAGACTGATCCCCTGATGACGCACAGATCCACTGGGTGGTCGGTCACACATGTGGAGGAAGAACAGTCTCTATTTAAAGAGCAAGTCTCTATTTAAAGATTTGAATGACTGAGGTTCACACTTCTAAAGGCAGACGGCTCCGTAGGAATGTAAGAATCCTCTTTTGAGCCTCTCTGGAGGAAGAACACTAGAAATATGAGCAGGCTACAGAACACACACCCACACAGTCACCAGGTATATCAACTAACTAGAGAGGAGGAGGAAAAAGGAAGGAAGGAAGAGAGGGAGGGAGGGGGAAGAAGGAAGGAAGGAAGGAAAGAAGGAAAAGAAGAAGCCTGGAGAAAGGGAGAGTAAACAAAATCACTAAAACAAGTCCCAAATTTGACCCAATGGAGAGCCATAATTTATTAAAAGAATTTATACAACAAAAATTAAAAGACCATGTATTGCATTTAGTAGCTCTACAACAAAGATTTTGAATTGATTTTAACATCTGCTGACATACATCAATTGGTGAACTCCCATAGATTCAAATTGCAGTATTACCTTTTATTACCTGACTAGATTTAAACATTTCCTGTAAAGCTCCCCATGTTCATAGCACTCATTGCCCTAAAATACCCTAAGATGGACATGGAAACTCTGATGCAATGTGCAATAAATTAAAATTCAGTTAAATCTTTGACTCTTACAAATTGGCTGGCATAATAGGACAATTTAGTGTACCATCTCTTCTTAGTTAACAAATTCTGAAACCCCTTTTATAAGAAATATTTGGAGAAGGGGTGATTATCGCCCACTGATTCTACATTTAACAACATAGTTTTGCCTGTTCTTAAACTTGGAAAGAGTGAATGGCATCTCGGAGTCAATTATTCCAACCTTAATGCCATAGCTCCATCCATTGGGGTCCCATACCCAAATATCATTGAAATTACTAATGCTATTCAATCAGCAAAAAATTAATATTTTCCTACTATAGATTTCACTAACATATTCTGTTCTATGCCTATTTCAACAGACTTTTCAGCTATAACCTGTAATTTGTCTTCACCTCCAAAGGGCACAACATGCCTTTACCTGGTTATTCATGCATTATCTTAACTGACTTGAAAGTGCACATAAACTTTGCAGCCTATATGTTAACAGCATCTTTTTCCAAAAGCAACAACTTTTTCCAAAAGCCTGATACAACTTTACACTGATGATGCCCTCATCTGAAGAGATTCACTTGGTACAATTATTCAAGACATGCAAATATAAAAAAGCTCACACAGAAAGGGAAGGGGCATCGCCTACATAGTTCAAGGGCTCACCACCTCAGTTAGACTGAAAATTTCTTGGTTAAACCAACAGCTGCTTCCTCCTAATACTGTCAAGAAACAGCTATTGATCCTCTCTCACTAACCACATATTAAAATAGCCTCAGCATCTTTTAGGCTGTTTGAGGGCTTCGGATGCAACAGCTTCCTCATTTAAAAAGTTTACTTAAGTCAATGCACTGCTTCCAACAAAAGTCTCTAGAATCTGTCCAAAAGGCAACACAACAGACACTGACATGAGTGCTCCTCAGAGAATCTTCACTGTAGAAGCTTTGCAGCCTCCTCTTATACCTCCTGGAATGCCTGAATCATTGTGATGGCTCACATTGTTCATAGGCTTATTCTGCAAGAAACTTCCCTTTTTGTCCCCATCTGTCTGCCATTAGAGCAGCAATTGTTTGTTAGGAAACTGAGTTTTCCTGGAAACAGAAGTTCTCATGGGCCCTGGACCTGTGACCCTACAGAAGTAGATGTTCACTGTGCTTTGGGGAATGGAAGCAACACGTCACAAGCTTCACAGCCACTGAAGGCTCTTTGTCAGAGGGTGGACACAAAGCTGGGCTCTCTGGCACAACCCGTGTGGAGAAGGGGTGACCTGCCCTGTCCTCAGGGCCTTACAGATGCAACAGTGCCACAGAATCTCATTTCCCATAGACCCCTTAGCTACCGAGGAGAACCTGGGATCACGTGAGTGTATAACAATGGGAGTCAGCACACCTTACACGTGGCATCACCGTCATCACATGACCAACCCAGGGGAAAATTGCTGCTTTCATACCTTGACAAGGTCATCCCTGAAAAAGGACAGCACTGAAGCGTCAACACAGTGGACCAAACTCAGGTGGTCATCTTAGCACTGATTACCCTGGTCAACAATTTTTCTCACCTGCATATTTTATAGAACCTCAGGCTATTAACATTGCTCTGCCTGCCTTGTCTATCCAATGGCAGCAACAAAAATTCCTTATCCAAGGAACATTTTGACTCAAAATATAAATCAAATTCACACATGTCTCTACATGGCTTCACCTGTTTATCCCCTTCAGACTTCTGGACATTGAAAATAATGTTAGAGAAACAATTTACTGCAGTTTCCAACCTACCTATCTTTACTTGATAAAATGATAATTTTCCCCTGGAAAAGAAGGGAATTTCTTCCTCCAGAAGCCATCCAGAGTTCCTGTTAGTCTGGAACTATGTTATTTCAATTTTAAAACTTAAAGAACTTAAGTGATCCAACACAGGTCTGCACTTTCGAGCTCTATTTAACTTTTCATTCAACTTTACCTTAATGTATAGTCTTTTTTGATGAAAGCTTAAATTAGTGGTGGTTTATTATAATTTCTTCCTTTGCTGAGCCTTCATTTTGGACATAGCTTAAGGAGGACATAAAAATGGCAGCTAATTTTTTGTGGCTTTTCCTTTTTATATTAGAATATGCCTGTCCTCTTAGCAGAATCAACTTCAAGAACTTAAATTTTCCTGGTATGTGTGATACGTCTTTAGCTACCAATAATATGCCTTGTTTATTTTGTCAAACCTTTTAATTCTTCTCAGTGAAAATGTTGAATTGCACAACCTCATGCTCTATGAATTGATGCAGAACCTTAGCCAATTTTATGTTCTGTGCACAAACAGATTCTTAAGTCGTCTTATTCAGGTGTAAGATATTGGGGGTTTTGTGATAAAATGACAAAATTGTTGCTGAAATTGCAATAACTCAACCAGATATTTTTAATCCTTCAAGTGTAAAATATCACACTAAAGCAGTCTCATCACATTGTTAATCCTAAAATACCTAAAAATTTAATTTCATTATGCTTCTCTTTTATGAAGGTCTCTATCCTTGATGACTGAACACAGTTTATGTTTTAGAGATAAAAATTGTTAGAGTTACTATATTGCAATTTCCAGTCTTCCTGTTTTTAATCTATACCTTACAAAACTGCTTTATGAAAAACCACATAAATCAACTGGTGAATTATTTAAGTTTTGAGGATTACTTATCTACACATATATGTACATATTAATATTGCATATGTACATTATATAGATATGCATGTAGAAATACATATACACATATATATGCATATATATAATACATGAGTGCCATTTTTGTTAGATAAATAGAAAAATTCAGTTTATATAAAGTGAAATAAAGTGATTTATTTACATATACATTTAGTTTTAGACTTCATCCTCAAAATTAATCAAAGCACTAGAATATATTCCCTGTATGAATAGTAAACTTTAATACTTTCCTGCACATTTTATAATATCTATTTACCTTTTTTAATCAAGTGAAATTCTATAAAAGGAACCTCATTTTCTTTGTATTACAACTTGGTTGAGCTTTTTATTTATAATATGACTAAATAACTCTATAGGAAATTTTCTAAAGGTCATCTAAATTCCACTAAGCAAATTAAATTAATTTACAAGGTTTGGCTGGGTTTTTATGAAGTATTATAAAGAGCTGCATTGTTATTACCTATGTAAAAATAACTGTTAAGGACTAGAAGATTTCCCCTTGTCATATTAACAGATTCATTTGAGATGTCATAGTTAATATAACAGCTACCCACTCAGTATATTCTACATGACAAAACTACCAACATCAGGAAAACTACCACTAAGGACTAGCTAAATCAAGGACCCTTCATTGTGGAGAGGAGAGTATTTTTTTTCAAATTTTCATGTATTGCACTTGGAAATAGACTTATAAAGCTTTTACCACTTGAAGGATATTAAAATTTTATGCTGAGCTGAAGTGTGCTATTCCAGTTTTCAGTTTGATAATTATGAAACATACTCTGCCTTGTGATGGAAAAACAGATTTTGAATATTTTAATTCTCATAAGTTTAACAATATAATTGCTATTAATATTATTGTTTATGACTCATTACAAATTCAAAATTTGTCCACCCTTGTATTGTTATTCAAGAAATGGTACAAATTGATGTTAATATTGAAATGTTAGAGAATAGCATCCCAAATATTTTTTATGCTAACAATATATCCTACATGATCTATTATAAAATACACTTTCTAAAAGCAAACATTTTCAGGGGGAATTGCTTGCCACTTGCTATGGACTAAATGTTTTTGTCTCCCCCAAGTCCATATGTTGATTCCCTAATGCCTAATGTGATTTTATGTGGAGGTGGAGTTTTGGAAAATAATTAAATTCAGATAAGGTCATGAGGGTAGGGTCTCCAATATGGAATTAGTGCCTTTATCAGAAGATGAGAGCTTTCTCTCTCTGAGTGAGGATACAGCAGGAAGACAGTCATTTCTAAACCATGAAAGGATCCTCATCTCGAATACAACCATACTGGCTCCCTGATCTTGGACTTCCAGCTTCCAGAACTGTGAGATGTAAATGTTTGTTGATGGTGTTCTATTATAGCATCCAGAATTGACTAATACAGCAGTCATTTATAAACATCCTGTTCAAGGCTAATTTGCAAAGCTGTGTTCCTGATTGTCTGATGCTCTAATTCTTGATTATCTAGAATCAATTTTACATGTATGAAAAACTCAAGTACCCCAAAAGGATGATTAAACAAAGACTATTTGTAAATATAAAATGCCATTTTCTAAGTTTTCAGTTATGTACTAGTAATATGATAATAAATTTGATGCCAAAGTTTTGTTGCTATATGGATCTTCCATTAAAAATCCTGGTCTTGGGGATTAAAGATGGCAGCATGAGAGGTGAGACAGAGGCTTCCTCCTAAAACTGCATATAATATGAAAATGAAGCTACTACAACTACTCTTGAAACAGCAACGGGAAAGAGAACTACAACAAACTGCATACACCTGGAGACAAGAGCAGCCCTCACAGAAAACGGTAATGTACTAAAGCTGTGGTCCTGCGGGATCCAAGCCCTTCCCCCACCCCAGCTCACCGGCAGGAGGAACAGGAACAGAGCAGAGAGGGAGTGGAGAACTGGGGCTGCTGAATACCTAACTCTGGAGATCTACTCTGGGAGCACAAACCTACATTTCATGGTGCTTGCATGATGCTCTTGTAATTAGGAGCTTGGAAAGCTAAGACAGGCGGAGTTCCTGGAGAGACTAAGATTCCGGCTGCTTGTGAGATCAGGGATCCATACCCGGCTGCTCTGGGACAGGGGAGGGGCAGGCAGTCTGAGAGACTTCCTAACAAAGAAAACCTTAGCAAGAGGCCTGCTAAGGGGGCAAGGACTGCACAGAGCTTACTGCTCAGGAGAAAGGACAGGTAGACAGAATTGTAGACAGGCTGCCTACAAAGCTCCAAGAACCCCTTCTGTGACAGGCAGACTAGTGCAACTTTCGCCTGGCCAGCCCCACTGGGCTTGCAAACCTGGAAACCCTTCCCTGGTGTTAGGCCAGCCAGAGGGAAGATCTATCTACAACAACTGAAAACGCAAAGCACAGAGGCTTATACCTGTGTGCTCAGCCCACTGGTTCAGACAGTGGAGACAGGCATAGCGGTCAGGAACCAGGAAACAGCCCTTTACTCCCCCGAGGCACCAATACCACTCCCCTACAATCCCTGATGTTGCTTCAGGGGCTGAGCAGCTCCAGAGAGTAGAGCTTCTGGGCACTAGAGGGCTCCATACACAAATATGAAATGCCAAAGGAACCTGGTCCAGAGTAAAATTATGAACACAACTCCCGAGAAAGATTTAAATGATATGGAGCTTATGACTCTCCCTGAAAGGGAGTTCAAAATAAAAATCATTAACATGCTCATGGAGGTACGGAAATATATTCAAGAACTCAGGAATGAATTCCGGTCGGAGATCCAATCCTTGAAGAACACAATGGACGGTATTAAAAGCCGGTTGGATATGGTGGAGGAGACGATAAATGAAATATAAACTAGAGAAGAGGAATACAAAGAAGCTGAGGTACTGAGAGAAAAAAGGATCTCTAAGAATGAAAGAATATTGAGAGAACTGTGTGACCAATACAAAAGGAACAATATTCGCATTATAGGAGTACCAGAGGAAGAAGAGAGAGAAAAAGGGATAGAAAGTGTCTTTGAAGAAATAATTGCTGAAAACTTTCCCACACTGGGGAAGGAAATAGTCTCACAGTCCATGGAAGACCACAGAACTCCCAACACAAGGGAACCAAGGAAGACAACACCAAGACACATAATAATTATTATGGCAAAGGTCAAAAATACAGACAGAGTATTAAAGGCAGCAAGAGAGAGAAAAAAAAGATCACCTACAAAGGAAAACCCATCAGACTATCATAAGACTTCTCAACAGAAACCTTAGAGGCCAGAAGAGAATGGCATGATATATTTAACATAATGAAACAGAAGGACTTCGAACCAAGAATATTGTATCCAGCACTATTATCATTTAAATATGATGGAGGGATTAAACAATTTCCAGATAAAGGAAAGTTGAAAGAGTTTGCCTCTCATAAACCACCACTACAGGATATCTTAAACGGACTGCTCTAGAGGGAAGAACCCCAAAGGCTAAAAAGATGTCACCAGAGAAAATAAAATCATAGCAAAGAAAGCAGACCATCCAAATACTAACTAAAGGCAAAGAATAAAACACGCAATATATAAAGAATGGAAGAGGAAGAATAGGAAGGGAGAAATAAAGAAACATCAAACGGTGTTCACAATAACTTAACAAGAAAGTTAAGTTAGATTCTTAGATAGTAAAGAAGCAACCCTCGAACCTTTGGTAACCACGAATCTAAAGCCAGCAATGGCAATAATTACAAATCTATCAATAATCATACTAAATGTAAATGGACTGAATGCACCAATCAAAAGACACAGAGTAACAGAGTGGATGAAAAAGCAAGACCCATCTATATGCTGCTTACAAGAGACTCACCTCAAACCCAAAGACATACACAGACTAAAAGTGAAGGGATGGAAAAAGATATTTCATGCAAACAACAAAGAGAAAAAAGCAGGTGTTGTAGTACTTATATCAGACAAAATAGACTTCAAAACGAACAAAGTAGCAAGAGATAAAGAAGGACATTACATAATGATAAAGGGGTCAGTCCAAGAAGAAGATATAACCATTATAAACATATATGCACCCAACACAGAGCACCAACATATGTGAAACAAATACTAACAGAATTGAAGGAGGAAATAGACAACAATACATTCATTTTAGGAGACTTCAACACACCACTCACTTGAAAGGATAGATCAACCAGACAGAGAATAAGAAAAGACACAGAGGCACTGAACAATACACTAGAACAGATGGACCTAACAGACATCTACAGAATTCTGCACCCAAAAGCAACAGGATACACATTCTTCTCAAGTGCACATAGAACATTTTCCAGATTAGACCACATACTAGGCCACAAAAAGAACCTCAGTAATTTCAAAAATATTGAAATCCTACAAACGAACTTCTCAGATCACAAAGGTATAAAGCAAGAAATAAATTTTAGAAAGAAATCAAAAAGGCTCACAAATACATGGAGACTTAACAACATTCTCCTAATTAATCAATGGGTTAACGACCAAATCAAAACAGAAATCAAAGAATATATGGGGACTAATGACAACAACAATACAAAGCCACAACTTCTGTGGGACACAGCAAAGGCAGTTCTAAGAGGAAAGTTTATTGCAATCCAGGCCTATTTAAGAAGGAAGAGCATTCCCAAATGAACAGTCTAAAGACACAATTATTGAAATTGGAAAAAGAAGAACAAAGGAGGCCCAAAGTCACCAGAAGGAGGGACATAATAAAGATCAGAGAGGAAATAAATAAAATTGAGAAGAATAAAACAATAGAAAAAATCAATGAAACCAAGAGCTGGTTCTTTGAAAAAATAAACAAAATAGATAAACCCCTAACCAGACTCATTAAGAGAAAAAGAGAATCTACACACATAAACAGAATCAGAAATGAGGAAGGAAAAATAAGGACAGACCCCACAGAAATACAAAGAATTATAAGAGAATATTATGAGCAGCTGTATGCTCACAAGCTGCAAAACCTAGAAGAAATGGACAACTTCTTAGAAGAATACAACCTTCCAAGACTGACCAAGCAAGAAACAGAAAAACTAAACAGACCAATCACCAGCAATCAAATTGAATTGGTAATCAAAAAACTACCCAAGAACAAACCCCCGGACGTGATGGATTCACCTCTGAATCCAACCAGACATATAGAGAAGAAATAACACCCATTATCCTTAAAGTTTTCCGAAAAATGGAAGGGGAGGGAATACTTCCAAACTCTTTCTATGAAGCCAGCATCACTCTAATACCAAAACCGGGCAAAGACCTCACTAAAAAAGAAAATTATAGACCAATATCCCTGATGAACGTAGATGCAAAAATACTCAACAAAATATTAGCAAACCGAATTCAAAAATACATCAAGAGGATCATACACCATGACAAAGTGGGATTCATCTCAGGAATGCAAGGATGGTACAACATTCGAAAATCCATCAACATCATCCACCACATCAACAAAAAGAAGAACAAAAAGCACATGATCATCTCCATAGATGCTGAAAAAGCATTTGACAAAATTCCGCATCCATTCATGATTAAAACTCTCAACAAAATGTGTATAGATGGCAAGTACCTCAACATCATAAAGATTATATATGACAAACCCACAGCTAACATCATACTTAACAGCGAGAAGCTGAAAGCTTTTCATCTAAGATCGGGAACAAGACAGGGATGCCCACTCTCTCCACTGTTATTCAACATAGTACTGGAGGTCCTAGCCATGGCAATCAGACAAAACAAAGATATACAAGGCATCCAGATTGGTAAAGAAGAAGTTAAATAGTCACTATTTGCAGATGACATGATACTGTACATAAAGAACCCTAAAGACTCCACTCCAAACTACTAGAACTAATATCTGAATTCAGCAAAGTTGCAGGATACAAAATTAACACACAGAAATCTGTTGCTTTCCTATACACTAACAATGAACTAACAGAAAGAGAAATCAGAAAACCAATTCCATTCACAATTGCATCAAAAAGAATAAAATACCTAGGAATAAACCTAACGAAGGAAGTGAAAGACCTGTACTCTGAAAACTACAAGACACTCCTAGGAGAAATTAAAGAGGACACTAACAAATGGAAATGCATCCCATGCTCTTGGCTAGGAAGAATAAATATTGTCAAAATGGCTATACTACCTAAAGCAATCTACAGATTCAATGTTATCCATATCAAACTACCAACAGCTTTCTTCAATGAACTGGAACAAATAATTCTAAAATTCATATGGAACCAGAAAAGACCCTGAATAGCCAAAGCAATCCTGAGAATGAGGAATAAAACAGGGGGAATTTTGCTCCCTGACTTCAAACTCTATTACAATGCCACAGTAATCAAAACAATTTGGTACTGGCACAAAAACAGACCCACAGTGCTGTGGAACAGAATAGAAAATCCAAACATTAACCCAAACATAATATTTGATAAAGGAGCCTTGGATATACAATGGGGAGATGACAGCCTCTTCAGCAGCTGGTGTTGGAAAAACTGGACAGCTACATGTAAGAGAATGAAACTGGACTACTGTCTAGCCCCATGTGCAAAGGTAAACTGGAGGTGGATCAAAGACCTGAATGTAAGTCATGAAACCATAAAACTCTTGGAAAAAAACATAGGCAAAAATCTCTTGGACATAAACATGAGCGACTTCTTCATGAACATATCCCCCTGGGCAAGGGAAACAAACGCAAAAATGAACAAGTGGGACTATATCAAGCTGAAAAGCTTCTGTACAACAAAGGACACCATCAGTAGAACAAAAAGACATCCTACAGTGTGGGAGAATATATTCATAAATGATGTATCTGATAAGGGGTTTACATCTAAAATATATAAAGAGCTCACTCACCTTAACAAACAAAAAGCAAATAATCCCATTAAGAAATGGGCAGATGACATGAATAGACACTTCTCTAAAGAAGAAATTCAGATGGCCAACAGGATCATGAAAAGATGCTCCACATTGCTAATCATCAGAGAAATGCAGATTAAAACCACAATGAGATACCACCTCACACCAGTGAGGATGGCCAACATCCAAAACACAAACAACAACAAATGTTGGCGAGGATGTGGAGAAAAGGGAACCCTCCTACACTGCTGGTGGGAATGCAAATTAGTTCAACCATTGTGGAAAGCAGTATGGAGGTTCCTCAAAAAACTCAAAATAGAAATACCATTTGACCCAGGAATCCCACTCCTAGGAATTTACCCTAAGAACGCAGCAGCCCAGTTTCAAAAAGACAGATGCACCCCTATGTTTATTGCAGCACTATTTACAATAGCCAAGAAATGGAAGCAACCCAAGTGTCCATCAGTAGATGAATGGATTAAGAAGATGTGGTACATATACACAATGGAATATTATTCAGCCATAAGAAGAAAACAAATCCTCCCATTTGCAATAACATGGATGGAGTTAGAGGGTATTATGCTCAGTGAAATAAGCCAAGCCAAAAAAGACAAGTATCAAATGATTTCACTCATATATGGAGTATAAGAACAAAGAAAAAAACTGAAGGAACAAAACAGCAGCAGACTCACAGAACCCAAGAACGGACTAATAGTTACCAAAGGGAAAGGAACTGGGGAAGAAGGGTGGGAAGGGAGTGATAAGAGGGTAAAAGGGGCATTACGATTAGCAGACATAAGGTAGCGGGGACACGGGGAGGGCTGTACAACTCAGAGAAGACAAGTATTGACTCTATAGCATCTCACTAGGCTGATGGACAGTGACTGTAATGGGGTTGGTGGGGGGGACCTGATGAAGGGGGTAGTTTAATCACCATAATATTGCACATGTAATTGTAGGTTAATGATACCAAAATAAATTGTAAAAAAAAAATGCTGGTCTTTTTAATAATAGCTTATGCCAGTCAGATAAAAATTTTTATTATGACATATGAAAGATTACATTTTTTTCAATAATACTTTTATATTAATAGTAAGCTGGAGAGTATGCCCTCCTCCCCCCAAAAATAACAAGGATCAAATTCTAGAATTATATTATATTATATGGAAGAAGATTCTTTGTTAATGTGGTTAAGAATATTGAGGTAGAAGGATTAACCTCAGGTAGCCCTACCTACCTATGACATCACAAGTCATCACAAGTATAACCTGAAGGTAAAACAATATATTCTTTGCTTGTGCTTAAAATATCCTCATCAATATAGATAACATTTTTAGTGAACAAATGCATTTGACAGATATTCTGAAATTCACTTCTGTATAAGGGATAAATTAAATGTATTTATATATTTTACCAACTCTATTAATGAAAGATGCTTAAATTGACATCTATCCTTCTGAGCCCAATTTTGAAAGACATTTTACAGTGAGTGATGGAAATTCTCAGAAACTGAGACAATATTTCTTTAGGTAAAAATGGTTATTTTTCACATGACAGGGGTTTCTCTGATACATGACAGGAAGTACCTACAAAGTTTCGATAACCCATTTCTTTGAATTACTACTTCACCCAAAAGCAATAAATGTCTTCATTTAGAATGGAATTTCAAGCAACTGACATGTTATTATTGATCCATAGCTGGAAACTTGTTTATGATTGGGAAAATGTCCACATTGCTCATTTTAAGAACATTATCAGTGTATAGTTAAGATCTAAGTTCTTTTTCTGTTAGTCTCTAGTGAAAGTATTAGATTCATTCCAATAATAGCTAATTTTTATCAAGTGCTTACTGTATGTCAGGCACTGTTCAAAAAGTTTTACATGTTTTTATTTCATCATAGCAGTCTTGTAATGTCATTGGTAGTTATGTTATAACTACAGTTTTACTGCTGGGGAAACTGAAGAACAGAAAGGTTATAAAACTTGCACAAGGATGCATAGGTAATAAGTAGAAGAGCAGTTTATCTGCAAAAACAGCATTATATAATTACAATGTCACTGACTGTCAGCTGAAGGTGTACAAGTTACTGCTGACAAGCTATCTGGGGCTCCTGAAGATAAATATTTATCCATTTATGTATCATCTAACTATCTACCTATATATCATGTATATATATATGGAACTGGTCTATATAGTCCACTCCTTTCCTCTCCTTTTTTTCTTTAATATTTGTCTGCTCAAATGTGTCACGAGTTTACAATTGTTCTTGGATATTCAATAAGCTTAATGTTCTGTCCCTGTGGGGTAAGCCTATGGTTTTATGTGCCTGGGAGGGGTCATCCCAATACTGGGTTGCTCTGTTATTAAGTACATTGTAAAAATACCTAAATCAAGTCAGCTCATCCAGTCTTTCATTTTAAATGAAAGTATTTGATTTCTTTTGCCTTTCTCTGAGTATTTCTCAGCTTGCTACTTGCTTTGCTGCTTATTTTTTTTTAAATCTTTGTGTTTGTTTAATGGTCTTTTTCCACAATTCCCTCTTATTTCCTGTGTAATTAGGTATTTATCTATGTATCTCACTTTATTCCAAGTAAATTGATGTGAAACCCTTCCCCTCCAAGATACAGTTGACGAATTGGACACTGTTTCATTTCTTCTGTATCTTGAAAGGAGAGTATCTCCCTGTATCTTCTTAGGGCTGGGTAGGATCTTATAGGGAAGACCTTAGCTCAGCTCTCTGTTATGAAATTTTGTGATCTGACCACTTTCAGGGCTCTGCTATCCTCTGTTTCAGCCCTTAGAGAATGTTTTAAATGCATTGAGACTTAAATTGCCAGCAAATTTTATAACTTCATCATATTTCTTTGATGTTGTTGTTGGGATGAATTTAAGTCTCCCTTTTAAAAGTGATTGAGGCTGAAATGTTCTGAAATTTAGCTAGGTAGTCAATGTAATCACTTGTAAATACCATCCACCGAGGATACAGTCACAGACCAAATAACTTTTAGACAATGGCTAGAAAATTCTGCATAACATTCATGGTTCTTAAGAGGGATCTCAAAGTATAGATGAAATAAATTAGATCCATAAACTCAAAATGCCAAGTCATGTATTATTTTTTTTAATTGAAAATACTCCCTCTGCATCATTTCTCATGATGTCTGAAAGGGAACCCCCAGGGAGTGACAATTAGGTTGACCTCCATGCTCTTGTTGAGTAGACTGGAATTTGGTCAGTTTTAACCATTGCTTCTCTTTGCCACATAAAGCAATATTCAACAACTGGCCTACCACTCGTCCAGGTCCCTATTCTGTTTGCTAATGAATATTCAAGGGAGATTGATGCAATTGTCTTAGCACTTACACTGTTAGTGTTTCCTGGGACACAACTTCGGATGCTCTGATTATTCTGTGCCCTTTGTAGCCATCCCCTAAATCATGGGTCACTACCAAGAGCTTTGAACCAAGCTTGGTTTAAAATTAGTGGTTCTCAACCAGTGATGGTTTATCTCTCCCAGGAGATATTTGGTCATGTCTGGAAACTTTTGGTTGTCACAACTGGAACAAAGGACTGCCACTGGCATCTAGTATAGACCCCAGGGATTCTGCTATACATGCAGTACACTGTATAGCCCCTGCAGAACAAAGAGTTATCTGGCTCAAAATGTCAACTGGGCTGAGGTTGAGAAATTCTTGTTTAACTCTTTTGGACCTGAAGCCAAACCTTCAGGTTCCAAATAACATTCCTTTTCAATCTTGACAATACCAAATGTCTGACTAAATAAACTCCATGTCCCTGTCATCTAAAATTCCTAAATGCCATCTTTATTAGTGTAGCTAATTTGAATCCATACGCACCTCCAACATTCATGGAGGGAAACAAGTGTTGTTACTAAAAGGTTAGTTCCCTCCTGAGCTAACAAAGATTGAAGAAGCCATCTGGAACTTTTCCCACTGGAACAGAAAAAAACAGGAAAAATTACTTATGTGGAGAGTCCTACTGCACAGTAATGGAAGAATGAAGTAAACGTTAAAATAACTGTCAAATACTTGAAGTTACATCTGGAAACAGTCACAGGTTTACTTAACCCAATTTTGTATTTAAAATTGATTGAGGGTGATTCAGTGGCATTGTGATTCAGCAGATTTAATACACTGCAGAAGCTGTTCTCACTTTAGTTTTTAATAAAATCTTTGTAGGATGGGCAGTCTCAGCATTGTTACAATGAACATCACCAACAATGGTTATCTGTCCTTAATAATGTAGCCAGCCATACATCAATATTCATAAGTCCCTATTTAACTGATAAACAAAACATATAAATCTCTGTAGCCTACTCATTATCAATCCTAAAATCCCCATCCCTTTTCCACCACAGAGGGCTCCTATGTAGCTGAGATACTATGAATGGAATGTCTTACTGCAACTGCTTACAAAGAACAGTTCTTGACTCTGGTACTGTGGAGGTTAAGCCAAAACATAGGAAAGAAAATATGTTCCTGCCTTCCAAATATGTATTTAAGAACACCAATTGGCAAAAGGTTTGAAAAGCTAACTGATTTAGGAGACCTCTGTCTTAAATATTGAGGTTTAAGTTCTAGTTATTTAGTTATCTATATACTTTCAAAGAACAGACTTAAAATTGTAAACATCTTAATATTATATTTGAATAATTAAGCACAAATATAAGCATAAATCCTGAAGATCATTTTATAACAAGTAATGTATCTCAAATGCTATTACATGAAAGAGTCTTACCTTGAATATTTAATTTAATTTATATTAGGTAAGTGCTTCATGATGAAGAAAGCTCACATTAAGTGACTGATGAATGCATAACTAAATGAACGAAGATGGGACAGTATATCAAAACTTAAGAGTACTCTGTTCCTCTCTTAATGAGCTCCTATCTATGCTCTTTAATGAATGCAGAGAACGTGGGAACAATGCAAACAGAAGTAATCCTAAGGTCCACTGTCCAAATTTAAAAAATATCTGGGTCATTCTTGTATTCTGGGGAAGAATGAGGTTTAACAGGCCCTTCTAGTATGAATAACTAAAATGATGGGATCCTCTGGCCATTCTCACACTGGAATTAGATAAAATAAAATTTTAGACTTTCTGTTTGGGATTTAGTTTATTTAGGAAACTTTGGAAACTCTATTATAGTCCATGGTTATTCATGGCTCAAAAACAAAGAGAAACATTTATCACCTAATTCCTAGTCTTTATCTTGGCCAGTTCAACACAGCCATAGGAACCATAGGTTTATAGATATACACATAGGTTACTAGAATCCATTTGCTCTTAAAAGTGGGAGAACCAATGTAGGATAACAGCTGACATGTGAAGATAACTTACTTATGATCATAGTTTCTGTACAATATATGATCATAGTATAACTCCTATAATACAGCTGTAATGAACTTATTTTAAAAATGTCTTCCAGAACCCCATTTAATGTAGGAATTGCCTCCCTGTTCGCACTACATCCTGCAGCCCTTTGATCACTATGGGAGCTGACATGTTCTTATGTGACTGAACAGAATTAGTTCTTTTAACACCTGACTCTAATTAGACCACTGCTCCATTCACACAGTTAGTTCATCTAGAGATGAATATCCAGTCCATGGAGAGCTATTCTGTCCCTTCCCTGGAACTTTTAATTTGGTATCAGAGAAAACTTTATAATGGTCTTTCTTTCATGGTATAATTGTGATCCCAAAACATGAGCACCATGGCTGATTAGCTCCATTACCTCATTGCCCACCTTGTGGAGGAAGCCACTGTGTGCCGGTACACAGGGAATAAAATGTTCTCAGGGAAATAATGGCCAGACAGAGATTTCTGACTCATACTTTGACAAATTACCACATCTTCATTTATTTAGTTATCTGCTCACCAGCTACATGAGGTGGGCTTTCATCACCAGCGTGTCGGTGCCCTGCTGCCGTTTCCCAGACTCATCTGCATCCCTCCCCTTCCTGCTCCTTCACTGATAAATCCTTCCATGAATTCTAGATGCTAACACATTTCCTTTTTTGCTTGTCAGTTTTAGTAGATTTTATTTGCAAACAAAAGAGCCTAAGTAATATAACTTCTAGATTAGATTATTTTCAATGTTCAACTTAAGAAATTTAATTTTTGAAAATAACAGAAAAATCTGTATTTCCTGTTTCAATAAAACAATATAACCAAATCTTCCATGTTTTCCAGTCAAATCTACCTCAATCATTCACTTGACCTGAAGTAATTAAGCATATATCTTGTCCTTTGAAACATTTATCAGTCAAGGGCTCATGTTTTTCAACTTTCCTGAAGCAGCCTGAAGTCAGGGTTAAAGTGTTAGAGTAGTGTACCGTTGTTTGAAATGTGGATAAGGGGAAACTTAGGAATGTTTCCTATTTAGGGTTACCTCAAGAAATGAGTGGGAATATAAAATATTAAAAACACGAACAGGAAAAGGATGTGATAGATAACAACATTAAAAATATTAACTTAACCTAAAGTGAAGATTCCACTAAAATCTGTAGAGAAATTTCATCTAATGTCAGAGACAGAGCTACAAAAGATTCCCAAGGGCCCTCTTAAGTATAGGCAGCCTTTCCTGGAGTGTTGTGGTTGGGCCTCTTCAGTATAGAAGGAATTTTAAAGAGTACCAGACAAATAAGACTGGGGCTTCACATCAATTTCTATTTTTGTAGAGTTATGCTAATGATTGGGGCCATGTTCTAGCATCTAATTAGTTTGTAAATGCTTATCTTTCTTTTTATCCAAATATTAAAGTTGCCTGATAGAAAAGGAGATTATCAGGGATTTTCTCATGGAGTCATTTTGGTTCAGGAGACTTCTGTTCTCCCAGGTGAGAGAGTATTAAGGAGGACAGTGCCACATCTGTACCCATCTCCTTACTGGGTTTCCCCAAGGGAGGAGAGGAGGCTAATATGACCAGATGGATATTGGAGTATTCTACAGGAGGACATCCAACACTAGGCAGGCTTATAAAGGCCTAAACACAGAGAGCTAATCTGCACTCATCCTTTCTTGATTTCTGTTTCTAAAAATGTTAAGACCTCTTGAACTAATGCTTTCCACGGAACAAGCAATTTTGGAAAGGCCTACTTTATTTCCCTGACTCTTTCCATTCTGTTTTTCATATTCTGAATGTGTATCCTAGGATATCTCCCCTATGCCTCCCCAATCTAAACTTTTAACAGAATATAACTTACTAGTCATACTGGTAAGGTATGACTGGCCCAAATAGAATTGAGGTAAATTTGAGCTGACGGTACAATGCCCCTTCCAGTTGAACTAGGAATGAAAGCTTTGGAAAGAAAATGATATAAAAGGTACATCATCAACTCAATAATTCTTACAGTGATCATTACAAATATCTCAGAGAGTTCAGAGGTTCTGGTCAAACATCTTTTGAAAAAATGTTCTGAGATTTACATAATCTGTGAATGCAAAACTAAGTCACATATTTATGATTTTAGGGGTGAACTGCACAGCATAGCAAATTTCCAAGCCAAACTCATATTGGAGTCTATGGATCACAACTATGATTATTTTCTGCCAGATGAGAAGTGGACTGCTTGGCCTAATGAGTAGGACCACCCACTGCCTTATTTCCATGTGCAGGAGTAAAACAGAAAGCTGGCATGCCTCATTTTTCACCAGAAATTTAAATGTGCTCGCATGTAATTATATTTTGTACAAAATTAAATATTGAGGTTGCACATTAATTCAACTAAAAGCAATGTAATTTAAAGTGGGAGGCTGCACTGTACAGCATTCCTGGGATGTGTGTAGACATGGTATTTTTCACTAACTGGTGCAGGATCAACCTTAAAAACTCTTGAAACAGTGTCAATTTACATTCTAACCTTACACCCAACAAAAATATTAATTGCATTAAAGAGTTAATCCTAAAAGAAAAAAGTCAAAGCTAAAATTATGAAAATATAAACTATTTCTCTAATTCTGAGATATTAAAAGATGTTTTAAATTTAAATGCCCAAGGAAAAAAAAGAGGAAAACTGATAAGCTCAGTGGTAAACTGGTATATTTTCCAGGTTTTCATTTTAGTATGGAGAATTAATCATGAGAGGCATGGACAAAACTCATATGGCTACTTGAGACAGAATTAAGATGAACACTTTAAGTAGTTCATTAAAACTGTTCCTGAAGCAATTATTCAACTTATAAGCAGGGTAAGACCCAGCCTTCCAGACCAAAACTTCCTCATCAATGCTGATCACATGGTAGAACCAGAGACATGAGCAGTGACCTAGGTCAAATTGCAACTGCCCTGATTAAAGCATATTGGCTGACATTGCACCTAGAACCTTTATGACAGCTTTGCTATCCAGTATCAGCTTCCTTATAAAAGTAATTAATTTTCCCATAGAGCAGGCACAAGTGGTGACAAAATCAATGCTATTAATTATGCAATGAGTGGTGCAGAGATGAACTACATAAGACCATTAGGCCGGATATGGTTATCATCAGGCAGCCTTATACTTTATTTTATAATTAAATTTAATTCTATGTATATTACAGAATATTAAGCAGAGTAAAACATGAAAACATCCTAACTTGACAGTAAAAAGAGAACACCTAAGAGTCCATTCAACAATTTTTTGAGCATGGTGGAAAGTGGCTCATTTTTATGTTTTCCAAATATCTGAGGTCCCAAAGTCAAACTCTCTGTACAGCAACAATTCTTAGTTCGGATGTTCTATCTCTTTTATGAAGAATTTATTGTAGAGAATCTCTAGCAGTATAATAATACCCATGATATTGGAACAGTAATGAATTTCCTATTCATTTTACCTCAAACAAAGCCTTGTATCCTGTAGTCCTATGTATGTATGTACATACATACACATATATATTTTTGCACATATGTTTTGTCCCTGATATTGCCCCTCTCTGTGTAGGTTTTTCAGATTAATATTTCCTAACAATTTTATGCAAAGGACATTGGTGGATGTAATTAGGGACTTCTTACCCATTCCTAGCCCATATGTGAGCCTGAGGCAATGTGCAGTCATGTCTGAGTGACATGGTGACACTGGCTTTTAGAGATGTCTCTTAAATACCACTAAAGGCTTAAAACTTCTATTTCAATGTGAACATACTCAAAAAACTTTCTCAGGTAGAAAACACATTTCTAATGGTTTCTTTTAAAAGCTGATTGTTTTTAAATTTTGTTTTTTGTGACTGTAATTATTTTATTTCTTAGAATAATCACAACTCCATTGAATTAAATGGGTGCTGGAAGACATGCAGTTCTACATGTTCTCCTGACTGAACACTGTTATGAGGGTCCTCACAATAGAAACACCAAGTTTGAGGTACGGTAGAACAGTCACCTTGCCAACTACCTAGTAATGAAGCAAGACAGAGCCTTTCCTACAAAAACACATCTTCACATTCACAGACCACTAAAAATGGTGTGATTCGTTTATAAATTTAAAAAATATATATTAATTATGTTATTTTTGTGTGCATATGTGCCTAAATGCAAGCTTGAGATAAATTCATTCTGAGACACAAGCATGCTATGTGCATATTTCATGTTTGCTCAGAAAGACTATGAGTGTATATATCTATAGATTTTACTTGCATATATGTATATGTATATATATATAGATACAGACATAAAGACAAGAGAATGAGGGAGAGAGAGATCAAAACATTTCATCTCAAAGGGAAAGCAGCTGAGTATTACAATATGCTTCAAAAGTAGAGACACAGCTTGAAGTTGGGGAGTAATACTTAATATGTGCTCATTGCTCAAGTTTCCTTAGCATTTACCAATTACACTAGTGCCTCAGCATTAAAGAAGTGTGTTTGTTCACTTAATGAACAAGAAACTTGAAAAAAACAAAATTTATTATCATCATCATGGGACTAAGCAGATACAGGTGAGATGCACATCTCAGTCACTGACCCTGGTAGGACTGAGAACCGGGGATGCTTTTAGGGCCTCCAGAGGGACTGCCCTCAGCACAGACATTAGTGCAATATCAGGCACTTGTGACATTGGCACAGTGGCAGCCTGGGCAGCATTACTATGGAGCTGATACCTTCACCAGGTAGCAGTACCTTGGCAGTTCCTTCAGGCACAGAATACCCCAAGTAGAATGGATGAGAAAATTGATACTTACCTCAAAATACCCACAGAGACTAATGTATGGAGAAAATTTGAAATACTTCCTGGAATTTCCTGGATTTGAGATGCATTTGATAGAGGCTATAATCCCCATAAAGCAAGTGGAAGCAGAGCCAAAGAAGTATGTTTATATTCCTGTGTGTATAGTTTCATGTTTTCCCAGTCATACTTTATTTTCTCCCTTGTCTAGGTAGCTAAGAGGCTACAACTGATATGGGAATCATTCTGTGTGTATGTGTGTGTGTGTCTGTGGCATGCACACGTGTGTGTGTGCATGTGATTATGATATATATCTCTTATCATATATTATATATCTATAAAAATCTTACCACATTTTTTTGTATATGCATGCTGTCAATTTACTTTACAAAGACTATCCATTGGAGTTAAACACAGAATAGTAGCCACTGAGTTCATCATTAAGAAAAGGTTTTGTTTTCATTTTGGGTTGATTGAAAAACAATCATCTATTAAAAATGCCTTGACTTTAAGGATAGCATGCTGTCCCCAACTTTCTCTGTTTATGGCATATTCTAGTATCTTAATATTTTGTTTCAAGACCTTAGGCCAAAGGACATACCTAATAGTTTCATTTATAGTAGTTAAGCTCAACAACTTAAAAAGTGTTTATTTCTTAGCAATTTAACACTTACTGATACAGAACAAGTTCTCCAACTTCCAAATCAAAATGTACCCTATCACCTCCATTTTTTATTCTACATTGTTTTCCTCACAATACTTGCTTTTTTTCTTAGTCTTGACTGAAAATCCAGTTTCACAATGTAAGGCATTATAAAAATAAATGTATTGATCTTGTTTAAAGTACAAACTACTAAGAGATAGTTTTTGCAGTTTCTGATAGATGCCATTATGTTTCCTTTGAAATCTTGAAATTTTTAAATAACACTTAATACAACCCTTTAAAAGTTTGAAACAATTCTGTGGGTTCTCTGTGCTATCCCAAGCGGGCTTCAGTGTCTAATTTGGGAAAAGCAGATATATTTGAAAGAAAATGATAGATATTAGAGTAAAGATACAGTAATTGTAAATGTATGTGCTAAAATGTTTACAAAGAAGGAAATATTGGAAATATTGTTGACAAAAATACTTGTCATTTTAGACAAATAAAAATTTATGCCATCAAAGTAAAATCAATTTTCAGTGAACAAAAATCTTATTATCATATGTATAGTTTTAAACTAACATTTGCAAACCAATCCAAAATTTCAAAGATTTTTCCTATTCTCTGGAGACATTAATACATAACTATATGTGTTTATAAAGTGAAAATGAATAAAAAACAGATAAAGAAAAATAGTTTCACTTTGGTATAAGAGAAACTGTTTGCCTAAGAATTATTTCTCTAGATATTAAAACTAAGCTATATTAATGATTTTCTGTTTGAATGTAGCAATAAAAAATTTAATTAAAAACCCTAACAGCACTGGCAAAAACTGTTGTTTTGTATACTTTTAAGCAGGTGAAATATCAAAATATAAATGAAAAGCAGTATTTATATGCTGCTTGAATTAAAATTTGTATATGCATTATTTCCTTATACCCTACTTTTCATTCCTAAGGTATTCCCAAATATCACTAGAAATTTTATCTTTTTATTATAGTGCTTATTTTTATATATCATGCTAAAATCAAGCATGAAGAAAATCATAAATACATAGAATGCATTATTGTAGTGTTAAAAGTGAATAGCAGCAGTGTGTGTGTATTTATGGGTACATATGTTTTTTTTCCTCTAGAATCATCCATCTCCCTCTGAACTCCCGATGTTCGTATCTTGCAACACCAAATCTTAACCTTGTGTCTTGGGGCCCTTAACACTGGGAATTCTGCAGCTCTGTTCCCATGTTGGTTGGTGGCCTGGCCAAGGCCCAGGTGTCCCAGGTCCCTGCTCCCTCTAAAGTCCTGGGAAGAGCTCAGTGGATGCACCAGCTTTTCAGTGACCATGGGGCTCCAGTTTAACTTTTTCTAGGTCCAAGGACTCATATTATACTTTTAGGTCAGGCGGAGAGAGCTTCATGGAGCTTCAAAGCAACTGATTTGAAGTGACTACTGAGCTTTCTCGTTTCTTCCCGGAGTCCAGCAGTCCTTATGCTCCAGACCCAAGTGCAATCATGCATTTCTACTCCAATCTGGATCCATGGTGATGCACATCTTATTTTTTAACATGATTGGTTCCTTTCTTTCTATTTTACCTAAGTTTGGCAACTGAAGGGTTGAAAGATGGTGGTCTACCTATCATGTTAAATAACAGCACTGACTCAGCTGGACGTTTGCAGAGCAGGATTAAAAAAACAATTTTCAAGCATAAAGAGAATATAAAATGTAGTGTATTAAAAGCAATAAGCCTAAACTAATTTATTTCACTTTTTGGAAAAGGATACACAAAAGCAAAAAACAGTCTAAAATGTGGAAAGGAAATGAAGAATATAGAGGAAAGTGATAAACATAGCTTAAATATCAAGGTGCAAAAAAAGGAAATTTCTTATTAATAAATGACTCTTTCTTAAGATAAGGGATTTCAACAAAAAGCAAGTGCATAGAAATTGAAAGCAGCTCAGTGAAAACTCAGGAAAACATTCTTAATCCAATTAGGAACTGCCTGTCTAAGTTTTATGTCAGGCCTGGGCAGAGGCATGTGGGTGCCCACAACAAGCTAATGATTTGGTTCTTTTTTAAACAGAAATAAAAAAATAGAATTTGGTAGAAGAGGGAACTTTTTATTTTATAATGAAATGAGAGATAACTAGCCAATAGAGCATGTAACATGACAGTCTTCTTTAACAGGTCCTGCCTTATTTTTGAGGTTTTTACAACCAGACAATTAAATTGAAAGTATATTAAATTTTAGACAATTAGTGAAATCACACTTTTCCAGTTAGATAGTTCTCACTATGTCACTTACTAACTCAATGACCTTTGTCAGGTTACTTAATGATGTGCCCTAAGGTGCATCATTTGTAAAATGGGGATGGTTAATCATCATCTCACAGCATTGTTGCAGCAATTAAGAAATTAATATGTACAAATGTTTACAGCAATACATGGCATATGTTAGTAATGAATGATTTTTTAAATTAATATTTTATTGCAAAATTTCTAAACATTTGCATTTGATGGTCGGGACCACAGAAGCCCCTCATCACTTGTGTGTAAACATTGTAAAAGTACTCAGGAGAAATAGTAAACTAAGATGAAAAGCGATTTTTTTTTCTATTCTAAGGTTTTGTAGTCTGTTAAAAGAATGTGACCAGTTATATTTCATTAGTTATATAAGGGGCCACATATCGAATCCTGAGATTCCAAGCAGCACTATAATTCAAAAACTTTTAAAAGACTTTACTTCTTTAGAGCAGTTTTATTTATACAATAAAATCAAGAGAAATGTACAGGCATTTCCCATATACTCCCTGCTCCCACACAGGCATAGGATTCCCCATTGTCAACATCACTCATTAGAATGGCGTTATTTGTTACCAAGCATGAGCCTAAGTTGAAACATACCATAATCACCCAAAGTCCATGGTTTACCTAAGGGTTCATGCCGCAGACCGCTGGCAACTCTGCGGGGGGATCGTCGGACAGGCACGGGGTGGATTCGGCGAGACAGACAGACAGAGACAGATTCAGGTCATCAGTCAATGCTGCTGCGTTTATTCTGAGGGTTGCAAGCTTTTTATACAGGTTACTTCCTGCATTTTGGGAAACTTGGTTATGTGATGATTACAATTTAACATTATGATTTCATAGAATGGGTACAAGGTTTAGACAAAGGGTTATTGTTCAAATGTAATCACGCTGTGTCAATAGCGAGAGACTTGTGGTTTAGTTATAAAAAACATGTTTTTATGTTTAATAAAATTTTTCTAAAAGCAAGCATAAATAAACTGTGGTCAGCAATGAAAAACATATTATTGATCATAACTATCACATCTAAAAAATTCTAACAATTTCTTTTTTAGCTGTTTTGGGTGTGTAATGAAAGGTTGTAAACTAAAAATAATCTTCTTTTCTGGTTTCTACAAAAGTATAAACTTGCCATCTAATTTGGCACTTCTCATCTTCTGATAAGGTACACCAGGGAGGACGAGCTCCTTTAATTTTTTCCCATTGAGACACTGAATACCACCAAACCTTCTTTCCATCTTTAGTAATCTATTTTTCTAAATTCTGATCATATAAGGTGCATCAGTTGTCACAATTCTATATGGGCTACGGTAAATCCCTAAAGTCTATCATTTCCCATTAATTTTCAACTGTATACTATAATTTCTTAGCTTGGTTTCAAATCCTAATTTCTGATAATATTCTATATCTTAATCTAATTTTTCTCTTTCACTTTCTATATAACGGCATCTGCGGTTTACAACCGCATTATCTAATTCTAACTTTTGTAAAGCATCTAAAATGTTCTCAAAAGGTTTTGAGGAATTTTTAAGCATATATAAAAGGGCTTTTCCTATATCAAAATCATTCTTTAAAATTGTCTTATTTTGAGCAAGCTGACGCAGCCATTGCTCCACTTTTTCTTCCTTCTTTCATTGTTGGGTTAATTATTCCTTTGGTAACATAGTCAATTATGGTAAAGGCTTCTAAGGTTCCTGGAACATCGAGGCCCTAACGTGCTCCTTGATTAAAGCTACAAAAATTGACGTTCACAAATACTACCAACAAGAAAAAGATTAATATCTTAATTCTTATTAACCACAAAAACATCAGGCCTCAGAGGCCAAGCAGGAAGGACAGCAGATTGCGGAGGTCACGCCACCCCGCCTTGCCAGGGGGCATAGCCCCGGGAGGCACGAACCCCTGGACTGACAGCTTCCAGAGCTTAACGCTTTCCATGCTGCACAGTCGCCTCTGGCACGGGTGCGGCAGGTTCACTCTTAGTGTTGCATATTCTGTGGGTTTAGACAAATGCATAATGACATGTGTCCAACATTACAATATACAGAGTATCTTCACCACCCTAAATATCTTCTGTGTCTTTCCTTTTATCTCTGCCCACTCAACAAAATTGTTAAAGACCAAAGATGAAGGGAAAACCTAAAAAAGCCAGAGGTCAGAGCATGTAGAGAATAGGGAAGTAAATTAACGTTGATGTGCTGTTTATAAACCATTCTAGAGTTTTATTCAAATTTTTCCAGTTGTGTCATTAAAGTTCCTTTTCAGTCCCAGAATCCAATTAGGATCAGCCATTGAATATAGTTGTCATGTCTCCATATTTTCTTCCAATCTGGGATAATTCCTCTGTCTGTCTTTCATGGCTTTGAAATTCATGAATATTATTGGTCAACTATTACATAAAATTCCCATCAACTTGGGCTTTAATATACATCACAGAAATCATCTTTATTTTCTTTTCAGTATACCATATCAGAAGATATCTGATGTGATATTGTTACTAGTGATATTTGTAAACTAGGATAGTATTTCAAGGGTATGAAGTATGTGGATAAGAACCTTTTGGAATAACCTTTGCAAGCTTTGCTATTCCATAAAATTTAAGATGTACTGATTATATGATGCATCATTGATTTATTTACAATTATTTAAAAAGAAGCTTCCAAATAAAGGATGACACATAACATTTTATCACTTAGAACCATCATATTAATTGAAATTGATTTTGTTTCCATTTAGATAATAGTAATGCTGACAATAGGAGTAATTATAACCAAATTTAGCAATAACAGTCAGGTAACAGTGTATCACCATCACTGCCAGACCAGCTGTGATTCTCAGGTTCATAGATGTCAAATGAGGAGAGAATATCTCTTGGAATCTATGAAAATGAGTAAATTAATACTCTCAAACCAGGACAGGAAGTCACACTATTGCAGTTGGTGAGACTCCATTAGTGCAAGAGAATAACATGATCAGAGTTAGGTTTATGTACTGGAACATTCTAGTCCCCAGCAATAGCAGTAAGGAGAAAAGTGTTGGAGTTTGGTGGTCATGTTGCTGAGAAAAGAAAAAGAGCAAATCTATTTGCATAAATATGCTATTCTGCCCACATCCACAGAGCTATACAATAGTACCCTGCTTTAATATAGACATTGGGAAAAACAGACAATTTTAGAAAACAAGTATGAAAGGAGATCTTGAAACATGATTTTCAAAGGTGATCATTTTCTCATTTCACAGTGGGGTATTCCATGGATATGCTTATGTCCTTGACCCAGTGATTAAATGATGAATACAATTATAGCAGTAGGAAACCTGACAAGACAATCAGAAACAATACTATTATGGTTATTACTTTCCTAGAGTAGCACATTTTTACCTCTGTAGAATGAAAAGGTACCTTTGCAAAAATGTACTATATAATATTAGAAAACCTAAATGAATTATTTTAATTAGAGAATCTATCTGTTTATATCAAAGAAATAAGACCATTCTATTGTATATGCATAGATCCATAACTAAGGTAACTGAATAGCCTGCTTTGCCCAGAAGTATCCTTAGTTATGCCTATCATTCTGGCATAATTACCAATATCATCCCCTTTCACTCTCAAAATTGTGCCAGTTTGACAAGTTATATAGCCATTGAACTGGTAACTGAATTTATGTATCAGAGGGAATTTTAAATTGCTGGTTAAGCTATTCAGTGTCAAAACATAATCATTATCACATTAATCCAAATCAAGGTATGAGGAGCAATAACCTAAAATTATAATGTGATGTCATAAATTCCAAAATTTTTAATTTCAAAAATGCATGCATATGCCAAATTTTTTATGTTTATTGTGTCATGTTTTTTGAAGTATATGGGATTCTCAGGCACTTTTCTAATTTTTTTTCTCTATGCTGTACTTTCATTCCTGCAATTTTAGTGATTTTAATAGATACAGAGAGCACAAGATACATAGAGTAAGTTAGCAACATGGACTTTCCCAAATCATTTGAGTTCTGGCTGAGTGACCTTGGCAAGACACTCAAAGTCTTCTATGGTCACTTTATGATCTTTAAATTAAGAATCATTACTGTGCTTACCCCAAAGGGTTGCTGTAAGAATGAAATGATAAAGTTTTATATATAAATTAGATATAGTACCTGGCATTTTGTAGGCATTATGTGTTTAGATAATCTGTAAAGAGAAAGAGAAAGTTAATAATGAAGAGGAATTTGTGTTTATTACTAAGGCTTTTAGAATTTTCCTAGAAGAAATGCGTGGGGACTGATAGGATTTCCAATCACAACACTCTGAGAGGACACACTTAAAGAATATTAACAAAAACCTTGACAAAGGACAAGATAATGAACCTGGAACTCTTTTCAGGACTCAGCACAGCACAAGTCTAAGATAATGTCTTAAAAATGTGACGTGGGTACAGTTTCCAAGAGCTTTGAATACATTTCTTAAAAGAACTAAAAATTAAAGTAGGAACAATAAAATACCAATTTTCTTTTCTCTTCTCTTTATGTCTTACTCCACATCTCATATTTAAGATCATTGACACTGACTTTAACATATTTTGAAAATGTGCCCATATGTGATCACTTCCACCTCTACCAACTTGCTCCATGCCACCAACACATTTATTTCGATTGCCTCCTAACTGGTCTCTCTGTTCTGCCCTTGTCTTCCATTCTGTGCATTCTCTCCCACTGCAAGAATTACACAGTTAAGGCAGAAGACATACCTTGTCTATCAAAAGCATCCAATGGTTTCCAACCAATCATGTAACAGGCAAAGTCCTTACTGTTGTGCAGGAGGCCCTAATGATCTGATCCCTGTTACCTCTTTTTGGATTATACTCCCTAATACTGTTTTCCTTCCTTACTTTTGTAGAAGTCAAAATAATTCCATGCTTGTACCTGACAGGCACATTTCTGCCTCACGGCTTTGGACTTATTTTTCCCTGTACATGAAAACTCTCCTCCCACATAGCCATATTTCCTTCCTTTAGGTCTTGGTGAAGCTTCGTTCTTTCAGTAAACATTTTCTTGGCTCTTGTGAGAAAAGGAATTTCTGCTGGCTTTGGTCCCTGCTACATGGCCAATATCTGGGATGGTGTCTGATATGTAATAAGCCTTCAATAAATCTGTGGTGAATAAATAAGCATTGCTTTTTTATTAGCTACCATTTGATAACTATGACAGCTATGTTAATTCAATACGTCAAGTATGATTTAGGTTATGTGTCAAGGATTCATTTCAAATGTGATTCTATTATCAAGTTGATTTTTTGCCATATAACACATTCTACTAAAATATAATTGCAGAAACTGGAATAAATTTGATTAAAATACCAATAGTATCTTGGCATTTAATATATATTAGCAGCTTTTAATGCTAATTAAAGAAAAAAAATAATAGAAAATATTCTATCTATTTCACTAGTAAAATATAATACACTAGTAAAATGCTTTATTTTCTAATGAAAAATACAAGTGGTTAATTATAAAGGAATTGCTTTGAAGCTGCACATTTGATGCTTTCATTTCAGCAAGTGATTATTACCATCCCATACCATGTAACATCACTATACGTTCTCAATCAGTAAAGAAAGTCCCAAATGTATCCCCATTACTTTTATTGAGTAATAGATTGTTAATTAAGATAAACAGTATATCCATTAACTATATATTTCTTTATCGGCCTTTTTAAGGTAAGAACACCTTTGCTTACAAAGCACCTAACAGGGCAAGACTTTTTATTTTTTCCCCCTGTAGATTAACAGCATTTCAGGGCATATAAAGTAAGTATATGTTGCTAATATTGCCTTTAGGCTTCTTACCCTTGCATGTTTTGTGACTAAAAATACGTAAAGCACAAAAATTCTGAGGAATGAAGTTTTATAGAGCAAATGATTCAATTTTCCAGTTGTCTAGACCTAACTTCATATTTGGAGTTGGGAAAGAAATGGAGATTTCCCATAGTTTAGAGATCTCTCTCTTCAAGTTCCTGACAGTCCTCTACAAAGACAGCTAGCTTTCCTGAAGAATCACTTCTTCCTTTCCAAAAATGCCTCTTCTCAAGAATATTTGATTAGTGCCCGCTTAGTATATAGCAGATTGCAGACTGAATTCATAATCATACTTCAACAGAATGCACTGTCACCACACTTTGCTTTAGAAAATCACACTTAGATTCATTATATCCAAAACAGAGAAAACAATAATATAATTAAAAAATGATATAGTTTTACAGAGAAAATCTTTCTGTACAAAATATAGCAAAAATTTTGACTAAGCTCCTGAAGTGTGATTGCTGTATTATCATAATATGATTTCATAATTAATATGATCTGTGCATGCTTTTTCTCAAAATATCATAAAATAATATTCCAAAATATATTTTCCAGAACAGATGGATCACAGATACTAACCTAAAATTTACTAAATAAAAGGAGAGATCTGTGTATATTCATTGTCATACTGGTATTTATTGAATGAATGTATTTGAGGCCTTTTACTCATTTCAGTCTTGTTATGTTTCTCTGGCTACTTCCCCTTGTAAAATGATTACTTACCTCTCATATGCCATGTGTTGAATCTGAGATTAAGGGTTGCCAGAGAATAGAGAAATAGAATCAGATATGCTAGGAGGTCAGCCATCTCTTTAGTAATAGTTCCAAGTTTCAGTTTCTTTGATATGAAATTTTCTGCATTTCCACAGGATGAAAAATAAAAAAAAAATACTTATGTTAATAACATAACTAACAATGGCTGTGGAACATTAGCTCATCTTCTATATGTGCATTTAAGAAACTCAGTGACTTTCTTTGCTTTATTTTGGAAGATATAAAATGCTTATTGCAGCAAAACTTGCTCTGGTAAGAATGTACATAACACAGTGCAAACTCAATGCATGGCATTCATCTTCTAGATTCATTACTAAAGTGTTTTTTTAGTCTAAGTTTCTTCATTTAAGAAACAAAGCCCAATGCATTAAAGAAGCATTTTACTTCCCAATAGTAATACCCTGGAAAATTCTTATGTGGGATTTAATTAGGTAAAGTGTCTTCAAGTGGGTAATTGGTACACTCAACAGATGATTTCTGAAATGTTTCTCTGAAAGCAGATCTATTATATTTTCACCTTCAGGTCCCAGGGGTAACATGTCTGTCTTATTAATGCCTCTGATGAAACGGTTCTGCTTCCACAGGCATAGAACCAAACAGACAGCTCATCAAATAGAGTGGAGTCCTCTTTATTACTTGTTCAATAAAAGATTTTACACATAGTTATGCATTTTTTAAAAACAAGTTTCTGGGTTTTTATGGAGAAATTTGAATATAATGAATCATTTTGCTTTCTAGAAGAAACCAAATGTAAGCAGTTAATACTGTAAAAAATATCAGATATGATTGTTTTATAGGAAACTACTGAACAAGTAGCATTAATTTTACATCACAGACGTGAATTTTATATTATTTTCTTTATACGTCCCATGCTCTTTATGTAGTTAATGGATATACTGCTTATATTAATAGTAAGATAATATAATTGGGAATTCAACTAACCTAACATGTATTTGTTAGCATACAGATCCATTCATTCTTATTCCAATTACTATAATTTAAAAATTGTAACACTAAGATGAACCTATTTTTTCTTAAATATCAATGCCAAATTGAACTTAGTCATTTATATGTTGTTACACCCATCCATATTCTGAAGACATCTATATGATGTCTTCAAAAAATGCCACAAGTGTGTATACCTGTAAAAATTACATGTCCTGTACACCAGGAAAGAAAAGTAGTATGTTCAATTTGCAGCACCCATAAATTAGTTTACAAGTAGGATAAAAGCTCAAATACTCCATAGCTTTGATTTGGTAATCGAACTCATGATACTGACAGACACATGGCCTTCTAGAAGAGGAAGGATAAGTGCCTTGCAAACTGAGTAAGAGGATTTGAGGGAAATCTATGGAAATCAAGGGAGAGAATGGCAATGGAGAAAGAGCTGTAAAGTCAACAGTGAGATAAATGATTTTCTACTTTGTCTACCCTTGAGGAGGAATTGGACAAGTGGTTGCAAACTAAGGACCATGAAGCAGAATCAAAGCCTGAACAGTGTCCTCGTTTTGCTTGCTCTCCTCTGGGGGTCACCACATGGTCTACCGCATTGTAACAACTAATGCTAATATCTGTCCAGAGTGGGCAGGAAATCTGGACACTTTTAGATGCAGTTACAGAGATGCATACCTCCACTGAACATAAAGAAGGGAATTTAAGACTGCTACGAGCAGAAACCAGGCAAATAGTTAAACTTTCACTGGTTCTCTTGGGAGAGAAGGGGCATGGTGTGTGATGTTTATAAGGGAAAAGTGGCAATAGCTGCGACATCTTAGGCCTCAGACCCTCCTACGCTCCTCAGATTTAGAGGGAGCCATAAAGGTTCTCAGAATTCCTGTGCAGTCCATCCTGACTGCCAACAGGGCACTTTGGCTCTCTTGGGGTGACTTCCCTTAAAGAGGCAAATGCCAACGGGAAAATTATGGGTGAGGTATTGACTAATATTCAAGTTCTAATAGGCTCTGAGTGGTTTTATAATGCCAGTGAGTGACAGTGACCCAGTAGAGAATGTGAAACAGAGCGATCAAGACACACTCTTGTGTTCAATCCTGTCTGCCCTGGAAAACTCCAATAGATCTTACAGAAACCTGGCAAGAATGTAAGAGATGTTATCTTGGTCAGCACATGCCCAAGACTAAGGTGGATTCATATGTGAGACAAAACTGAGTCACCCACATGGAGCACATGACTTGGTTTTACCAAGCCCAAAACAGTGTGGCGGTCATTGTTGAATCAGGACATCTTCAAAACCTGAAATAGACAGTGTCAGTACTGATGTCTTCACAGTCTGATACAAGGCTTCTGGTAGACACATAGAAGTCTGTTTGAATGACGCATTGGGAACTGAAAGTAAATCCACCTGCTTACTTGCTACAAGCTGCCCTTTACCACTGCATTAACCTTCTACCCCAACCTCAGATGCTTTAAGGAAAAAAATTGTTTAGGGGTTGGGACTAAATCTCACTGACTCCAAAGAGAACAGAAAGCTCTCTGCACATATGCAGGTATTCAGGGTAATGTTTCCCTTGGAAATGGAAAACTGAAGGTAAGCTACCATACAGTGGACTTACACAAGGAATGATTTCAGCGAACTATGTGTGAGTGTGTGTATGCCTAGCACCAGAGATAATTTAGCACATTTTCCATGCTGGCTATGTTGAGTGTGAGTTCAAGTTATAGGAAGGGCATGAATTCAAATCAGCTGAAGAAAAATCAGGCTTCAAGAGCTGGGGATATACTCTAGAAAAAAGGCAGGGAGCTGTTACATGGGCTTAAGAAGGCAATGAGCCTATAAACAGAGGTGAAACAAAAAACAAGTCTCTGAGCTCACCATGGCAGAGGTGGAAAATCAGAGACAAAAAGAGGGAATAAGGACGTCGAAGTAGCCAGCAGCAGTATACAAGTGACAAGTAAATAGCGCTGCTGCAATGAAATACTCCCACAAAGCCAAGAGAAGGGATTCTTTGGAGCCTTCAAAGCTTATCTATATCCCTACTGCCTTATAAACTCTGCCTCAGTCCCAATCCCTAAGCATCATTATGTCTTCCTCCACCTTTATCCTGGCAACGGACTGTGCTCTTTCCAGGAGTGTGTCTATGTGTACTTTTCTAGTTTAAACCCCTCCTTAGCTGATGTAGAAATTGTTCATGGCCTTTTTCTCTGTGCTCTATTCCTTCCTGCTATTTAGTTCATGCTTAATTCATCAAGTTGGCATATCATTGCCCTCAGAAAGGTACAAATAGTCTCCTGCTATCCCCTCTCACTTCTTCCATAGGAGCAGTTCCTCTACTTGTCCCCCAAGGTAAAGTCATCAAAATATGAGGAGCAGAAACAAAGTGTGACAGCACAAGTAGACCAAGTTAATGGAGAACATTTGACTCAGTCAATTTCACTTTATATGCCTTTTGTGAGGACATTTACCAACCTTGTTTGGACCAGAGTTCAGGTCAAAAATATAAGTACTTGGTTGAAATTATAGCTAAGGGGGAACTACATAGGATAATGTATAATATTAGGAGAAGGAAAAATGCAAGATGTTTGTTTTTATTATATTTAAAAACTCCAAATATAGACCTAAAAACTCCCAATTCACCTATCCCATGAAAAATTACCAAATTATGCATTTGTATAGCATCTGTTTCCATAGACTCTAAGTAATAAATGTTATCTACACAATATATAAATGCATATTTTTGTACCCAAAACATCTTTTACAAATACGTTTACTCTCCATTTAGATAATAGCCCCAAACTCAGCCAGATTTGCAATTGTATTTTGACTGAGGGTGTGTTTAATGTAGAAAAACAGTGCTATTTCCCTGCTGTTCAAAACATAATACACTTTTCCTTCCACTTAATACACAGAGTGCTTCATTTTTAATGAATAGTCTTCACTCTCCAATGCTTCACTATATCAATCAATGGGAATGATGTTTATTTCTCCAAGGAAAATACTTTTCACTCAGTTACATTTAATTTGCCCAGTGCAATGTCATTACAGAGTAATAATTATCAGAAACTTATCACCATGGATTATATGAACAAAAAATCATGAGTGGTTGTAAGCAAAGTTCTCATAGATAAAGGCAATAACACTCCATTTATTACCCTGTTTATCACCCTGCTTACCTTTCATAGTGGCATTGATTTGTCACAATTTTTAGTATTCTCCCGTTTATTAATATATTTATTATATCTCTGCCCGCCACCACCACCAAGTCAAAAATTCTATGAAACAAGGGTGCTTTTTGTCCTTCTTTACCACTTTATCAACCATACCTGTAATCATGACTGATCCATTGTAAATAATCAATAAATACATATTGAATAAATTAACATTTGAGGAGTTTAAGCCAGTGTTTTAGAATTAAGCATGAACCACTAATCTACCTACTAATGTTCTCTATAATTATACCTCAAAGTGTTCCTCTTTGTACTAAAAATAGGGATAGTCAAAACATTCTTGATTACCTAATATTAACTTCTTTAAAAATTAATGAATTTTAGCATTTAAAAAGTAATAACTTAAAAATGACAGGTCAAGATAGAGAATCTTATTCTTATATTTAAACCTCAATGCCTTTTTTAATCAAGAGAAAGATAGTTAATAACAGGAACTATAGTTTTTGAATGTAGATTTTGTCATTAAAATTTCTACTGTTCTTTACACCTTTGATCAAATATAGAGTGATATCCTCACAGAAATATTTGTAGTTCCTTTCTATGTAAAATGAGATGCTAATATATTCCCAGCAAATTCATAAAGGAGCTAAATGGTAAGTGGATTAAATATATGAGAAAGCAGCCTAGAATCTATTAGGTACTGGGCAAATATAGCATATTTTCATTATTTTAAGAATACTAATACTGTATAATTTCTTTGAGTATTTGTTGGAAGGTACAAGAAAATAAAATCAGCATTTAAATGGCTTTCAATAACTCTCAAAATAATGCATCTTCAAATGTGTACATGATTTGTTTAGCATTCTTCAAATTTTATTGCATTTTTTGCATCTTATTTCATCCTTTTCTGTAATTTTCAATTTAGATGTATCAGAAAGAACAAAAACATATTAAATAACATATATATTATGTATAACCTATATTTTTAACATCTATAGTTATTAAAGAAATAGGGTTTGAATTACTTTGCAGAAGTATTTGAACTTTCTAAAATATTTCCACATTACTTATTTATAGGAACCACAGAAAATATTGGGTGGCATATTATTTTGTTTGCTTTAATATTAGTGGAAATTCTCAGACCTTTTTAAAAAAATATGGTTAGGATTTATCATTCTGCTTGCAAATTTATTCATTTTCAGCTCTCACTTTTCTATATCCTAGCATATGGTAAGGAAAATATTATTTTACCAGAATAGCCTTATGCAAAACAGATATAAAAGAATGAGGACTAGAAGTCTTCTTCAATCAGAAATATTAAAATTCTTTTGTAAAACTACACATAAATATTCATGGATACCTAAGCACAAATGTATATTCTATTTATGTTTATGAGTAATAATTAGTAAAATTATTATATTGTACAATTTTGCCTATCTAAAATTACATGATTTTTACATAATATCATTCAAATGAATAATTCTTAACCTCATTTCATAAAAAAACACTCTCTGTCACTTAGATGAATATTTAACTACTGCAATACAAAATAAGTTTGCCATTGCCAAACATTTAGGGTTAGGATCAAACAATATCTAATGGAATAAAATGGGAAACAAATTTTCTTCCCTGTGTTTTTCTCTATCCAGACTAATGACATATTTTATTCAACAACACTCACTAGAAATAGTTGTTTTAGCCAAAAGTGAGGGGACCAAAAGGAGTTAAGAACAGCAGCACAAAAGAACTTCTTCCTTAAAATATTTACAAAGGTTAATTACAATGCACAAAAACCAGGTAAATATCACTCAACTCCATGTAACGACTGGCCCCAGAGATCAATTCATTTATTTTTCTTCAACAGCAATTAAAAAAGAAAACATTCCAAAATCTTGATATTTCTAAACCCACCCAACATATAATGCATTGTTATATACATGAGCCACCTATAAAATGGGATACCTAAACTTGTGTACAGTATTAAAGAAAGCTGAAATGTATGTTTGCTGTCATTATATTTATATTTTCTTAGAAATTCCCTTTTACCTCAGTTACCTCTAAATGACCAACCTATCCAGGTCCCTTATCAATTGCACCTACCTCTATGGAGTATCCGGCCAGAACTCATCTTGAATAAGCAGCTAAATACAGTATTTTTTTCCCTAAATGTTCATACAGTCTTACCTTAGGTAATGAGCATGTTTGTGTTCATGTGTGTGTACATGTATATATCAAATTACATTTCACTCTGTATTTGTGGTGAGACAAACTTGCAAAACTCTGTGCTAGTTGTTGGGTGTAATAGATCACATAAAAGAGAGATTACTACTTTAATAAGCACAAAATTAACAAGTTCTTCCTCACTGAATATGCTCCTATATTATGTATCATATATGTGTGATTTTTACTAACAGTACTCACCTATACCTATCAAAATTCTGAAAATGCCACCTCCCTCCAACCTCAGGGTCTCTGCACAGGTAATTCTGTAGGCATATTTTAATACCCTCTCCCTGTCCCCACCCCACTTCCTTGATTCATTTATCCTTAACTCAACAGCCACCTCCTCAGGGGATCATCCCTAACTCCACAGGCAATAGAGAACCATAAACTATTTTATTTTTATCCTGTATCACATTTATCATTTCACATTTATTTTTCTAATGGATATGTAGAAATTATTATTATTGTCAACTTTTCCAAGAATTATGATAATTAGCATTTAATGTGGGTTTAAATGCAACATCTCGTTTAACTCTCACAAAGACACACTAGGAATTTCAGAGCCAGTGGGATCTGACGTGGTGTAAGTCCAGAAATCACAGTCCCATGTTCCTGAAAAATGTCTCTCTTCATCTTTTTTTTTTTAATGAGTACATTTGTTTATTTCACTGGGGTGCTATGCTATTGATAGGGTAAAAGGATACCATATGTGCTTGATATGATATATCATGTGATTGGACTCACTTCCAGTCTTCATATTCTGTGTATCCGTTGCTATGCCAATAACTGGCTGCTTCATGCATATATTCTCTCTGCTTTAAAAGCCTCCTAGCTGGCAAATCTCTTATTCTTCATGACGATAATAGCCTGTGTCTTTTTGCCCTGTGTTACTACCTTTATCTATTACTCCATTCATGCTGGCTTCTTTGTGGCTTTTTTGTAAGAGAAGTTTTAGTTTTCAGTGAAGTCTTTGCTACAAAATGCCAATGGTGAAATTAATTTTGGGAAAAAATTTCTAAGATGTTCTTTTTCTTCCCTTTCACCTAAGTGAACTTATTTTTAAATATATTTTTCCATCTTTATTGTATTATAACTGAAATATGACATTGTATGTTTACAATGTGATGATTTGGTATATGTATATACAGTGAAATAATTACTACAGTAAGGTCAGTTAATACATCCATCACCTCACATATTTACCTTTTTTCCTGTGGTGAGAAAGCTTAAGATCTATTCCCTTAGCATTATACAGTATTATCAACTATAGTCACCATGCTGTACTTTAGATTCCCAAAAACTTAATAATTTTACAATTGGAAACTTGAGTCCTTTGACCCAACTCCCAGCCCTTGTCAACCACCAATTTACTCTTTTTATATAAGTTTGACATTTTTAGATTCAATATATGAGATCATACAGCGTTTGTCTTTCTCTGTTTTATTTCATTTAGTATAATGCCCTCAAGGCCCATCCATCCATGTTGTTGCAAGTGGCAAAAGTTTTTTTGTGACTAATATTCCATTTTATATATACAAAAGAAACTAATAAAACTCTGAGAACCTATCACAATGAAATGGAGATCTCTGAACTGCCCAACAAAGAATTCAAAATAATTATCTTACATAAATCAATGAAATGCAATAGAACACAGATAGACATTTAAACAAAATCAGGAAAACAGTGCATGAATACAATGAGACATTAAATTAAATCACTAAAAAATCACTAAAAAAAAGAACCAAACAGAAATTCTGGCATGGAAGAATGCAATGATAAAACAGAAAAATTCAATAGAGAGCTTCAACAGCAGACCTGACCAAGAGAAGCAATCAGCAAACTCAAAGACAAGTCATTTTAAATTAGCCAGTTAAAGGAACTGAGAAGAAAAGAAGAATGAAAAAGACTGAGAAAGCCTTCATGAATTATGGGACACCATTAACTGAATGACCATTCCTGTCATGGGAGTGCCAAAAAGAGGAGAAAGAGAAAGAAAAGAGCAAAAGGATTATTTGAAGACATAATAACTGAAAATATCTTAAATCTTAGGAGAAATATGGACATTCAGGTACAGAAAGCTCAAAAGACACCGAGCAAGAAAAAAACAAAGGCATTATCCCAGGGCACATCATAATCAAAATGTTAAAAGTGAAAGAGAAAGAGATAATTTTGAAAGCAAAAATAACACACAACACACAAGGGGAGCCCCCAGAGATGCAGACAAGAGCATGACCCATAGAATACCCAGGCTGGCAAGAATGCAGTGCTCAGACTGCAGCTGGGGGAGCCTGCACTCCAGTTACAGAGGCATTTCAGAATCTATAATCAGACCAGGTTGGGCAAGCTTACTTCTGGGACCTCCAGACAATGGCTGAGAAGGGCTAGAGCTGAGTCATGGGCCACTTCAATGTCCACGGCCAGGACCAAGGTCTAGGTGTCAGTTATGGGAGGCATGAGTGGCTGTGACTCTTCCCAGGTGCCGTTGTGCATAGTGTTGGTGACAGGTTCAACATGTACCTGAGAACTCAGGTTTATGGCACTGTTTTCAGGTCTGTACCCAGGACCATGATCGGCAAGTCAGCTACCTGGGTGCAGGCCTACTTGTAAATGGTTTTCCTAAGTCCAGGACTCCACTGAAGTTTTATAGTCTTCTATCTGGATCCCACAGCCCCCACAAAGTCACTTTTATCCATGGATGGCTGGCAAATTATTGTCTAACAGGGAATGTAAGTGGAAGACCTCTTATTCCACCCTCTTGTTGATGTGACTTCCCATAAGTATTCTCAAGACTCAGATGTCAATCCTGGTATGTGTCCATGTGCATATATATAGAATAGGGCTACACTTAACAGACTGGCAGAAGCAACACAGAGAGAAACATCATTCCTGCTAATTTTATTTATTGAATTACTAGATGACAAAATTCGTCCAATTCATGGTGCATTTGAGGAATCATTTTTTTTTCCACATAGCATTTTCTTGAAGAGTTGAAAACATTTTTACTGCTTGCATCTTTAAAGCTTGCTTTACCATATTAACAATATGCCAAGACATCCAAAAGCATGGGAGAATATATTCATAAAGGATTTATCCAACAAGGGGTTAACATCCAAAATATATAAATAACTCACATGCCTCAACACCCAAAAAGCAAATAACCTGATTAAAAAATGGGCAGAGGATATGAAGAGACATTTCTCCAAAGAAGAAATTCAGACGGCCAACAGACACATGAAAACATGCTCCACATCACTAATCATCAGGGAAATGCAAATTAAAACCACAATGAGATATCACCTGACACCAGTAAGGATGGCCACTATCCAAAAGACTAAGAACAACAAATGCTGGCAAGGATGTGGAGAAAGGGGAATCCTTCTACACTGCTGGTAGGAATGTAAGCTAGTCCAACCATTGTGGAGAGCAATATGGAGGTTCCTCAAAAAACTGAAAATAGAAATACCATTTGACCCGGGAATCCCACTGCTTGGAATTTACCCAAAGAATACAGATATGGAAGCAACCTAAGTGTCCATCAGTAGATGAATGGATAAAGAATGAATATACACAATGGAATACTATTCAGCCATAAGAAGGAAACAAATCCTGCCATTTGCAACAACATGGATGGAGCTACAGGGTATTATGCCCAGTGAAATAAGCCAGGAAGGAAAAGACAAGTATCAAATGATTTCACTCATCTGTGGAGCATAAGAACAAAACAAAACAGAAGGAACAAAATAGCAATAGACTTTCAGATACTGAGAAGGTGCTAGTGGTTACCAAAGGAGAGGGGTTGGGGAAAATGGCTGGGAAGGGAGAAGGGAATTAAGGGGCACTACAATTCACAATCACAATATAGGCAGGTCACTGGGACAGTAGCATAACACAGATAATGCAATTAATAACTCTATAACATCTTACTATATTGTTAGATAATGACCACAATGGAGGGGGTGAGGACTTGATAATATGGCTGCATGTTGAACCATGGTGTTGTGTATGTGAAACCATCATAAGATTGTATATCAATTATACTCTAAAAAAAAGCAAGAATATGCAAATTAAAATATATTATTTTAAAGCATTTACAGCTATTTCATAGATTTAAAAACATTAGAATTCAAACACGATTGAATAAGAAAATTCTTGATATTGTTGGTAATATCACATTTTATTCATTAAACCATTTAAAAAATGCCCAAATGAAAGCAAAACTTAGTCATTCATCAGGGCTCATTGAGCTGGTTCAGTACACCAGCCACTCTCAAGGAATGAGGCACTCTGGAAGCAGGGCAATAAGACCCAGATTCTGCCTTCATAGGGATTAGTTAAGTGGGAGTTGGCATTATATTAACAAAGGACTTACATGAAAGAATCAACAAATGCTTTTTGGAGGAGTTGTGTTAGATTTCAATAAGCGTAAAATATATTCTGCCTCCTAGGAAAAACAGGGGACTCCCATAATCTGAAGATTGGGTGGAAAAAGTGTTTTGAGCACCAAAAAAACCAAGGCCAAGATATTGTCATCTCCAGTTATTAGATCCATATTCAGAATCATGTTCAGTCTATCAATTGTCCTTATGTAATCTAAGCAGTCAGAAGGTATATGGTAAAATTGCCACAATGTAACTATCTAAACAATGTGGAATGATTTTAGAAATTTTGGACAAAAAATTATCTATATAATCTGATTTAATTTAAAAATTGACTTATTGACAAAACTCACAAAATCTCTGCTTTAGAATCTGTTAGGATTGTCATCCTACAGTAGCACTTTGTGTCTGACCATCAGAAACTGAAGCACTATTTCATACCCCCCTTCAAAAGACATTAGATTCTGTCGAAGATGAAACCAAATGGCAGCTCAATTGTAAACAAACAAAAATTACAAAACAATTTTTTTCCAAAATCTCTCACACATTTTGCCAGATATCCCATTGCTAACACTTTGTTAAGAATTAAATATGCCAATAAATGCTCAAGGAAGAATGCTGCAAATTCACACAAAAAATTCAATGTTGATGTCAAAAATTTATCTGAGAGCTAGAAGTATTATACATATAAATAAGTAAAAAAACCACATCATCTGATGTTTACAATTACCTGTATCATTCAAATAACAAAGTATGTAATAAAACAAACAATTGTCAAAAATAGGAATGAGAAACGAGACTGTCAACAGGTGAGTTGTCCATTCCCAGACGATTGACTCTCCTAAACCCCAAGAGAATATCACAAATTTTAGGTACATCTTTTACTATAATCTTTCACTGATCACCTCATCTAAGTCTATGTGTGTGTGTGTGTGTGTGTGTGTGTGTGTGTGCATTTCTCTGAAAAAGACCAAAAGAATAAGTCACAGTATACCTATTGTACTTCATCTACAGCTGGTCTATCAGAAGGATGCACAGACACAATTATATGGAAAGAAACATAATAATCTTAACTTTTGAAATAAATGGAAATTCTGTTGCAAGTTTGAAGCACAAGTGGAGCTACCTCCAGGAACATTTCCCTGTTACTCTGGACTGCAATAACGTACTGTAATGCAAAGTGCTTTTTAAATAACTCACCTATGTTCTTAACATTTCTATTAGAGTCTTCAATTAGTGTAATGTAGTTTCAAGTTGCAATTATTCTAAAGTGTGTGGGGAAGAGAAAACTAATTGTGATCAGCTTTATTTCTCTCTGTTCTTTAAGCAATGCACTCCGTAAGAAAAGTAGCAGTACTTCCTGAGATGTGGGATATAAGGATTCCATCTATGGGCAGTTGCAAATTCAATTAAAACAAAGCCACATGCTTTACTTATTTATGTATCTAATGACTGGAAGTATTTGTGTCCAGCTTAAAATAAATGAAATTTCATTTCAACAAAATATTTGAGATTTCTCTTTTGATAGCATCAGTTAATATAGAACTCTTTTTTTAATTGCTAAATGTAGGGCTTATAAATGATTGTAATTTTATATATGATCCTTATGTTTTAAAAAGATAAATTTAAACCCTGAATGTTTTAATATTTTTATAATTATTCTATGTTTCACTACATGCAAATACATTGTATGCAATTGGACAAAACGTGATCTAATAAACTATGGACATTGAAGGGATTATTTTCCCCTATTTTATAGGTTGTGGGTTTGTTAACATCTACTCTTACAAGATCTATTTTCTGGCATTCATTATCTAATACTTTTGGTCCTCAGGCAAAACTAAAACTAAAAGAGCTCTTTTTAAATATCTTATTACAATAGAGTTTTGTTTTGAAAAAAATGGTCATTTAAACATGTAGAGCTTCACAATGTATTCAATGAGGCTAATACAACTTGGATATCAGAATAAAACAAGGCAAGCTCTAAAAATGTAAGTATGGGGAATATCACTTCCTTAACAAAATATTTGCAAATGGAATTTAACATTGTACTAAAAAGAATAATAAGCCATTATGGTTTATCAAAGAAATGAAATTTTGATTCCATATTAGAAAAATCTATTATCTAATTCACTATATTAACAGATTCGAGGAGAAGGAGTATATGAGCCAATAGAGGCTTAATAAATAAATTAATTAATTAAATTTGATGCACATTCCTGATAAATTGCTTATGAATTAGGAATAGAAGAAAAATTCTTTATCTTCGCATGCTTAGATATAGCAATAAAACTCCTAGATTAAACATAATTAATTTTGAAATATGCCAAATGATCAAATTAAAGACAGAGACAAGTATCAAAATCCATTATCTCATCAACTATTTATCTTTTACTGGATCTTAACCAACACAATTCATAAAGCAAAATGTTAGAAGCATACATATTGAAAGAGAAAAACAAATCCTTATTATTTTCAGACAATAAGATTTACAAGCCAGAAAAATCCCATTAAATGAAAAAAATAGAATGGAGAGTTTAGCAATATGACCAACTAGAGAATTAATTTCCAAAAACTACAGGCCCTACTATCTATCAGATGGCCTATTGGAAAAAGTTAATTAAAATAATTTAATTTGCAGTGGCATCATAATCAATAAATATCTAGGAATACATCTGTTTAAATATGAAAATATTATTTTAAATGACATAATAATAGTCACCAATTATTCTGAGTGACCTGGAAGTAGTGGTTGTCACTCAAAAAAGGACTTTTGCCCCAACTGTTGGAAGTGCCACAGGCAGCCTTCAGCTGTTAGCTGCCTCAACTGCACAGAAACAATTTGTCAAAAGTCACGCCTTTAGAGTGTCCCACTTCCAGTTACTGATAAGACAGTCATATAAATTCATTTTGGACCAATACAGTTAATTTTTAACTCCAGATTTCCCAGTGCACTTTGCTATAGCTGGTATGGCATCTCCATGAGAACTTCCTCTACCCAATCCTTTCTTTCCCTACCCTTCCACATATTCAGATCACAGAGGCACTACCTAATAAATATCCTGCACACCCTTCACCATGTCAGTGTCTTATCCTAGCGAATTCAGCCTACAGCTTTGGGTGCTGACAGTGGTCTGGAAAATAAGGCAGTAAGATGCATTTTGAGAACTGGATCATGTGCAGCCTAGCTGGCCATAAGGGCCCCATCCCTGCTGGCAGGTAGAACACAAATGATCTGTAATAAACAGTGGGTTTCCAGTTCTTCAGATGGTGATCTAAATTGGTTTCTGTGGAAAGAAATGCACCACACTGGAGAAAATATTATGTCTGAGAGAATTGAGAGGGGAGGAGATAATAATTATAAGATAATGAATTGGATGGCTATTGTTAACTTCCAGGGACTTTTCTGAAACAGTGGTTTTCAAAGTATAAATTAAAGAATTTGTTAGAAATGCCCATAATCCCATATACACTGCATAAAAAACTATGAAAGTGAGGGCGATGATCTATGTTTGAGAAAAGTCCACCAGGTTATGCCGATACTCTGCTTTAGGAAGCAATTAACAGGCAATCCAGTGCCAAGCGTGAATGCTACAAGTAGCCTAAATGAGTCTATTACCTCTTACGGCAGGAGAACAGAAAAAGCAGATGACAGATCCAGGACTCGTGTTCAGTACCGCCAAGAAACAAACTTTAGTCAAGGAGGCTCTGCTGTCACCACATCTTAATCTAGTCTGGGAGCAGGCACCTCCAAGCTGATGCCCTGAAAAAGTCCTCGCGTCCCCCTGGATCCTCTGACCTGACAGACAGAAGGGCAGGTCTCTGGTAAGAGCTAATACTGCCTTGTCAAGAAAACAAGACCAAGCCACGATCTGACAGATACAATAAAGGAATAAGGAGTTTTTTAAAGTTCCAGACACTATACTTTCTTACAAAGACAGTGAAAGAAGTATTCAAAGGTGCCGATCGCCCTGGTCCTTGTGCAGAACACATTGAAAAAAGGAGGCAAGATAAATTCAACATGGATGATAGGACGTAGTTTTGTGAGGTGTCCATTTTAGCCTGCAACCAAGTGGTTTCAGAGATTCTCTGTGTATTCCCAAGGGGGCAGACAGAAATCCTCATACTTCATCAGAAACTGAGAAGCAATAGGTATCCTCCCATGACAGTCTCTTTGGTAGATAGGGAAGCAAGTAAGAAAATGGCCTTGCAGCAGCTTCTCATAAGCCTCATGCGCACTCACGTTCCAGGAGGATCATGATGTGTTCCACCAAGATTAAGATCCTCTGTGGTTCAAGCTTTGTCAGTGTGGCCTTGTTCACTCAACACTGCCATGGAGCCCGTTTCCTTTCTTACACTGCTCTTTGTTGAGGACCATGCAAAGACTAATCCCAGACAAATCAATATGTACCACTGTGAGGAACCCACCTTCTGCCTGCCATTAGGCCTATAATGTGAAAAATCAAGTTGGGGACATGGCCCCGTACCCCTTTGCCACAAATATTGATCCCCAAAATATTCCCTATAATCTGTACACTGCTTCATGAAGGCACAACGTGACAATGAGCTAACTATAAATCCTTTATACATTCTACCATATTTAATCCCTATACAACTCTTTGAAAGCTCAGAGATTTTAAGTAATGGATCCACAGTTATGAAACTGATAGAGAAATACAGGTATGATAAAGTGCCTGCTTTTAGCCACAATGCTATGATGCCTCGCTACACGAGAGATCTGTACCAATAAAAAGGGTGAATATACTCAGTAAAAATTTGTCCTTAATAAGAAAAGGAATAAAAACAAATAAATAAATAAATAAAATGAAATAAGTTCTTGGGAGGAAAACATGACATAAGAAAGGCAATGCCAAATGGTATTTACCAAATGATCTCACTCATATGTGGAGTATAAGAACAAAGAAAAA
>JAQQAC010008350.1:35296087-35380472 GCA_029783875.1 Phataginus tricuspis | reverse complement strand
TGAATAATGGGCACAACTGTTAATCATACCCTTTTGTCTGTTTTTGTGTCTGGTTGAAACTTTAAACTATAATAAAGAATTTCAAACTATATTATAATAAAATATAGTTTTCCCTTAGTATAGAAGTATCTGAAAAATATAAAACGAAGCCATATGGACAGAATGATAAAATTTATCTCCTTAAAATACTAAGCTATTCTATCAAAAGAGGGCATATGCAGAAATTATGAATTGATGGCTTGAGGAAAAATTTGCTTCATCAGTAAAATATGTTCACTATTCAGAATAAAGAATTTCAAAACACTAATAAGGAAATGACACTCACCAGAGGAATGTTTTGGAGGTGATAGTTTTATTTATAGCATAGACTGAGTGATGATTTCACAGATGTACATTTATCTCCAAACTCATCAAGTTGTTTAGAATGAACACATGTAATTTTTATGTCAATCATACCTCAATAAATTAGTTTACAAAAAAGAACATGACACCTAATTAGAAAATGGTCAATCAGCATTGAACAGAAAACACCCATAATAATAATAACATATTTAAATTTACATATATGTAAAGGCATAGAAAAAGATCTATGAGATATACCAGAGCAATGGCAGTGGCTAGTTCTGGGAAGAAGACTACAATACAGCAGAGTCAAAGGTCATGGTCTCCACTGCAATTAAAAAAATGTTTTTTCAAAAAAAATTTAATATTAATCTAATTAAAAAAGAAAAAAATCAAATAATAAGATATGTATGCAATTTCTTAGAACATTTAAAATTACATATTTCAATGTACTAGTCTATGAAGATAATTTTTTAAAAACTATTAATCACAAATATTGTATATTTGTAAAACATAAATTATAGACATTGACTATAGAAAACTTAGAGTAGAAAACCTAAAATACACTGAAAAACAAAAATGTAACAGAGGAACCTATCCGTACAAAACATAACAAGACCTACTCATACATACAAAACAAAAGTAAAAGGATACTTCTATACTAAGGGAAAGCTATATTTTATTATAATGTAGTTTGAAATTCTTTATTATAAAATTTTAACCAGACACAAAAACAGACAAAAGGGTATTGACAGTTGTGCCCATTATTCAGCCTCGATAATTATCAAGGCATTGCCTTTCTTATGTCATGTTTTCCATCCACACCCATGCCCAAGACTTCAGGTCCAGATAGTCTATGTGAGTATTTAAAAGTTAATAAGGAAGGAAAAATATTCTTGATATTTAATGATCCTAGGATTAAAGGATACAATCTGCCCAATTTACTTTTCTAAACTCAGCCCCTACATTTTTTCTACACTGCTTATGGCAAAAAATGCATTTAATTTATATTTCTAAATTTAACCTACTCTAATAAGGTCTATTTATTATCACTAATTAATATAAACAAAATCTATAAAAATAATGTCATAATTATTACCCCTTGATAATAAACTGTTATGGTCTTTAAAAATAAGTAAAATGAAGTAGACAAAAGTTCTTAGGTATAAGACCTATAGCTAATTCATCTTTAGATTTTTCTTGTAGAACTGCTTCCCTTTACCAAGCCAAAGCCAATAAGGTTTTACAATGCCCTTAAATAGGCATTTAAAAGTGCTTATTATCAAATTCATGTGTGTACCGTAGGTGACAGAGAGTATTTTCATTACAAAATTTTTTGACCATGTATCCATATCAATAAAAAATTAAAAATAATTTAACATATGTTTTCTTATAAATTATACATATGTATATTTAGCATGATATGCATTGGATGATATGACTAAATATCAGATTGAAAGTAATAAGGTATGATTTTTATTTTCTGATGTAAAATATTAAATTCTTGATTTGAAATAATTTGCTACTATTTGTTATTCTTTTATGATCCAGTCACCTGAAGTTCTGATTTTCAGTTTAGAATACTTCAAAATCTTGTTTTTATAGCTGTTGTAACTGGTAAAAACAAATGAACAAAAAACATACAAAGACATGAATGAAAGAACTGAATGCCTGTGCTTACTAAATCATCTTAGCTTAATTCTAATTCTCCAGTTCTACTTATTAGCTCTACAAATTATTTCATCAGAGTTAGGCAATTAAATATCAACATTTTTTAAAGTCAACCAGATGCTATTTAAAAAACAAAAACAGAACTTATTTTGTAAGTATTTTTATCACATTAGTAAGTTGTTCCATAATTGAAAATTTTAAGTTATGAGAGTTTTATAGCCAATCCACTGTAGTATTCATGGCAACTAAATAATACAACTAGAAAAATATTGCCAAAGACCAGTTTTCAAAAGTCTATTACCATAACACAAGCTTCTTTTAAAAGAGTAGTTACATTTCTATTTATTAAGATGTCAACTTAATCTTGAAGGCCACGTGTGTGTGTCTGTGTGTGTGTGTATGTGCCCGAGTGTCAGATGTATGTATGTGTATTTTAATGTATGCAACATAGCAAAATATTGATAGCCCTTTTTATTACATAAATGGCCACAAAATTGGAACACCTGGTTTTTATTTTTTACAATACTTTTACAATATTGCTTAAAGTAATATTTGACAAAACAAAAAATTATTTGCCACAGGATAATATGGTAAATGTGGGTGATATAAAACATTTGTATATTCATCTTCCTACATTACATTTATTTTACTTTTTTTATTTTGGTATCATTAATCTACAATAACATGTGCAACATTATGGTTACTAGACTCCCCACATCATCAAGTTCCCCCCACATACCGCATTACAGTCACTGTCCATCAACGTAGTGAGATGCTAGAGTCACTACTTGTTTTCTCTGAGTTGTGCAGCTCTCCCCGTGCTCCCGCTACATTATGTCTGCTAATCGTACATTACATTTTTATCTTTTATTTTAAAGAGTCTCCTATGTAAAAGTCTTATATTTAAAAAAAATATATAAAAACACATCCATTCTATTTTGCATTACCGAAAATGAAATGCATTCCAATATACAGGAAACTAATTAACAAATGAGATTGTCAATTATAACCCCTTGCATTGTGACTTTCCCCTAGTTTAAGGATCACTTAGACTTTGTACATGCCTGTGATTCTCATAAATGGCTCTGATTTAAAAAAGTGAAGAAGGCCAAGGTCACATCACTGATTTCTCGTTGACTAGGAGGTAGGGGTATAGAGAAAATACAGTGTAGTTGGCTAGATAAGTGGTACATATTTTTTAATGTCTTAAATTTGTTCATTTTGAAATTTAATTGTTAAGTTTTTAAGTTATATTTTGTAAGTCAGCATTTAAGTATCTTTAAACTGTTATATAAAGCTTCTAGTTAATACACTTCTTTTGTGATCAAAATACTCAAAAAATTAAAGCAGGTAGTGAGAGCTATAATCACTCTATGAGTACTTTGCAAAGGAAAAACATTTTCAGAAAGCATAAGCAGGTCAGGTTGATTAAAAAAATGTTTAGTGAAATATATTGATTAAATGTTGCTTAGCCATTTCTTTAAAAGAAGGGCTAATCGCAAAATTAAAAAAAGAAAACATCTATGTGTTTTTTGTTTCTTGTTTTGCAGGACATTATAAGTAATGGCTACATAATCTTTCCTCCTCTTCCTTCTTCCTTTTCTTTTATATTTTTTTCTTCTGTTCTATTTTCCTATTGGACAGAAGAATCAAAAGATTATAGGTATGAAAAGAATCACTATCTAGAAATAGTGGTTTAATGAGAAATGAGCATTACCCCATAGGAAAGTATTCCCTACCATCTGTGACTCTTAATTATGGAGACAAAAGTAACACCTAATTATGAAATAAGACAAAAAAAAAATTTTCAAAGTTAGTTTCATGCTAACACCAGATATATATAGTAGAATGCAAGCTCCTAAGACTGGCAGCTCAGCCCAGGTGGGAAATGTGCCTACTGTTTTCTGATACTAAGGACTGGAAAAACAACCACCACTGGTTAACAATGTTCAGCCAGTATGTGATGGCAGTGGTATTTAGCAACGTAAGAACTTATAGCAGTTTACATTCATACCAAGGTATCTAAGGTACTATTTTTCTTTCAGTCTCAACTATTACTGGATTTCTACCTTTAATCCCATAGAGAATAGTAAATTACTATTTTAGTTTAAAAAATATTTCTATTCATAAAGTTTATATAATATCATTTACTTATTAAGATGCAACAAATGCTTGCAGAAGTTTGCAAAGCATTTCATTCATTAGAAGCTACTTAAAGCAAAGGCATTATGTTAGTCTTCTTGAGCTGTCATAACAAAATGCCATAAACTGTGACTTAAACAAGAGAAATGAATATTACTCCACAGGAAAGAGCCCCTTCTCTCGGCCTGTAGGCAGGCACTATCTTGCTGTGTGCTCATATGACCTCTCCTTTGTGAGTGCTCAGGCTGAGAGAGAAAGAGAAAGCGCTCTGGTCAATCTTCTTATAAGAACACCAAACCCATCATGTGGGCTCCCCACCCCATGATCTCATCTAATTACCTCCCAAAAGCCTCATCTCCAAATACCATCACACTAGCGGTTAGCGCTTTGTGAAATCATAGAAAATATATATATATAGGTCTCCTCCCCCAGTTCCTGCACAGAGCTCCTAAACCCTTGCAATTTCCTAGATGAGAACACTAAGACCATCTTTTGTTCTAATATTTGGTCTTTGACCTTAGATCCTGACACAGAGCTCTAAAAGTTTTGGAATTTCCTGGGTGATAGCAGTGTCTTTTGTTCTAATGAGGTGAATTCTTTGTGGTCTTCCAGATGAGGGCTGGTCCTTAGAAAGACAAAGCCATAATTAGAATCCTGGAATTTTCATCCTTGCGCCCACTCCCATTCTCCAGAGAGAGAAGAGGAGCTGGGAATGGATGTAAATCAATAATGCCTATGTGATGATGCCTCCATAAAAAGTCCAAAAGAACAAGGTTTGGAGAGCTTCTGGACTGGTGAATACATGGAGGTGCTAGAAGAACGTGGAAGCCCTGGGCCCTTTCTCCATATTTAGTCCTATTCATCTCTTCCATCTGGATGTTCTTCTGTATCCTTTACTTATCCTTTTATAATGAGCTGGTAAACAGTATTAAACTATCTATGTGAATTCTATGAGTTACTTTAGTAAATTAATTGAACCTGAGAAGGGGGTTATTGGAAGCCTCCAATTTATAACCAATGCATCATAAGCACAGGTAACAACTTGGATTTGCAATTGGCATGTGAAGTAGTAGTGGTGTAGGGAGAGGAAGGTAGAACTGAGTTCTTACCTGTGTGATCTGATGCTATCTTCAGTAGATCATGTCAGAATTGAATTAAACTGTAGGACACCCAGTGTTGTCAAAGAGAACTGCTTGGTATGGGAAAAACCCACACACATTTGATGACTAGAAGTGTCAAAGTGAAATGTCCTGTGTAAGTAGTAAAAGAGAAATACATTGGAAGAAAAATTAGTTTTCCCTACACTGACTTCAACATGAATTTGGGGAGGGACACAAATTTTCAATCCATAACATGCACTGCTTTTATTAGAAGCTATTGAACCTCTAGAAACACCTTTTGTGGGATTACAGCTATTATAAAAATATCTATTTTAGGCATTTAAATAAAATGTTAATATAATTATTTTACTCTACTTAATTTTGTCTATCCCATAGTCAGAATATTTAGGTCTGGAAAAAAACAAGGATAGTAGGAGTAGCATCTTCCACTGTTACACTTTCTAAACACCTCATGAGTTAACTGGATGCATGTAAAGCTAAGAAAACCAGTTTCAAAGTCAAAGATTTAGAGATTTTACTGATGCAAAATCAGTTGTAAAAAATGGGGTTAATATATCTTTCTGTGGTGAAAGGAAATATCTATCTGGATTTATGTAGGATTTATATCTTATCCTCAAATCTCTGGATCCAAAATAACTTTAGTTCCTTTAAAATTTAAACCACACCAGATAATGAATTATTTACAAAATATATCAACTAGCTTTAGATGGAAGAACTGTTCCATTTATAGATAAATATATTATTTTTAACAAGGGAGAAGTTCATCTCTCACACAACAGAAATCTGTGTTAGGCTGTTCATGCATCTCCACCTATTCCATCCGCTGTTCTTTGAAACTTAGTACTTCACCACGTGGTCCAAAATGGCTGCTCTATCTCCAGCCATCACATTCACATTGCAACAACAGGAAAGGGTAAGAGATAGAAGAAATATGTGGCCTATCCTTTTTTTTGTATGTCTCATGTTTTAAAACTAAAATAAGTGATATGCAGAGAAGTGCACTGATTTAAGCATATATTAAGTGATGACTTACCACAACATAAACATATGTGTGTAACTATTTTAATAAAATATTAATGGAAACCAAGAAGCTTTATATTCATGCCCCTTCCCAAATGTTAATCTCTTTCATTAAAAAAAATCTCTTAATTTACCTAAAAGCATGAATTGATTTTGTCTGCTTTATGCAAATGCATGATACAGTATATGTTTTTCAGAATAGAGATAATTTTACTCAAAATAATGTTTGTAAGATTCATACAAACTTTGCACATAGAAGTAGTATGTTCATTTAATTGATGTATTATCAGGCAATATTATTAAATTGTAAAAGTATATTAGTCATTTTATACTCATTCTAATGTTGATGAATTGGATATCTGAAAGTTTTCAGATTTGAATAATTACACATAATGCCACTATGACTATTCTTGTATGCAACTTCTGTTCAAAGATGCTTTCATTTCTTTTGTGTTCACTTAAAAATCAAACAGCTGAGTCATAGATTATGTGTATGTTTGATATAAATAGATATAAAGAGTTTTCCAAAGGAGTTGTACGAATTTTCACTCCTGCCATGAGAGTGAGAGTTTCAGTTGTTCTATATCCCCAGAAATTAGTAGACAAGAACACTGCGGTACTCATTATAATACACTCAAAGACTTAAAGTTTAATATGTTCATAGTGAGTGAATACATGCAGAATATCATCAGATAAATAGAAACAATATGAAAGAAAAAATTTAAATTCTATAATGGAAAAGTACAACACCTCAAGTTGAAAATTCACTGGATTGGTTAACACCAGGCTTGAGATGCCAGAAAAGTAGTCTTGGAATTTGAAGATAGGTCAATTAAAATTATCTAAGTAGAACAAATAGAAAAAGTATATATATATGTACATATGTATGCTCATATATTATTTAAATACATGATATAAAGGAGCAGACATTCTGTAATCGGTGGGAAATATCAAAATATCTAATATATGCATAATTGAAGTTCCATAAAGGGAAGAGACAGATTAGGGAAGGCAAAACTAAAGTAAAATTGGCTAAAAAGTCCACAAATTTTAAAACATCAACTTACAGATTGAAGAAATCCAGTGAACCTCAAACAAAAACAAAAATAGAAACAAAACACCAAGGCCTTCATAGTCAAACAGCTAAAAAACAAAATAAACAGTCTTGAAAGTAGCCAAAGTCAAAAGGATGGAAATAATTTCAGCTGACTTATGATAAATAATAGAACAACATATTTAAAGTTTGGAGGTGGGGGTGCTGAAAGCAGAGTTGTATATACAGTGAAAATATCCTTAAAAATGAAATAAATAAGTTTCAGATACATGGCAAAAGAGAATTATCAGCAAAACTACTACAAAAATGTTCAAGGAATGTCTTCAGATTAACTGAAAATGAAGAAAAACTCATAAATTAGACTTACAAGAAATATTTAATTATTTCAGAATCTTTCTTTGTGAGGCTTGTATGTTCTCTCTATTAGGTATTGGAAGTGCTTGACATAAAATGAAAAAAATATGTATAATAAACGCAGTTTATAAGGTCTAAGGGAATGTTAAGTTGCAAAGAGTGCAAACTGTTTAACAGAATCTAATTATTTCTAAATACATTAATTTAAGATTAATTAACCAGAAGTAGGATTAATTCATTCAATTAAGTAGAATGATAAATATATATTTTGCTTTTAATAACCTCATGTAATCAAAGGTAACTTACAACTTTAATCAAGTGAAGGCTAATTTTAAAGTCAAAAAATTCTAAATAGACCTTTCCTTGCACAAATGGTACGTCAAAAGCCTCACGCTAGCTCTACTATTAAAAAGAACAGTTTTCAGAGAAATCAGCCATAATCGGCTATGTCTGTTTTCTCAAAGCACCCAGCATTTACTGTACAGTGTGGCATACAGATACTGGTAAAAAAGACCAGCAGAGCATCCTATAAAATCTATTATGAAAATGCTCCATAAATTTGGTTCTCATTACTGCTCTATTCTTGCTACTATCTACACATGACTGTCATTCATTTATGTGTGTTAAACACATGAGCAAAAGCATTTAACCAGACTCTCAAGCACATTTCAAGTTTGTTGCCAGACGTGTTGTGCTGGACAAGAAGGGATATGTCTGCAGAGGCTAAACAAAAAGGACATTGATCAGCCTAGGTTCAAGGGGTGATCCTGCCATTTTACTCTTTGGCTCATTTATGGTACTTTTGATGTTACAGTGAGATGATTATATATTTATTTCTTACTACTCTGTTTGAAAGTTTCAAGAATTGACAGTGGTGTATGGAACAGTCTATACTCTCAAAAGACATCATTCTTACACAGATCATGTTTATCCTTGAGAAATTTTTGAGTCAGTTTTCTATCTGCTCTCCTATTTCAGTGCCGCATTTCTGCTCAAACATCTTTGTTTCCTTTTACTAATCTACCATTTATGTCTACAGTACTCTTTCCTCTTATATAAACATATTCCCTAGATCCCTATCCTTATGTATTCCAGGAGATGGATAACACATTTTTTAATTTTGAATACCAGTTTCAGTGATAACCAGGGTCATATTTTGCATTCTCACTTATTACCTATCAACCAGGAGCTACAGTGATTCAACCCAAACATTCCATAAATACATGTGGCAGCTTTAATGGTTGAGCATTCTTTAAATAACCATGCATAAGCATTGGAAAACATTCATGATTATAAGATCAGCTGTGAATAAGCCTGATTAGAGAGAAGACTGTAGGAAACAAGTAGAAAAAGTCACTGCCATCTCATTAATTTTATACAGCACATTTGTTGATATTACCATGGATAGAAAAACTTAAGAACCTTTCTAAAAAACAAGTTGGTCTATCTGATAAGTTAAATTAAATACTGAACATGAGATTATCACACAAACAGCTCAACTTATTTATAAACTTTTTTTATCATAATAATACACATGAAAAATCTATGGGCCTGAACTTACATTTTAGCATGTGTCATGGTAATTTAAATCCACACAACCAAAGGGCATAAAAAGTACAAAGGCTGAATTTGTAATTTGAAGTTCACAGACAGTAAGAACCCCATATGATATTTGCTATCAAATATCAGAAATTCCAAAGAAGGCACACTTTTTGAAGATTAAAATAGATCAACATAGATTTTTTATTAATATTATGAATTTTAACAAAAGTGATTATTTGTGATGTTCCTAAAGTGAAATCTTTTTGCTGGTAACTGTATTGGTTATCTATCATTGTTTAACAAGCTATATCAACACATCATAGTGTAAAACAATATTAATTCATTATTTGTCATAGTTTCTGTAAATCAAGAAATTGGGAGCCACTCATCTGGGAGTTTCTGGCTGGGAGTTTCATGGGATCCCCCGTACTACAATCAGAGTGTAGATGGTCATCTCAAAAACTTCTTCAGTCATATGTTAGGTGCTTGGTCCAGAAAAACTTTAACAGCTGGAGGCCGGAACAGCCAGAACTCCTTGGGCACCTTTATTTCTATGTGGCCTCTTCCCATGTTCCCTACAATGTGGCTGTAGAATATGAACTACTTAAATGGAGGCTCACAACTCCAAAGGCATGAGAGAAGATAAAAGTGGTGTTGTCTCTTCTGATTCAGCATCAGAAAGAATGCAGCAGGACTTCTGGTTCATTCTTTTGAAACAAAAGTTGTAAAGCTCTTCCCAGATTCAAAGAAAGGGAACAGAAGCACAGTCTCTCAAAGGAAGAGAGTCAACATTACCTAGTAAGAAAGCATGCAGAATAGGATATATATCATCAGAATGGTCATCACTGGAAAAACATTCTTCCATTGTAGCCAGTAATGTATTCAACTTCCCAGCACAACATTGCTAAAGTTTTTTGGGGGAGTGAAATGTTTAATGTGTGGAGAAATAATGTTACTAAAGAAAGATTGAATGGATATTGTTACTGGGGCTAGAAAATATTTCGATCATCAAAAAGACATGCATAATTTGTGTAGAGAGATGATGTCAGGAAGAAGGTGAGTTCTATTTCCACTTACGTTAAGAACCCAAAACTGTGGATATTAAGCCTCGTAAATAATATGAAAACTATTGTATCCAATACGGCCTATTGTGTGCCCATGAAGCAAGCAGAGTCTCTTTGGAAGTCAAAGAAATCATGAGTGAGAATTGCAACTCTATGGGATCAGAATCAATACTATAAGAAGTTCCTATACTCTGATGGAGGATTGTAGCTAATGTCTAAAGTTTTTGACATGGTTACTTACTCTGCTATTCTTTCTATGGTAAATGAGATCTTGAGTCTTCCACACATTCACCACTAAGGAATCTTCCCTTTAAAAGTGTAAGAAAACAGCCCTGAATTCAATACTTGAGGACACACACACACACACAGACACACATGCATATATATATTTATTTAATCCATATTAAGAATTAGGAACAAGATAGTAACTGAATTTAAAACCCTACTATATGGATAAAAAAACTAACAGTATTTTTAGATTATGATGTGAATACAAACACATATACATATATTTGTATATTATGTGTGTGTGATATGTGTGGATATCTACTACAGAAAAGAGGAAGTGAGGTGTGATTGGCAAGTGTTGGATCTTTCCACCCACAGATTTGAATAACAGCTGAATCTAAGATTATTGCTAATTTCCATTGATGAACTGCTTTCCAGGCCTAAGGAAATCAGTATGTATAGTTAGACAAAACTTAAAAAGAGTACATGTTTACAAATGTATATTTACAGACTAAAATCCACTGCATAAAGCAAAAAGTGTGGTCCTTTCACACCTGGGCTCTGTGAAGATCAGTCATCCAGCCCACCCCTTGGCTTCAGCTGTAGCAGAGTGACTTCTGAATCTCAGTTCTCTTCCTGTTACACCCTCATCCTCTAGGGGTCCTTGTTCCCAAGTTGCCAAATATGTTGGGAGGAGCTAGTTTGGCTGGAGAAAATATGGCTGCCACCATTTCACCTGAGAGTTCAAAACAGTATAAATGTAAAACCTGTCAGGATAGAAATAACACAATCAATCCAAAAGAAGTAGTGGGCATTTCATCAAATATTAAAAGGTCAAATAGTGTGTCATTCCTATATTAGGAAAATTTATCTAAGAAAATTCAATCTTTGAGAGCTCATCTTTGAAATGTTATAAAGGTCACAGAACAAATTATTTAGAAACATTGCAAAAGTACCAGTTGTTTAAAATCCAATATTTTGAAGACTTTTATCTTTGCTGCCCTCTCTTTTTTACCATATAGTCACTCCTCCATATGCAATCTCTCTCTCCCACTTCAATGGAATCACATTTCAAAAATAACTGATAGTGTATTGAGAATAAAATCCTCTTCAATTTCTCATCCAGCTCAGTCTCTTTGCAGTACTTTAGACTATTTGCTATCACTTTCTCTTTGAAGATCTTACATCCTTGGTTTTTTATTATCTTAATGATCTCTGAAATGTATGTCAGTTTATTCCAGCTTCTAAATTCAATTCCTGAAATCCCTGGTGTGTACTCTATGATCTAGTCACACGAAATGTCTTTTTGCCCCTCCCCCAAATAAATCTGAACCTCTGTAAATAAAAGTTGTTGATTTCCCTGAAGTGTACTCTCCTTCTTTCCATATTTATAGATTTTTGATGAGCTTCTTTACTAGTAAAATTCCTTGTCATTCTTCAAGATCTAGATGATAATTCTCCTTCTCTACGATATCTTTCAACCTGAATATATGCAGAATTCTACAGATGTAGAATTCTGTAGAGCCTTATTCTCAAGACACAGATGGTCTCTGGCAAATAAGAGACATTCAATTTATGCAGTAGATCAAACAAGAGCTTAGATTCAGAAGTCCTATATTTAAATTTCAGCTCTCTCATGAATTTGAAATTAAATAGATAAATCCTTCTTTGAAAGCCTTTGATGCTTCATAGTAAACTGCATTAATAATTTTCCTGTAAGAGTTACCTAAGATAATGTAGGGAAATCACCTAGGATAAAGTTTGGCACTTAATAGAAGTTCTATAACAAATCACTACTACTGCCAGCATTGTTATTATTTCTCTGTTCTTCAAGCTTTAACTATAATTAATAGTTGAATAGATTGAAATATTAAAATGTCCTTTCTTTGTGAAGTTATATCATGAATCAACATAACCACTTTTCTATCTAGAGACACATGGGCTTGATACATGGGTAGGATACATTCTCTGAAATCTATTAAGAATTTACTTATCTCCTCTTGGAGGAGGTCATTGAGAGGAAGTAACCTCGGGTTGACCCTAAAGCTCCACCTACACCATGGGGAGTTTTTCATCCCTCACCACCCCACTTCATCCTTGGAATATACATTCTGCCCACCATTCCCAAGTGGAGCCATTTTCAAGGATGCAACCTGAGACGGTAGTGTACAGTTGAGACCATCTGGATTGTATACATCTTGCAGCCACTCAAGACAAGGTCCTCTGTAAGTCCCCTTGCTTATTAAGCCTGCCATCTACCAATTTGGAGTAGTCTGCATCTTTCTTCAGTCTCTCCTTGCCCTCCACGTATGGGGCCTAGTTTCAGATCTCACCAAGGAAATCCCCAAGTTTGCAAATCAACACAACCTCAACATATTTAGTTTATCTGCTTATTGAATCCTTATCAAGTCAGAAACAATGAAAATACAGTAGCTTCTCCTTAGATGATATTGGTCTATTCTTCCTCTGTTCAACTATCTTCTCCCACTCATCCACAAATAGATTTATTGGAAGCAACATGATGATCCATTTACTAAAATAACCAAAATAATTATTCTGGTAAGTAGTAGAAGAAGGTTGATATTTGCTTACAGATGTGTCATTCACCTATTCTCCTTTCTTCTTATTCTGCCATTCTTATCTTTGGGAGTTTGAGGCATTTGACTATTCATAAGGAAGTCAATTGCATTGCTAAAATCCAGGCATTTTTACCAGTCCCTACTACAGCCATTTAGTAGGACTCTTAAAGTTAGCGTGACTTTTCTTCCTCAGTGACCAGGCAAAAGGAAACTACATATTACAATAAATATGTTTAACTTCTAGGGTAAGATGGGTACATATCCTTGATAATAAATGTTGGCTAAAACTATGTAAGAGGAAAGATGGGATATTGGAGAGTATATTCTCCTGCAAAGGGCCACTTTAGAGAAGCAAAAGAATTAGAGGCAAAGAAAGGGGAGAACAAAATAATATGAAAAGACTATCAAACAGGGTTAGGAAGAAAGCAAGACTGTCTCTGACTCAAGGAAGAAAGAGAAGCCAGCATGTGCAAGAGCCTTCTGCCTTTCAGAACAGCCACACCTTATCTGATTGGAATAATAATTTTCTGAGCTTATTATAGTTTTTTCAATATTGTCAGTCTGTAATACTGCTTCTGCAGAACAATCTTACAATTTCTGCCCTTTTTTTCTCTAATGTACATGTTTAGTCCATGGACACCTAAATATGCTATAGTCCTGGATCAAATGCCTGAGAAAACTAGAGGGTACCTTAGCAATTTGCATAATTTCCCAGATGACGAACATTAATAAATACCAAAGTGTAATGTTCTACTCTTCAAAGATTTGCTAACAATATATTAATTATCAACATCTAATACACTTACACCAAAATTGTGAGAACCACAGATTTATGAAGAAATAAATTTTAGTATCTTGATGAATAATTAAGGTTTAGTAGTTACCAGGATTTTTACCTACGGATGATACTAAGTGATTTTGCAAGGTTAATGAATTTTAATTTGGATGTCATTATGTTACTCTCTCTGATTTTTTTCCTATCTACTGCACAGAAAAATCCAATCTATTTAAAGCTCAGTGCAGGGCAAAGCTACAGTGACCTGCTGCTCAACAATGCTGCACAAGAGTTGGTCCAGAATCTGGCCTGGCTGATCTGGCATGGAAGCTGAGTAAATGCCACAAGAGTTATTGTAGAATATGAATCAGAATTTGAATAACAGTAGTCATCCCAGTGATAAAACAATGAGGTTATGTTTACCCAAATGATTGCAGCATGATTATAGAACCACCCACAGCAATCATCTCAGGAAATTAATTAGCTTAGACTTCCAAAGCCACTTAGCAAAGATTGCAAATATTTGGAGAAATCAGTTAAGCTGTAATGAAGGATTCCATGTGGATCAGTTTAGCCATTTATTATAAACTACAGTCTCCCAAGTCTTCTCCCTTTATGTATAGCCACATAATCTAAGACTGAATCTTGGACAGAATAGAAAAAGATATTTGGGGGGCAATAGACAAAATTTTTTAAAGTTTTATGTATGAGATGTTTGGATGTAGTAAAATATCAACAAATGGTCATCTTGGTGAAAGAAGTATGAGAGTAGTTTGTATTTTCCTTGCAATCTGCATATATTTTTGAAATAATTTAAAAATAAATTATTGAAAAACATTTAGATCCCAAAGAATAAAAAATTCAAGCACTATGAAGTAAAATAATGATAAAAATAAAAATAACAACTTAATAACAAATAGTTCAGTAACCAAACTTCCCATAGTAAATTTATTTTCAATCAAATCAACCTTAAAATCAAAGATAAATATGAGCTGGATGGTATCTTCCTGTTTATTATTGACCAAGTAACTCTCAATGAATGCAATACTTCATGAATACACAATAACAGAAAAAGGAATAATACATTTAGGATACTTAAAAAGCAGGTCTTGGTATAATTGTATTTAAAAAAGAATCTAAGGCTCATATTACGGTGTCATGCACCACCAAGAGATTGCATGACACACAATATTTTTCTCTAATATTGCTTTCATAGCTCCCCGTAATCAAGAAAAAAATGTGTACCAGGCACTTTTTTAGGTAAATCATGAATGTTAGGTGTGAAGAAGGAGCAGCCAAAGAGCTGCCATCTTTGGTGCTGTTTGCAGCCTGGCTGTAGGCACATGTGCCATCCTGTCTCTGAGCACACTGACAACAGGCGGGGATGTCTTAACATTGGGTGCTTTCTTGTCTAGTCATCTTCCACAGTCAGAGTCCTCATTAGAGAAAGAAACTAGGAAAACAGATATTCATTTGACAGGAAAGAAGAGACAACAGACCCACTCAACGAATTACAATGGATATTTAAGAAACCAAATGAGTTATTTTTGTTGTTATAGTACCCCACTTTGATAAAAATATTGTCACTTTCTCATATCACTAATATTTCCTTGAAGAGTTCTCTTTCACACACATACACATTTGCTAAGAAATATGAGCTTCCTATAATTCAAAAGCATCCTACATTTTCAAGGTTCATTTCTTTAAAAAATGAAAATACTTAAGTTACATTATTTTGATCTCTCCCATTCAGTAAATGTTTTATTAATTAGTCTAACAACAATGCCCATAGATTTTACTTAATTTTCCCTATCTTCCCCACTTCATTTCCTCTAGGCAGCATTTTAGTATGTTCTCAAAATCCAGCTCAAACCCTAATACTTCATAAGGTTTATAAGAGCATTCCTTCATAAGTGATCATTCTTCTTGTGGAAACAGCATGGCTTCCAAAAGATTGCTCCATAGAACATTCTGATCCTTGAGATAATTTTTTTTCTTTTGCTGTCATTAACGTACAATAACATGAACAACATAATAGTTACTAGACGCCCTGTATTATCAAGTCCCCATCACATACCCCATTACAGTCACTGTCCATCAGCGTAGTAAGATGCCATAGAGTAACTATTTATCTATTCTCTGTTATACTGCCTTCCCCGTGTCCCTTCCCCCGACATTATATGTGCTAATCGTGATGCCCCTTTTTCCCTGTTACCCCTCCCTTCCCCCCCGTCCTCCCCAGTCCCTTTCCCTTTGGTAACTGTTAGTCCATTCTTGGGTTCTGTGAATCTGCTGCTGTTTTGTTCCTTCAGTTTTTTCTTTGTTTTTATACTCCACAGAAGAGTGAAATCATTTGATACTTGTCTTTTTCTTCCTGGCTTATTTCACTGGGCATAATACCCTCTAGCTCCATCCATGTTGTTGCAAATGGTAGGATTTGTTTTCTTCTTATGGATGAATAATATTCCATTGTGTATATGTACCACATCTTCTTTATCCATTCATCTACTGATGGACCCTTAGGTTGTTTCCATTTCTTGGCTATTGTAAATAGTGCTGTGATAAACATAGGGGTGCATATGTCTTTTTCAAACTGGGCTGCCTGCATTCCTAGGGTAAATTCCTAGGAGTGGAATTCCTGGGTCAAATGGTATTCCTATTTTTAGATTTTGAGGAACCTCCATACTACTTTCCACAATGGTTGAACTATTTTACATTCCCACCAGCAGTGTAGGAGGGTTCCCCATTCTCCACATCCTTGCCAACAATTGTTGTTGTTTGGCTTTTGGATGTTGGCCACCCTAACTGATGTAAGGTGATATCTCATTGTGATTTTAATTTGCATTTCTCTAATGATTAGGGATGTGGAGCATCTTTTCATGTGCCTGTTGGCCATCTGAATTTCTTCTTTGGAGAAGTGTCTGTTCAGCTTCTCTGCCCATTTTTTAATTGGCTTACTTGCTTTTTGTTTGTTGAGGAGCTCTATATATAATTTGGATGTCAACCCCTTATTGGAAATGTCATTTATGAATATATTCTCCCATACTGTAGGATGTCTTTTTGTTCTATGGATGGTGTCCTTTGCTGTACAGAAGCTTTTTAGTTTGGTATAGTCCCACTTGTTTATTTTTGCTTTTGTTTCCCTTGCCTGGGGAGATATGTTCATGAAGAAGTTGCTCGTGTTTATGTCCAAGAGATTTTTGCCTATGTTTTTTCTAAGATTTTTATGGTTTCATGACTTACATTCAGGTCTTTGATCCATTTGAGTTTACTTTTGTGTATTAGGTTAGACAATAATCCAGTTTCATTCTCTCACATGGAGCTGTCCGGTTTTGCTAACACCAGCTGTTGAAGAGACTGTCATTTCCTCATTGTATATCCATGCCTCCTTTATGGTATATTAATTGACCATATATGATTGGGTTTATATCTGGGCTCTCTAGTCTGTTTCATTGGCCTATGGGTCTGTTCTTGTGCCAGAACCAAATTGTCTTGATTACTGTGGCATTGTAGTAGAGCTTGAAGTCAGGGAATGTAAATCCCCCTGCTTTGTTCCTCCTTCTCAGGATTGTTTTGGTTATTCGGGATATTTTGTGGATCCATATGAATTTTAGAATGATTTGCTCTAGTTCATTGAAGAATGCTATTGGTATTTTGATAGGGATTGCACTGAATCTGTAGATTACTTTAGTCAGGATGGGCACTTTGACAATGTTAATTCTTCCTATCCATGAGCATGGTATATGTTTCCATGTATTGGTATCTTCTTTAATTTCTCTTATGAGTGTCTTGTAGTTTTCAGAGTATAAGTCTTTCACTTCCTCGGTTAGGTTTATTCCTAGCTATTTTATTCTTTTTGATGCTATTGTGAATGGAATTGTTTTCCTGATTTGTCTTTCTCCTCGTTCATTGTTAGTGTATCAGAATGCCACAGATTTCTGCATATTAATTTTGTATCCTGCAACTTTGCTGAATTCACATATTAGATCTATTAGTTTTGGAGTGGATTCTTTAGGGTTTTTATGTACAGTAAGTATCATGTCATCTGCAAACACAGACAGTTTAACTTCTTCCTTGCATGGATGCCTATTATTTCTTTGTGTTGTCTGATTGCCATGGCTAGGACCTCCGGTGCTATGTTGAATAGAAGTGGGGAGAGTGGGCATCCTTGTCTTGTTCCTGATCTTAAAGGAAAAGTTTTCAGCTTCTCACTGTTAAGTACAATGTTGGCTGTGGGTTTGTCATATATGGCCTTTATTATGTTAAGGTACTTGCCCTCTATACCCATTTTGTTGAGAGTTCTTATCATGAATGGATGTTGAATTTTGTCAAATGCTTTTTCAGCATCTATGGAGATGATCGTGTGGTTTTTGTTCTTCTTTTTGTTGATGTGGTGGATGATGTTGATGGATTTTCGAATGTTGTACCATCCTTGCATCCCTGGGATGAATCCCACTTGATCATGTTTGGATGTATTTTTGAATTCGGATTGCTAATATTCTGTTGAATTTTTTTGTATCTATGTTCACCAGGGATATTGGGCTTTAATTTTCTTTTTTTGTGTTTTTTTTGCCTAGTTTTGGTATTTGAGGGATGTTGGCCTTGTAGAATGAGTTTGGGAGTATTCCCTCTTCTTCTACTTTATGGAAAACTTTCAGGAGAATGGGTATTAAGTTTTCACTAAGTGTTTAATAAAATTCAACAGTGAAACCATCTGGGTAAGGTGTTTTGTTCTTAGGTAGTTTTTTATAACCAATTCAATTTCCTTGCTGGTAAATTGTCTGTTCAGATTTTCTGTTTCTTCCTGGGTCAGCCTTGGAAGGTTGTATTTTTCTAGAAAATTGTCCATTTCTTCTAAATTATCCAGTTTGCTAGCATATAATTTTTAATAGTATTCTCTTATAATTCTTTGTATTTCTGTGGTGTCCATAGTGATTTTTCCTTTCTCATTTCTGATTCTTTTTATGTGTGTAGACTCTCTTTTTTTCTTGATAAGTCTGGCAAGGGGTTTATCTATTTTGTTTATTTTCTCAAAGAACCACCTCTTGCTTTCATTGATTCTTTCTATTGTTTTATTCTTCTCAATTTTATTTATCTCTGCTCTAATCTTTATTATGTTCCTCCTTCTACTGACTTTGGCCCTCATTTGTTCTTATTTTTCTAGTTTTATTAGTTGTGTGCTTACACTTTTCTTTTGGGATTGTTCCTCTTTTCTGAGGTAGGCCTGTATAGCAATATATTTCCCTCTTATCACGGCCTTCACTGCATCCCACAGATTCTGAGGTGTTGAATTATTGTTGCCATTTGTCTCCATATATTGCTTGATCTGTGTTTTTATTTGGTCATTGATCCTTTGATTATTTATGAGCATGTTGTTAAGCCTCCATGTGTTTGTGGGCTTTTTCATTTTCTTTGTGTAGTTTATTTCTAGTTTCATACCTTTGTGATCTGAGTAGCTGGTTGGTACAATTTCAATCTTTTTTAATTTACTGAGGCTCTTTTTGTGGCTTAGTATATGATCTATTCTTGAAAATGTTCCATGTGCACTTGAGAAGAACGTATATCCTGTTGCTTTTGGATGACATGTTCTGTAGATGTCTGTTAGGTCTGTCTGTTCTAATATGTGGTTCAGTGCCTCTGTCTCTTTGCTTATTTTCCATCTGGTTGATCTGTCCTTTGTAGTGAGTGGTGTGTTGAAGTCTCCTAGAATGAATGCATTGTATTCTATTTACCCCTTTAATTCTGTTAGTATTTGTTTCACATATGTAGGTGATCCTGTGTTGGGTGCATAGATATTTTTAATACTTATATCCTCTTGTTGGACTGACCCTTTATCATTATGTAATGTCTTTCTTTATCTCTTGTTACTTTCTTTGTTTTGAACTCTATTTTGTCTGATACAAGTACTGCAACTCCTGATTTTTTCTCCCTATTAGTTGCATGAAATATCTTTTTCCATCCTTTCACTTTTAGTCTGTATATGTCTTTGTGTTTGAAGTAATTCTCTTTAGGCAGCATATACATGGGTCTTGTTTATTTATCCATTCAATGACTCTATGTCTTTTGATTGGTGCATTCAGACTGTTTACATTTAGGGTGATTATCGATAGGCATGTACTTATTGCCATTACAGGCTTTAGATTCATGGTTACCAAAGGTTCAACTGTAATTCCCTTATTATCTAAAAGTCTAATTTAACTCACATCATATGCTATTACAAACACAACATAAAGGTTCTTTTTTTCTTTTTCTCCTTTTTCTTCTTACTCCATTCTTTATATGTTAGCTATCATATTCTGCACTCTTTGTCTATCCCTTGATTGACTTTTGGGTTAGTTGATTTGATTTTGCCTATGCTTAGTTATTAATTGTTCTACTTTGCTGTGGTTTTATTTCCCCTGGTGACATCTATTTAGCCTTAGAAATACTTCCATCTATAGCAGTCCCTCCAAAATGCACTGTAGAGGTGGTCTGTGGAAGGTAAATTCTCTCAGCTTTTGCTTATCTGAAAATTGTCTAATCCCTCCTTCAAATTTAAATGATAACCTTGCCGGTCAGAGTATTCTTGACTGAAGGCCCTTCTGCTTCATTGCATTAAATATCTCATTTCACTCCCTTCTTTCCTGTAAGGTTTCCATTAAAAAATCTAATCATAACCTGATGGGTTTTATTTTGTATGTAATCTTTTTTCTCTCTATAGCTGCTTTAAAAGTCTGTCTTTATCCTTGATCATTGCCATTTTAATTATTATATGTCTTGTTGTTGTCTTCCTTGGGTCCCTTGTGTTTGTAGATCTGTGTCCCTCCATGGCTTGAAAGACTATCTCCTTCCCCAGATTGGGGAAGTTTTCAGCAATTACCTCCTCAGTAACACTTTCTATCCCTTTTTTCTCTCTCTTCTTCTTCTTGTACCCCATAATGTGGATAATGTTCCGTTTGGATTGGTCACACAGTTCTCTCAATATTCTTTCATTCTTAAGAGATTCTTTTTTTGCTCTGTGCCTCAGCTTCTTTGTATTCCTCTTCTATAATTTCTATCACATTTACCATCTCTTCTACTACATCTAATTTGCTTTTAAATCCCTCCATTGTATGTTTCATTTAAGATATGAAATTTCTTAGTGATTGAGTCTCCGTCTTAAATTTGTCCCTGAGTTCTTGAATATTTTTCTTCACCTCAATGAGCATGTTTATGATTTTTATTTTAAACTCTCTTTTGGAAGATTTGTGAGTTCAGTTTCATTTCATCCTTTTTATGGGGTTTGTCTGAACCAGGTTCCTTTGATGTTTCATAATTCTATGTGGTGTCCTTTAGTGCCCAGAAGCTCTAGGCTCTGGAGCTGTTCAGCCCCTAGAGCGAAGTTGGGGATCATAGGGGAGCGGTGCTGGTGCTTTGGGGCAGGAAAGAGCTGTTTCCTGATTCCCAGCTGCAGTGCCTGTCTCCAGTGTCAGAGCCAGTGGGCCGAGCACACAGATTAAGTCTCTGCACTTTGCGTCTCTAGCTGTTGTAGGCGGGGCCTCCCTCTGGCTGGCCTGTCACCAGGGCAGGGACTGCCGATTTGCGAATGGGTGCCGGCAGGCCAGGAAGAAGTTTCAACAGGCTGCATTTCACAGTGGGGGGCCTCGGAGCTGAGTAGGCAGCCAGGGGGATGGAGCAACTGAAGCTCCTCAAAGTTTCCAACCTGGTGGGCAGAGTGCACCCAGACAACCTTATCCACCTATCCATTCTCCTGCTTAGCAAGCTCCATGCAAAACCTGCCCCTTCAGCAGCCCTCTTGCTGCTAGGAAGCCTGTCAGATCGTCCAACTTTCCTTTGTCCCAGAAGAGCCCGATGTGGATCCCCGTCCCCCACAAATGGCTGGAATCTCAGTCTCTCAGGCACTCTGCCTGTCCCAGGTACCCAACCACCTAAACCTCCAGAGCACCACACAATGTAGGTTTATGCTCCAAAGATGACCTCCAGATCTGGGTGTTCAGTAGTGTTAAGCTTCCACCCCCTCCCCACTTCTTTCTCTTACTCCCACCGGTGAGCTCAAGGTTTTTTGTATGTTACCCTGTTTCGTGAGTCTGCTCTGTTTGTGAGGTCTGTATGCAGTCTGGTTCAGCCTTCTTTCCTGTTGCTGTTTTAGGGCTAGTTGTATTAACTATATTTTCACACTATATGTGGTTTTGGGAGGAATTCTCTGTCTCACCTCTCACACCACCATCTTGAATCCAAATGGAGATCATTTTTTTAATGATTTTATTTTTAATTAAGTTTGGAAACTACTGTATATTACATCCCCTCTTTTAAAGACTAAAAATGCGAGTTATTTATTAAAAGTTTTGAAATTTCCTGAATAAATGTAATTAGCTTGACTGAATCCAAGTATCTCTAAACATATTTGGTAATGCAAGCTTTGCACCATCCCCTGAGATTTATTAACATCTATCTTAACTGTATTTCATGTATCTCAATTTAAGAATTGTATTATGGGAAGTTGTTATGCTGATTGGTAATTAATTTATATACTACTTTATAACATTTGTATTGCATTGACATTGGCTGTTTTCTTCTTTACCTTTTTACACATTTATGATTGCATTGAGTATTGCTTTTTTTCTTAGTTCTCCCAAAATACTGAGCAAAGGACAAAATTAATACAATGAATAAGTATATATATATATATGTATATATATACATATACCTACATATATATGCTTACATATATATCTATAATATTGAAGGTACAGAAAACCTACAAATAAGAAATAGTGTGATATTTATTTCATTAAAATGATATTGAAATATTTAAGACATAAAAATGGTATCAAGAATAGTATAGGGAATGGTATGTACATACCACTTAACTTGAAAAATATAATTTTAAAATAAAGGTCAAAGAGCCCTGTATATCCCTCCCTGGTGGCATTTCATACTCTCTCTCCAAAGGAAACCACTATCTTGAAGTTTTTCTTCCCTAGTTTTGAGACTTTTTAAATAGTTTATTACAAACCCTGTATCCTTAAACAGTAGTGTCAATTTATGTATTTTTTTACTTTGCATGAATTTTCATCAATTCTCTCACTCAAAATTATATTTCTGATATCTAGCTTTACTGAAAATACTTGTAAATTTAATGCATATGTAATGATGAATAGAATATAATATATGTATTTGATCTTCAGTTGATGTCTATTTATAAATTCCAGTTTGTTGGTACTTGAAACAGTACTTCTGTGAATATTCTTGAACACAGCTTCATTAGCACTGTTGAATGCATTTCATTATTCTTGTGGTAGTAGAATTTCTGTACCATATATATGCATACCATTATCTGTAGTTGTATACTTATTGCTTATTGGATAACAAATAACCTCTAAAACATTGTAGTTTAAAACAACAACCACTTGTATTGACTCATAAAATGGTGGGCTGGCTGGAATGATGGGCATGGTGCTAAAATGGCTCAGATGCTGAGATGCCTGGGTCTTGTGCCTGGTGGGCTCATAAAGTCTAGTCCAGGAGTCAACAAATCACAGATGGCAAACCAGATCTGGCCTGTACTCTGATTTTATATGTCCCATGAACTATGAGTGTTTCTACACTTTTTCAAGGGTTGTTAAAAAAAATAAAAGGAAAGGAAACAGAAATAGGAAAACAGTCCTTAGCTAGTCTTCAGAGTCTAAGTAATTACAGAAAACAAAACAAAACAAAAAAACTTTGCCAACCTCTTCATTGTCAGCTAGTGGGGACCATTTCAAATGGCAGTGTCAACGTTCTCTTCAGCAAGGGCAAGGACAAGGGCAAGCCCCAGCGATCGCTTTGCAAGGCTCTGTTCATGTGAGGATTACAAACCTCTCAGTGGTGAAATCGTTTGCTTAGCCAGCCCCAACAGAGACCCAAGAAGTGTGGTTCACAGAGTCGTTGCTGCCATATCCTTCCACATGCAGACATTGTCAGTCAATTCTCCAAATTTCTTGTAAGATATCTTTCTCTATAAGTAGTAAATAAGGCTTCTTCTGTTGTTCCTTGCTCTCTGAACTACTTGAAATTTTCAGATCGAAAATGTTTTCCTTAACCAACATGCAAAAAATTGTATCTCATTGGGATTTTTCTTTTTCATTTCCCTCAATAGTAGATAATTAGATATCTTTTCAAATGTTTTCATAATTTGCATCGTCTGTTTTGTGAGTCCTTTGTTCATATCTTTTTTAAATTTTATATTTATCTTTTAAGAATGTTAGCTTTTGTCTAATTGGTTTGTAAGCTACTTTTACATATATTCTGAATATTGTCTGTTATATATGTTACAAATAACTTATTTTTATTTTTTTCTTGTCTCTTCATTTTTAACAGTGTATTTTTACATAAATAAGCTTGCCCATTCAGTGACTCTATGTCTTTTGATTGGTGCATTCAGGCCATTTACATTTAGAGTGATTATCAATAGGCATGCACTTATTGGCATTGCAGGCTTTAGATTCATGGTTACCAAAGGTTCAAGGTTAACTTTTTTACTATCTAAGATTCTAACTTAACTCACTTAATATGCTATTACAAACACAATCTAAAAGTTCTTTTTTTTTTCTTCCACCTCCATTCTTTATATATAAGGTATCATATTCTGTACTCTTTGTCTATCCCTTGATTGACTTTGGAGATAGTTGTTTTAATTTTTGCATTTGCTTAGTAATTAGTTGTTCTACTTTACTTACTGTGGTTTTATTACCTCTGGTGACAGCTATTAAACCTTAGGAACACTTCCAACTCTCAAATACACTATAGAGATGGTTTGTGGGAGGTAAATTCTCTCGGCTTTTGCTTATCTGGAAACTATTTAATCCCTCCTTCAAATTTAAATGATAATCTTGCCCGATAAGGTATACTTGCTTCAAGGCCCTTCTGATTCATTGAATTAAATACATCATGCCACTCCCTTCTGGCCTGTAAGGTTTCTGCTGAGAAGTCTGATGATAGCCTGATGGGCTTTCCTTTGTATGTGATCTTATTTCTCTCTCTGGCTGCTTTTAATAGTCTGTCTTTATCCTTGATCTTTGCCATTTTAATTACTATACGTTTTGGTGTTGCCTTCCTTGTGTCCCTTGTGTTGGGAGATCTGTGCATCTCCATGGCCTGAGAGACTATCTCCTACCCCAGATTGGGGAATTACCTCTTCAAAGACACTTTCTATCATTTTTTCTGTCTCTTCTTCTTCTGGTACCCCTAAAATGCGAATATTGTTCCGTTTGGATTGGTCACACAGTTCTCTCAATATTATTTCATTCTTAGAGATCCTTTTTTCTCTCTGTGCCTCAGCTTCTTTGTATTCCTCTTCTCTAGTTTCTATTTCATTTATCGTCTCCTCCACCATATCCAATCTGCATTTAATACCGTCCATTGTATTCTTCAATGAATGGATCTCTGACTGGAATTCATTCCTGAGTTCTTGAATATCTTTCCATACCTCCACGAGCATGTTAATGATTTTTATTTTGAACTCCCTTTCAGGAAGAGTTATTTAAATCTTTCTCAGGAGTGGTATTAATAATTTTACTATGAACCAGATTCCTTTGGTGTTTCATATTTGTATATGGTGCCCTCTAGTGCCCAGAAGCTCTACTCCTGGAGCTTCTCAGTCCCTGAAGCAATATCAGGGGTTGCAGTGGAGTGGTATTGGTGCCTGGGAAGAGTAAAAAGATGTTTCCTGCTTCTTGGCTGCTATGCCTGTCTCCACTGCCTGAAGCAGTGGGCTAAACACACAGGTATAAGCCTCTATGCTTTGAATTTGTAGTTGCTGTAGACAGATCTTCTCTCTGGCTGGCCTAATGCCAGGGTAGGATTTGTCAGTTTGCGAGCCAGGTGGGGCTGGCTGGGAGAAAAGCACAGTAGCTTGCATATCATGGAGGGTGTCCTTGGAGCTATGTAGCCAGCCAGGGAGCTGTTGCACCTGAAGATCATCTAAAGAGGAAGATTTCTTTTTCCTCCTTAAATATGAGAGTCTATATGGCAAAGCTCCCAGTTGGCTAGGCAGAGTGTACCCAGACAATTTTGTCTACTTGTCCTCTCTCCTGAGCAGTAAGCTCTGTGCAATCCTTTCCCCTCTAGCAGCCCTCTTGCTAAAGGCTTCCCTGTTAGGAAGTCTCTCAGACAGCCCACCTTTCTTTTGTCCCAGAGCAGCCAGATATGGATCCTTGCTTTCCACGAGTGGGCTGGAATCCCAGTCTCTCCAGGAATTCTGCTTGTCTTAGTTTTCCAAATCTGTAATCACGAGAGTATCATGCAAGCACCATGAATTGTAGGTTTGTGCTCCCAGAGCAGATCTCCAGATTTAGGTATTCAGCAGTCCCAGGTCCACTCCCTCCCTGCTCCATTTCTCTTCCTCCCACCAGTGAGCTGGGGTGGAGGATGGGCTTGGGTCCTGCCGGGCCTCAGCTTTGGTATGTTACCCTGTTCTGTGAGGTCTGGTCTTTTCTCCAGTTGTGTGCAGTCTGGCACAGTCCTCTTTCCTCTTGCTCTTTCAGGATTAGTTGTATTAATTATATTTTCATATTATATGTGGTTTTAGAAGGAAGGCTTCATCTCACCTCTCACGCGGCTATCTTTAGCCCTATAAATAAGTTCATAATTGTTATGAAGACAAATGTATTAATCTTGTGTTTTCTTTAAGAAATTATTTCCCTAAGTTCATAAAAATATTTTCATGTAGTTACTTCTAATATATTTAAAGTTTTCCTTTCACATTTAGATCTTAATTATAATGAGAATGCATTTTTGTAAAGAAGACTTATAGGAATCCTATTTTTTACCAAACATTAATTGAAATTTTGATTGTGCAATAGGGTAATCTGATTTTAATCTGTGGGAAATTTCAGAGGCCTGTGTTAAGGATGTTTCTTTACACATGATTTTCTTTTATTTCATTTGTTATTATATACCTTAAAACTCTACTCTCCATCAGGAATCATTTCATTGCCAGCTTGGGTTTTCCTGACATGCTTGGAGCTCAAAGTCTAAATACTTAGAAGATTTAAGAATTTTAATAGGCAGGAGAATAAATATATATACATACATGAATGTACATTTCTTTTATATTTCATAATTCAGTATGTATATTCAGAATAAAAATGCTTAATATTGCTATAGGCAAGTTTATTTACTGTTTGTGTGAATATTTATGAATATCATGTACTACATTAGAAAAGGCAGAGCTTGCTTTGTAGAGAATAGTACTATGATAATTTATGACTGACCATGACATGCAAAGGCAAAAAACAAACACAATTTTTCCCCACTCCCAATAATATAATTTTTATTTACATGGAACTGAGTTAACAGTAAGATAGAAAATATCTGTAGTGTTTAATTAAATATATTTTTAACACATTCTCCTAGTTTAAGTAAAATTAGAAAAGAATTAAGTATTTTATACATATTTTCACATTTTAGGATATAATATGTTCATATATATATTACAACCATGTGTAATTTGTTTTTAATAAATGCTCGAAGATAAACAAATGAAAGAATTTTCATCAGAAAGCTGTTTATGTATGGTGGCTTTAAACTTCAATTTTAAATGATAAACAAAATCAGACAAGTTTCCAAATCTAATTTTAATAACATATTTCTAGGTTTGCATAGTTAAGTAAAAAGCTGCCTAAGTGAAAATGCTACTTTGTAAAGTCAACAACAGACAGTAACAATTTTCAACACTACTTTCATATCCGCACATTATCTCTCTTTAGATAGAGCTTCCTATTTTACATGGATAGGTAAAATAATAAATTTGTGCAGTATTTGCAAAGCAATAATAATCACAGAAGTATTAGCACTTCATGAAATTTATAGATTATTAGTAGCATGCATAGTCACAGTAAAAAATCATTAAAATACATGCTTTTTATCTGCATATATTTTTAAATGTTGTGTTCCAGTGCTTTTTCAATATAAACTGATTCAGCCCATGCTCCAAGCCCTTGCTCCATCATTCGAAATATATTCTCAACATTTTTTCCTTGGCTATATTGATTCCCAGGTACTTATTTAGTGATATGATTCCATATTTTGGTCCCCAAACCACACAAGTTTCAAAATTCTCTAAGATTCTTTAACTTCTTATTACTCACCTGATGCACCATTGGCATATGAACATGACTTACAGCAATTTGTATGCAGGCTAAGAACACAGAGAGTGAGGCAATTATCCCAGTTAATTATCTACATTGATTAAATTCACCTTCAAGTTGCTCTCTTCTTCAAATTATTTGAACATACACAGGTAAAGGATCCAGTTAAAATTGTAATTCCTTCCATTCACCAGGTAATACTTTTCTTCCTTCATAGGAAGAGAACTCATCTGAAAGTTTATGATTGGAAATGAGTACAGGGCTGTCATTGACACAGAGGAGTGACTCTCAACTGCAGGGTGCATCCAAGCTCTTTGAAGAGCCTATAGAAAGACTACTGAACCTCATTCCTGGAATTCCTCATTCAGTAGATCTAGGATAAGGCCTGAGAATTTCTGTTTCTAACAAGTTCACAGGCACAAATCAAAGACCTTAAACTAGGAATTAACTCAGTTATTAAATAAATAAATAAATAAATAAATAAATAAATACACTTCCCTCAAATCTTAACACTTCTTCCCTATGCAGTTTTTTACTTTTAAACATCTTCAGTAGAGTTTAAGAACCACTGACTAAATGCCAGTTTGTCCCTACCCCAAACCCCACTGGCCTATTTTATTAAATTAATTTCTAGAGAGAAAAAAACCCTTTCATTAATTTATGCAATGTCTATGGCTACTGTAACAGCAAAGCTAAGTAGTCGTCACAGGGATCTTCAGGCCAGCAAAGCCTAAAACAGCTACCATCTGCCCCTTACAGTGTCAGAGAAGAAAACTTTTCCTCTACTCTCTTAAGTTAAATACCAGGGGGCATGTAAATTAGCTAACTGAAGATGAATTAACAGCAAAAAAAGGCATACAATTTTTACTAATATTTACATGCACAGGAGTTCATAAAAATGTATTGAAACTCTTAGGAGAAGTTAGACTTCAGGGCTTATATATCCTTCTAACAGAGGAAAGAGGATTTTAGCTTCAATGAATGAGAAATTGTAGGTATGTGATTAGGAAATATATTGAGGAACTAGAAGATATAAAATGGAAAATATAACGGAAGATAAGGGCTATTTTAGTGAGGTCTGTTAATGCAAAATCATCTTGATAATTATCTGCTCTTTGCTGTTTACCTTTCCCTGGGGAGAGTAGTTGTGGGGAGAGATGTACCTTCATTAAAGGGAAATTTATGTCCTGCTTTTAGGCAGATAAGAGTATGGAAAAATAGTCTTCCTGCATCTACTGATTTTCAGTTTTCTTCAGCTTAAGTAGTCCTTATGCTGAGTCCTTAGGCATATTTGGAAGTGGCATACTCTGGACCCCTTCAACAAAAGAGAGTCTGCTGACACCTACTTTTAAAATACAAAAGGCCCTTATTAGAGGAACACAAAAATATTTTTAAGTCTTTAGAATCAAGATACTTTTTTCTCCTGGTGGCACATAGCTTAATTTCTTAGTATCCTCTTAAATCAACTTTGGCTACTTTCAAGTTTAGCAATGTTCTTTTAAATGTTTTTTATCATGTGATTGAGTCCAATATATGGCACTATAATATTTCTTCTGGCGTATTTTTAATAGTTTAAATATGTTATTTTCACTTAGAAGTTGTCTTTGACCAGGTTTCCTACAAAACTGATTCTGATGGAAAAAAAAACTACAGTGTACTATGTGCTTATATGCTAATGCCTTGCAGGAGTGCAAGCACAGGGAAGCAAGAAAGAGAGGGAAAGGAAAACATGGCAGATATGGGGAAAATAAAAGAAGCAGCACCACCCACACAGGTATGACTTTGTTAGAGTGGCTGGTTGCTCTGTGTCACAAACTACCTTCAGAAAAGATGTGCGAACCTTGGAGTAGGGGTGGGAAGGGGAAGAGGTGAAGACCATCTCCTGTTGGTCCCAGTTCCACAATATGCCAACAGCTCTCATGCACTCCAGCTGTACCAACTGGCTTTCATTTCCATCACACAAATGTTAAATCTCAGGACAGCAGGGTGGCCTCTACAGCACAGCAATGGATTATATCTTTCAGGCAAATGAATAAAAGCATGGAAGAATTTCTCAGATGTAATGTTAATATTATTTTCCTAAACAGTCAAATAATTAATAAAGTTATGTGTCTTAAAGCTAAAAATCTCAGAATACAGAACAGTGAGCAAAGCTTTCACAACTACCCCTCTCTGCCTTCCCTGAGAATGTTATATCACAGTGTCTTGAAGATGAGAATTGCATGTAGATCTGAAAATGTGCTTCTTACAAATAATCCAAGTGTGCAAAGAGTCAGATGGAAGGAAACCAAGTCAAACTGACCCCCAGCTTCAAATGAGTTTTCAGATACCTCTGTGCATTAAATTGCATTGACTATTTCATTTCAATCACTTTGGGAGGCCTCATTTTTTAATGAATATATTCATACTTTCCTTTGAGCGTAGGGATTTTTTAATTAAATAATCAAATACTGTAGAAACTTCATCTGCAAATAAGTAAAACAAAAATTTTACATGGGGTTTTTACTTTCTTGGCAGAGTAACTTTTGTCCCATACACATTGAGACATGGATTTTATCAAGTACTAAAGCCGAAGAATACTATCTTCAGTCCATTTCTTTTGGAAGCTAGAGTTCATGGAGCACCGTGATCACCATTTTTCTGATAGAAGACAGGTAAATGATCACTAATTACCTATTTAGGTATTAAAATATAGAGCTAGTCCCATGCAAACATGACAATGTATAATTAGGAAAAAAGACTAACTCCAGAAATTGTTGATGTGATATGTAACTGCAACAATTATTTTAATTTCATAAGTTACTAACCATTTTAGGGCTAATAATCATACAGCATAGAATTCTTACATATTATTTATGTACTTCTGGATTTAGGTTTTTCAAGGACAGTGCTAAATTCTAGTCTTTGGCATTTGAATTTTAAAAATTACTATTGATGGCAGAGTAAGATGTTCTATTCTCAACTTCATAAAAGCAGAAAGATAACACTAATTTATATTTTGGATTAAAAACTCAAAAATTTTCAACTTTAAGAATTTTTTTTCCCATAACCCAAAGTTGGCTGTAATTGGAAGATTATTAATATTAATATAGTGTTCTGTAGAAATGCTTTGAATATGCACAAACCCTGAATATGTATTCTAATTCTAATAAAGGCTCCTTTTTCAGTCTATAAGCTTGTACAGGCAAATATACTGGGGACAGCTTACAGATTTTAACAATTCATCTCATGAAGACATAAGTAGATCAAATTAAGCATTATTTGATATTTCAGGCAAAAAATATAATGATGTGTCAAAATGCAGATGGATATCACATTGGCTCTACTAGTAAATAATGGGTAGGAAAATCATTACATTTTCCCTTAACTTTTTTTCATGAGAAAACATAGTCTATAATATCATATTTTAAAAATCTAATTTTTCTTTAAAAATCAACAAAATATCTTTAAAACTTTGATAGGATTACTCATCACAAATTGATTTGATCCTTATAGCTGCTGATATTAACTAACCCAGGAACACATCTCTTGTCTACTTCTCTTGACAGTTACCTTGATGACAAGGTCATAGAGGACTCAATCACATTTCTTTTGCCCCAAACACTTAGACAGAAACTTACTCAGTTTAAAAACTTAAGAAAGTATTTTGCTATTTTTCAGGCTTGTTGGATGCTTCCCAAATATCACATAGTAAACACTCAGAAATTATTAGTTTCTGTGAGTATTTAATTACATATACCCTTCCTCATTGGATGAGGAAAATTTTTATCTTAAATGCTAAATGATATAGGCTTGAGTCTAACAGCTTTAGAATTTCTGAGCCATCTGCAAAATTGCTTTCGTTTTTTAACAAATATGTTTTGGGGGTTTCTTTGTCCTAGCCACTCTGCTGGGGTCAGTGGATCTGATGATGACAATGATATACATAATCTCCTTTCCTTGGGGCTTCTGTTTACTATTTCTATATGTGTTATGAAAGAAACAAAAAAGGAATTGAGCTAGAGAATGATGTGGATGTGCCTACTGTAGGCAGGTGATTAGAGAAGGCCTCTCCATGGAGATAAAGTCGATTTAAAAATCAGGAAGAGATAGTCATAGGAACCATGGGGGAAGAACAGTCCGAAACGTGGTGTAGCTGACAGGAGTAATTTAATAGTAATCCAGTTTAGATGGATAATAGACATTGTAGTAGGAAGCCAAGGAGACAAAGTTTATGTTGAAGTTTCAGGAATGTAGAGGAATCACAGGGTGCTTGAGGTTGACTCAATGTAACAGTGTATCCCCCCCACCGCCAATGGGGACCCAGTGGTATGGAACAGCTTGTTGATCATAGTCATGGAGGTCCACTAGTTTATAGGAGGGTATCCAGGTAACCTTCATAGAGAGGTTAAAATACAACTAGCTTCCTGACTACACCTATAGTGATCTAATAGCTTCCACTGCAATGTTTCCTGGATGCTGACCCCCCCTTAACCTTGTAGTAAATGTATAAAAGGCATGACCCTGCTGCACTCGGGGCTCAGCCTTTGGGTAGGAATCCACTGAGTCAGTGCCAACACTAATAAACTCTGTCACCAAGGTCTCTGTGTCCTGACTCCTTATTCGCAGTTCCCACGGTTCCTGCAACCACATCGTTGGATGTTATTGGAGATCTAGACAAGAGTTTGTACTTTATTTCAAGCAGAATAAGGGAACACTGGAAGTTTTGTAAGCATGAAATATAAATGATGTGATTTACATTTTTAGAGAGTCACTTGAGTTGCTCTGCTGATACTGGAGAGCTACAATAGGATTGGAGAAACACTTTGCAAGGCTCTTATAACAGGACAGGAGAGCCAGCAGTGGGTTTGACTGGGGTAGTAGGGAAGAAGTTTATGACACTTTATCAATAGTAGCCACTGCAATGGTAATAATAATACTTTATAGTAGTTGAGGATATTTGGAAAAGTTATAATGTTACATACAGAATCTAGTTACCCAAAGAAGAAAGTGATGTCAGATGATACCTGAATCATCAGGAAAATATTGTGAGGATAACGGTATGACTGTTCCAATGAAATGGAGGGATTGTGGCAGTAATGTTCTTGAGGAGGTGAGATGGAAGCTAGGATGTTGTGGTGGGGAAGCAAACCTCTTGAAATAAAATTTTAAAGGTGACCCAAAAGCTGGAGATAACAAAACTAGAGGGTGGTCATGGCAGCAGAGAGTTGAATTGTTGGGGAAGGAAAGGCAACTGATGATGGAAGAGACTGGGAGACCAGCGTGTTACGTAGTTAATCCCTGTGGAGGTTGAATTTACAATGGCGAATGACAGATATATGGGGAGAGGAAGACAAAGCCTCCTCCATGAAGTTACCATGAAGTTAAAGTATAGGGTTATTAGGCTTTTAAATAGCATCATTCAGCTTTAAAAGGAATCTAGAAGTTGAGGTTGTAAACAAAGCTACAATTGCTCATTGAAGCACTATAAAACAAAGCGATCTCCTCATCTCTAATGCAGACATAATTATGTTTGATTTGAAATTACATAAATGGTAGCATAATTATTTCAACCTTAGCATGATAAAGCTATTTGAAAGACTTAGAAAGAAAATGCTGAAAATATACAAACTATTACGTTTATAAAAATAAGCTTGATCCCCAAATCTCTACCTGGAATGCATTTTATTCTTTTAGTTTTGTTTTTATGAATAATTGTACCACAACATACATTCCATTTAAATAGATATATAGCATTTAATATGATTTCAGAATTGTTCACTATGCTTTATTGATCTAAGTAAGAGACAAAAATCAATGTTTTCCTGAACAAAACAATAGAGTTATGCACAAAGAAAAAGATTGTTTCAGCTTGGATTCCTTGCCAAGCCAGGTAATTCAAACATACAAACAAATTGCTATATGTTTTTCATGGGACATAAATACCAATATAGAAGACAAACATCTTTGGATAGGCTGTCATATAGCAAGAGTTGGACCAAAAGAGATGCTATTTAGTGTCTCTAGTTTGATATATAAGTAACCAGTGACTGAATTTATCACAGAAAAGTCCATTAGCATAGGACTTATAGAGAGTTCAAATTATGGGTGACCATAAAGCGGTAACCTCACTTGTGAATCTGGGATGTTTACATGCTTCTCTTTTAAGGTAACAGTTTCTGGATTCAAAACTTCTCCGTTTATGGTGTGCGTGTGTGTGCCCTGTTTCTTCCTTCTCACAGTTTCCATCAGTCCAGCACAAGCCATCATCTGCTTAAAAGACAAAAATGGATGAAGAAATCAGAGTGCAACTCTAAAATGGATGAGTGAACAAAGTTCACTGTAACTTAAAATACTGCTCATTTCCTTTGGATCTCTTCCTAAATATTGGCTAGTATTAGTTAGCATTATAAAATGAAATGTGGCATTAAAACTATTGTTTCATTGTTTACTATCCATTCTTGGAATTCTCAGCTGAAAAGCAGCAGTTATTTTTTATATTTGAATAAACTACTGCTAGGAAACATTTATAGATCCAGGAAAGTGATTTTTATCCAGTTTTATTTTCACAGGTTTATGTTCCCACTAGAAAAAATTAGTTATTTCTTGTCATGGTAAAATCATTTAGCTTTGAATTCTTTTTTCTCTTCCACGTGAGGTGGATAAATTTCAGTGTAGCAGAACTGACTTCTCCCACTCCTTATTCTTCGGATTACACATGAAATTTAACTGAGAAATTTATCAAAGAAAAGGAAATACACTGTGAAAATGTACTTAGGAAGGCTTTGGTTGAAACTTTTATTAAAATAGGGTTGACATCATATAACTCTAGTAACAATGCTAGATTAGAAGCTATTTATCTGATAACATTGTTGCTTTAATTCTTAATTATAAGTTTGAGGGAGAGCTGTCTAACATATGTGCATCGGTCAATCTTAATGCTGTATGATTCCTATAAATATGTAATTTGGTGAAGAACTATTAGTCTCCTTTTGTGTTTAGTAGATAGATCATAAAAATTAGATAATATAGGATTGATTTGACAGAGTCTAGAAAAGAATGCCATAGTTGTTAAGAGCTCAGGTTCTGAATCAAATAAAATAAGACACCTAATGGCTTGTATGTGGAAACTTCAATAAATATATATTTTCATATGTGTATTTATATGCATATTTATAAATACATTCATATGAACAGATAGATAGGTTTTGCTCAGAGAATTTACACTGCCAACTATATTATTCTACTAAATAGCTTATTTCATTAAAAAAACTCAAGTTGAGAGTAGTATTTCTTAAATAGCATATGTATACACAAGAAAATCATCATCTACATTATAATTTTCAAGAAATCAGTTCAAATTAAGTCGGCAAAAGAAATTTAATTTTCTAGGTTAAATGGTGAATCTAATCTTTTACTTTTCTTGTAACTACTTTGCTGTGTATTTTTCATATTATACCTTTATATGTCCCTGGGTCACTACAAAATATATACTGTCTGCTCAGCTCATTAAATTACTCTCAGTATAGTTTTAAAATATGCTGTAATATTGCCTTGATCAGACTGTCTCAGTAACCATAACATCTCACTGTACAGCTGTTAGATAAAAGGAATTTTACACAATTGCCTCAAAGTTCAATTGATTTGAGAATTGTGAATGTCTAAGTCACTGATAACGTTCTAGAAATGTCTGCAAATTGGCAAGTTCATATACTCACCATGCCTGCAAGTTACTTATGTTTGAGTTCTCTAAATCTAATTAAAATAAATAACCATTTTGTCAATAAGCAACTGTATAAATTACTATTACATTAATGCAGATCTGTATACGAATTGTTTAATGTCACTATGAAGTTTTAAATTATTTTCTTAGAGAACAGATGCAAACCAAATAAACAAACCCCTCTACCACCTGCATTCCCCATAATAAAATTAGACACACATAACATTGTTTATTATCTGGAGGAGAAATTACTTTGCTTTTAATATGTTTTTTTAGAATAATTTCTAAATAACAGTCATTTCCACATTTTATATTTTTCTTTTGTGTGAGCATTAGTCATTTCCAAGTCTGGTAAGTGGATGTCCTACTTGACTGATAACCAGCAAAGTATAAATTAAAACAAGAACATGCCACCACAATTCGAGAATATCAAGTGTTCATAGTAATGTATTGATATAGGAAATTTAACACTTTCCCCTTATTAGTTTCCTGAGATTTTTTTCATGGGAAAAATTCTCAAGTCTTTAAGCACTGGATACAAAAAGAAAAAAGCTGGACTAAGAAGCTTAAACTTACAATATTGAAAAGAAAAGTGCAAAGAGAATTATTTTAACAGAATGTGTTAAATAATAGAATTATTTAACAGAAAACATTATTTTAGCAGAATGTAATGCCCTTTATTGCCTTGTGCAGACTCTCTTAAATAATTTATATGAGAGATAAGTATTCATCTCTCATTCTTCAGATTTCATGTTCTTTCTACATTTGTAGTAACTATTACTTCTTTATTTCCCAGGTAAGAATATTCATGATGCACCCTTTTATGGCTACAAACTATGCAACATTTTCTAAGCATCCACAAAGATAAATGCTATCATTCCTAGTGTCACGAAAGTACTTTGTATATGTTTTTATACCTTAATTTCTTTAAAATGCCATCAGCCCATAAAAATATAGTCCAGATTCAGTCTGGTATAATTTGGAGACTTCTTTTGGGGGACTGGACTTAAAACTGTGCATAAGATCCAATTTGTCACAAATGCATATGATAAATTCTTGCTAATAAACTAACATTCCTTTTGCTCATTAAAATGAAATACACTTATGCAATTATGCAAAACAGTTCTAAAGTCATCATCCCAATGATCTCATCATTAACTTGCCTTATTATTGCTGACTTGTCTTAAAATGTTAATTAGGACCTTGTTTTCTTTAGCACAGCCAGAAATCCTGAATAATGGGACCACTGAGGTTCTTCTAGTCCTGGATGTGTGGATCTTTCCCAAAAGGAAAATCAAGAAATAATTCATGGCTGCAGTGCCATAAATCATAATCTAAGAGTTAGACAAATTGCCTGGAAATCATAGATAAACCCAGGTTCTACAAATAAAAAAATAAACCTTTTGGATTGTATCATAATTTACATATAATGCATAATTATGCCCTGCAAAAGTTGAACTTTTAGTACAGTTTAGTTTTTGTTTATAAACCTGGTTTTCCAGAAACATGGCAAAATCTTGGTGTAGTAAAATATCCAGGGACAGAGACTGTTAAAGGAAAGGCATCTTTACCAACGAGTGTGAAGTAGGAAATTACCACTTTTGTGCAAACTACAGCTAGTTAATACTGATATTAATACTGATTTCTCCACAGTGCAATTTGGTAATAAGATCAAAGGTAACATTTAGAGACATTTAATTTTTATTTGTGTATAGATAACACAGAGAAATAATGAATTAACATTACATCTTCATGCTTTTTTAGGCAATATTACAGTAACAATAACTAGCAATGTGTATCAGTTTCAGTGGGATATTCTTACCTATTAGTAATTCAAAACCAGTTGTCCAAGACAGAAATTTCAGCTCACACAGCAGCAACTAGCATTTCCCAAGATGCTGCTTGCTGGCATAACTATTAATGGAGGTCATTAGGCTGGTTTTCTTCAGTTGAGGAGAGAGGATTAGTAATCTTGTTCAGTCCCCCACTGTTTCAAGTAAGGAGACTTTTATCATGAGAAAGTCAGTTGTGTGCTGTAATTAGTAAGTGAGGTAAATAAGACCTAAATCTAGTGTATGGTAGAAGGGGTGAGAGAGAAGAAAGAAAGAAAAGAAATGGCATCTCCAAGGGACAAAGAGCAGGAGTGCAGTGTTGGATTCTTTGCTAACCACACAGTACAGGACTCATTTATAGCATGTTTGAATAATGAGGGAATGAACTGTAGCACAGAGTTTAATTTTATTGGTCGGCAACAAAAGGTTAAATTAGACGGTCTACCAGCTGCTGCCACATGTTGTGAATTACCACGAGTGAAATTCAAGTGAGAAGTGGATTGCTAGTCATATTTCTAAGGGGTAAAAGATAAATTAATAGTATGAAGTTGCTTAATGGGTGCAGCTGACATTTTCTAATATTTGGAGACATGGATCTAAGACACATGTCTTGGCACAACCCATTATTAGACAGTAAAGCATGATAAGGCTCTTCCATTAAAGTTCTAGTGATGTTTTCAGCTGAAAGTCCTTGTTGTAAACTCAGTTACACAGACATTTACCTTGACACTGTTTGTCCAAGTTAACCTGTGAAAGGAATTCTGTTGACTCACTGTGACACTTTGGAAAATAGAACACAAAATCACACAGCAGCCGTGTTCCTTACACCTTTTACTGTAACCATACACAGAGCAAGTGATAATGTCTCTCTGGCACACTGGGGTTGCCAGGGAATGCTGTCCAGGACTAAGCCGAGGGTCAGGTGCTCTAAGAAGCCTGGGGCTCTGCCTGGCCATCTGTGATGGCTGCCCCACACAGGCCTTGTCATGCTTCTCGGGGATATCTGCTCTGATCTACCGAACGAATGGTCCAGCCCACGCATTAACACTTTATATGCATTAAAGAGAATCCAAAACTCTTTTTTTTTTTCTCAGCTGCCATGTTTATAAAGGCCATAACCAGAACGTCTGGCCAGTTAAAGACAGTTTCTATATAGAATTTAAACATTTCTTTCGGAATTTCTGATTTGACTAGTTCACATGTTCTGGGAAGTGACAGTGTTAATGAATCCAAGGGAGAATATAATCTTCTGTACCGTCAGACCTGAGAACTGTGTGTCTGTATGGTGACCAAGAATTCGTACCTCAAATCAAAACACTTCAGAGGAGCTTGACACTGTGTCAGTTTTTGCTCATGGTTATGCTTTACCTATTCTGAATATCATAACCACTCTCAAGATCTTTTAGGTGAATAATGATCCCTGCATATATTTACAAATAGTATCCAAAGGGTGCAGGGAAGGGAAATGAGCCACTTTCTTTATCTTGAGAGTCCACCCCCAACACACAATTTTTGTAACTGAAAATTAAACATTCCTACATTATTACTGAGTCATGCTGGAGAAACTTTGGGATATATTGACAATAATAAATTCTTCCTAACACCATCTCTTTGTAGCATGTGTTGGGGCAAACATTGCATTCCAGAAATGAGGAGTGAATACTTTGATATTTTGAGCAATTGGGGAGCAGCAAAGATAATCAGTGGTAAAAAAAAAACAAAACATACGGTCTTCAAAGTTTCTTTGTCTTTCTTTTTCCCTTCTTTGTATTTGCTTTCATTTAATTAGAGAAGGGCAGTATCTGAAAGAGCACCAAGGAAGAGTGCACTATTGGGGCAGCAGAGTGTGAGAGGAGTCTGAGAATGAGGAATGACCACTGCCTGGGCTGAGTTATTAGGCAGAAAACATTATTTTTTACAGCCTGACTAGAAGGTAACATAAGTATCATTAACAATTTAGCTTCTCTAGAAGTTAAAAAAAACCCTCATCACTTTCACAATTTTTCTCAGCCAAGAAGTACCCAAGGGCATCATGAAAGGAGCAATAACTGATGGTTTTTAATATGTGAGGGTACACTCTCCAGGAGAGCTGCCAGGTCTGCCACCTGCACAGAAAATGCAGAGGCAACAAGGATGTCACACAACCCTACAGAACACAGACTACACACCAGAGACCAATTTTATTTATTCTCCAACCTACCAGTCTTTTACCTTTTTCTCTATTATATATAGGATTTGCTAACTTTGATACATTGATTTATACTTATGTGTAGTCATGCAGAAACAGTTAAATAATATTATTTATAGATCTAAAACATATCAGTGCCAAGCATATCAGAAGTCCACAAAATGTCCATCAGTTTACTATTTTGGGTGTCATGAAAGATTGCAAGAAAATATAGATACATAAATAAATATGTGGGGATTGACTTTTATTTTATTTCTTTGGAACTTTAATTTCCTCAGAAAGACAATCTGTGACAAAATTTTAGGATTTCAATACAGACATAAAGAGACACTAAATCTGTTTTGTAAGTAACTGCTTGATAGGAGGTTTTATAAATTAGTCCCTTTGAATGACTAGTCACCATAAAGCAGAGCCAATATGAATTCTGCCCCTGAAATTGCATTGTTCTATACCTGATACTTGGCATCTCAGTATCCTCTATGAAGCCTCAGGATACTTCCCAGGCACTGAAAATTCTAGTTCTTCAATTTCTATTTTGCTGACCTGAATGGTTATTTTATTTCTCAATTTTCAATAGAACTTAATATGTCACCATTCATCCTTTTTTACTCCATCTTCTTAGTCCTACTTCATGTACCTTCCAGTAAAATATCAATGAAAAATTTAATTGGTATTTGATTGCCTGACTTTATGGACATGCCTCTTTTTAGAGATGGAAAATGACTTCAATTATGGAAAAAATAGTATATCAGTTAAAAATGGTATTATTATTTTGTTAGATATTATTTTTTCTATAAAATCCTTAAATGTCATAACACAAGTAAATGATAATGAGGAGGGATTTCTTTTTTAAAACATCTTTCTTTTATCTCTGTTTTGCAATCCCTTCCCTTGTCCTGGGGGCATTGACAGATACAATGGCAAGAACAAGAAGAAAAGAATATCTACCAATGAATCTCTCACTGTGGTCCAAACATGGCATAATCACCCATCCTGATTTGAGATGCTTGAAATGTGCATGAATATGGCAGGAAAATTTTGGAAAACATATAAATATCTTTAAATTTTTCCTGCTAAAGAACTACTCAATTTTAGGAACTGCAGTCTCCCATGACATCTAGTACTTAAATAGTCCAAACCATCTGAGAAAGACATTCTGTTTTTGGATCTCTCTTATCAGTCTGAGAAGGAAAGCAGAGAGATCAGGATTCAGCTCTCTCTCCTGAATGTACCAACCAGGGGAATTTGGATGGGTGCTGCTCTGAGTATAGTGTTTGATGGAAATCTCTTATTTTCACATTTTTCCATCTAGAATGTTTCTTTTCCAGAAATCCTCCTGGTGATCTCCTAATTCCACTTCTGCCCAGGAATGAATTCTCTTATGAAAAAAGTCCACAGTGCACCTTAGGGTTCACTCTTGTGTTCTACACTCTGTAAGTTTGGACAAGTGTGTAATGACATATGTGCATCATTATAATATCATACAGAGTACTTTCACTGCCCTAAAAATTCCCTGTACTCTGCCTTTTCACTCCTTCTCCCTGCCCAACACCAACTCTTGGCAACCACTGGACTTTTGATTGTGTCTGTATTTTGTTTTTCCTTTTCCAGAATGTCATATAGTTAAATCATGCAGTAGCCATTTTTCTTGATTGACTTCTTTCATTTAATAACATACACTTAAGGTTCCTCAATGTATTTTCATAGCTCAATAGTTCATTTCTTTTTATCACTGAGTAATATTCCACTGTCTGGACGTACCAGCAGTGTGTTTACTATTCACCTACTAAAGGACATCTTAGTTGCTTCCAAGTTTTGGCAATTAAGAATAAACCTGCTATAAACATTTGTGTGCAGTTTTTTATTGGGACATAAGTTTTCAACTTCCTTGGGTAAATACCAAGGAGCATGATTGCTGGACTGTATGGTAAAATATATTTAGTTTTGTAAGAAACCACCAAACTGTCTTCCAAATTGGTCGTTCCATTTTGCATTCCACCAGCAATACATGAAAGCTCCTATTACTCCATATCCTCATCAGCATTTGGTGTTGTTAGTACTCCACATTTGGGCCATTCTAGCAGGATTGTAGTGGTATCTCACTGTTTAAGTTTTCATTCCCCTGAGGACATATGATGTGGAACATCTTTTCATATGATTATTTGCCATCTTTGGTGAGGTATCTGTTAAGGTCTTGGGTACATTTCTTAATCAGGTTGTTTATTTTCTTACTGGATTTTAAGAATTCTTTGTCAATTTTGAATAACAATCCTTTATTGGGTGTGTCTTTTGAAAATATTTTCTCCCAGTCTGTGACTTGTCTTCTAATTATCTTGACATTGTCTTTTGCAGAAGAGAAATTTTCATTTAATAAAGTCAAGTTTATCAATTATTTCTTTCATGGACTGTGTCCTTTGGCATTATATGAAAGGGGTATCACCATAATTAAGGTCATCTCCTATGTTATCTGCTAGTAGTTTTATTGTTTTGCATTTTACATTTATGTCTGTGATCCATTTTGAGTTGATTTTTTGTGAAGCATGTATGGCCTATATTTAGATTCTTTTTTTTTTGCATTTAGATGTCTAGTTGTTCCAGCACTGTTTGTTAAAGAGACTATCTTTGCTCCTTTGTATTGCCTTTACGACTTTGTCAAACAGTTGACTATATTTATGGGGGGTCTGCTTTTGGGCTCTCTGTTATGTTCCACTGAATACCTGCCTATCCTGTTGTCAATACCACACTGTCTTGATTGATAGTTAAGTCTAGAAGTTGAATGATGTCAATCTTCCAACTTTGCTCTTTTCCCCATTTTTTATGTTTATGTTTACAGAACACCTATTCTTGGAGGAGGATCTAATTGTTAAGACTTAGACAATGATTTTTGAAAGGGTTCGTTTTGGAAGCCTGTCTCTATTAAGAAGAGATGCTTCTGAACACAGCAGAGTAGTTGGGAATTGTGATTACTTTTAGGCATCTGCGTGGCTAGGCTCTAGAACCCAATTATTCAATCAAACACTTATGGAATTGTTGCTAATCTAGGTGTGGCTGTGAAGCTCTTTTGTAGATATGATTAATATCTACAATCAGTTGGCTTCCAGTAAAGATTATGATCGATATTTAGATTGGGTCTTATATAATCAAGTGTGAGGCTTTAAGATCAAACTGAGTTTTTCCTGAGGAAGAAAAAAATCATACCTGTGGACTGCAGTCTCATCTCCTATGTGAAGGGTATCCAGCCTGCCAGTCTGCTGTATAGATTTCAGACTTGTTTAATCAGACCTCACAATCATGTAAGCTAGATCCAAGTCCTGGAAATAAATTTCTTCACACACACACACACATATTTCCTACTCATTCTGTGTTTGTCTTATGGATATAGGATTCATATTAGCTATTCACTTCACGCTTGTCATATCATATTGACCCCAACCAGATTTCGCCCTTGCTCTGTGCTATAGAGAGGCAGTTAAAGTTCCTGATACATTGTGTGAAAGCATCTTAAAATATTTCTATTTAACAAACAAACTATGATCATTTTTCAACATAAGAAAACTAAAGTTGGAATAAGAAGCCCAAATGATTGCTTTTAAATATAACATTATTTACTTGGATGTCATCTCTAGAGTAGCTTAATTTTAAGGATATGCTTTTTCTCCTCTAGATATACAACATCAGCACTGGGGAAATTCCTTAAACTCTGGAGGTGTTTTCACTTGTACCAATCTATCTAATATGCACCCAGGCATAGTTGGTGTTGTATTTGGTATTTCTATTCTTCACTGTCAGTTCTCACTAATGGACTGGTACTGTTACGATCATTTGATGAATTCTCCATTTCCATATTACTTCATGAATGCATTGTTTCTGAATTACTATTTTATGCCACTTTTTATATTCCATTTAACTGGCACCATTGTTTATATGACATAAGAAAAAATGTGGCTCTTTAATATTTATCTTATAAATCCTGATTTAGGAGAGCTTAAGTTGATTATTCCATTTTCTAGATAGAAGAGCTAAGGAAATATTTTCTGCATTCTATCACTGAAGTCATCTTATGCCATGAACTTTCAAAATGCTCTTTAAAAACTTCAGAAACACTTAAATGCATCTGTTTATTATGAAGTTTTATATTACATTCTTTTTTACTTTTTAATTTGAAATACTTTACATTATATATGTACATATATATGTCATATATATCTTTATATATATCAACACACATATACAAATACATTATATATATATCTTAACATATATATACACATAAATACACATATGTATATCTTAACAGATATTATTTTAATAGTTAAATCAAGGATGAGAAAAGAACTCAAAGAATTGGTTAATAAAGTGTCAGATTATGTCAGGGTTATATCTGCAGCTTTAAAGATAGGGAAACACTTTACTGGAGAGAATTAGAAAAATATTAAATAAAATTTCAATTTATAACATTTGGAATAATCTTTTTTATAAAAGATAACAAAATTTACAAAATGTAAGCAAAAATATTTTAACAGTATTTTATTGCAAATAAAACCATGTGACTGTGTTCTCAAATATAAGGCAAATAATATTAATCTTAATAAATTAACATACTAATCTGAATACCATAAAATTCTCACTCATGAAAACCTCTTTAGAACAGATGGAATTTAAAATATGACTTGGAGATCTGTCTTTGATTCCTAAATGTATCAGTATGAGGCTCAAATGTTAAATTTATTCCAGAAGATTATCATGATCGTGGAAAACCTTTATATATCTGTCATGATAAGTATGAATTAATGTTACCTCTTTGCTCCTTTTTCATATATTATTGGAAATAGCAGTTTGATATACATGAGTTTATATCTACAAAAAGAGGGTTTTTTTTCATTCTAGTTCACCCTATATTAACTTACAAATCTTTTTGAATCCTACAAAAAATCATACTCTAATTCTTAGAGTGCAACCACAGGCTAGGTAGGTCTAGAGTTTATGGTGGGTGTTACTAAAACCACACTGGAAAAAAGCAATTCATTATTTCAAGTATCGTAAAGATGAAAAAATTGGAGTCAGTTTCTTTTTTTTCCAATGAACTTGTGTTACTGAATTTACACACATGTAGAATGAAGTTTATGCAGAATTTAATTGACTGTAAATTTGAAGTTTTTCCCTGATCTCATGATGTTCCAGAGTATATTGTTACATTCATTACTAAGAAACGAGTTTTAATTACATTTTAAATAGGGGAATTGAAGACAACTTGAATCCAAAATGTACAGTGGATACTGGGGGGAAGAAGTCTGATTCATCTCTACTAAATATATTTTCCAGGGAATGCCTATTATGAGTGGACAAAGGGCAGCAGTGCTGTCATTATTGACAGATGATCTCTCCATGCCCATTGGTGCAGTGGGTTATTAGATCACTGCAGGTGTCCTAACATGCTTAATGACGATCTGAGAGGAAAGTCAGATTAGAATTAGTAGGAATTTAAGAGCTAATACTGTCTGGTTCAGACATTAGGAATGGGAAAGATAATTCACCTGAAAAGTAATTAAAATTGGAAATCATTTAGGAAAATTCAGAATGAAGAGTGGTTGCAATAAAGGTTATGGAAAACCAAATATAAATTTAATAAGGAAATAAGTCTTAATGTATGGGCCTGAATTCTAGAGAGCACTGGAGAAAACATCAGCACAGATTTCCAGTAAAAAAAAAGAAAATATAAATGAGATGTGGAGAATGGGGCTTCTGGCTTTGCAGAATGTCTAATTGGCTGAAAATAGCTAACATCAGTTGCTCTGATGTCCATTTAGTTAGGCACACAGTGTTATAGCATCATTTCATGGTTAGAGATTAGTAAATGAAAAGTCCAATTCTTTAAATATCTCTAACAACGGAAGTAGTAGTTGATAATTTTATGAATAAATCTTTTTATACGTTTTATATTCCCCATCACTATCTCATGCTTTGCAAGTCTTATTATTGTTAAAACACATTTCTTTTAACAGACTTGGAGAAAGACTATTTAATACACATTGAAGAATTTCTTACCAACATTCATTTATACAAATAGGTTTTTGTTTTGACAACTTGATTATGGTATAATCGATATACATAAAAATACACATATTTAAAATGTACACATTGATAAGTTTTGGCATATGCATATACCTATGGATATATCACCACAATCAATATTGTGAATACATCAATAATCAAAAAGTTTCCAGTTGCAATCCAATTTTCCCATACTTAGCCCGCTTTCTGCCCCCAATCACTGATCTGCCTTACTTTAAATTTCACTATAGATTAGTTTAAATTCCCTAGAATTTAATATATATAAGTTATATATATTATTAATTTAATATGTATATATTCATATGTATGTATTCTTTTTTTTAAATCAGGCTTAATCATCACAAGCATTTTGAGATCCATCAATAGTTCATTCATTTGAATAGGTGAATAGTATCCCATTTTATGGATATACCATGGTTTATTCTTTAATTCAACTGTTAATAGACATTTAAATTGCTTTCAGATTTTATCTATTACATATACAACTGTTATGAACATTACTTATGTCCTTGTATGAATATATGCTTTCATTTTCCTTGTATAAATTCCACCTAGGAATAAAATGGCTTCATCATGTGGTAGCTGAGAAAATATTTTAACAGTATTTTATTGCAATACTGTTAAATACTTTCCTTGGCCTTGGATAATTTTCTCACACTTGTTATTAGTCAGTACTCAGCTGAGTACTTGAGGGGAACCCTCTCAAGTACTCTAAGAAGCTCTCTCTGAAGTTCTATCATTTCCAATACACAGCCCTACAGTTGTGATTCTGTATCCTCAGACTCTCAACTCTGTTCAACTCAGAATCCTCTGGTATCCACCTGGTAGCACTCTTTATCACCGTGGCCTGGGAATTCTCTTAAATCAGTAAGTTGGGACAATCATAGGGTTCACCTCAGTAACTTCCAGACTCTTAAGAATTACTGTCGTTTGTTGACAGTTTTAAAGTGCCTTAAAAATCATTGTTTTATTTATTTATAGAGGAGGGCAAATCAACTCCCTTCTTCATTTTGACTAGGAACAAAATTCCTTATAACAAAGTATTTTGACTTTTAAAATAATTTTGCAAATGCTTAACTCTGTTAATTGCTGAGTTAGTAGAAACACAATATTTGCAGCAATATTTTAATTTAGGATAAAATAATTTATTAAAAATTCAATTTAATAATTTGAGATACTTAAGATAAATACCCTAACAACTGTGGGGATAATTTCATGTAATTTAATGTAGATAATTTATTTCCTTATCTGAAAGTTCTAAACTATGCATTTAAATGATAAGCAGGAAAAAGCTCAGTCTAGCAAAAATAGAATAAAATGCTTTATTTTCCAGTTAATTTTTTCTTACATATTCTCTAAAATAAAATGTTTTCTTTTCCATTCTAATTTTATTATAAGATGCATGAGACAAAGCTAAATGGATATAAACAAAACAAAACCCTTAGCTAGAAGGAGGAAATTTTGATGAAAACTTTTCATTATTTTGATTTTTCTAAGATAAACGCCTTAAATCTTTTAAAATTGGTTAGTATTACTTAATTTATAGAGGAGAACAAAGTTTTCCTACCCCTGTGAATATTCTTTCAGAAGTAGAATACAACTTTTTCCACTTTTTTATCAGAAAAAATAAAATTCAAAGTTATTACCATTAGTTAGAGCCACAGGAAATAGCCCTCTAGTCAGACAGATGGTTTAACAAGCTTCCTAATGAAGGTATCATCCCATTCTGGATTCCTCTACAGGTAGACTCAGCAGGAAGATAAAACAATTACCCCAGAACACCTGATTCCAAAACCAGAATAGAAAAATTTCAATAAAGAATGCAAACATAAACAGATACTTCAGAATGCAGTTCAGAGTCATCTTCTGCCTCCCTTCTTTCATCCTATTTCAGGTCTTCCTTACTTTTCATATGAAATTCTATAATAGACTTCAAGGTATTTTCCACAATTTCCAACTTTCACCCCTCAAAATTGTTTTCCAAACTTCTGCTAGACTAATTTTCACAGGGTCCAACTTTCACAGCACTAAGTCCCTGTGCACAAGAATCCAATATGGTTTGATTTATCAATCACAGCTAATATTGCTAGGATCAATATACATGCAGTGCTTGGCATATATTGCCAAAATTCTCTGGAATGAATGTTAAAGGATTTTTTTTAATATTATCATTTGCGCCTGGGTAGAATGAATTTCTGTCTTGATTGAGTTACTGCTGTAGAAAAGGCAAGTTAATAACGAACAGTGCATTTATGGAATCAAAGCTGTTGATGTAAAATAGATGGGTTAATTTATATATTTTAACATGTTTTTATAGTATTTCATTTCTTTAAACTAGATATTACTTAAGTGTTATACAAAGTAGTATGTTTAGGTTTTTATGAATATTTAAGGTAAGTTGTTTAAAATAAAATCTGTATGAATGGTATAGAAAAATAATTCAAATTCAGTGGAATAATTCCAGAAAATTATTACTATTTTATCATATAAGTCAGAATTTTAGGAGAATGAAACATACTTCTTTATATATAAATACATACATTATAATATATATGTACTTTATATTATATAGATACATATATATATAAATCACAAACATATCTCTGTGTTTTTAGTATTGACATATATAACATATATAAGAGATGTAAAATGTGACTAACTCGACCAGTAAAGATAATAAGCCAACTAAGTGAGTAGCTTTAGAGTTTTTCATTATGCTACATCATAGTTTTGCTTTAAGCAAAAATATACTTCCCTACTTACATAATACCAAAACTTTTTATCTGACCAAATTTTAACCTCTTTTTAGACTTTAGACATTGCTATGAGTTATAGGGTTTTTTTTCCCTTATGAAAGGTCTAAAAGTTAACAATATAATAAATATAATATTTTAAAATTAAGAATGGAGATAATTTTTTTAACCAAGTAGTTTATGGTAGCATTTAGGACTTACCTGGATTCAAATTTTAGTTCTGTTGCTTACTACCTGTAACAATAAATATATTTCTTGATCTCTATTAGTAATCTTATCTGTTATTATGTTGTATCATCATATTTAAGGGCATTCAGGAATTTAAGAAAAAAAACAGTTCCAACAAATAATACATCACCAATATGGTAGCTACTAACCTTATAATTAAATTAATTTCTAAGACCAACAAATTTTAATATTTTAATTTAGGATAAAATAAGATTTGTAGTCTCCTCACCAAGAAATAAAACTCTTAGGGGTCCTTAAATCAATAACATTATGCCATAGGAAATGTTTATAAAGTAACATCATTAGGTACAAATGCTAAAGCAAATAGAAAGTGTTTTATTTTTCTGTTCAGTTTAATTCAATAATCATTGTTATATATACCTAGCTTTGTACTGTGCTACCAGGAGAATAGAACAAGAAGGTGACAAATGCTTAACTCTGTTAATTACTGAGTTAGTAGAAACACAATATTTGCAGCAATAACAGATTCACATCTAAAGCAGAGGTGAGAATATGAGTGAATTTGAGAACAAAGGCTACGAAAGTTCACAAGGCTTGGTTCAGAAAATACATGCTCTGGCTAGCCATTAGGATGAGAAGGATAATATTTGTCACAACCATTTGAGAAAGTCTTATGAAGGAGTTAGGATTTATTTGAACTTTGAGGAGTGGCTGTTTTAGGAAAAATAAAAGGACATCATCAGAAGAACAAACACACACAGAACAAGAAAGTCTGGAGATGATAAAATGCATATTGTGTATTGGGTGTCAATAAAGAAATAGACTACTGTATATGAGAAAACAGGCTCCCCAAAATAGTGGGAAGTGAGGTAAGGTTATACTGCTCTGTTACTGTGAATGATCACGTGTACTACGAATATGATTTGGACTTGGTCTGAAGAGCAATGTGAAACTTTACTTGAGCCAACCTATGTCTATTTCTGTATTCCACAGTGTGAGTCAAATATGTGGTAAACATAATCCAATGAATGTTTTACATTGGGTACCATGCTGGAACCTGGGATTCATTGTATAATCATAAAGATGAGGGGACTGCATTGGCACTGTATTACCCTACTCCAGGTAACTAAGGACAGTTGGGACAATAGCTGCCAGTGTGTTATCTGTACTTCTGTCTTGCTAAAATAATGGTCTCTGGAAATTGTCTAAACAATTATAAAGATTTTTGTCATTTTTCTAGGCATACTCCTATTAATCTGAAATCTATGTATATTAATTAATTTTGTGGTTTAATTATAGAAGTTTATGGTAACAGACTTTTTATAACAAAGAGTCTGCAATACCATTTCATTGCAATCTATGTTAATATGTTGACCAAATTAACTTAGTATCTTAAAGATTAATTTCTGTAACTCAATAATCTCCCCCACACCTAGCACAAGTATTGCTGAATGACTTACAATGCAAGGAAATTTTTCTTCATCTTTTGCATATGATCATCTCTAAAGTTATTACACACTAGTTAGAATCCATCCTTCCTTGTTACTGTGTTAAGTGAAAATCAGTTTGCTAATCACTAAATAATACAAGAGCATGACAGACATAATACAGATCATCTCTCCCTTCTAGTCATCAGAACTGGCTGATGCCATACAAGTTGTCAGGACTAGCGCACTTAAAGTCCACGGTCATGCAGCAGCCTTCCCTAATAAGGCAGAACTGCCAGTGGGCGAGACATAATGATGAGTATCTTATGCTACATACATAGTAGCTTCCTGAGAAGCAGCCTGAGCCTCTGTAGCCTGACTTTGAATTTTTTTCTTCATGAAATATTTCATGTAACTGGTGGTGGGACTCACTATTTACTTTCTGTTTAGTGTCATGAAAAAGATGTTTTATTTTTTCTAAGCAGACTTAGGAAGGGGAAAAAAGCCATATGTATGTTTACTCTAGAACCCAATTTATATTTTCTTTGAAAAACTGCAACAATACAAAATTCCCATAACATTCCCCAAATGCAGAAATTATAGCAAGAAAGTGAAATCCCAATAAAGTATCTATGTGAATGTCACAGGCTAACCTTATTCTTGTGAATGAAAATAGAATCTCAAGTGAGTATGTTTTTTATTTTTTCATTGATTTTGTTACTATTTCAAGCTAAAAGTTTTGCCAAAGAGCTTTACTCTGGTGATATATCCACCAATATTGTTAAATCATTAAATTAAATGTATTATCAATGTATTTTTAATAAATAAGAGAAAAGCAAGAAATAGAAGTTCTGTGCATCACTAATGTACCCCTCTTCTATAAGTGAGAAATTGAAGCACAGAGCATTTTAATGACTATTGAATATTAAGTAGATTTAATTAAAACACTTCATTTCAAAAATATTTCTGACTTGAACCTATGTGGTCCATCAAATCTATCTACTACTTACTTTTCTTATGGAATATTCATGAGCTTTCAGTGTGCTATTTGCCCACTTTAGTTTAACTCTCACTGGACTGACATAGTTGTATTTCCCACATGTAGGATGTTTTACCAGCATCAAATTCTGTGTAAATTATCTGAGTGTTGGGCAGCTTCCATCTTACCATTTATATATCAGGTGGGGTCTAGGTCAGTAATTTGTTTGTGGCAGCTCAAGTCTGTACTTTCTGAAGTCGTACACTCTTTCACCCTCCCTTCTGCACTTGCTCTTGTGTGAAGAAGATAGCCTCATTGTTGCTCCACACCCTGGTCTTCCAACACATCCTGCATGGGACCCCAAAAAGAAAAGAGGTAACAGGAAAATTGCACTTATTTCTACCTTCATTGGATGTTTTGAGCAATGATGATCAGAATGCAGGCCTGGCTTGACTCAGAGGGTGCACACTGTCCTAAATGGACACGAGATCTTTGCATCATGAGCTGAACAAATAAGGGCTCTATAAAATGGAAGAATGAAGGCCCTGCAGTGGCAAACTAATTTTAGGACATATCTTTCAAAGCTATTAGGTTTATTCTCCACATGCGCTACTGATCAGCAAGGCTTGTAATTGCTAAAAGGTCTCTCCATGGGTACTTTATTCCAGTGTAGAGAAAGACAATGGGCTGTGTCCAATAACGTTTACAAACTAGTTGCAAAAGTCATGGTTGTGAGTTCAGATGAATAGAGTGGGAGGGTCAAGACAACATTCCTTCAATCAGGACTCCAAAAAGACTGATTTCCCTCCAAACTCCTTTTGTTTGAGAAGGATTGCAAAGCTGTGCTTCTACTTAATTATTGTTGCTGCCTTTGCTTCTGCTCCCAGACTTGGCATAGTCTCTGCTGGTTTCCAGCGTGCTGTTGCCAAGCCTGCTTCTCTTCCTTTTATTGAGCGTTGGCTCACTGAAAACTCTCTTGGCAATGGTCCAAGCGTATACATATGCTGTGCCACACTGGTGCCAAGTTCTCTCTTAAGTGCCCATCCCTGCATGTTTTTACCTTGTTATAGTGTGGAGTTTTAAACTGCAGTTCCAAAAAACCCAGTTCCAATTCAGAGGTCTGATTCATTTAATTGGATGATGAGTGTCCTTTCCTTAACTTTTTGGTCCTAGTGGTCCATTGGAGTATTATTTCTACTGCTGTGTTCTCTATATATAGACATGCATTAGAATTTGCTGTATAAGTGTCTCCAAAATTTTACAATGATAGACCACAAAATTAGACCACTAAAAAGCAAAGCCTAATTCTATCTACTAGACTTTATGCATGGCTCCACAAATATTTTTATCTCATGTTTGACTTACTATAGCACCTTGCTTCAAGGGAAATTGGCTTAATGTGATTCTACTTTCCATCAAACTTCCAGCATCTCTGCTTTTTGGGGAATCACGAAGGACCTTTATCTACACAATGGCCTGAACACTGACTTCATGTGTGTCCTTTGTCAAAGACTTTCATCCCACTGCGAGATTTCTGCACATCTTCCTCTTATTTGTTCTGTCTCTAACTGTGACCTTACCAGGATATCATCTAATCACTTGTCACAAGCTCTCTGTTATTACTGATAAATTCCTTGTCATTGCAGTTGCTATTATTTCAAAAAATAGAAATAGAAAAAAAAAGTCAAATGTAGGTCTATAGACTTGTCATCTCACTCACTGAAGTTCTCTCATGCATTCTTAATTGTGAGTAATGGGATCTGAATTCAACTTGGAATGCAGGACAGCATGTAACTTTCTATGTAACTCCAAACTGACACACCTTCCTTATGCTTTTCATTAGCTCTTTTCCTTGATCTTTCAAATCAGATTCAAATCTCACTCACAACAAAACACTTCCAAAATGAATGTCACTGTAACTTTCAATGAATATTTTTTTCTTTTCTGCTTGCTTTTTTTACCATGGGCTGATTTTGATATTAAGTTTAACAATGATGCTATTTTTTTCCTGATCAGATTTCTGGACTACATCACTGTGTGTTTTAGAAGTTTTCCATATTATACATTATGAAAAAATAAAAATAAAAATAAAACGGTGGGCAAACTAAAAAAGTAATAATAATACCAAATACAGAATCTGGTTCAAGCCTTGTAATTTACTTAATGGGAAAAAACAGGTGATCTATAACATTTTGTTTCTGAACAGAAATTAATATAAAAATATAAAAATATAAATAAATAATTTTTTTAAACCCACTTTGAAATATTTTCTCTCTCTCCTTGTCTTTCCTCTCTCTCTGTTTCTGTCTGTCTGATTTGTATATTACAATTTCCAAAGTTTTGAAATACCTTGTAAATTAAATGATGCCATAAAAGGAGGTACTTAGAGGTGTATGGTTAATTTTATGTGTCGACTTGAGTGGGCTAAGTGATACCCAGATAGCTTTTAAAACATTGTTTCTAGGAGTGTCTGTCAGGGTATTTCTGGAAAAGATTAGCATTTGAATGGGTAGGTTGCATAAACAAGGTCCCCACAACCTGTGAGCAGGCATCATCCAATACACGGAGGGCCTGAACAGAACAAAAAAGCAGAGGAAGGATGAAATTGCTTTCTGCATGAGCTGGGACGTTCATCTTCTCCTGCCCTCAGAATCCATGCTTCTGGTTCTTGGCCCTTCAGATGCAGACTGCAATTCAGACCGTTGGCTCCTCTGGCTTGCAGGCCTTTGGATTTCAACTGGAACTACACCTGGCTTTCCTGGGCCTCAGGTTTGCCATCAGAGATTATGAAACTTCTCAGTTTCCATAATCACATGAGTCAATCCCTCAAAATGTTGCCATCCATCTGCATCTGGGGAGGTGTAACTATGGGGCGGGGGAAAATCCTGGGGGAAAATACCTTTGAAACCGAAATAAGTCAAAGGGAGAAATAAAGTTTAAGAAACTATTTATTTCTTACAAGCACTTGTCCCATCTCTGTCTTGACCAGGCTGCAGCAGAAGATGAAGAGATGTCCACCCAACCTCTCTGGTCCAGACAAACCCTTGCACACCCTTGTAATTACCTATTGATATGTAGATGGACTAATCCTCTCCACCCCTTGGAAACACCTATTGCTATACAGATGCACTAAAACTAGGCGAGAGATCCTGGAAATATTGCAGTTTTACCCACAAGAGTTCTCTCCCTGCACATCAGGTGAAACTCAGTCTGGATGGAGAAGGGTTCTTGACTGAACAAGAAAGAATTCTAAAGTGGTTAAGAGGAGAGCAGGTAAGGAAGGAATTCATTAAAGCGAGAGCAGCAGGGAATGGTAGCTGCCTTGCAGGTAGCAGAGAACAGGACAGTGCAGAGGGAAAGAGGGAAGGTTCTTGGCCTAAAGCAGATTGTCTTGCCAACTATTAAAGCCAGGGTCACCTAGCACCCTGTGTCTGTTTGGATCTTGTGGGTGAAATTGCCATATTTCCAGAATCTCTTGCCTGTCCTTAGTACATTTCCATTTCAATGGGAGTTTCCAAGGGATGGAGAGGAGTAGTCCATCTCCATATCAGTAGGTGATTACAAGGGTGGAGGGAGCAAGGGTATATCTGGACCAGAATGTTGGTGGGGGTCCCTTTTTACAGCTGGGTTGCAAGAGGCCTGGGCAAGCAGAAGTGGACTTGTAAGCAACAAACAGGTTTCTACCACTTTATTTCTCCCTTTGACTGATTTTAGCTTCAAAGGTAATTTTCCCTAGGCTGGGAACAGAGTAAACCCGCAGAGTTATAATCTGAATGGTGTGGGGTCCAGCCCCTACCGTTGCAGCATCTGGGGGAGCCACAGAGATGGGATGGAGTACGATTATGTTCTGAGACCTTCCCAAAGAAAGGAGATTTTCAGGCAGGCTACTAAAAGCAGATCACACAGCTGCAGTTCTATACGGGTCACCCAGGAGACGGGAATTTACCGGCCAAAATTTGAGTGCTCAGCAGCCTCTCTAGTTATCAGGAGCAAAGCAGAGGCAGAGTGAAGACTTGGAAATAGAATGAAATAGCTGAGACAAAATGCAGTAATCTGCGCAGTGAGAAAGCTTTATTTAAAAGTACACACTTAAAGAAAGTAAAGTGCTAGTGTCCTCAGAGAGGCTGGGGATTCTGTCTTTTTAAGGCTTTCAAGAAGGGGCAAAGGGTGGAGGGGAGGTGTTGGGTGTAGGCTTGACTTGTAATCTCATGATGTCTCTCTCTAGTGAAGGGCACTGGGTCCTTACCCAGTCAGTCCTCTAGATATCATGTAAGATGAACTTGATACAAGGGATTTATTGATCTTGTTCTTCTCCAAGACAGTGGTTACCCTCAAGCAGTGGGGACATATTAGTTAGGACTGCTTGTCCTGCCTTAATATTGGGTGGGTTATTGTCTGATTACAAAAGAATACATTAGGAAACTTACTTCTCAACTCTCTGCTTTTTAAAATGGAATCTTAGCCTTAAGATGGGGTCCCTCCTGTTCTTACTATACTGTTTATAGCTCAGTATTTTTCATCAGAGGCAGGAAAAGTTAAACATGATGCTTGTCCCATGTCCCTGCCCCACTCTGCATACCTACATAGAGATATATATCCCACTGTTTCTGTTTCTCTGAGAATCCTAATATAGGGATAATGGAGGGAAAGTGTCATTTGAAAAACCTGGACTCATAATGGCTGTTAGTACATAAGTTAAACAAATAATAATATTTGTATTTTGAATAGACTAAGTACTTGATAAATATTAATTGAATAATAAAATAATGAATAAATGGACTAATTAATTTGACTTCTAAGGTATAAGCATATAAGATTATATTTTACAATGTACCCAGGATTTTTATTAATCAGGTAAGGAAAGACAAACAGACTGAAAATGACCGTCATGAGGCAAGAAGTTTATACTCACGGATCACTAGAAACAGGAGAGATGCTGCACCATGCTGGGCTGAACAAGGTAGCATCAGGGTCAATCAGGAGGCAGAAGGAACAAGCAGAAATGTAAGAGCCTTCCCTGTGGTTTCTAAATGAAGTAAAAGTTAAGTAGGCTGAGAATTGGCTAATTTGAATCATTTCTGTGGGCTATGGGCTGTATGGGCTCTCCTCAGTTGGCTGGTACCTGGAGGTAATTAGGACGGGAATACTGGCCTGGAGTATTAGAGTTTTGGATTGGTTAGTTTGAAAGGTGACTCCCTGGTAACTTGTGTTTTTATTTTTAGGAATTAATTAACCCTAGGCTCCTTTCCAAGGTCTGTAAGGCCCCAAGATGTCAAGGTAGCAAAACAAAGACAGATTAGGTTTGTTGTCTATTACTTCTGTTTGCTCAATCTCTCTCTGTTTTGGTGTGGCCAGGTCCCCACATTCATTTAGTATGATTCTGGTAAGCCTTTCCAACAAGCAGTCCTCTGTGTCTGCCAATCATGGTATCTCATGTGCTGCCAATAGCACGTGACCCAAGGCATGTCAGACTTCTTATTTAGAATTTCTGTGGTTGGGAGGAGAAATAGAAGAAACAGGCAAAACCAAAGATGAAGAGAAGGGGAGTGCAAGTGAAGGAGGCCTGATGGCATTGTTTGAGCCTCTTCAGTTGGACTTCTCAGTTTAGGATCAGGCAATAGATGCTTTTTTGTTTAGGAAATTTTGAATTGCATTTTTCCATTTATAAGGATAATAATCATGATATAATATCTTTAACTTTCTGTGCTAAAAACCATAATCAATCCCAATGAGCAATACTAACTTCCAACCAAGACCCCAACTAATGTCAACTCTTCATAAATGGCCTCAGCCAGTTCCACAAAAGATAGGCAAGTTTAATCGCTACAGGATTCCCTAATGAATTCTCTATCAAGATACACTACGTATTATCAGGGTTTCTAGCCTCTCTCCTGCCGGTCCCGCTTGCCGTCAGGATTACAAGCTCTCTGTTACTAGCTCTTTCTGTTACAAGTTCTTTCTGCAACCCTCCGAGCCAGCGGAGGGAAAGGAAGGGAGGGAGAGGCACGCCCCGACAAGGCGGAACAAGGGAGGTAAGAGTCGACTGTCCACCCGTTCCGCAGCCTCCGCCGTTCTCCACTCACCGGAGACAATCAGACGCGACAGGGAGTTCAGTTGAAGCAAGAACTCGTTTATTGGGGCTCAGGGCACGGAATATATAGGGTGTAGTCTCTTCTGATTGGTCACACCTATGCTAACAAGGCGACTTTCAAATTTCCAATCACGCACAGAGTTGTGCGCATGCGCAGTTGTCTCTGACGTAAGAGGTGGACCTGAGTGGGCACAGCTGAAACCCAGAGGGCTCTCAGCGGCCACCCCTGTGGCGCGGCTGAGTGTTCAGCAGCCATCTTTGTGGCACGGCTTCAATTCAAAGGTAGTTCCCCACATTTACCCCTTTTGTTTTTGTATGAGCATGAGAGATGCCATCCTGTACTCGAGGATGTGCCTCTCTTAGGTTGTCCCCATCTCTCAGGAGATCTTACCCGTCATTGACTACCATCGTAGCACTTCTAGTAATGACATTCTCAAGAGGTCACTTGCACCTCTTGTAGGGCCATAAATGCTCATGACTGCTCTGGGGTATGGGAAACTCCTTCTTCAATAATATCTGTTGCTGTTGATATGATCTTCACTACTGCATGAGCATGAAAATAACTGATGACATTACAATTATTATACTTCCTAATAACAGCTTGGGTAGACTAAACAAACTAATTATTTCTTCCCATACTGTGGTAAAAAAAAGAAGCAGAGGGTAAGAAAACATAGGACTTCAAAGATGTCCTTGTTGAAGGCTTAACAGTGTCACTTCTTCAGCAGTCTGGACTATGGCAGGAGTAATAGTCCAGCCTTCATGACTCCTTTTCTTCTTCCTCAAAAGGTCAGTCCTGAAAGAGAGAAGAAAGACAAGCCCTCAAGAGGTCACCCTCTTGGGGAGAGTCTATATCATGGCTTTCTTCCATTTGCTGAGTGGTCTGAGGGCAGAATTTCAAGTTCCTAGCAGGAACCCAAATTGGATTCGGTTCGCCTATAGGAAATACACATCCGAATCCTCTGCCCAAACTTATCAGTGGATCTGGCCCTCACCATTGCCCAATCAGCTGGTCATTCCAGTGCACTTCTATTTTGGCATATGGCATTTGATTTGTCCAGTGCCTTTGAAAGGCCGTTAGAGGTTGATCTTTTGAAAAATTTAAAATATTTAATGTAAGTAGGGCCATCCGTAATTGGTCATGGGGGCTTATTCAAAAAGAGTCTAGGGGTGGTCCAACTTAACTTGGAGAAGGAGGCAACCCATCTGCTAGGCTCATAATGGCAATAAATCTTACCCAAAAAACTTGTCAGAGCCTCGGATACTCTATTGTTATTATGCTTGATCCATTCAAAGTCTGACAAACGATAAGGAGTGGTTAAAATTTCCGGGTCTTTCCCATAATGTCTTAAGGTGGTGTCTCTGCCTTTGACTATAAGATCTGCCAGTTGATCTAACTGGGCATACACTTGCGGAGTGTCTCCTATTGACGCATGGACCCACTGGAGAGGGTTTCCTTGCTGCGTGATAACAGCGGTAAGCAACTCCAAGCCAGGAAGAATCCACAGACAAAGGTCACAGTCAGGCTGATACCAGGCTAGTTGGGCATTATCAAGTGTTAATTGAATCTGTCTAAATACTTGTTTATGTTCCTCCGTTAATACAACAAGCTTAGATGGAGTTTTATCTTTTAACAACTCAAAGAGAGGGATAAGGTCCTCTGTTGTAATGTGGAGCCAGGGTCGTAGCCAATTAAGCTCCCCTAATACCTTTTGTAGTTCTACCAGGAAGTAGGAGTCCTTGATAGATAGCTGGGGTTTAAGGGGACACACAGAGTCCGGGTGAAGCCTCACTCCCAGTATTTCAAAGGGAGGCATGGTCTGGACCTTGTTGCTGGACACATGTAACCCCCTTGTCTCAAGAGGGTTTGGAGCTTCTGGTAGGCAGAGCTCAGCTGTTGGGTAGTGGATGCTCCCAAAATAATATCATCCATGTATGCATATAGGACCACTCCTGGCCACTGTTGAAGGGGCTGCAAAACCTGAGAGACATATCGTTGGCAAAAGGCTGGGCTGTTAGCCATGCCTTGTGGCAACACTGTCCATTCATATCGCTCACCAGGCCCCTGAAAATTGGTGGAAGGTATGGAGAAAGCAAACTTCTCACAATCAGCGGGCTTGAGGGGAATGGAGAAAAAACAATCCTTAATATCAATCACAATGAGGGACAAATCTTTTGGAATGGATGGAATCCAGGGCAACCCCCTCAAGGGCGTGCCCACAGGAACCCTCCACTCATTGATCTTTATTAAATCCTGTAACATCCTCCATTTGCCAGAGGCCTTCTGAATAACAAAAATGGGACAATTCCATGGGCTCAGGGAAGGTCTAATGTGTCCCAGTTTTAATTGTTCTTGGGTAATTTCTTTAAGTCTTTGAGTTTAGCTTGCGGTAATGGCCACTGCTCCACCCAGACTGGAGGTCCTGGGAGCCATGTAATAGCAGGCATTACCGGAGCAGTGGCCTTTAGGATTGGGGGTGTGGCTTCACTTGCGAAAGGGGCATATTAGGTCTCGAAGCCTCAAAGGAAAGGCCTCCCCTATAATCACTGAAGTTCTTAGTACAACCAAATTGTTGTTGGTATTCTTCTTTCCCCGATATGTTTTCATAAAGATTTTTAGGATTACTGGTAATGTAGACATCGGCTGTTCCTAGATTGTCGTGGCCCAGCAGGTTAGCTGTCAGGCCAGAGGCAACGAGGGGTCTGACATCCCCATGGTTGCTATCTATGTCTTCCCATTTAAGCCAGTCCTTAGTCTCCTCAGAGGTCGCATTGCCCCCGACCCCTAATAAAGGGGGCCCTGGGACTAGCCTCCAGTGGAGGGGAACTTCCTCCTTTCTAAGCACAGTTCGGTCTGCCCCAGTGTCAATTAGGCAGTGGAACCTTTTTCCCGATATGAATATGTCCATCTTTGGTCTTACTCCCGGTATTATGGGCACTGTCCAATGGGCCCTGGGGGAATCAGAAGAACTCCTCCCTCCTTGGGCTAACGGGGCTGGAGGTTGCCCCTCCCCTAGTTTAAAGGGTTGCCTTGAATGTCAAAGACCTTAGACCTGCAGTCTTTCTGCCAATGGAATCCCTTCCTGCACCTAGGACAGGGCGTCCTAGGTGGGCGCTGTCCCCTCCTGCTCATCAGGGGAGCCCCTTGATTGCCACTGTAATTTTTTTGTAGCATTGTCATTAGGGCACTCCCTCTTGAAGTGTCCCATCTGACTGCATCCAAAACAAGTTTGATTTCTCCCCCCTTTGTCTGGGGCTCAGCTCCCTGGGGACTGTAAAGTGAGGGCTGCAGTCAAGGCCTCCTTTAAGGAGGCCGTTTGTGCCTGCAAGGCGGCAACCAGGGTCTGGGACTGGGGGGCTTGAGTGCCCACATCCTTGGTGGCGACTATCCACCTTTCCATGGACCTATCTTTCAGCCCTGCACAGGCCAACTTGTGGTCAGTAGTCATCCCCTCCCAAATCAACATTTTAACAAATTGATCCCGCAATGGCCCTGGGGGAAATTTACATTGCAAGCTCTTTTCCACCCTATCTATAAAGGACAGGAGGTCCTCAGTGGGCTTTTGGGTGATTCCAGAAACCGGCGGTTCCAAGGGGCCTTCCTCCAGTTTTTTCCAGGCGGCCAGCCCAAGGGCCCTTATTTGCTCCTGATAAGGGGGCGGGGCTGGTGGCCTGCTGGAGACCTGTAGCAAACTGGTCACTGGTCCCCGAGAGCATCCCAAAGGTAATGGGAATTGGAGGGTTTGCAGATTGGTTTCTCTCTGCCTGGACATGGCATTCATCCTTAAAGAACGCACACCACTTAAGGAACAGGGGACCAGGAAGGACTCCCTTTGTCAAGCTCTTCCAATCCTGAGTAGTACAGTGCTGATGAGCTAACCCTTGGAGGATGGTCTCGGCCCACGGGGAATTAGGCCCATCCTCCGAGACTGCCTTCTTTAATTCTTTGAGTTCTTGGGTCTCCCAGGGGTACCATGTAGCTGGCCTGTTCCCACCAGGGTTAACATTTACTGGAAATGCCTGATAAGAGGGCAGCACCGGCCCATTCCTGCCAGAGATAATGGTCGCCGGAAATGCTGGATAAGATGGCTGCAGGGTGGTGTCAGAGGGCCTCTCAGCGATGTACGCTGATGGGTCGGGGCCGGCCCAGGGAGGTGGCCAGAGACATTCTCATCAAAACATTCCCATTCCCTTTCCTCCAGGGGCGCAGACGCCTCCCTAGGAGTTAGTTTATCTGGTTCTTTTGGGTATTGCTTATTAGCTCCCTGTTTGCTGGGACTCCTTGCAGGACCCGCCGAGCAGGGCGATAAAGATTGAGTGTTCCCGAAACATGCCTTAAGGGCTGACAGCGTAGGGTACACTCCCAGAGGGGGATCTTCACCCCGGTCTATCCCTTTCTGATCAGTCATTCGACATGGTCCCAGGTAGAATAATCAAAAGGGCTACTGACAGGGAGCCAGGGGTCCACCCTCACAAAGGTCTCCCAAACTCTTTCTGCCTGGGAATCTGAGAGTTCCAACCCTTGGCTTTTAAGCATATATCTCAGCGCTTTAAGTGCAGGTTCATCCTTAGAGGTTGCCTGTCCCATTTTCCCGGGAGTGCTCTTACCAAGTAATCACCCATTGCTCACTCTGCCGCACTTTAGGTTCGCCACCGAGGGATTGTTGATCCATCTGCGTAACCTTTTTGGGTGTTCCTCACATGCCTCTTCAGGCGTGCCCCACATTTGGGTGCCAGCTGTTGGAGTTTCTAGCCTCTCTCCCACCGGTCTCTGTTACCAGCTCTTTCTGTTACAAGCTCTTTCTACGACCCTCCAAGCCAGCAAAGGGAAAGGAAGGGAGGGAGAGGCACACCCCAACAAGGCGGAGCAAGGGAGGTAAGAGCTGACTGTCCGCCCATTCCGCAGCCTCTGCCATTCACCGCTTGCTGTAGGCTGGAGACAATCAGATGCGACAGGGAGCTCAGTCGAAGCAAGAACTCGTTTATTGGGGCTCAGGGCACGGAATATATAGGGTGTAGTCTCTTCTGATTGGTCACACCTATGCTAACAAGGCGACTTTCAAATTTCCAATCACACACAGAGTTGTGCGCATGTGCAGTTGTCTCTGACGTAAGAGGCGGACCTGAGTGGGTACAGCTGAAACCCAGAGGGCTCTCAGCGGCCACTCCTGTGGCACGGCTGAGTGTTCAGCAGCCATCTTTGTGGCACGGCTTCAATTCAAAGGTAGTTCCCCATAACGTATCAACTAAATCTGACAGAATTTCATCTTTAAGATGTGACTTCATATTTATATTGCAAAAAATATAGCATCATAAGTATATTAATATAATTTATAGCTAATTAACACTAATAAAATAGAATTTAATATTTTGATGCATATCCATTTTCTTTTGACTGTGTGTGTGTGTGTGTGCATATGTATAAAAAGGGTGACTACATGAAGTTAAAGTGCTCATGAAAATAATACAAACTGGTGAGTAAGAAATAATAAGTAAATTCTGGCTTCTATACCACAGTGGAACACCTACAATATAGTCATCAACAATTTGAAAAACTAGAACTGACTGTGGAGATCTGTGCTGTAGGAGTGGAGACAGAACAGTGTAAGAAAGACTGGGGAACCTTCATCATTCCCATCTATGTACTTATCCATCCCTAGGATACCAGGAAATCTCATCTCTCATGCTTCATTTTCTTAACTTGTAATTGAAAAGTTAATCATTCCCAGTAGTACGAAATGATAAAAGATTCTTTAGATTTGTATCAAGAAATACGCCATCTAGACCCACCCATATAAACCATACCCCATGCACTTCTATACAAAAAGGTGTCTGTTCAGAATTCTAAAAACATTGTTCTTGCACTCTACTTCAAGTTTCCTAAGTCTGACATGTTTCTAAATTATTCATATTTTAAATAGAATATTTTGTCAGATCACTAGAAGTCTCTCATCATTATTTAAGACTACTGGAAATGCAAAGAGTCATCTTTTAATAATATAGCTCCTTATTAAAGTGGTTTCAAGTCTCATGATGTGGCAGATGGTGATCTTGCCAAAGCAGGGGGTTATGCAGTCACAGTGGTGCGTCTAAAATACTCTCTGCTCTCGTAGGCATTCTAAGGCTCCACAAAGTGAAATGTAAAAATTCCATTACTGAAAGCTCTTCTGGATGAAACATGAGACTTTTGAGCCTATTCTAAACATGCAGTGTCTTTACTGCTCTCTCTACATATCTGTTCAGCTAGCAATCCTCTGATCCTAGGGTACAGTCTTATCCTTTCCAGAGAAATTGTTTTGAAGAACTTATTAGCAAGTTCTGTAATATTAGAAGCCCTCTAGCTCTCATAACTTTTATCACCTATTTTAGACAAACAAAAAGGGATAGAAAATATTATGCTGAACACTGACATACTTTCAAGTCTAGTAAATAAAAATTACAAATGGGATTGGAGCTTTCTGTGTATTCTCCCTGCTCTGCTTATTTCCCTCACCTTCAAAAAAAACACCTTCCTTAACTTCTTAATCATTATCCAGATACATGTACACATTTTTCATTTGGCTGCAACCAAACATAATTTATGGTACTGTTTATATGTCCAAAATTGTCATACAATTGATAGTGGCTTATTATTAGTTCCCATTCTGCACATGTTGGTATATTTATAATCTATATCAGTGTTAGCTTTTGCTTCTTAATAATCCACCCAAAATTTAGGGCTGAAAACAGCAGCCATTTAAATAGCTCACTGTTCTTTGGGTCAGAGATTTGGGCTGGACAGTTCTGATCTTGAACGGGCTAACTCATATATACATTTGCTGTAATCAGCTGATCAGCAAACTGACTTATTCTGAGGGGTCAACTGGGTAGAGTGGTTGACTGAGCCACACATGTGTCTTGACATTCAACAGCTGGCCCATAGCAATGCAGCATGGTTCAAGAGACCAGAAATGAGTATTGTCTCTTAAACCTGAGGCTCAGAAAAGCATTTCTTCTACCATATATTATTGGCCAAACAAGTAAAAAGATTTAAGAGAGTTAAATTTAATATATTTCTTGTGGGAAGTAACTACAAAATCAAATTGGAAGAGGGACATGCCTCTTTAGGACCATATTTACTACCTATCACACAATTCTAACTTTCCTTTTCTCTCATGATATGTTAGTTAACTTTCTAGTTCCTTTTTACAAAGTAAGATAACACATTATTTATTCTTTGGGGTCAAATTTATTATAATGGTAACTAAAAATTATTTGTAGTGGAGAAGATAGATTATCAGACAAGAGCCTTGGTTCTAGTGTAAATCATCATAGGAGTTGATGCTGATGTTGGAAATATTGTTAGGCTCTTTATGCCAAATCCTTTATATTACTTCTTAAATAAGTTTTTATGCACATCTTGTATGTGTGTTTTAAATGTACAATGCTTCATTATTCCTCTTTTGATTCTCAATTTATATTCTTTTTTAGAAATAGTTATATATCATGTTGCATGTGACTACTTTACACTTTGCAATTTTTTGTTGCTGTAACTTTTACTTTTAATAGCTTCATTTTTCTCCTCTCTCATTTTTCCCTCTTAGTTCTTAATATCTCCTCACTAGAAGGAAGAATGTAATGGTTAATTTTTTGTGTCAAGCTGACTGGGTCACAGAGTGCCCAGGTAGTTGGTTAAGCATAATTTCTGGGCATGTCTGTGAGGGTGTTTCTGGAACAGACCACCATTGGAATGGGTAGGCTGGGTAAAGTGCATTGTAACCCCCAGTGTGAGTGGGCATTGCCCAATCCATTGAGGGCCTCGACAGAACAAAAAGTCATAGAAAAAGAGAACCCTTTCTCTCTGTTGAGCTGGGACATTGATTTTCTCCTGCCCTTGGACTCGGTTTACACCAGCTGTCACTCTTGGTTCTCAGGCCTTAAAACTCAGACTGGGACTGGCAGCATAAGCTGTCTAGTTCTCAGGCCTTCAGGCTTGGACCAGAACATATACCACCAGTTTTCCTGGATCTCTAGCTTGCCAACAGCAGGCTGCAGACTTCCCAGCCTCCATAACCATGTGAGTCAATTCCTTATAAAACATTTCTTCCAGGAGATAGACAGATAGATAGATAGATAAGTAGATAGATCCTACTGGTTATAGGATATATATTTATATATATACAATATATAGTTATATTATTATATATTGTATATTTCTAATATTTTATAATTGATATATTGTAATCTCTTTATACTACTCAGCTTTCCAGACAAACAGAACCTATAGGATATATGTATATACTTATACACAAAGAGAGAGAGAGACAAAGAGACAGAGACAGAGAGGAACAGATAAAATAGAAACCAAAAGATATATGTTCTTTATATATCTATAGACACATATAATAAAAATTAGATGACTAATGTAAAGAGACTAATACAAAGAGATTATATTTTAAAAATACTTTAATTTTTAACTAGTTTGGTCTATAGATTCTCCTAAATGTCAGTCTATCAACAGGGTATTTGACGTGCCACTGGCTGACAGAAGTTAAGAATATAGTGGCAAATGGCATTACTCCTGCTCTCATAAAGCTTACATTAAAATAAGCATATCAATGCTTTTTCTGAAAAACAGTTATTCACTATAATGCCTCAAGAGAGTTTCTTTGGTATTTTCCATGTATGCAGTCTTAAAGTGTCCAAGAACAGGTTCTTTTCCCATAGCAAACTGATCCCTTATGAGGTACTGGGACTTGATTTTCAAAGTTCCAGCTTTTTTTTCCTCAAACCACAGATCTTAAAAAAAAAAAAAGAAAATTTGATTAAAAAAAATAGTAGTGTTGCTTTATTTCCAGATCAATGTTTACAATTATATTGAGTTCAAATTTGTCCACTTCCCTTTCAAATTTAGGTTTTCCAGTCATGGTAGGTTACCTAAGTGGATGCTCAGGGTGTTTAGAGAGAACAATGAAGAGGAAGAGTGTGGGTTTGCACAGTTCAGCTGGAGTGACTCCTTAAAACTTGGGATGACCCGTTGGCATAGGATTACTAGACCTCAGTGGGCTGTACCACCATCGAGAATTTGATTGTCTAAATCTTATTAACCTGACAGTTCCCTGAGGTCCAGTGTGCTTGATCCTCTCTCAGCTCCTGTGACCTATCCTAGTGCAGCTCCTCCCAGCCATTCAGTGATAGAGGGTAAAAGAATATAGGAATGGATTTAACATTAACATTCATGAAAGGACTGTTTTCTTCTGCCAGTTTATTCTGGTTCATAGATGCTGAAAAGAGCATGATCTCCGGACATCACAGATGCAGGGGCATGCCTCTTCCCTCCCTACTCCAAATGTACTTTCTGAGTTATATTTGTAAACAGAGTGAACATGACATTTATTCTCACTGCAATCCTCTCAATCCCCTTCAAAGAGGGTAACTTGAGGGAAGTTATTCTGAAAAAACCAATTGACCTTGAATCTAAAGAGCCCAATGTTTGCTCTATGTTAGCTCTGAACATTTAATGACTTATTTTTATACATCTTTGAGAGTCGGTCTCCCCCCAGAAATGCAGAGATTGGTAAAATAACAATATTAACATTAAATATATTTCTCAGCCAAAAGCAAGTTAAGCATTCTTAAACAAAGGGAGTGCGTGTGATCACTAGGATGTCAGTTTGATATAGAGGTAATGCTGAGTCTCTCATCCCTTAATCCTGAAGTAGCCTTGACTACAGATAGCAAGAGTTGATTGAAACCCTGAACCCCAAAAAGATAAAATGTTTTGCATTATTGAGACAGTTTCTGTATAACCAAACCTACCACAAAACACTTTTAGTCCTTCATTAGAGTGAATTAAATGACAGGTCGTGTTAAACAGTTTGGTGAGGGTTGACATTCCACATTACTGAAAAAATATGTTGAGAATAGTTTATTCTCACCTTCAGAGACTTTGCTGCTGTTAGTGATCTGGTCAGATGTGTGCTCACGTCAATATAGGTGGAGAATTCTTTGTTCAGGTGCAGGGATGAAAAGGTTTAATAACACTTTCTCACCTTCACAACTATTAATCTAGTTCTGTGTTTTTTCTCCTGAGGGCCTCACCTTTGGCTGTGTTTCAACGTCAAATACCCTTGATTAAAACATTTTGTTGTCACTTCCTTTAGAAATGTAGAAATGTATCATTAAATGAGAACTCCATCACACTTTATGTAGAGGTTATAGTATAGCTTACAGCTCTAATGTACAGTGCTGTGTATTCATTTTTAGTTCAAATATCTTCCCCAGAGTGGTATATAATCTGTATCTCTCCTAAAAGGAATAATGCCTGCTCATATATCAGGGTATCTCCTATTCTTGCTGCCAGAACACTAGTGATTAACTGCCATCTAGTAATGGTCATTTCAAATCCACATGTTAGTTCATTATGCTCTTCCTTAAAATATCCAGATCAATAGATCAATACTATAATAAGTATTTGGACAAATATTATAATCATATTTGGACAAATATGCCATGTTAATGAATAATAAACCAAAAAAGTCTAGATCTGACTTGACTAAAATGATTTGTTTAGGATCCAATTCAAACTTTGATGTGAAAGCTACAGCTATTGAACAAGTCACATACCTCTTAGCTCTTTTTCAATGTCACTGATTGTCAACAACAATTAAAAATTTTATTTCATGGAATATTCCTCTTATCTGATAATGAATTTCTAGAACATGAATGTTTGGGCTTTGTTTTCTCAATATTTATTAGCTTTTATCCTTTATACTTTATTGTTCTTTCAAGTACTGCAGTTGGATAAAAATATTCATTCATTTGCATTCCACATAAATTAATTAACCCCAATATGTGCCAGTACGTGTGCTATGCATTAAGATAAAGCAATGAATGAGTCTCACTGGTTCTCCTCAGGGAGTTAAAAATCTAGCGGGAGGTGTAAAGGACAAAAGAAACCCAGGTGAGGAAAGAGTAAAAATAATGCCTTAGAAGAAGAATTAGCATAGAACTCTCAAGGCATGATGAAATCAACATCCATGTCATTGATGGGGGAAAGTAGATTTTTAAATTACTCTTTATTAGTTATCTAATGTTTCCTTCATGTCCAGGACACCAGTTATTGAATTGTTCTTTCTCAGTGAAATCTTCCAAATTAACCCCTTGAGTTCATTAGCTATTTATTGTGAGTGTAGGTAGTACAAGAACAATGGATTTAGGGTTAAGAAACTGGGCTTCTATTTTTCTCTTTTACCCTTTTAATGAACAGATTTGGGGGGAAAATTGGGTCAAATATGGAAATTGTGAAAGAAACCATATTAAAACCATGTTCTATTATGAAAAATATACAAATAAGATTTGCTCAACATATGTATAAAGTGATAGCCAATAGCAAAACATTTCCATAACCCTCAAAATTTCACTTCCTTCCCTTTTGTTGTCAAACCTCTTTCCCCACCTCCCTGAATTTGGAAAACTGATCTTCTTTCTAAAATAACAGTTTTGCCTTTTAAAAAATATTTTTATATGAACAAAATCATAGTGTACACAGCCTTTTGTTTTGTGTTTCTTTTGCTTAGCATAATGCTTTTGAAATTCATCCATGTTGATGTTTATATCAGTCATTCATTTCCTTCCATTTCTGAGGAGTGTTCCATTGGATGGATATACTACAAATTATCTGTTCACCAGCCTAAGAGCATTTGGGTTCTTGCCTATTTGACTGTTATGAATAAAGCTACTATCATCATTCAATGGCAATGTGTGGATGTAGGTTTTTATTTTTCTTGGCTAAGTATTTAGGAATGGAACTGTTGGGTCACAGAGTAAGTATATGTTTAATTGTAAGAATCAAATAAACTGTTTTCCAAAGTGGCTGTAACATTTTACCTTTCTAGTTGCTTCACATCCATGAAAATATTTAAGTTTTCTAAAAATATCAACTATTTCAATATATTATGTAGTTCTAATTCATTGTTTTAAATTTGCTTTTCCCTAATGACTAATGACAGTAAAAACATTTTTAATTCACTTATTTACTCTTCTAAGTTCTTTGGTGAAGTGTCCAAATGTTTTCCCATTTTATTATCTTTACCTTTACTTTTCATTTTGTGTTGTCACAAAATGTATACTCTTGACATATTCTAGATTCAATTTCATTTTCAGAAAAGCAATTTGTAGACATACTCTCCCTGTCTGTGGCTTGTTTTTCATTGGTTTCACATTGTCTTTGAAGGGTAAAAAAGGTTAAATTCTGATGATGTCTAATTTCTCATTTTTTTCTTTTATGCTTTTTTATGTCTTAAGAAAGTTTTGCCTAACTAAAATTTACTGAGGTTCTTCTATGGTTTTTCCAGAAAATTCATAAATGTATCTCTTAAATTTAAGTTGATTTTTCATTTGAAGTTTAATTTCTGCATCTGCCTTCAGGTTAGACTAGAGGTTAAATGTTTCCCACATTGCCATCCAATTGTTCCAGCACCATCTGCTGAAGAGGTTACTTTTTCCCCCATTGATTACCTTGAAAGTTTTGATAAAACTCAATTGAACATATAATTACAGATCTATTGTGGATTCTGTGTGCTGTTGCATTGATTTGTAGGTCAATTTACACCAGTACCACACTGTCTTGAGGTCAAGGAGTCTAAGTTACCCAATTTTGATATTTTTTTCACAAAATTTTGGTTATTCTAGATCTGTTGCATTTCCATGGCATTTTGTTATTAGTTTGTCACTTTACAAAAAGTAGCCTATTGGTGTTTTAATTTGGGTTTCTTTGAATCTATATATGAATTTGGGAAGAATTGACATCTTAACAATATAGTGTCTTATACCTTGAACATGGTTTATTTCTCTACTTATTTAGATTTTCTTTAATATTTCTCACTAATGCTTTATAGGTTTCCATGTGAAGGTTTTGCATAATTCTGTTAACTTTACCCCTAACATTTTCACATTTTTGTTGAAATTGTGTTTTTTTATTTTGACTCCATTTTCTGTTATGACTATATAGAAATAAAATTGATACATGTATAATAACCTACTAGTATACTGTGGCCTTCCTAACTGACATATAGTTTCTAGTAGTTTTATTTTCATTGCTTCTCTGTCTTATCTACATACATGATCATACCCTAGGCAAATAACATGATTTTAATTTTTCATTTCAGTCGTTATGATTTTTATTTCTCTTCTTGCCTTATTCACCTCTCTGACCTTCCTTCAGCACAACACTGAATAGAAGTCCTGAGAGAAAATAAAGTAGATGAAAACAGTTGTTCAGTATTACATACATTAGCTGTAGGATTTCAATAGTTTTCCTTTATGAGGTTGAGTTTGTGCCCTTGTCTTTCTAGTATGCTGAGAGCTCTTTTCATGAACAGATTTTGAAAGTTACCATGTGGTTTTTCTGGACTTACCGAAATATGTGTTTTTTCTTTCTGAGTGTTTTAATATTGTGAATTAAATTGATTTTCATATTAGTACAATTTGTATGCCTTGGATAAATCTCACAATTAGTAATCTTGTTCATATTAGTAATCTTGTTCATAGTAGCTCTGTTATATTTTTCAGTTTTTTTCTTTCTGTTTCATTTGGATAGTTTCCATTTCTATGTATTCATGTTCACTGATCTTTTATTCTGAAGTTCCTTATGTCCTGTAAGACAGATTAATTCTTCTATATATACTTCTTAATTTAACTTGATAAAATGTTAAGGATGAGGAATATTGTTTAGCACTTTTATTGTTTTTAAAGTTTTGTTATTAGGGTAATGCTGGTCTCTCAAAAAAGAGTTAAGGAGTGTTTTCCCCTTCTAATTTCTCAAGGAGGTTATGGACAATTGGAATTATTTCTCCCATAAATGTGTGAATTATTCACCACTGAAGCCATATGGGACTAGAATTTTCTTTGTGGGAAAAATCTTAATTAAACATTCAATATTTTTAATAAATATAGGATTATTTGTTCTGCCTCTATCCCTTGGTGAGCTTTAACACCATCTTCGAGGCAACTTGTAATACATGTCTGCTAGCAATGAATTATGTCAGAAATTTTTTTTAAGTCTTTATTTTGCCTTTTATTTTGAAAAACATTTCGAGATTTACACTTCCACATTGATAGTTGCTGTTTTTTGTACCCCAATACTTTAAGGATATCCTTTTATCGTCCTTTGGCTTGAATTGTTTCTGATGAGAGATTTCAGTTATTCTTATCTCTGTCCCCTTGTTTTTCTATGGCTTTGTGCTCAGAGATACTCTCTTTACTGTGGTTTCCAGCGATTTTATTCTTATATGCCTGGATGTAGTTTTGTTTCTGATTAATTTTTAACTTTTTGGATTTTTTTTTAATTTATATTTTTCATTAAATTTTGAAAATTTCAGCCATTTTTTTCAAATAACTTTCTTCCCACTTTCTTTTCTGTAATTCCAGTTATGTGTGCCATCAGCTATTAATGTTGTTCAAAATACCACTATTAGTAATCTTGTTCATATACAGTAGTTCTGCTAATATTTTTCAGGTTTTTTTCTTTCTGTGTTTCATTTTGGACAATTTGTTTTTCTTTGTATTCATATCCACTGATCTTTTATTCAGAAGTTTCTTATGCCCTATTAATATCTTCCAATGTATTTTTTGTTTCAGATAGGATATTTCATCTCTAGAAATTTAATTTCATTCTTTTCACATCTTCCATTTTGTTAATTATGTTCTTTTTTTTATATCTTGAAAGTACAGATTATATTTATAATAGATGTGTTAGTGTCCTTTACTACTAGTTTCATAATATTTGAAATTTCTGGGCCTGCTTCTATTTTGAATTTTCTCCTAATTATTGATCATATTTTCCTGCTTCTTTTCATGGTTGTTAGTTTTGGTTTGGTCGCTGGGCATTTTGGATTTTATGGTTTTGTTTCCTGGGTGTTCTGGGTAGCCTTTTAAATATTGCTGGGCTTTGCTCTAGGACACAGTTTAGATATTTAGGGTCAGTCTTATCCTTTTAAGATTGGCTTCTAAGTTGTTTTAGGATGGCCAAGACAAGCACTTAGTAGAGAGCTCATTTGTCCTTCTTATGAAGGCGATAGTCTTCTAGGCAGGCACTGCCCTATGCTCGTTGTAGAAGTGAGTCTCCCACTTGTCTGGTTGGAACACAAACTTTCCCCACTGTTTGTGAGCTGCAAGCGTTATTCCAGCTTTTCTTTCCCAATACTTCTTTCCTTAATCTCAGATAATGTTCTCTCATACATGCAAAGGTAAGTACTCAGACAAAAACGAGAGGCTTTCCCATTTCAAATACCACTGCTAATTCTCTGTCCATCTTTCTCTCTCTAGCATTTGGGTTGTACATTTTAACCACCTTGGTCTTACGAACTCCAAACTCTGTCTTCCCAACTAAGCAAGAACTGAGTTGGACCCTCCGGCTCTGAAGTTAAGTCTGGAAATTCTATTAAAGCAAGGCAATAATGGGACTCACTTCATTTGTTTTCCTTTATTTAAGAATCACTTCCCTGTGCTATTTTCACCAATTTTTTGTTCAATATATAAAAAATAGTCATTTCATATGTTTTGTCTGATTTTATGTTTGTTTTCTTTTTGAGGTTAGAAATAAATTTGGTTTCTATTACTTCATCTTCACTGCAAACAGAAGCCAGATTTTTAAAAACATCAAAATATTCATTTCTCTATTTCTAAATTTGCTATATAATTTTCTTTCATTTCAATTCATATTAAGAGTCAGTATAGCCTATGTAGTAAAATACCAAACTGCCTGAGTTTAAATCTCTGCTTTGTCAATTACTTAGGCGACCTTAGATGAACTTCCTGACATCTTTGTGTCTTAGTTCCCCCATAATAGTAGCTCCTCATGGAGTTTATGAGATGATTAAAATAGTTAACACTTATAAAGTAAAAAATTATGTCTGTCGTATACTAAGATAGTATTATTTTCAATTCTGTTATTGAGTCATTTACCTTTACTCGAGAAATCAGAATCAGTCCTTAGTACCATATTTGTTAACACACATGTATTTTGTCTTTCTGGTATTTAAAGCTATTTTTCAATGAGTTCTTTTGGTATTTAGATATAAAGAGGCTCACTAATATAATGCTTCTATTTTTTGAATGCATGATGTACCTAACTCCTAAGCTTAACAGTTTATACATATAACCTCAATGAATCTTCATGACAACCCTATGAGATAAATACTATAGGCAGCTATACATTCTACAAATGTAGAGGATGAGTTTTAGAGAGGTTAAATGATTTTCCTAAGATTCTATACCTGTATCATAAACACTAGGATACAAACCCAGTTCTTTGTGATTCTAGAACCTGATCTGTTAGCCAGTATGTGATACCATCTTGTCAAATGTAAAATATAAATAGAGAAACTTAAGTCCAGTTTTGTTTTGCAAAGTCCTGCTTCATACCTGTTATTGTGATTTAATTTTTAATAGTGACCATGGTCACTTGCAAAATATTTAAGTTTGTATGATAAATTATATGTTCACTCCATTTATAAGAGATATTATTGATTGACAAGATTTATAATGAGTATCTAAAACCTAGGGAGAGCTTTATACAGTTAAAGGAGGTGAAGTGTGTAAAGTCACTTATTGATGCTTCACTGATTTTTATCACTTTGACTTTTAGAGAAAAATGACAGAATGATGACATTTAACAGATTTGGTAGAATTCAGCAATTTGTTATTTAGCAATTCCAATTCTGCTGCTTGGTGCCAAATGAGACAGATATTGAAGGACAAAGTTTAAAGGAAGGAGTAGACTTTGTCAGATGGTCAACAATCTTTTCTTCCCTCCTCAGCTTTGACTGAGATTGGAATAGAATAATTAAATTTTTAGTGAAGTAAGAATCTGAAATTGAGTGACTCTTTTTGGAGTAGAAAGGTTGAACACAGAAGGAGAATAAGAGTGAGAGAAAATAAATACAACTAATATAAAAAAGATATGAATACCAAAACAAATTTAATCATATCAGAACTATATATGAAAAAAAGATAGCCTTAGAAATACAAATACCCCATTCATCCACCTAAGTCCTTTCTGAACAGGTGCAGTGGGATATTTTACATTATCCTATGTAAATGTGAAAAAGATGGTGAACACAAAGTAGATAATGTTCCCAGAAGAAAGGTCACTTTGTAACTAAAGATTGTCTAAACTATTGTATCCATAAACTAAGGAAAACACTGGGCTTTTCAAACTAATGTAAGTACTAGTAACATGTTAGTTCAGTGACTGTCAATGGAGTAAATGGAATAAAATTGCCCTCCTTAGGGTTTTTGTCATGCTGTTCCTTTTGCCTGGAAATTTTTCTCCAAATATGTATATAGCTTTCCTTATCTTGATCACTGAAAGTCACCTTTCCAATTGGGGCTTCTGTAACCACCCCATTTAAAATGCTTAATCCTACACACATACACTCAACTTTCTAGATCCTCTCTGTATGTCTCCATTAACACTTATTTCTACCTAATACAGCATGTATTTTTCTTGTTTATTACCTTACATCTACTAAAATGTGAGGCCCAGGAAAGCAGGGGTTTATAACTATTTTGTTCTCTGCTAATCACCAGTACATAGATTAGTACCTACGAATGTTCAGTAAATACCTGCTGTATGCATCAAGAATGAATGAAGAATTTATTCTTTAGTCCAAAGGACTGAACAAAATCATGGAGAATAAACTGGAGGGTGGCAGATTAGACCCATTATATAAAGTATTCACTCCAATCTGTCTATGAGTAAGAAGCTGCTCAGACCATAACTATAATACTCCTGAAGTGATTGTATGAACAACTGACATGAATAATTTTAAGACTCAAAGATCAGATGAGAGGTTGAATTTGAGTTTTGTTTCCTTTAATTTTCAATGATTCAGAAAGGGATAAAAAGACATTCAAAGCACTACCAACAAACTACATTATTAACATGAAGAATCTCTTTCTCATTTGATCTTGGAGCCTGCTAATTTATTTCTGTTACTGTATCTAACTCAAAGGATTTGCTTCTGTGAAATTTGAAACCAACAGGTAGAGTGAAGACAATCTGGACTCTAGGAGTGGAAGTCAGGGACAATAAAAGGAGGAAGAGTGGAGCGCTTTCTCCACTATTTAAGAGGATAGAGTTTAGAACATAGACATTCGTTCTAACAGAGAAAAATGAAACTATTTTAAATGTCTTTATTTTTCTAAAACTTTGAAATGTGCATCTTTAGTTTTTAAATATTACTCTAAAATCTTACTGAGTCCGTGAAAGAGTTTGAGAAAATGAAATAATTTGAGCTCAGCAGTGCAACTTGAAACAGCAAGGCCCGCAGGTTTGTTCTGTCAAATCCCCTTACTACAATAGGTCTGCTAATTTACCTGAAAAATGTGCAACCTTGGACTTCCAGCCCATCTTAAGAGAGAAAAATTTGGATACAGCCCTTTATAAATCTTCCAGGCAATTAGTTCATCTATTTTTGCATAGCAGCTTTACCAGTTTGAAAAGGTATTGTGCACTATGCTTTCTTAAAACACACAAAAACAAAATATGAATTATATGCTGAATATTTCTAACATCCAGGAAGGTAAAACATCAATTTGTCTTTTCCATAAAACTATTTCATGTTATTCTCAGTTCTTCTCTCTCTTTCTTATTTTGTAGATATTTCTGTGGTTCGCCAACTAGGCCAAGAGTGAAACATTTCCTGGTTTATTATAAGAGCGTAGGCCTCATACCCTACATATTTTCGGGGAAGAAAACCTCTTTTGACAATAAAATAATGTTCATCATTAACTTGAGGCAAATGTTGTTTACATTGTATTAAAATGAACAGAGAAAGACTGTGCATAAAACATGGCAGGCATATTAAGACAAAAGTAAGTGCATTCACTTATAAGGTGAACTTTTTCACTTGAACCTTTATTTCTGACAATTAATGTCTCAGAGGTAAAACTTTAATGATATGCTAATAAAACATGCTTGTACAATATGTATTGTTACTATATCACTATTTCTTTCCAATAACATGACAGACATTGTGGATAGTGACTTTGCATAAATTACTTCTAATTCTCACAGCATCTCAACCAAATAGATATCACAATCTTGTTTTATAGATGAGGAAACTCAAGCTCAAAGAGGTTAATTTGGAGAAGGTCAGATAGCTAAGACAGAGGAATGACCAACATTTGTAACTAAGTCTTGTTGACTTCATTAGTCAGAATATTATGAGTAGTTACTGATGGTACTACTATATTTGGAGTCAAAGTGAGAGAAAGCAAAAAAAAGTGATGAAGAACCCTGAAATATTAACACATAAGTATACATTTACTTAGTAGTTATGATAAGAACTGAAAAAATACATATAAATTATGTGGACATTAAATAAAAGTAAAAGGTCTCTCAAGAAAAAAGGTCTCTTCTGATGATAGCCATGTATAAAAACCTAACGTTTCACAACTCAACTCAAATATTTATTTTTGGGATTGCTAATTGAAATTTTTCTTAATGTCTGAGCCAAAAAAAATAGGTATCATTAGAAACATGTTGAAATAGTTTACTAATTCATACTTATGTTTAAAACTTCAACTTATCAGTATAAATAAAGCAATATTTATTAGACCTGCCAGGTGAATGTAGGCACAACCATCTTCCATAGCTGATATAAAAGTGAAGGAGAAGTAGTTTCTGCTGCTACATGTAAAGAGCTTGGAAGTGATCACTCCAGTATATATGTTAATGTGTGTGTGTTTTCAAATCCCTTGAACACAGTCATGACTTGAATATCAATAATTTTTCTTAAACATGATTCTGTTGAACTTAAATGCTGGGTAAACCATAGTTTGATTAAGCAGTAAAATCTACTATTTAAGAGCAAAGGCTGCAGACAGATTTACTGGTTTCAAATAAAAGTCTTCCATGTCCTAGTTGTGTGACCTTGACTGAACTACTTAACTTCTCTGTGCTTTATTTTCTTCATCTGTACAGCATGATGGACGGTGTACATAGTACAGTGTAATGGTATCTGCCTTGTAGGGCTGCTGTGAGGATTTAAGTGAATTAAAACTTATAAGGTACCTAAAACAGTCCTGGACAATTAGAAAGAGCTAAATACATTTTTTGCTGCTTCAACTGCTCCTATAGTTATTGCTGTTACTGTTCCCATTGTCTAAAAATGTTGATTATTTAGCAGCTACATTTGTACTAGGAGCTCTCCTATAGTTTATATCTATTAACAAAAATATCTTGCTTTGGGAAGACAGATCCACACTGTTTTTTAACAGTCACTAATACCTCACTTAGCACAATTTTGAAGTTTTTTTTCAGCTAGAGACATATGCAAATATGTATCCTCATTGCTCAATTAAACCCAAAATGACTGACATTGCACATCAGCTCATCATATTTTTCCTGGTAGCATAGCAGAGGCACACTGTCAACTTTATGACAAGAATATGGCAGAGCTCTGCATCCTCCAGGAAATTTGCTATAACTACTTAAAATCCTTACACATAAAATTATCAAGATTCTCCAGGAGAAGAAAGTAAAACCTTTAACTATTATGCCTTCTACTCCCTGCTGTATCTTCACATCTTTGTGAGTCTTGATTTAGGATAAGTGCATCATTAATCTCTAACATATCAACCCAAGAGCACAATTAAAGTCAAAGAGAATAATTAGTGGCATTAAAGACATATATAGAGAAGCACACCCCAGAATTCATTCAACCACTCCATATGTTGCATAATTACACACGCCCACTAATTTGCACAGATCAGAACTTTTAACTCTGTTGAAAAAGCAAGGGTTGGCAAAATTTTGCTATAACAAGTCAGATAGTAAATATGTTCTGTTTTGTGGGCCATGTGATCTCAATCACAACTATTCAACTCTGTGACATGAGAGTAACCACAGACAATTCAGAAATGAATATGTTCATGTACAAATAAAATTGTATTATGGACACTGAAATTTTAATTACATCTGATTTTCATGTGTCACACGTACTATTCTTCTTAAAATATTTTCAACAATTTAAAAGTGCAAAACAATCCAATTCATAGAAAAACATGTGGCAGGCTTGATATGGCCACAGGCTATAGTTTTCTGACCCCTAACATAAAGGACTCAGAATATTTTAAAGTTCATAAGTTAACCTAGGTACTGCCAACATGGCCTAGAAGATTAACTAGTAATATAAAATATCTCAACATGTCTCAGGGCATGGATTATAGTACTGGTTTTATTTTTATGATTTATTTATTCAGGATTCTTACACTGACATCAGAAATCATGGGTTATAATTTCACAACCACCACTTATTAGTTTGATAGCCTTGAGTGAAAGTATAACCTCTGGGAATCTCTGTTCCCCAAAAAACAGAATATGGCAGATGGAGTATATTGGTACAGCTAAACTATCACTGTGCATCAAGATCATTTATGGAGAGGTCAAAGTCTAACACAAAGAGATGTGGCCTCTATAGGTCATTCCAACGTATAGCAAGGGTTGAAAATATTAAGTTGATATCCAGATCTCTTTCTGCTCAGTAAGTCTATGGATTTATATTCACATTGACACAATCCTCAACAATGATGAATTATTTCACAGAATAATAAGTTATTAGGAGAAAGCCTTTGCAAAAAATTCAGAACTATTTATCTTTCTTTGTGATGGCAAAAAAAAAATCAGTTCTGTTAACTTACATGTGAGGAGAAACAGACAAAACAAGCAAATCAAAACAAAGAAGCAAAACATACTTATTTTCCATTTCAATAACTAGACCATAGAAATTCCAGAAAAGATGAAAAGCACAAGAATCTAAAAAATCTATTCTTTTCTTAAAGTTTCTCTGAAGCCCTCATTTCTTTACTGTAGGGTATTTTGTAGTTGAACAATTGTAACATTGTAAGTCTGTTTCCAACTGCATTATTCTAAAGACAGTTCTTACAAATATGCAAAACTAAATAATGTACAATTTCACAGTATGGTTCATTCGCTCCTAACTTGCAATACTTTCCATTGTCAATATATTGTCTATATATTGTATACATACTCATCTGCTTGATTCCACAGTCAACTGTCAACTTCACAAAATGGTTATCAGAAAATTCAGATGATCAAGAAAGCTTAGTGTTTTAGACTTCTTGAAGTAATGTGGAAACATACACACACACACAAACAAGACACACACACCTATTTTGATGGAGCTGCAGTAATGTCACAACATTTAGAAGCTAGGGAAGGAATGTTTAGGATTTTATGATCTGAGCTGAGGGATTTTAAGATAGGTCTTTCAAAGCGCAAAATCTGTTGAAGTTGGATATAGTTTATAAATTAATAACTTTGAGCACACTGAGGAATGGGTCTTAGGGAGTTTTCACAGGTAAACTGTCAGTCTTGGTTAGATATTAAAGTTGGTTCACAGTCTTGTCTTAAGAAATATTCCTATGAACAAATATTTAAGTTGTTCTTGCTTAGTTCCAGTCTTGTTTGACACAGGGACATGTGAATAGCACCCATATTACTTAACACAGGGAGAGAAAAGCAAATTTATATGAATTCTCACTGACTGCTTTGGTTATGTTTTAGGCTGAGCTGGGAGATAGAGTATGTTATGAGGATATGTCAATACAGATCAACACCACTGATGAGTCAGGATTACTGCTATAGGTAGAAAAATGACCCCCTGCCCAGTGTCCTTTTCTTTACCTTTAGAACTGCGAGTAAGTTAAGACTACATGGAAAAGGGGAAATTTAAGGAATAAAGATGGATTTAAAGCTATCAATTAACAGATCTTAAGAGAACTTTTCTGGATTATCTAGGTGGGCACAATATAATAAAAAAATCATTAAAATTAAAGAAGGAGAGAGAAGACTTCACCATGACAGTGTGAGGAGCTCTAGGAGCCACTCCCCAGTGAAACTAGTGAAAATTATCTTTAAAAAAATACCTCTTTGAGGAGCAATATCAGACGTTTAACAATGTGGAGTGGGGGAAATAGATGTCACTAAAATAACCCAGCCCTGAACTGGGTGGAGGGAGACCACCAATTGCCAAAGTTGCTACAAGATATTATTTAGAATGTCTAGTTTACCCCAAAAAGTATGAAGCAAGCAAAGAAACTGGGAAGTCTGACACAGACAAGGAACATATAAGCAGGCAATAGAAAATGTGTGAGAGCAACCAGATGTCACATTTAACAGGAAAGGATGTCAAGATAGCCATTATAATTATGTTCACAGAAAGAAGAGAGCCATGCTTAAAAAAGTAAAGGAAACTATGAAGACAATGTCACACTAAATATAGAATATGAAGACAGATAGAAATTATATAGAAGAAAAACATGAAAATTCTGGAATTCACAAGTACAATAATTGAAATATATACTAGATGACCTCAACACTAGACTTGAATTGACAGAAGAGAGAGTTAACAAACTTGAAGATAGATTAATAGAGAGTGATCACTGAAGAACAAAGACAAAATATAATAAAGAAAAATGACAAGCCCCTAAGGAAAAGTGGGAAACCCATTAAGTGTATCAACACCCATGTAATGGTGGGACCAGAGAGAGGGAAGAGAATGAAAAGGGAAAAAAAAAATATTCAGAGGTATAATGTCTTGAAAACCTCACAGTCTTATTTAGAAAACAACTGCACACCCAGGAAGTTCAGTGAATTCCAAATAGGAAAATGCAAAAATCCACAAACAGATATATCGTAGTAAAAATGCTCAAAGTCAAAGGAGAAAGTTTTGAAAGCAGCAAGAGAAAACTCCTCACTTACACAGGGACCTCAACAAGATCAATAGCTGATTTCTCAGAAAAATAAGGTAGGCTGAAGGTCATGGGAAATCAAATATAAAGTGTTCAAAGGAAAAAATGGATCATATATCAAGCAAAGCCAATTTTCAAAAATGAAAGTGAACTAAAGACTTTCCTAGATAAATAAAAACTGAATTTATTGCTAGTAGGCCCACCTTACAAGAAACACTAAAGGAAGTTCTTCAGGATGCAAACAAGTGACCCCAAATAGTAATTTAAATCCACCTGGAAAAAAATGAGCTCCAGTAAAGGTAATTAAGTGATTATAAAAGACAGTGTAAATGTATATTTTCTCCTTCTTTCTCCTAACTGATTTACAAAACAATTTTATAATACAATATGTACATAATGTATTATTGGGCCTATAACATAGAAATGTGATATATTTGTATTACATTGACCAATAACAGCATAAAAGAGGTGGTTGAGAGAAAAAACATATGGGCCAAAATAAATAAGTATAGATGGTAAAGTAATAATTAAAGCAATGTATCACTGTGTTTGTAACATCAGTATGTACAACATATATACAATGACAATACCACAAAAGAAGGAACAGAGAATAGGGTTACACTTTAGTCAGCTCAGGCTGCTATAATAAAATACCAAAGACTGGGTGGTACATATAACAGACATTTATTTCTCACAGCTGAGACTAGAAGTCAGTGATCAGGGTGCCAGTATGGTTGGGTTTTGGTGAGGGCCTTCTTCCTGGCTTGTCACCTTCTCTCCATGCTCTTAGATGATGGAGAGAGCAAGAGTCTTTTCCTCTTTTTATAACACTAATCCTACTGTGACGTACCACCCTTAAAACATTAAGGCTTAAGACATCATCTAAGCCTAATTACCTCCCAAGATTCCACCTCTTAATACATAGGGGATTAAGACATCAATATATGAATTTTAAAGGGGACTGTAACATTTAGTCTATAACAAGTTATATAGAAGTAATATTTCTGAAGTAATATTTCTGTATCTCACTAGAATTAAGTTAGAATATATCTGAAACTGATTCGAATAAGTCAAGGTATCTATGGTAATCCCTAAAGAAGCCACTTAAAAAAAAGCACACTCAAAAGACATGGTGAAAAAAAGTTAAAGGAATTTAAATGTTTTATGAGAAGACATTCACTCAATGCAAAATAAATTAGTAGAGGAACAAAAAAGACACGAGAAGCATTGATAAAAGACCAAAATTTCCTTGAACATGGATGTGAAGATCTTTAACAAAATGCTACCAAACTTAGTGTAGCAACATACAAAAAAATATTATATACCATGGCCAAGTGGGATTTATCCCAGGAATACTGGGTCACATGGAAAAGTGAATTAGTGTATCAACATAACTCAACAACAAAAAAATCACACAATCATCTCAATAGACAGAGAAAATATTTTACAAATTCATAATAAAATACCCAACTAGGAATAGAAGGGAACTTCCTCAAACTGATAATGGCTGTATATGACTAACAGCTAACATCATACTTAGTATTAAAGCAGGATGCTTTCCCCCTAAGATCAAGAACAGAGGAGGATATCTACTCCCACCACTTCTATTCATCATAGTGTTACCAGCTGAGATGCTGTTTTTCCCAGGATCGGGTCTTGGAGGCAAGGAAAAATGAAGCCAACAGACAAGAGTACAGAGCAACCAGCAAAGCTTTAAATGAGGAGTGAAAAGAGATGAAATCCTGCTAATCAGGAGGTGCTCCAAGAGAGGAGGCTATTTGGGTGGCGGTGCCTAGGGGATTATAAGCACTGGAAAGGAGGAAGCCCATGCCTAGGACATGTTGCTAGGGCTAGGCTGGAATCAGAAACCCCCTTTGTTTCTCTGTTCTAGGGAGTGGTTTCTTACACATCCTGCTTAGCTGGCTGACCACAATGTCTAATGTCAGTATCATACTTGGCCAATCTCCACCAAGGCAACATGTCCTGTAATACCTATTCCACTGGCTACCTCCTGCCTCAATAATATTGGAGGTTCTAGTCAAGACAATCAGGGAAGAGAGCTAAAAGACATCCCAATTCAAAGGAAGAAGTAAACTTACTGCTGTTCTCAGATAACATGATCTTTTACATAGGAAATCAGAAGGAATCCACTAACAACTGCCAGAACTAATAAGTGAGTTCAGCAAGGCAGCAGGATACATAGTTAATATACAAGTATCAATCATATTCCATATATTTGCAATGAACAATTCAAGAGTGAAACTGAGAAATAATTCCTTGCAATAGACTCAAAAAGAATAAAATTTTAGGAATAAATTTAACAAAAATAAAAAAATCTATACCCTGGAAATTGCAAAATATTGTTGAAAGAAATTAAAGACAATATAAGTAAATAGAAAGACATCCCGTATTTAGGGACTAGAAGACTTAATAGTAAGATGATAATACTATCCAAATTTATAAACAGATTCAAGGCACTCTCTCTCAGAATTCAAGCTGACTTCTTTGTAGAAAATGATATATCCCTGGACTTTCAGTCCATCTTAACACAGAAAAATTTGGATATAGTACATCACAAATCTTACAGACCATTAGTTCATTTAATTTTCATAGTTTTTCCAGTTTGAAACTAAATTTTTGCACTATGGTTTTGTAAAACACACAAAAACATGATATGAGTTAGAAACTTGACATTTTTAACAATCAGGAAAATAAACCATTAATTAATCTTTTCCAAAAACTATTTCATATTAGGCTCAGTCCTCTATTCATTATTTCATGGATCTTACTGTGGTTTTCCAACTAGGGAGAGTGAAACGCATTATAAGCATACAGCCAAGGGACCCAGATTAGCCAAAACAATCTTGAAATTCAAGCAAAAAACTAACTCAAGATGGAAAAAGACCTAAGTGTAAAAAAAACGATAAAATTCTTAGAAACATGAGGGAAAATCTTTGTGAGCTCTATGACAAAGGATTAATGGATATGATGCCAAAAGAAGCAACAAAAGAAAAAAAAAATTTGAACTTAAAAACTTTTCAGCTTCAAAGGACACCATCAAAAAAGTGAAAACCCACAAAGTGGAAGAAAGTACTAGCAAGTCATACATTTGATAAGGGACATCTCTCCAGAATTTATAAAAAGAAATTCTTTCAATTCAACAATAAAAAGACAAATAAAGGACTTCTGGGAATATGGCGTCGTGAACGGACTAGCAGAAAAATTCCTCCCAACATTATATTTATTCACGAAAATACAGCAAATACAACTATCCCTAAAAGAGAGACCAGAATACACAGGAAAGTGCACAGCGTACAGCTACACCTGTGAGAACTTGGCAGCTGGTGAGGCAGACGGGCGGCGATCCGGTGGGACCGAGCGCTCCCCCCCCC
>JAQQAC010008350.1:35265261-35291087 GCA_029783875.1 Phataginus tricuspis | reverse complement strand
AAAAAAAAAGACAAATAAATCAATTTAGAAAGGATTAGATAGACATTTATTTGGAGAAGATATAAAGAATTGCCAATAAGATGTGAAAACATGATTAATGTCATTAGTCATTGGAAAAATGCAAATGAAACCACAATGAGATACAACTTCACAACCACTAGGATGGCCAAAATCAAAAAGACAGATAATCACAAGGGTTGACAAAGATGTAGAAAAGTGGAATCCATAAGCTGTGGGTGGGGATATAAAACAGGGCAGTCACTTTAGAAAATAATCTTTCAGTTCCTCAAATGATTAAACACTGAGTTACCCTGAGACCCAGCAATTCCATTTCAAAAACATGTACACCCAAAATAATTAAAGACAGATATTCAAATAAGTATTTGTACATGAATGTTCATTGCACAGCAACATTATTCCCATTAGCCAAAACATAGAAACAACCCAAATGCCCATCAACAGGTGAATGGGTAAACCAAATTCAGTATCCATAAAGTGGAAACTATTTCCATAAAAGTAGTGAAGTACCAAGACATGCTGCAACATAGATAAGCCTAGAAAATATTAAATGGGGTGAAAGAAACTAATCACAAAGACCATGTAGTATATGATTTTATTTATGCAAATTGTACAGAATAGGGAAATCTGTATAGGCAGAGAGTGGTTTATTGATTGCTTAGTGACAGGAGGACGGGAGAATGGGAGATAATAGCTAAAGAATAAGTTTCTTTTTGAGGTAATGAAAATGTTCTTAAATTCACTGTGGTGATGGTTGCACATATTGGTGAATATATTCCAAACCACTAAATTGTATACTTTAAATGAGTAAAATATTTGGTCTGTGAATTCTATCTCAGTAAAACAAACAAACAAAAGCCAAAGAAGGAGAAGTAGAGGCAGAGGCAGAGGCAGATAAGATGCAATGACAGAAGGAACACCAGGGAGATGCAGTGTAAGAAGGACTCAAGTTGCTCTCACTGGCTTTGAAATATGAGGAATGGGACCATGAGCCAAAGAATGTGGAAAACCTCCAGTGCCTGGAAAAATCAAGGACATGGATTCTTTGCTAGAGCCTCCAGAATGAAATATAGCCCTGCCATCTTTGTGTTTCACCAGGGAGAATGGCCTTGGACTTCTGACCTACAGAATTGTAAGACAATAAATTTGTTTGTATTGTTTAAGCCATTCAGATTGTGCTAATTTGTTATAGCAGCCATAGAAAAGTAATACAGATTAACTGTGAGGGTCATTTTAATATGCTAACTTGGATAAGCTACAGTCACAAGTTATTCAATAAAACATTTCGTGTTGCTATTTGTAGAACTGTTCACAGTTGGTAATCAGTTGACTTTGAGTACTGGAGAACATCCTGGACAATCTAACTGAAAATGACTCAATCCATTAAAAATAGAGAGAAAGTTTTCCTGAAGAAGGAATTTCACCCATGGACAACTTCAGCCTGCCTACAGATTTTTGGATTTACCCAGTCAGCTCCTGTAATCACATTATCCAATTTCCTATTTTCAATCGTTTGCATCTACTGATTCTGTTTCTCTGGTCCAACCTCAGTTCCTACAGTCATATAGATGAAGTGTTTGGTGGTGGCCGTTCCAACATCTCTTTGTGTCAAATTGGTTGGATGATTATTTGTTGGAACTTTTCATAGGACTACAGCTGCATAGCCTTTATAATAATTACTAAGTAGTAGCTCTGTCTCTGGCCATCACACATTTGAACATTGTAACCCATAAATATGCTAAGAGAAGGAATATGATCAGACCTGCAGTTCATAAGACAGGAGCCATCAAAATCTAAATTAAAGCAAGAGAACAAACCTCCTCCTTTATTTGATGTGTTCCTAAACCAAATTTAATTAAATTAATTTAACTGTGTATTAATCAGATTATCTACTTTCACTTCTTTATTACATGGATTTTTTTTTTGTTATATTAAACCAACCTGAGATATATAAAGATATCAGCACAATATTCTTCCTCTAAGGCCAGTGATATATCTAAGTAGCTTTATTTTGAACCACTGCCTGTCCAATTTAACGGTTCTCTTTTAAAGTAACATTATCTAGTTCTACTCCATTAACCATAACATTCAGAATATTGCTTACTAAAGTATAAAATGAGGGGAAAAAATAAGATTCCCTTTCAGTCGTTAAAATTTTCAAACGTAACTTCCAATCTTTCTCTTCCTTGATTTAAATTATCTAAGCATCTCTTTTGATAAGACAGGAAAATGGGAGACCAAACAAACATTGGGTAAAACCATTGACCCTCAGTGAAATCAGGGATCCAACAGATTACAGGTCTCTTAAACATAGCAGCTAATAGGCATATATGCCTCTAATCCAGTAACAGTCATTGTGACTGGCCAGTGATTTGTTTTCAGCCAAAATACTGCATATTTTGGTGCCAAATATTATTTGAATGATTTTCTGCATTTCATCAAAAGTGGTCCAACATTACAAAATGTAAATCCCCATATTGGGAGAAAAGAATCAAGTGAATATTTTTATCAGTATCAAACTCACAGCACTTTGGCAAGGAAAAGCTTAAATCCATCACTATAATAAGAAAATACTGACCAAACATACTCAAAATCTATCATGGAGGACAGTGATATGAAACTTACTGGAGATGCTCAAAAGGATTCTAAGATTTCAGTTCTTATCCAGGTCTCTTCCTTATAGTTTTACCAGGACTATGCTGGTAAGTGATGGGACATTCATCAAAGACAACATCAGCAATTTTAGTCAAATTTTCCACAAATGCCAGCTGATTAAAATGGCCAGTTTTTCCTTGCTATAGTGAAAGATTTCATTAACATTTTTTTGAAAGCTTCTGTTTGAGACTCTCTGGGGCCAACATGTGGCCATCCTGAAAATGCCAGAGATTATTCGCATGCAATTTGCAAGGATTTTTTTTTCTGATACCGCTTTCTGACATTGGAATAAAAAGTGGCATTTTATAATACCCATTTTAGACCTTTATGAACACTAGGATCTTAGTGAGGACTGCCCATCTGAAAAAATCACCAGCCAGGACATTAATTTAAACCTCCATATGATCTGTTTTTGTGTGGGTTTTACTTTTGTATCACCCACCTGTTTAGGAAGGTTTAGAGGATATAAGAGTATGTTAACCTATTGGCAATTTTCACTTATATTCCTGTGTAAGATTATTTCCAAGCATTCCAAAATCAAGGGCTACTCTAAAAGCATACCTGCTATCAGTATATAGTAACCTCCTTATCAATTTTGGTGAACAATGAAATCTGCCACCTGGTCAGATTTTTCCCTTGTAGGGGGTCATGTACTAGGGTGAGTTGAAATCTGTTAGGCATATGCTCTGATAGTCTACTTTGTCAATCTTAAACTGAGCCAGCAACAAGCCAGACTCAATCTGGACTTTTTTTTTATAAGAGTTTCCAATAAGTCTGTTCAGAGCAGGGCAGTTTTTCAAATAAATGTTAGGAAGCTGAACTTTTCATTGTTCAAGTAATGGAAGAAGACTAGCAGGATTTAAAGTATTATAAATGGAAATTTATGAAGAGATAATAAAGGATTTATGGAATATAAGCCTATTTTTGAGAAATATTATGTAGTTTCTGTGAGCCAAAAAAGATTCTATATCACTAAGGACTGTCTAGTTTAAGGAAGACTTTAAAATAAGGCAGCATAGGGTCATACTAGTTTAGATGTAGTGCAGTTACATTGAGGAAAGGTGGGTAAATTCTTGCCACTGGTTCCAAAGAAAGGCTCAAGTAATCAGTTGGTCCCTGATGATTCCCATGAAGTTAAGTCATAATACCAAGGGCATCTCCAGGTCACTCTACCAATAGGAAGATAGGTCTATGACTATAAGGTAGATTCAAGGTTGGGAGTTGTTGAAGTGTTAATTTCAAACTGCATAATCTCTGGTCATTTCCAAATTCCTAAAGAATTCTGGTTACTAAGGACTTGACTAAGTCAAATAGAGTAATGACAATTTCAGAAAAGTTGGGAACCCACTCCCCGTAGGAACCACTGGGATTAAAAAATATTCTTAATTATCTTTAAGTGACCAGGTGTCTTTGAATTATTTGTAATCTTTCAGAAATGAGGTAAATATCTACTTTGGTTAAATCATGTCCTTGTGTATAAAAATATAACTTTCCTTTGGAAACTTTAGATCCTTTCAGAGCTCAAACAATAAGTAAATAAATATTATCAGTGTGCTCACCCCATGATTAGAACATTACGTTAAATCAACCCCATAAGGACAGTTAAATTTCTTAAGAACTTGAATAATTCTTTAGAGGGAATTCTTCAGGAATCCAGATACCCTATTTATGTTCCCAGGCAAACAAATATTGACTGTTTACCTGAAGGACACTACAGAGAAACAGATCCAGATAACACAGATCTACAACTATAATGCATCACAGAGGAGAAAATAGTATTTGTATTCAATACCACCAGGAAATGTACAATGACTATTTAATTACATCCCTGAGGTGCTCAATATATCAATATCCTCTCCAGATGGGTTTCTTGACTAAGAGGATAATATTATTACACATAGAGGTGTAGTGTAGTATATGATGACCCCCATCCCACAAGGCATTCAAATATTGGTTTTTGTCTTTCTTTAATTCTAGTCTTACAGGATGTAGTGTAAGCTTGCATAAAGTTGTAGCTGCATCCATCTTAACCTTTGTGCATTCAATTGATTTCCACTGATTATGCCAATATCAGTAGGAATTTGGGTTCAAACAGAATTCACACTTTGTGGAGATCTTCAGTTTGGGCCTTAGACACATAGATGTTAAGTCAAGTCAATGTCCAAAATAGCTATGGCCTGATTATGAATAGAGGTGTGTTGGAATTAAAAAATAAAAGTGCATCAAGAGAGCATTGAATCTGGAAATTCAATTACACAGGGGAACTCGTCCTTTAAGTTGGCAAGTGTGATGTTACAAAGGAGGAAAGAATGTCCTTCAATTATAAGGTCTGAAGATGATGTTTCATCTTTAGCTGAGAAAGCAGGGGAGACCTGAGCATTATGAGAGATACCTGCGACTTGATTAGGTTTTTGACTCTGAAAAAGAAGTCGTGTTTGGTTAAAGGATATAAGGTAAATATTGTGGTTCTCAAGTCAATTCATTTTCAAGTTTTCTCTTTAAACATTTATGTGAAATTTCTTATTGTTAATTTAAGTGTAAAATAGTAACTTAAGTACTTGCTTCCCCCTTGAGCACCATCATTGACCTTTCTTTTTTCATTCACTGTCTCAGCTAGTATGAAAGAATTGTTTTTTCACTGTATGTTCTGTTTATCATATATGCACTTGTTTTTATTCAGTCTCCCTCACCCTAATAAGCAATAACTGGCACTGGAGCATCTAATTATTCTACGGAAAGGCCAGCAACTTATTTTCTGGATTTTTGTATGTTTTTGCCCCAAGGCTCTTTCAAAATATCCACAAAGGTGTTACAGATCTGGAAATAGGGCTAGTTCTTGTTGCAATATTTGCTCAGTATTATATTCTCTATTTCTGCCTCATGACTATTCATAAAAAGAAAGAAGTTGAGTTCACATGCTTTAGGACCTACTGCTTAATGCTATGAAAGCCTATTTCTGAAATTTCCAACAAGTCATTCTTTGCCTGTAAAAATAAATTAAGACTCCAATCTATTTTCATAGTAAAGACTTTGGTGATAGCCTCCAAAATATCTTAACTAACATATACAATTTTTCTAAACTTCTCTGGCTTTCAGTGCAGTGGGTGGACTGGTTGGGCAGGAAGATTCTCTCACAAAAGCCTCAGAGACTTCCCACTCTGCCTTTTCCAACAGTTGCTTGCACTTGGCGTTTCCACTACCTTCAGAAAAACTTAATATCAAGTATGGAATTCTATATCCTCCTAGAACTGTTCTAAATTTCTCTGCAAAGTTTGTTCTTTTATGTCTAGGTGTTGGAAAACTCTTTACAAGAGTGAGAGTAAGGTTTAAAATAAGCCATAAAAAGCTTGCTCTAATCTGAAGGAGGTTTGACTTAAAAGGCAATTGAGATATGCGGGTATCTTGTAGAGCAACAGGGAAAGAAGTGGGTCAGAAGGTGCGGGTTAGAGCAGAGCACAATGTAGGATTATAATAGAGTGAAATAAATAGCAGAATAAAGCCTGAAAGTTTGAGTTGTGACTTAGGGAACTGAAAGAGAAAGATAGTTTTATATTGTTCATATTTCATTTGACTTGACTACAAAATCTTTTACAGAAGCAATTTGGAATCTGAATTTCTTTGGAAGCTTTCTACTAGCAATCAAAAACATAATAAATGTTGGATGTTTGGAATTGTATTCCCTTTTTTATTCTAAGTGCCTTCTTAAAGGAATGGTTTTGTTTATATTAGAAGCTCCTTCAAAGTATCTACTATAATTTTAAATTATCCTAATTTTAAAATATCCTAGTAATCTAGGAGATAAGTACATAATTATACTTACAGTGTGAACACATGAAGGAAGCTGAAGTCTGTCCCAGAGAAAGCCTGGACTTGGATGGAGACAAACCCAGTAAATTCTGACAACAGGTCCCATGCACATGCATACCTTGCGCCCTCCTCTAATTGGTTAGCTGTCACTAATCAAAGACCTGAAAAATGTATAATTCTTCTGATGTTCAGGAGTTAAGAGGTTCCTTCTTACACCAAAATCTTACAGACAAATTTAAACAAGGTGGTGGCAAATTTGAATAAGGTTTTGATAGATGGCCTAATTAGAACTTTGCCCGCAACACTTGTCGGATATGGCTTTCTGCATGCTTCAGCTCTTGAGGTGAGTTTGCAGATGGACTTATCAGGTCTTTGTACAATTCCTTCTCTAAGAACTTGTTCATTTAAACTTAGAATATAACAAAGGTCAAAAGGCATTATTTTTTTTAAGCCATAGGAGTGTGTTGTGAGTGAAAGGCAGCTTTCTACCAAATAAGAATTTCAAACCTGGACATACACTCAAATAATACAAAAAACAAAAACAAAAATAAAAACCATACCTCATGAGTACAAGTTAAAATAAGCTAAGCATTTTGGAGCTTAGGACCTTGAAGAGAAAGGAACTGGTGACCATTCCCAATGTAGAACTCACTTCAGAGTAACAGGAGGAGAGAACCCTGAGGAGAGGCTCAGGGGACCTTTGGGAGAACACTGTTTTGGGTTGAGAATCTTGATCTGTGTTAGTGAGAAGTTTTCAACTGATCTGCGAAAATTCCAGCATTCCTAACTGCTAAATTCAAAGACAAAAAAAAGAAAAAAAACACCCTGAAAACACTTATCAGACAAAACTAACCTTTAATGACTTACTGCAGTAAAGGAGAACATCCATTTTAACAGTCAACATTGTCTCAGAAAGTGAAAGTTAAATTCTTAGGGCCTGGACTGAACTATTTTAAGATGGGTCTTTCATATGAAGGAACTGGATGGGATTGACAGAATATGACACAAGGTGAATTGAGTCTTGATGAGTGCGCTGCTAGTACTGATAACAAACCACTGCAGTTGGTTTCTCTTATCTTCCAGGAGCAAGTATGTCTTGGAGAAAGTAGCTAAATTATTTTTGCTTACTATCAGTATTGTTTAACCTAGAAATAGGTAAATTTGCCTAAACCCATTTTTTTGTTAATTCAAGGACAGGAATTTATGTCACTTTCAGTTCCATACATAAAGCTCTGATGTTCTCAACATAGCAAATTTATTTCTCCCACTGTTAATTTATTTTTACCAGTTATTCATCAAGGACAGGTGTTGGTGACCACCTTGGACTTTGCACAGGCACAGAGAACTTAAAGATTTTAGCCCAACTCAGCTTGATTCTGTATTCTACACTTCGTTGCTTAAGAAACTAACCTAACCTTTATAGTCAGCATATAGAATAGATTTACACTAGAACAATGGGATTCCATTTTGTTTTAAAGACTCCGTCTGGTTGTTTACTTCTTCTTGACCATTTTCCCGCCACAGCTTCCCGCCAAGTGTTCTCAATCAGGTCAGTTGCTTACATCACAGACAACTGCGCATGTGCACAATTCGGTGTGTGATTGGACCTTGTAGGTCACCTCATTATCATAATAGGCAACCAACCAGAAGAAACCACTCCCTACCACGCCCCTTCAAATGTCTTATATTCCCTGCCCTCTTTGCAAATAAACGAAGCCTTGACAATTTGCTTGGCCTCCGTCTCTCTCTTTCTGTCCCATCTTTCAGGTACAGGGATCCTCCTCGAGACCCGCTAATAACCAGCCCCACGGGCCGAGGCAGACAGGTTGTCTTTTCAGTAGTTACCCAATATTACATTCCTTCCATCAATTACAATCTCCCCATGGCTTGGATTTTTTGAAAAGTTTCTTAATAATAAAATTTGGGATTCGAAGAACATTTATCCTATCAGCTGTCAGTCTTGCCTCCACAAAGTAAAACCAGACAAAATAAAAAGTAAAGCCCAATTCACAATCAATGTAGATACAGCATAAATGTTTATCCAGATCTTTTGTCTCATCTCTGTATTTCAAGTAAATACAATTTCATAAGTCCTTTTGAAGAGAACTATGGATTAACCTCATCAGGAGGGAAGAGAAAGCTGTCTTGCGTGAGGAAGCTGTCTTACGTGCCTAAGTACCATGATGCCTACTCTCCACAAGTCATTTACATTTCTTAATACCCCGAAATATAAATATCATCACCATTGCTATTGGGTAGTTGAGAAACAGAGACTGACAGTGGTTAAAAACCTTCCTTAGGCAACATAACTAATAAGTAACATGGTCAAATATCAGAAGGCTCTGCTCTTTGCACTACGCTACTATTCCTTATTTGGCACCACCTTCCATTGACCCTCACCTGTGTAAAGACTGTTATCAACATCATCATCATTTACTCGCTCACCTCTCAGAGTTATTCCTTAGGAAATTCTCTTTTTAATGAGTTGGGGCAGTTTCTCTCCACTTCTTACTTGAGGATCAGAATCTCATCGACTTCAGAATAATTTACCATTTCTTTGTATTTGGGGTAGAGGTAAGGATTAAGATTTACTTTGGGGAAAATATGAGGAGGGAAACTTTCAAGTCGAGACCCAAGTCAGATCCAGCATGTTCCAGGGAAGGCTTTTTTTTCCTTTTTTTTTCCAATGAATAGACTTTTTAAAACCTGTAATTGGTTTGCAGGAAAAAATGAGTGAAAAGTACAGAAATTTTCCATATATTCCCTCACCCCTCCCCTATTATTAGCATCTTGCTTTAGTGTGGTACAACTGTTAAATGGATGAGCCAATATTGATACACTATTGTTAACTGAATTCCATGGTTTATATAGGGTTCATTTTTGGTGTTGACATTCCATGGGTTTTGAAAAATGTTTAATAACATGTATGTATCAGATTATCATGAAGAATAGCTTCATTGCCCTAAAATGTCCCTGTGCTCTGCCAATTCATCCTGCCCTCTCTTCCAGGAATGCCTGGCAACCACTGATCTATGTATAGTCTCCATAATTTTACCTTTTCTAGATGTCTTTTAGTTGGAATCATACACTATGTATCCTTTTTAGATGAACTTCTTTCACTTAGTAATATGCATTTAAGATTCCTCCATGTCTTTTCACAGCTCCATAGCTCATTTCTGTTTGGCACAGAACAATATTTCATTGTCTGCATGTACCAGAGGTGTGTTTATCCATCACCTACTGAAGGACTGCTAAATCTTAGGTGCTTCCAAGTTTTGGCAATTAAAACTAAAGCTGCTATAAACATTTCTGTGCAGGCTTTTGTGTCATAAATTTTCAATTCATGTGGGTAAATGCCAAAGAGTACAATTGCTGGATTATTTCATATCTTATCATTAGGTTTGTCAGTGCTTTGGATTTTAGCCATTCTAAATAGGTGTGTAGTATTATCTCATTGCTTTTAATTTTTAATTCCCTAATTTACATATTATGTGGGGCATCTTTTCATGTTTACTTGCCATCTGCATATTTTCTTTGGTGAGGTATTAATTTAAATCTTTCGCCCAATGCTATGGCTTAATGTTTGTTTTCTTATTGTTTTAAGGGTATTTTTTCCAAAGGATTCCTAGCATCACAAAAGCAAATAAGCAACCTAGCTTTCAGAAGCAGATAAACCCATTTTTTGCAATGGACTTAAGTTTCTGTTATGGAGGCTTCCACTTCTAAAACACTGTCTTGAATAACACATTGCATTGCCAGCCACATGGCCAGATGAAGGGCCAGGCCACCTCCCTCAACTGAGGCTTCTTTGTTTTGATGACGCCTGATTTCTATACCTGACCTTTAGAGCCACTGGTTTTCTCTCTTACCCCACATTGAATTCCCACTCTTATGTTTAAATTTACCAATGAAGAGTGAGCCCACAAAACCCTAGGCCCCCAACCTCAACCCAAAAAAAGCAGAAACCGAGGCCCAAGGGCTTCCTCTCTACCTGCGACTTCACTGTGTGGTGCTAGGTGAGTTGTTTAACTTTCAGGACTTGTAAGTGATACGCTTCTTTTTTTTTTCAGTTTCCTAATGCTGTGCTGAAGTGCATCTTGCAGTCATAAGGGCCACAGAGCAGGTCCAGCCCCAACCTTGCTATTGATGAGCTGAATTACAGCACATCAGGTCCTAGGCTGATCTTGTGCATGTAAGTGGTTCTCAACTCTATTTCACAAGGACTGCTCCTATTCTTCTTCCTGTACATTTTCTCCCATGGATTCCATATTTGGAAAATTTTGTACATAAAATAAACAGCACTTGCTAGGAGATTTCTCACATTTAAAATTAATCATGTTTGTACTTAATTACAGGTTTTTAAATTAAAATTGGATACACAGTTTAAAAAATAATTCAACTCTAACCAAAACAATTAATTAATACAATACCACTTTGGGAAAATAGTTTCTAAAGTTTATATATAATAACTGGAACAATTCTGAACACGTACTAGTCCCTAGAGTTTCAAGAACTCTGGCTTGGAAAAATTGATGCAATAGTCCTGAGCCTCCTAAAAAATGTCTTAGCTGTTATAAATAAGCATTTCTTTTTCACTTTTTTTAAGATAATATATTCTTTTGATCCACAGATATGCTTTCTATGGAATGATTTGAGCCATTCTTTTTATCAACACAGATAGTGTTCTAATTTAGATTTCATCTCCAATATTTCATTAACAATGATTCTAGCTAATATTAACTGAATAATTATTGTTTTCCATGCAATGGGATCAGTACTTTACATGTGCTTTGTCATTTGCTCCTCCCAACAACTTGAGAGGTAGGTATTATGGTCCCCATTTTATAGATGGATATATTTAAGAATTATTAATAAGATTAGTTCAGAGCCCAGATCTGACTTTAACACTGGCAGTAGTCAGCTTCTCTTGCAGTTATTAATGTGCACTCCTGCCCTAGTAGCTTATATAACATATGCATTACACCACTGTTCTGTTCAAAACCTTAGAGGCAGTTCCCTTTTTCCCTAACGTATCAAACTCTCTAAACTATAAAAAGGGGTTGTAAGAATTTACCCCAATCTAACTGTTGATTTTAATGCCCTAGGTCTATGACAGAGGTAGAGGGAAAGTTTTATAGGAGCAGAGAAAGTGATTAAAGCCTTTTAGGCTAGAGTATGTGACATTTGACCTGGATCATAAAAAAATGGATTCGTTTTTGCCAGCAAGCATGATAGAGAAATAATACAAGGCAAAAACAAAAAACAAACAAAAAAACTACATTACTACTCATTAAGAAGTTATTACCTACCACACATAGACAGATAAGTATTGATATAGTGATGTATTATAGTGATATATATCACTATCAGAAGCACATCCCTAATAATAAAAAAGATTATGCAGCAATATAAAATTGAATGAAAAATAAAACAGAAAAAAATGAAGAATTGGTACATACTGTGGCCTTCATTTTTTTTAGTTTACTGATAATATGCAATACCACCCTGCCCCAAATAACATTATAGGGTTTTTAAAAATAAACTGTACCTTTTACACCCCTGAACAATTGAGCAAAGTAACTAAAGTAAAAAAAGTATTATATATATAAAATGTATATATAATGGGTGTGTATATATACAGTGATATAGATAATGCATATACACACATACACACACATGTATACAGATATATATATATATACACAACACACTCTATACTATGGTCTGTGCTCATCTGATAATTAAGTCCTTCATAAATGTAAGTGGTTGCTGCTTATTGAAAAAATTTTTTTGGTATCATTGATATACAATCACATGAGCAACATTGTGGTTACTAGATTCCCCCCATTATCAAGTCCCCACCACACACCCCATCACAGTCACTGTCCATCAGCGTAGTAAGATGCTATAGAGTCACTACTTGTCTTCTCTGTGCTACACTGCCTTCCCTGTGCCTCCCGCACCCCCGACGTTATGTGTGCTAATCGGAATGCCCCTTTGCTTATTGAAACTTTAAAAGCAAGTAGAGGGATAAAGGAATAGCTGCTCTATACTTAGCTGTCTCCTTTAAGACATTACGACCCACTGGGTCATTGAGACCTATCACCTACCATTCTCCCTTTTATTTTTCTGGTACCTTAATTATTTTGACCTGAGATATTAAAAATTTTAAATGGGCTACTACAAATTAAATACATTGGTGTTCCTTCTCTTCCCTGTTCTTTATTATCTCCCCAAGCCAGAAATGTGTACGAGAACAGGGAGAAGGGGACTGTCAGACCATGCACTGCACTGCATTTCCTTGAACTTCAAATGTATTTGGATCATACCTGTGAATATGTTCCAAAGAATCGGGAAATTGTTCAGAGTAAATCACTGAGAGCAAGAAGTTTTGAAAGATTTTTTGTACAAAATGAGCAGATAAAATTGCTACTGAACTGAACGCACATGGTTATACTCAGTACTACTATACTAGGTGCTATAGGAAAAACAAAAACAAAAATCCCTTTTAAGTTCTCAAAAGACTTAAAATCTTTTTGGAGAAAATAAGAAAAGGCTAAGATGTAAACTAACAGTTTCCTAAATACCTTATTTTCCAACACATAAAGATAACGCCTTGAGAAAACATGTAGGTAAAGAAGTATAGTTCCACCAAAAAACAACACTCATTTTATATACGCAGAGATCTTATAACATGCAAAAAAAATTTTCATTTTTAAAAGTGATCGTAATTTTTCTGTTTGTATCTCTGTCACATTTTTTAGTTATTGCATTTTTCCTTCCACCAAAAACTGATAAAATGTGTTTTCATTAACTTTTTTGTTTTGACAGTGTTCTGAAATTAAATGGCAAGTATCACAGATTATTTAAAATTTGAATTTAGTCAATCCTAAATAACTGAAAATAGATTTTTATAGTAACATTATCAAAACCTTTCAACTAACATATAAGAAAAAGCAGTATTTTAGAAAGATTATTTCCTGTGTGACCTTAGCTTTGTCACATTAATGTACATCTGCTTTATGGGTTTGTAGATCAAGTTCTATAAATATTATCTCCTCATCTATTAAAAATTCCTATGCATAATAGGATATGGTAAAATTTCATAATTCTTTTTCTGAATATATAAACTAACTGACTTTCTTTGAGATTTTAAAGAATTAAACAGAGTCTATTAAAAGAAGATGAATAAAAGTTTCCTCATTGGAGATTTGGCACCGATTTCATAACTATTAATTACACAATAAGAAATTACAAAAGTAGTTTCTCACAATATCATTAGAACAATTATGAAACCAAATTCTTTTAATGCTAATGTCTGCTTTCAGTTTTCATTATTTCTTAGTTACCGCATAACATTTTACAAGGTTACTTTCTTTTTGCCTACTTACTGTCCCAGAGGAAAATTGTTATTTTTATGTATGCAGATTGTACCTTGGTGTGGGTAACATTGCAATATTTCCATAATCTCTCGCCTGGCCTTAGTGCATCTCCATATCAATAGGTGTTTCCAAGGGGTGGAGAGAAGTAGTTCCTCTCCATATCAATAGGTGATTGCGAGAGCCAGCGATGAGGGCTTATCTGGACCGCAGAGGTGGAGTGGGGTCACCTGCTTCTGCAGCCGGGCCGTGAGAGACATGGGAGAGCAGAAGTGGATGACGGCTTGTAAGAAATAAACGGGTTTCTCCCACTTTATTTCTCCCTTTGACTGATTTCAGTTTCAAAGGTATTCTGCCCCGGGATTTTCCCATCCCTGGAATCACACTCAGTAAAGTTAATTTTTTTTAAACTTGCTCAAAACAATTTAAATAAGTAATAAGTGAGTGTATTATTTCATATGTTTAAAGAAAAAACTAAAAATGTTAACCCTTCTTTCTCCATGTTCTTAACCCAGTCTGTCAACAAGCCCAGCCATCGGCTCAGAAACTGCCCCGTGTGTCCTCTCTCCTCTTCAGACGTGTAGCTCCCGCCCACCCTGCAGCTGTCCTCCTTGTGCTGGTCATCCTTCCTCTGCCCCATCCCAGCAATTTTTAAGGTTACTGCCAGGCAAATTTGAATACAAACTCTTTTCATCATTGATATTACTTGCTCAGAGATATATAAGGATTGCATATTTCCTTTTAGATCGAAAATCCTTTTTCTGCCTGAACCTTAAATCTGTGTTTCAGAAAGATTTCCTGTGCACATCTTCTTCATAACTTCCCTTGTGCCTTTTCTGAGCCATTCTCACACTCTGAAATGCCTTCCTCCTCTAAAAGCACTTAATATGCCTCTGTGTGTGTGAGAGAGATACTTTATACATATAAAGTTCACACATTAAACCTACAACTTACATACAGATTCACTGAGCATCCGTGACAAGCAGTCTCCTTTTTCATCCCAAAGCCAAAGGATATAGCCCTGGTTCTGCTGTTAAAGATTCCATGGTGTTCTTGACCAGCCAGGTATCTGAAACTTAGGGGAGGCTTCAATTTCATTCAAACTGCTCAAATCACCAGTTCATTCCAGGCCTGTATTGCTCCCAATAATAACTACTGTCCCTTGACTCAATTTAATCTGTAACAAGTTGTAAATGTATTACATTAGAATTTGCTTAATGCTTGCCTAACTTCTATTTAATTTGATCAAATCAAAAGGTATGATAGGGAAGCTGCTTATTATTGTCATTTTTTGGAACAGGAAATAGAAAATAAAGAGGCTGTATCTTCCTCAAAATTGCAGAGCAGGTAAGTATTAAACAGAGATCCTGTAAACTATTTCACATGTTTTTTTCTTTAAACCTGATCTCTGCTTCTTCCTAAAGAAACGCACCTGGCCTCTGTTTATTATACCTACATTTTATTAGCCTCCTTTAGATGGTTGAGTCAGCATCTTTGCTGAACTCCAAATAGGCCAAAAATAGTTTGGTTTTAAATGATGTCTATGTCAATGCGTGAGTTCAAACTTAAGCTGCTAGGATTACTATTTCCACATACAAACACACACAAAAGAAAATGATGAGCATACTAAAACGAAACAGAATTTTATTTCCTAATGGGCTGAATGAAGCATAAATATGACAAAGTGTGCATTGGGGAATAATTATCAGCCTTCCTTTCAGACAGTATCAAGGTTCTGGAAACTCATTGGAATATAAATGCAAAATATGTTGACAGGAACACATTTAGAGAAAAGCAATAATAGTTACTAAAACAAACTATTAAATTACCTTCTAATAACTTTGTAATAGCAATGTAATACTATGAAAAAGCCAAAGATCTCTAATAAAAATCATACATATTTGATTTAGCAAAAATAAATACAATTTAAATCATATCTAATTTTATAAGGAGTGTATAAAATGAATTTATTGTGCTGAAATTTCTGCTGGAAGTAAGGAACCAATGTAAACAACTAAATTCTTTCAAATTATCAAATATAAGAATTATAATAACAGAAAATACATTTATAGCATGTATGTGTAGCATGTACAGAGACAATATTAGATATTTTATGGTTTCTATATTAATGTTCAATTTAGCATATTAATCTTATGTTTTAAAATATGGTTTAAATTGGACAGGGAACATGAACATGTCATTTTTCTATCTGGGATTTTAGTATTTATGTTATTTGGCATTGTCTAAAATTATGTTTTAGGTGCTAGCAGCAAATATTTGGAGTTGATAACTCTGAATAAAATGATCAAAATATTAAAAACATGGGAGAAAAAAATGTACTAAGATAATATTTATGCTATATGAATATATCATGAGTCTTCATGATTAAGTGCATACATACAGTTGCTTCACTGTGGAACATACTCTCTAGAAACACAACTGTAATAGATGCAAGGATGACCCTAATTGCCACTTCCTGCTCGTTCCATCTTCTGCCATCTACTTTGCGGCACCCGTCATGGAGTGATGAAAGGTTATTTTAGCCAAGTGACACTTAGCCAAGTGACGTGCTTTGGCCGGTGGAATGTTTGCAGATGTAACCCAGGTAGAAGCACAATTAGAAGCTGGCAATATCGGGCTTGCTCACTCTTGCTATCTGCTCTTCCCATGAGGTAAACATACTGGCTTTGCTTGGAACCAGAAAGAAAATGAAAGCTACGCAGAGCAGAGCCAAATTGTCTCAACTGCCTCAGACAAGACCAGCCTATATCAGCCAATAGCCCTCCATGCCCTGGATATGAGCACATCTACGATCAGCCAAACTGCAAACCCAGAACTTGAGAGCTATTCTAATAAACGATTCTGGCTTTAAGCACTGAGTTTTGGGGGTGGCTTACACAGAAATAGCCACTTAACTCAGTGACAATATGACCTCCCAGATCAAAATTTCATTATGTAGCAATGAAGAGAAAATGAGCAGCTGTCTCTAGAAAACAAAATCAAAACAAAGCTGCTCAAGAATTGTTTTGGGGTTTCTGTCCCTCACGAGATAAAAATGATCATAGGACAAATACCACTAGTTTTGTCTTCAGTTTTATAAGTTACATTGCCAATTTGTATTAATTTTCTCATGTGACTGTCAAAAAATACTTAACAGATGGGGCGAATATTTTCATCCATATTTTCTTAAATAGATACCCTCCAGTAGATTCAAAATTACATCCAAGGCTTCTCAATCCTAGCTCATTTCCCCATTCCTATACATTTTCACATAATAGAATATAAGTAAGAAAAGCAGAGCAAGAAGCTCAAATGACAGTGACAAATACAAACTATGCTATCACACAGTAGCAGAACAAATGTTATATGTCTAAAGATTGGACAAAGTGGACTCATCCAAGACTGTGGTTCCAGCAAAGGTCTGTTTCAAGGGTCACATGGAGCTCATTTTGCTATAAAACCCACAAGCATCATTCTAAACTCTGTCCTAAACCAGGCTTCCCAGTCACCTGCATATTTTAAGCTGAGCACAATTTTGCAACTTCATTTGCAACAATTTATGGTTACAAAGAAAGATAATCTGAAGTCACGGAGTTACTAGGAATCTTTGAGTCTTAATATAAAATTCCTTGCTATGGCCTTTCTGTAGTAGTGCTAAGTTTCATCAATAATGTATCAGAAACTTTGGATTAACCCTAAGAATGGATAAGTCATGTTGACCTGCAGTAGGGAATCAGTCTAAATGACTTACTTTTCGAAAATCAGTGAATCTGTCTCCACTTCTGGAGAAAGGGACCAGCTGGAACAATTAAAAATAAAGGCAAAAATAAACAAAATCTTCAATTAAAGAAATGAAAAAAATAAAATAACTAGAATTTTTAAAACTAATTGAATCCCATATAAATACATAAGTAGTTCTTAAGAAAGCAACAATTAATCTTGAAATGTTAGAGAAGATAAATGAAAATAAAGAAATAAAAGAGAAAAAAGGAGGGAATATAAATCAGTGCATTTCCTCTCTTCTTAGACAACTTACCAAATATGTATTAATAGTAAGATAATTTTATATAATCTTTTCAGTAAATGTTTTTATATTTTGAAAACAGAATTAGCTGTATGCTGAATATTTTTGTATAATTCATATTTTAACTTTGATTATGGGCTTTTTGATTATTATTAAATTATAATAATGCTCCTGTGCTCCATTTCTTAAATGTTATTAGAAGTTTAATATTAAAATAAAATGAAACAAAATTACATTCCTTCCACTGCTTTTGAATTCCCAAGTAATATGAATCAAAGTCTACAACAGAGGTCAGAGGTTGTTTCATTTAGTATCATGATATACTACATATTTTAGTATTATTAAATACTACATATTGCCAATTTAAAATTAATCCTATTTTGCCATAAAAGATGGATTAAGAACTTTAGCTATTTCTAAACATTCTTCAGACAACAATCTACCCATGATACATTTCAAAAATGAACTCTGAGATAAAAATAAGCAAAATTCTCTACAGGCAAACAGTTGTATGTCTCTTTGTAGTAAGATGTGGGTAGATTTTAGAAAGAAAGAAGGAAAAGGGTAACAGAAACCAGCCTAATCTTCATAGATCTCCTTTAGTCATTTACATACTTGTGGCTAAGGACAACTTGGTTCTTTTGAATGACATAGCAATATTACACTATCCAGCAATTGTATGACATACAAAGGATAAGTGTGATACTTATCCATTCCTCTGAATTCACTTTTTCAAAAAAAGGAAAAAAATTAGAAGTCGCAAAAGAGCACTTTCATATATTCAAAGACTTTTATAAGTGTTTTATACCACAAAGTCCTGAAGCTAGTTACATATCACCCCCCAGTGACAGCAATCACATTTATTTTAGCTCAAACACAGTAATCTAGCATCTGAGTGTTGTATTACTACATCTGTGTTATGCACTTACCATGTATTGTGTTTGTGTTTAATCATGAAGATCATCCCTTAAATATGAGAAAGGTTGGGGATGATTCTGGATCCTTTCATAATGATGTTGTATCTTCAAATAAGTCTTTTGTTTTTGTTCATACCTTCTAACTCCTTAGCTACTTCTAATAAAACAACTAAATCTGCACTTCGGATTTGAATTTACGCACATGGTCCCTGAGATCAGCAGTGTCCACTGTTCACCTGTGAACTTTCCACTCAGGCATCCAGAAGAGTCCACAACTGCAACAGTCCAGCCAATTAGCCTTTGGTTTACAATGTGTATTGAAACAAATCTCCTCCTTAAAAATTGGTTTGCCAGTTTAATGTGTATAAAGTAACAATTTGATATATGTATATATTGTGAAATGATTACCACAATATATTTAGTTAACACATTCATCATGTCACATGATTTGACAATTTTTTGTGTGTGTGGTGAGAACACCCATTTGCATAGCAGTGTTCAAGATATATGTTATTTGTTTTAACCAGAGCAGCACTGCTTCATTCTGTAGAGCTGAATTTTGTTTGAAGAAAGTAATTCATCAGCTAAAAAATTAAGAAAATGATTGACCTAATTCAAATCTTAATATTAAATATTTAAAATATTAAACTTACTATGGTTATAATAAACATAAATCTGTCATTGGAGAAGTTTAAAGAAGTAACACAGTTCTTCAAATTATTAAATTTGTAAAATTTCTGATTTCAATTCTCATGATCCTCCACTTCCCTTTCTAAATGAAAATGTAGCATAAACAGACATAGAATTCAGTTAATTAAGATTTAAAAACACGGGATATTTTGTGTTTTCATTTTTATTGCACAATTACTTTAGTCACTATTTACCAACTGGGCTCTCATATCAGTATCTATATTAAAAGTATTCTCCAGATAGAAAATGTTTTCTAACTGTAATAACTAGGGCAAGATAAACAAAAATTGAAATGGACAAGTTGCGACAATCTGATAGACTCACGAGAATACAGTGTGTATCCAGACATGTTTAAGGAACAAACATAATGGTAAAATTTAAAAATCAAAGCAAATCAGACATTATTCTCAAGTCATTGAATTCTCACATTTTTGATGAAAAGATAAATAGTCACTGTGGCAGCAGAGTAGTGTAACAACAGTCCAGATGTGTCTCATGTGAGCTTTCTACAGTGTAACCAAGTATTTTCACTTTCCTCTTTTCATCTCAGTGGCTTTAGGTAAAAGAAACCCCAGGGCCCTAAATCTATCCCTGCTGGGCTCTTCTTTTCTGGTGTCATTATAGTCTTCATTTGTTGACATAGGTATAGTTGTTCTATTCAGATATAAGCTCCCCGAGGCAGGGATTCTCAGTGTCCTGACTTGCTCACCCCCTGTATTCTTAGTTGGGCTTCCAAGTGCTATTAAGAATATCGTTTGCTGGGTAGAATGACTGGCTGACTGATTGACTGATTGACTGACTGAGTGACTGAGACAATCACACAGAATTGAAAAGCCAAATTAGAGAACAACTGATTGATTTGTCAAGCATTTAGTCAGAAAATGGGAGCTGGAAAGTCCTAAGTGAATTTTTGAACTCTCTTTTTACCACATAATTTTGAGCACACGCTTTGCTCTTACCCATTTACTTATTCACCCACAAGATAGAAGATGAGAACATTTTACTGTGATGAGGATAATTTTAAGATGAGGATAATTTTACTGTTATGGTGATCGTAACTGAGAGGACAAGGGTGGAATCAAAAGGAAAATATGAAAGCACTATGTTATTGCTGTGACCAAGATGGAAGCATTAGTAACTTGCCTGCAAGAATCTTACAGTCTAGCTGAGAAACATGACATGTTGCTCATCCTAGAAAATCTACCACTTTAAAAACTATAAATGGCCTCTAAGTTAAGAAACCTCATCTGTGTTCATACTTCAGGATGATGTTTAGCATATTGATGTCTAGCTCTCTTTTTGGGAAGCACACTAATGCATTCTTCAGATTTTATTATAATAAGGAAAACAATTCTGCTTTAAATATATAATAGTTTTTGCACACATTGCCTCATCATTTATATTTCATTCTAATATATACCACAGTTTTCCACATTTCTCAATTTCTATGTATATTGATGGCATTTATTTCCTTTCATCTTGGCTGATCCTTGCACTTAAAAGAAATTTATTCTAAATCAGCATCTTATTTTTATCATTTACCTGACTCACTTGTGCACCATTTTTTTTAATTTTCTACTGCTACCATAAATTATGCCTGTGAACCTATTTTTTTTTTTTGAAGAGACTTCACATGGTCAGTTTTGATTAGAGACACTACCTATACTTGAGGAAGGTTTTGCCATTCCTAGGTAGAGTAGCTGGATTTGAACTCAGGACTATTGGGCTCTGAGTCAAGCTCTCTTTCAAATTGATATTATTTATTCATTCAGTATTGATTTACTGAGCCCCTACTATCTACTAGCCACTATGTTGAGTGCTGAAGCTCTAATGGTGAAAAGGACACACACATTCCTGGTCCTCCTGTAACTAATAATCTAGTAACCACCTATCAATGAGTCCTACTTTTATTCCTTGGTATAACCCAGAATAACAAGTATATTCTTCCTCTAAACATCAGTCATTCAGTTAACAGGTGACTTTATAGGCATCTATTATCCAAACAAAATATCCTGTTCCTTCGACAGCTACTACTAGGTCTGGAATTTTGGAATTGTCTACAGACCTCACCACTTTCTTTTGGATGCCCTCCATTTTTTCAGTCTTTCTTCTAAGCAGTCCCATCTGGAATTAGACACCCTTGTTCCCAATATGGTCTTGGGGACCAGGGCTCAGGTGATTAGAAGTTTGAATGGTGTAACTGCAACTGGAACATACGCATCTGCTTTGGTTTTTCACGGCTATGCTGGCTTGTGTTCATTGTATGGATCATTAAAACCAGAGGGTCTTCCTATGCATTATGGTTAAGTCAACTTTTCCTCCTCATGAAACACTGTACTCAACTATTTGATGTTTTGCATCTAAATGGTTAGCTTTAATGCATTCCCATGAAACTTCTTTTTTTTATTGTTTATTTTGGTATCATTAATCTACAATTACATGTGCAATATTATGGTGATTAAACTGCCCCCTTCATCAGGTCCCCCCCACCAACCCCATTACAGTCACTGTCCATCAGCGTAGTGAGATGCTATAGAATCACTACTTGTCTTCTCTGAGTTGTACAGCCCTCCCCATGCCCCCCAACATTAAATCTGCTAATCGTAATGCCCCTTTTTCCCTCTTATCCCTCCCTTCCCACCCATCTTCCCCAGTCCCTTTCCCTTTGCTAACTATTAGTTTGTTCTTGGGTTCTGTGAGTCTGCTACTATTTTGTTTCTTCAGTTTTTTTTTCTTTGTTCTTATACTCCACATATGAGTGAAATCATTTGATACTTGTCTTTTTCAGCTTGGCTTATTTCACTGAGCATAATACCCTCTAGCTCCATCCATGTTGTTGCAAATGGTAGGAATTGTTTTCTTCTTATGGCTGAATAATATTTCATTGTGTATATGTACCACATCTTCTTTATCCATTCATCTACTGTTGGACACAGGTTGCTTCCATTTCTTGGCTATTGTAAATAGTGCTGCGATAAACATAGGGGTGCATATGTCTTTTTCAAACTGGGCTGCTGCAGTCTTAGGGTAAATTCCTAGGAGTGGGATTCCTGGGTCAAATGGTATTTCTATTTTCAGTTTTTTGAGGAACCTCCATACTGCTTTCCACAGTGGTTGAACTAATTTGCATTCCCACCAGCAGTGTAGGAGGATTCCCTTTTCTCCAAATCCTCACCAACATTTGTTGTTGTTTGTGTTTTGGATGTTGGCCATCCTCACTGGTGTGAGGTGATATCTCATTGTGGTTTTAATCTGAATTTCTCTGATGATTAGCGATGTGGAGCATCTTTTCATGTGCCTGGTTGGCCATCTGAATTTCTTCTTTAGAGAAGTGTCTATTCATGTCCTCTGCCCATTTCTTAATTAGATTATTTGCCTTTAGTTTGTTAAGGTGCGTGAGTTCTTTATATATTTTGGATGTCAACCCCTTATCAGATACGTCATTTATGAATATATTCTCCCATACTGTAGGATGTCTTTTTGTTCTACTGATGGTGTCCTTTGCTGTACAGAAACTTTTCAGCTTGATATAGTCCCACTTGTTCATTTTTGCTTTTGTTTCCCTTGCCTGGGGAGATATGTTCATGAAGAGGTTGCTCATGTTTATGTCCAAGAGATTTTTGCCTGTGTTTTTTTCTAAGAGTTTTATGGTTTCATGACTTACATTCAGGTATTTGATCCACCTTGAGTTTACCTTTGTGTATGGGGCTAGACAGTAGTCCAGTTTCATTCTCTTACATGTAGCTGTCCAGTTTTTCCAACAACCACTGCTGAAGAGGCTGTCATCTCCCCATTGCCTGTGAACCTCTTATGCACTAAAAAATAGAGGACTAGTTCCTGGATACTTTAAATGTATGGGAACCTTGGCTTTTTATAATTGAGAAGGCTAGATTTTCACAAAAAATATTAAGTAATGGAATTTAAAAAGATTTGGCATTCTAATTTAGGATAGTGGAAAATACCGTGAAGTGAAGCTGGTTAACATTGTAGAAACTGACTCAACTCCCACACAGCATGTCTAGTGACATCTCAGAGAAGTGCCATTTGAACCAATGCTTCATAAAAGAGGGATATTAAACAGATAAATATAGATATAGATGATAGACAATAGATCATTCATATATATGTCTATCTTATCTATTTAAATCTCACTACATTATACTGCTTATTTATATATATATATATGTTTAACATACATATGTTTACATCCCACTACTGTATATACATTGATTTATGCATTATTTATATGTGTCAAGCTCTTCCTGGTGAGGGTTAGGGGCACCTAATTTTTTCTTTTTAAGTAAATATGTGAAATCGTATGCCTCATGCCAATACATTTCATAGATATTGATAAAATGGATAGAGAGAGTTTTGAATTTTATGACATCTATATATGACAAAATTAGAACAATAAAAGTTTAGAAGAATAATCTTTTCTCTGTCAGACGAGTTGTACAATAACTCATTGAGTGATTAAAATAGTGCCTTATGAAACAATTTTCAAGGTAAGAGCTATCTAACTTTAAAAGTGACTTCATGATTATGAGCTCTTCATGACCAAAAGTATTTTGTTTAAAAGCTATACTATCAAACAGAGAATCCAGGTCTAAAAGAATGTCTGTATCCCAGAATAGCAAAGACTCACAGTGCTGAAGTATAATTCCTTTTAAGTAAGAAGTGAATTAGGAAAATTTGTCCAAATCAACTGATTAGAAGACAATTTAAAAAAAAAACTTACATTTTTGTCTTCAAATTAGCCTCCCTATATATTACTTTATCTGAGAAAAAAATTAAGGACATTTTCCATCACATGAAAGCACAGCTGGAACAGAGTTGGGAACAGTACACCTTTACAAAGAAGATTATATCCATGCATGAGTTTGAGGAGCAGTGTTGTTTTCTTCAAGAATGTTAAATATATACATTTATATTTTTTCCATGTCCTCACATTCACACGCAAATTATTTAGATAAATTTTTTTCACTAAAATACCTTCTCTTTAAGATGTTGGACTTTGTGAATTGAGAAAAATAGTAAACATATCCACTCCAAATTTTTCACTTACAGTATTATTTTCCACATACATGATATAGGTCTAGCTTCTAAGCTCTGTATGAAAGGCAATTAATGCATGAGCTCTGGCTGCCTGTATCAAATATATATGTAAGCAAATGAAAGAAGTATCTTCAAGAAGTACATAGATAACCTGTATGTTAAGAAACAGTTTTGAAATATTTCTGATGTGCCAATGATTGGCACAAAATAGGTCCAAATGGATCTGGTTTAGAAAAACGAAAATCAAGTAGAAATGTAGCAGAAAAATCTTGCTCAGAGCACAAATGGCAAAACCCAGAAGTCCCAGGTGGTTGAAGAAGAAACTTCAGAGAGAAGTTTCAGCTTCAGAGACTATAAATGCCACAAGCTATTAAAACTAAAAATTGCTTCTAGAAACTGTTTATTCCTGAGAGTGAGTGGGGAAATCTTAAGGCCAAAAGAAAACAGAACAGAATGGATTTTCAGTGTCTTGGGATTTATGGTTTGCTTTTCACCTTATTTTCTCACAGTAGAAGATAAAAATGGGGAGAGAAAATAGAGTTTGGCTGAGAGATCCAAACGGGAGGAGGAACTGGCAAGTTTAGTTAGAAAGGTCACAGTCCTGCCAGAAGTTTGTTTTCATGGTCACTGGAGTTGAGCTGGTTGTTCTGATATGTGAAAACTCTCCAACCTATGAAATGCTGAGATCCTGGAGGAAAAGTTTCTAACAACAGCAATGTGCTCTGTTTGCACAGTCCCTTGTAAAGCTAAAGGCACTATAAATGCACCTTCAGCGTCAGGCTGCTTCTGCACAGAAATAAAAATATAAAACAGTATGACTAGTCTAGGCTTATTTTTAGGGACACTTTTATGTATTATCATTGTTTCATTTTTATTATATTTTTGGTGATGAGAGATTGGAGAAAGAATCAAATTATCAAGATGTTGCTGAAGTTTTGGGGTTTTTTTTTGTTTTTGTTTCTTCTTTTCTCTTTTTGCTCACCGCTCTGCAATGCTTCTCCAGGATCCTTTCTAGTGACATCTTCGGCCAGTGTCCCTCTTATATATAAAGTTGTTTTATTAACTATCTTAAAAACATCTGTATTTTAAAATACTGAATGCATAACAGCCCAGCTGCACCTTGGGTGTACGATGCAGCAATTTCTCACCATTCCTCAAGTTACATCCTATGGGTTATTCATAATTCAGGACACTCCAGATGAAAGTGAGTTTCAGAGGTGGTAACAATGGCAAGGATAGGGATGGAGAGGAGAATTCAAAATCACATATTCCATAATAAAA
>JAQQAC010008350.1:35096185-35260261 GCA_029783875.1 Phataginus tricuspis | reverse complement strand
GGTTGTCTTCCCTTAATCGAATTAAAGACAATGGAGAGTGAGAGCAAACTGCTATCCAACCAACCGATTTCCCAGCACAAAATGAAAAAATAGAGCATAAAATCATTTCTTTCTAGTAAAGCTGATGATGTTCCACACTGAAAATAATTTATTAATTGAGACACAATCTCTTTGTAGTTCTCCTGTTTGTTTGTGATAGCACAGTCTGTTGAAAAATTGCATAATTTGTTATGCATGTGGTCATCCTTCAAGCCTGAGGATTAACTTTTTTACTCTTATTTCTCTCCTGTCCTTGATGAGGAGACCATTTCTTCCCTATTGACTAAAATTTTCATGTCTTCCCTAACTTCTTTGTTCATTTAAATGTATTCTGTTTCACAAAGTTCTACTTTATGTTGCTTTCAATTTTACAAAAACACTACACATGAATAAAGAATAGCATTATTTCTTTCTCTAAACCATGAAATCTCTCTAGCTTCTCCCACATTACAAACAGCAACACAATTAATGCCTTAATCAGTTTGCCGAATTTACAGTAGAAAACGGAGCTAATTCTTCACTTCTAATTTTCTAGTTGGTAATGATATATCCTGTGTTATAACAACCTCAATCTAGGTCCACAATCTTAGTGCATTACAAAAGCAAGAACCCTTTTTTTCTTACTTTAAAATCTCTGATTTTCATACACTGACCACACATGATCACTTTCCCTTTAGAAAAGCTCTATGAATCAAACTCAAATATTAACCATGAACCACAAGATTCTACAATAATTGAATCAGAAGGCCCCCAGGAATAGAAGCTAAGAGGATGGAGGAAAAGTTTTTCCTCTTTAGCAAAGCCCTAGAAAACTAATATAACATCAAGTGGTCATGCGTACAGCAAGGAAACAGGGGGCTGAATGCTGCTTATGAGTCTAAAGGCACAGGGAAATGTCTTTGAAGAGGTGACATTTGAACTGAGACATGAATTAAAAGATGATTTGAGGGAGCTGACATTTGAGCTGCTAAGTGAATTACAAGATGATTTGGGGAAAGATGAACTATAAAGAGCAAAGCCCCTAGGGCAGGGCAAGCTTGGTGTGCTCGAACGAAAAAGCCAGAGTTAGTGGAGGCAACTGGGGTCTGAGATAAAGAAAAGACAAGTAACAGGCCACCTGTTGTTAGGCTTTGTAGAAAGGTAAGGAGTTTGGTTTCCACAGTCACTCTGAAACAAACTGTGAAGGATGATAAGCAATCTACTTAATGTAAATGTATGTGAAAATATTAGAAAGGCACACAGAAAGGGTATTCCAAGTCTATGTTTGCAATCATCCTGTTCAAAAGACAGTAGCCATCTTTTTCAAAATCACACTTGAATTTTTAATATTGTGCCCAAAACTTTCAAATAAAAAATGCATTAGTGTACTTGACTATACTTTACAGAGGACATTCATTTCTAAACCATGTTTTCAAAATGAGCAGCATGCCCAGACATAAGCTTTCCTATATATATCATTTTTTATTTAAATCAAATCTGTTTTGTACTTTGTAGTCACTATAAAGCCCACAATTAATTGATTAATTTGACTAAGAGTAAACATAATGGATGCCTTCAACTGATAATTGCTTCTGCTTATATCTTTTCTTTTTAATATGACAACATAATATGGAAAATAAACTGTCATAAGGATGTATCACAGAGTGTTAATAATTTAAAAATTGATTATTGTTAATGGAACATAAGTGAAGGATATTTGGAAGGAAAATATTAGACCATTAGAGAGTCCTTTGCATGAGAGCTGAGCATCTGAAGATACTGCATTTTAAACATTCTAAGGAGGAGTTCAACTCTATTTTTACTATTTGGTTATCAATAGATATATTAAATTTATATTCTAAAGTAAATATTAATCAAATTTATTATGGCAAACAAATTTAAATGTCACTCACAACTAAATGGATATTTGCTAACACCTCTGCAGGAGCATTTAAGTAGTGGAAAGGCTGTAACTCTTTGGTATAGTAAACACTTTCTTCATAGAATTTCAGTTGGTGTTCAGTATTCAGTTGTGTATCTATGCATTATGCTTCAATTCTTATCATAATATGGGCATCCCAGGGCCCAAAGTAGCTGTGACTCTTTAAAGCAATAAGTTTCCTGGGCTGTTCTGCCTAGCAAGTAATAAGTTGTTAGTTCTAATAAAGGACTTAATATTTCCACTCATAGTTATATACATCATGATTAAACTTTTTCTCTGACATAGAGCCTTTATATCAAGCTGTAATTTCTTAATTTAATTGCTTTTCAAAATGTGCAATTATAAAACTGATCAAAGCAATCAGGTAATGAAATTCTTGGACTTAAAACACCTTTTTCTCCCCTAACTAGCAAGGCTCTTTGCATAATGACAACTGTAATCTAACTGTTTGCTTAGAATAATACATAGAGGACAGAAACAGGCAGAAATTCATGGTGATCACCTACTTTGCGCCAGGCACTGCGCCATTTGCTTCACGTCTTCGTGGAATCCTCACAACACTTTCTTAAGCTGGTTTTCATTAACATGGCATGCTTAGCAATAGCAGTCTTTCAGAAATCAAAGCCACATCTGGTCATGTAAATTGCTATCCACAAAGAAATAAAATTTGTTGACCCAAAATCAGTAGAGTGAGAACATATTTAGGTATTTTCTCACAATGATAATAGAAAAAATAAAATAATTACAATAACTGAAAAAGGAAGCACTTGTCTTTTTTTAGTTTCTCATAGTTATCAAAGCTTCTTATAAATCTTCTCAATCTTTATGCCATTCTGTAAGGTTCATATTAACCTGATTTTCATTTTATAAGTATAAACATTACTGTGCAAGCGATTTTTTTTCAAAACCACATATGAATTAACTTGCAGGGTAAAGGCTTAAACTTAGGACTTTAATAGTTAAATATTACCTTTTTTATTGTAGCATTTTGGAAAAATGATGGCTCTTTAGTGAGACATCCCACAACATGTTTTGATAAAAACTTTTTAGCTGAAATTTGAAGGTAAGTCCCAAGAGATAGTTTCTTTATGCAAAGTTAGCTCACTTTTAAACCACACTCTCCCTGACAGGTCAGCTTGCTCAGACCTCTAGAGCCAAGCACCCAGCAACTGAGAATTCCCTTAGGATTTTTTTGTAATATGACTATTCCATAATCAGTATCAACACAATAAGATGTTTCCTGTCACCTTATTCTTTAAACAGTCATGAAGATGCAGTGGATTTTTAGGCAACAACACTTCACCCTGATTTTCTAAACATGTATCTTTAAAGCAATAAAGCATCCCAAAGTGATTGATGATTATTAAATTTCAATATTTCCATCACCAAAGAACATAGAAACACAAACCATTGAACAAGTTAGTAGTCTACAGAGTAGTAGAAAGATTAAGTGAGAAAGTTTACAGGAGGCTTTGACAACCATGAGAAACAATGAAAAATTTTAAATTAAAATAATTTACATTTTGCATTGTCTAATTATCATCTAGACATTTTTCAATATTGGTCTTATAACAGTGCCTTCTTGGTAGAATCAGGAAATTAAAATATTAGGCAAAAGGAATTGAAGAAATATAATGAATAAAATTGCAACCTAGAGTAAGTGTAATAATATGAGTTGTTTTGGGCAGGTGAAAATAACTCTTGGAAGAGAGATCTAAACTTAAGATTTTCAGTGAATTCACAATAGAGAAGAAAAAGAAAAACAATCATGAAGAGCATATTATTAATTAGTTATTGAAAACACTAAATAACTATGTACTAGTTACTTTCATGAGATGTATTATATAGCCAAAATCCTTTTTGTCAGTAATGACACAGTGCCTCATAATTACCCTCACAGTATTAAGTTTTTCAAAGAAGATTTTAGAATACATTTTTTAGTATCAGGCCAAAGGATCAAATTCCCCTAGAGGTTAATGTCATTAGAAATTTCAATCCCTGAACATTTCAGATGTATATTCTATTTTCATAGATGACTGACAGATTGCTCAAGTCTTTGCCAAATTCAGTGATTTTCTTTCCTAATTTAAATAATAGGCTGCTGCTTCAGATCGATAGAGCAAGCAGATTAAGTCATGAAGCTCAGAAAGATAAGGAATTCTGTTGCTATCCATCTCATGACATGATCTCCTACCATTGTTTCTAGAACTGAATGCATGGCTTCACGAATATCAGATTCAATAAAAAATTTCAAGAATAATAACCAATATACTTATAAATCTTTATTAGTTTCTCTGTATACAAATTCTCTTTTAAGTATCACTTCATTCCCATGTCTTATGCATAATAAAATATTGAATTTTTTATTTTGACAAGTATTACTAATTATACACTATATGATAGCCATTATGTAAGTGTTGGGATATAAAGATGAGCAAAAATAGCAAAAATACTCCCACTGAGAAAAATTAGAATGAAGCAGGAGCTAGGGAGTAAATATTAATTGAAATATTACATAAATAAATGCAAAATTACAACTCTGGCAAGTATTAGACAGATAATATAAGGTTCTATGATTATTCCTAACAGAAGGATTGGAACTAACCATACAGTTAAGTAGGAAGTGTGCTGTGATTGAATTGAAATCTGAAAGATGAATAAAAAGGGGTTAAATCATCTATTAGTATCCTAGGACTACTGTAACAAAGCGCTATAGACTGACTGAGAACAATTTATTCTCTCACAATTTTAGGGCCTAAAAGTCTAAAATAAATACAGAGCCATGCTCCCTCTGAAACCGCTAGGGGAGGAATCTTCCTTATCTCTTCCAGCTTCCTGCATTCCTTGCTTGTGACAGCATGATTCTAATCCCTGCCTTCATTGTCACATGTATTCTCTCCATGTATCTCTACATCCTCTTTTCTCTGTATGTGTGTATCTCTGTGTCCAAATTTCCCCTTCTTATAAGGACCACAGTCAACACTGGATGAGGGCTCATCCTAACAATCGCACCTTAACCTGATTACCTCTACAGTGACTTTATTTCCTAGTAGGGCCACATTCACAGGTCCTGGAGATAAGGACTTGAACATACCTCTTAAGGGGGTTGGGGAATTCAACCCATAACAAATGGGGGAGACAGTATTTCAGGTAAATTCTCTGTGCCTGGAGAGAGCCTGATGCATTTGGGGAAGTGAAGGAAGGGACTACAGGACTGATCTGGCTAGATCAAGGAGAAACATAACATGAAATACATATGAAGATGAAGTCAGGGACTTGGAGGCCAAGAAAAACTAATCAGAAGCATGTGAAAGGTTTAAAGGGAAGACAGCTTAATTTTCACATTAAAAAGGTAAGTTTAGCTTCAACACTTAGAATAGAGAGGTATGTGTTTGGTCACGCAGTAGCATTTGATGTTGAATGGGTGAATGTGGCAGACGAGTTAGGAAATTATTGGGGTCATCCAGGAGAGCAACAATCGGATGGGGTCAAGAAAGAGTTAGGAAGAAAATAGGTCTGGAGTTAGATTGGCCAAAGACATAAGAAAGATAGAGGTATCAAGGATGACTCCCATATTCCTAAACTGCAAAATTAGAGAGATGATAGAGTCATATTGGGGGTTGGAGACTGATTTTTTATAAACAAGATTAGGGAGAAAATCATGAGTTCATGTTCAGAAATGCTGAGTGTGGAGTTTCTTGAAAAGAACAAAGAGGATACATTTTGTAGGCAGTTAACTATATATATGGAACTCAAAGAGGAGATCTGGAGTAGAGCAATAAATGTTAGGGTCATACGAACAGAGTAATCAAAGCTTTGTTTCCTGTAGGTAAGTCCACATTTGTAATTTGTTATTTATGATTAGTAACAATATTATGAAAGAACCAATTGGAAGTTGGTTAATTCACTTTTTGTTACTATAATGGTACCACATAAATCACTTTTTGTTGAAATATAGTAGATATACAATATTATATTGGTTTCAAGTATACAACATAGTGATTCAACAGTTATCTACATTATTAAATGGTCACTCCAACTAGTAAAGTTACTATCTGTGAACATGGAAGGAGGTTCTAGAATTATTGACTATTTTCTCTATGCTGCACTGTCATCCTCGTGACCATTTTATATTATGATTGAGATTTTGTGCTTTATCCCCGAAAATGCTAATTTGTTTTGAAATGAAACTCACAGATGTAAAATTAATCATTTTAAAGTGCACAACTCAGTGGCATTTAGTGCACTCACAATGTTGCGCAACAGCCACTTCTGTCTAGTTCCCAAGCATTTTCATTATTGCAAAAGAAAACTCCAGGCCATTCAGCAATTCTATTCTCTCCTCTCCCCAGCATGCGCCAACCACCAGTCTGCTTTCTTTATCTATGTACGTCCCCATTCTGGATATTTCATAAAGGATCACATATTGTATGTGAATTAATTTTTTGTGGTATTTATTATAAATGCCAGGCTTCACAACTTGGAAAAAAAACTAACTTAAAGCTTCTACAGTCCCTAGAGGCTTGGGTTCATGTGAACTTAAATCATATAAATCTAATAAAAATAGTGTTCTTTATTTACAGCTAAGTATATTACAGTTGAGCATCTCCTAAGGCACAATTAGAAAGTATCACTAAAATAAATCAGTTTAATCAATTTTGCAATATCTGTATGTATATATCATACTTAAAAAGTGCTTACTATGACCCAATATTATTATTCAAAATTCCTTAAAATATTAATTCTCTTGATCTTTATTTCCACTCTCTTAGAAAGGTACTATTATTTGCTATTCTGTAAATGACAAATTTAGGGCATAAGATATTAAATAACCCACCCAAGTTTACACTGCTACTAAGTGGAAAATTTGGCCAGTTTGGCTCCAGAATCTGTCATTTTAAGGTAACATGTCTCTGTCCTCATTTACTGACTCCCCACTCTGTAGGAGAATTATCTATTACCAATCATTGCCATGGGACTCACAGGATCAGACATGGCATGAGTATTCTGTGCTGCCCCAGTGACTTTTGGCTTGGCTTCATGACATATTTTGCGTAATGGAATAAGCAGATATGATATATACACCGACTGAACAGAGACATTAAGAACTCTATGTGTTTCCACCAGCTTTCTTTTTCTGGCACAAAATGGCATCTCCTAATTGGGTATGATCTTTCAATGTAGGGCCCATAACAAAAGACACATGAAGAAAAAGGCGCTGCAGTCCTCGCAAATACAATGTGAGAAATAAACTTGAGATCTACTGCGGTTTATGGGTTGGTTGGTACTACTGAACTAAAGCTCACCACTATAGTTCTTAACCAGCATGCTATATTTTCTTTCAAATATCCTGTCCTTTTATCAAAGATCAAATTTATACTTAAGATAATGAATGATTTAGTACCACAGCAACATAACATGATTTCTTCTTAACGTTGACATTGTTTCATCAATTGTATTATCTCATTTAAAAATGCATACATGTTTTCGATGACCACTGACAGTTGGGGTGTCCTCTGAGCATTTTAATGAAAGTCTTTCATATAAATTCAGTATACCTTCAAAATTTCAGTGTGTTTAAAATTTAACAGTGTTACACTTATTCTTAGATCTTACAAAGGACTTGAAAAGCTGACTCATTTAATCTTTACCACATGATTCATAATCCAAATGTTAAAACAAAATTTTCAATTTTTGCCTTGTTTATGACACATACAGATATTTACACTATCCATTAGGATTAGCCCAGATCTTATATGCTTCTTTTTCTTTTTCTTTCTTTTCAGAAATAATTTTCTTTAATTTCTCAATAGTGGCAACGATGGCAGAATATTTTCTAGAACTTAGCACAGGTCCTGGCACTTTGCAAGAATTTAATTAAGGTGTAAAGTGTTCAGTTATTGAATTCTTGAAGAAATAAATTAGTAAATGTACCAATTTATAAAAATGGGCAAGCATTCAGGACACTTTATATTATAATGGAAAATACAGCATGCATACATCTCATCTTGTTGGTGTAGAAAATACTTATTCTCCACTCATTTTCTCTCTTTTATTTTCAGAATGTGTCTGCCTCAATTCTCTCATAGCTCTCCTTAGTTTTTTATTATCCCACTGAGATTCATAGTCCAAAGTGATCTACTTCAGCTCTTTCCAGTTTCTTCAGGCTTCTGTGCTTTCATTTGCACAGGGACTCATATTTATTGACTCTTAGGGGAATGATCCAGTACAATACTGTCTAACATTTTGGTTCCCCTGAAAAAAAAATAGTATTATTAATTTTTTTTTAATTTTCCTCGTTGATTGAATATATTTACTAAATACCTACTACAGACTAAGCCAAGTGCTTGATTATTCTCAAAGTATACTTCCAAAATTTCTCTAGATTGCTGTAGAACCATTTTTTCAAGGTTTCTATTCCCCATAATTCATGGAAATGACACTTTATGATTTATTAATGTTTGTTCATCAGTCTTTTATCCAGGTATGAGCCCCTTACCATCTCTGTAACTTCAAGAGGAAGAACAGTTTTTTAAATAAATCACTTATTTAAAATCCAAAATTTAATTTTTAAGAATTCTGAAACTAATGAAAGCACAAGTCACCAGATATATTAATGCAATCCTCATTTTTTAAAACTTGTAATATATAAAATGCTTGGTTTTGATTTCCTGAAGGGTTGTGCCTTGAAAGAATAGTTGAGTTGAGGGATAATGTCTGGCTTGAACGTTATTTTATACTTGATCCAATATCAATATTAGGTACAATATTGTTGCAATTCCTGAATTGAAGAGACTGCCCCTGGCATCTGCACCATTAAACAGTGAATAAACATGATTTTATTGAATTCACTTCTACACATTAATTTCCCTAACCTTCCATTTTATGGAAGAGCAATATATTATGTTACTAGAATATCAGGTGACAAAAAAATCATCTTATATAGATATTTGAACTCTCTCTGAGTTGATGACTTTTATTGTTATGTCTTATGCATTGCTCTTATGGAATCTGAAAAGTACAAAGGCTTAGGAGAGCTGCAGTGTGGCTTCTTTCTGAGTGCAGCAAAGTGGGTGCATGCTAGGTCTCTTCTCTTCATTCAGTATGCTTTCAGCATAGTCTCCTAGAGAGTTCCTTGTTAGAGAAATCCCTAAGTAGAAGAGTCATTCTTTTGGTACTTTGTTGTGTCAGGAGGTAAAAACACAAGTCTGCTACCCTGACCAACTAATATATTAAAAATTTCTAACTCCAACATTCAGGGGAAATCAGGTAGAAAAAAATGAGAGAGGAAAAAATAAATATGATTTACTATCCTTTCTTGTTTCTTTTCCTCTGCATTTATTTTCTACAAGAAATACATTCATTTTTCCTATGGATAGTCACACTTGAATTACCAGACTCTCTCAAATAAAATTCTTTTAATTATGGAATCCTCAGGTTTTTCTCCATTTCTAGAATTATCAATATTCATTTCCTAAGTAAAGGCAAGAGAAAGTGATTAATATCATCAACAGTGGGTTACGCTGAGACTCATCAAGCTTCCAATATACAATCACAGCTGGCCAACTATGTAGAATACAACCTGTAATCAGAAAAGAATCATTGTGTAGAGCAGGTGAGAGATAAGTATCACAGAAATGTGTCAGGCTACAATGATCTAAGAATGTGAAGCATTCACTCTTTTTTACCAAGGCCAATTCACTTACAGAAACAAAGACAAATCTATTTTACCATATTATTTAAGTGTTAACCCAGCTGCAGAGCAAGGTATGTACAAACCACTCACCATTTCCAAAGACATCAGTGAGTCCTGAGGACATGCTCCCAGCCATGTTGTGGCAGCAGAAAAACTCTGAGAATTGGTTCATCCTCTTGCTTTGCATCCTTCGCCCTCATAAAGTCTCACTTCAAACTATAAGTTTCTCCTCTAAAGCTTATTGTCTGTCATATTTTCTTTCCTCAGTTTGATTTTACCTGCATGGTAGATTTGAATTATATTGAAAAAAATCTACAAAATTATAAAGGACCGAGATTGTTCAGTGTATGAAGTGTCTTGCAGGAACTCCTTCTTGCTTCTTTGGAATAATAATGAAAATACAAAAGACAGGTGAATTCTATACTCCAATGCTTTTGTTGTGTTATATTTTATATTATCTATACTTTAATGGACTATACTATACAATGCTAGTAAATAATATTAACCCTCTAATTATTTATTTCTTATATTTTCCCTAAATAGAGCAGACAGCTGCTTTCTTCATTTATATAACAACTTAATTATTGTTTCACAATTTATCCATGGAAATAATAAATAACCCTTAGTTTGAAAAAATTCCACATTACCTAAATATTAAAGATCTCTTAGATGAGTTCTTTCATGAACTATGGGATGAAAATCAAAGAGGCAGATTCTCAGAGTCCAATGGGAAAAAACATACAATCATAATGTCCACAAAACCTTGCACTAAATATACAAGCATTCACCTCAACAAAATGCTAGGAGTGAAATAAAATAACACTGCAGGAGTTTTCTTTGCCTCCTCTCTGTGATAATGATGCCTTGCCCTGTTGTTATTTCTGTTAGCATGGCCATCAGCACCAGCTTTGTGGTTAGTGGTTCCTTCATTCTGCTTTTTTCTGAAAAAATGTAGCAGCACCCATCTCTCTAACATTCTGAAGAATTGACCAGAGAACAGGCAGTGAGATTTTCCATAACTACAGTAAGTTCCTCATCCTCTTCATACCTGTAAACCTGAAACAGGATTATCCTGACACCTCCTGAAGCTATTTTCCAAAGGTCAATATTCACATCCTCATTAGCATATCCATAATCCATTGTATATGGATGGGTGCAGAGAATGAGGGCACAGAAACCTTGCTAATGTGTGTAGATACAAATGGAAGTTTGAGGCTATTTGTTAGGAAATACATCAGAAAGGCAGAGGATATTCAGAGAAGGAGATCCAGAAATTTGTGCAGAATTCTGTGTATAGATAAGGCTACTGTTTGGCTGAGTATAAGTGCAGATGCATAGGGTAAGACTCCATGAGACTAGGCAAAAAACAAAAACTTAAAGAACAATCTATATGAAATTGTGAGCTGAAAACTGTAAGGCCTATAAAAGGGATGAAAAGTACGTGTACACACCAGCCAAAGTTGAGACACCACCTCTACACCATGGACACTGAGTAATATCCCCAAAACATATTCTATGTCTACTGTAAAGGCCATTCTAGAACCACCCTAACATGGCTGAAAATTTTCAAGTGAAATAAGTACCTTTAAGAAAAAAAAAAACTCTATTAGGGAAGAAAATAAAATGGAGATAATGCACATTATTGCATCCTAAATATCTAATCTGTCAAGAAAAATTTTTGTCTTGATGTATAGAAAATTAGGAAAATGTGACCAATAAATAATGAATAGGGGAAAAATAGGGAATCCCAGTATGGTCATGGAAACTATACAAACTAACCAAATGTAAGTTCTAGTGCCAAAGCTACTTCATCCAAAGTGAAAAATTTATGGGATGATTTGGCAGCAGACTAGACCCTGTAGAAGTAAACTTGAAGTAACTCTGAAGACGGGTAGTGAAAATATCTAACATAAGAAGACAAGGAAAAAATGTTGGAAAATAACTGAACAGAGTCGCATTGATCTATGGAACATAGAGTATTTAACTCAAGGAATTTAGAAAAGAAGATGAGTAGTAATTAGTTTCTCTATAACCAGTGCCAAATCCATAGGGCAATCAATGTGTAAGTGAATGTATAGAATGAAATCAGTGTAGTCTCCCCATTATCTTTACCATATTTTTTTACCATTTCGTTTTCATGCTTGTCTTCCTTTTCCTGGAAACCTTGTTGCTTTATCTATTCAAATGAATTCTATAAAGGCCTTCCTCACAATTCCAATTTGCAATAGTCACCTCTCTTCAGAAATACTCCAGCACTAACACCATGTGCCATGCTCAGCTGGTGCTGCTATAAAAAATTTCCATGGACCTGATGAAGGGGGTAGTTTAATCATCACAATATTGGTCATGTAATTGTAGGTTAATGATACCAAAATAAATTGTAAAAAAAAATAAAAGTAAAAAAAAAAAAATTTCCATGGACTGGAAGTTTAGATGTGAAGAGCAAGGTGCTGACAGATTAGGCCCTGGCGAGAGCCTCTAGCTCGCGGACTGCCTCCTTCTCTGTGTATTCACACGGTATCTCTCCCTCTTCTTACCAGGAGACAAGTCCCATGATGGGGGCTCCACCCCCATGACCTCATCTAAAACTACCTCCATAAGACCCTCACCTCCAAATACCATCACATGAGGGTTAGTGCTTCAACACAGGAGTTTTGGAGAGACACAACATTAATCCATAACGCTGTGTAACACACAATTTAGTATAAATACAGCTGGTAGTTAGAAATTCAAAGAGATCTTTCCTCTGTCACATTGGGGCATTGGTAGTAGGTAAGCACTCCAGACATTTGCTCTGAGCTGTTTGCTAATCCTCGATTATAATTAACAGCAGAAATAAGGTCATCAGAGTGTTTGGGTTGTCCTAATCATGTATGCATTAACAGTCTTGGCTCAAAATTTCCTCTTATCCTCAATGAAGTGATAGCTCTTAAGAAATATTTAATTGGAAAACTATTTCACACAAGTCCACTCTGAAGTATCTGTTTCCAGTAGTTCTTTCCTCATCTATCCCACCCACTAAAAAAAAAAAAAAACAAATATATATAATATATATATATGTATGTACATATATACAACACAAACACATTTATATACATGATTTCCAGGATTATTCAACTAATTAGGTACAGTATCTTATTTGCTTTATTCCAATTCTTATTTTGCTAGCCTTAAATATCACTTTTGCTTATTTTCTTGGATGTTGTAGAAATTTAAGCACAATAATGGTTTATCTTCTTTTTTAAATGTTCAGCTTCAAGAGTATGTTTATGGTTCTACACTGGTAGTTGCAGGCCTATGTGATTCCAGTAAAGATGTGAAAGAACACTTTATGACAATTATTAAAACCTTCTGAAGAACTCAGCTATTGATAGGAGAAGGAGCAATCTAAATGGATAGTCTTATTTCAGAACGAATTCTAAAATGATAAAAGCAGAAATCCATGGCCATTTCATCTCAACAATATTCTAACAATTTGTAGTTGAACAATAAGCCTTTCAGTCCTCATTAGTTTCTCCTTTGACTCCAGTCCTTGACTAATGCCTAGGGCACAGTGCAGAATGCAGCCCTCTGACCATTTCAATACACCATAATCACTTGGAAAAGAACTAATCCCCAAACTCAGGTTTTAGCAGGTAAATAGAAAAAGCAGTGTTTTACAGGCTAATCATAATCTTTATGTGCTTTTCTCAACTTTAGTACAGCTTCATCTATAATATGTTGGAAATTTCAGTAGAAAGCGTTTATTTTATGAAGTGGAAAATTTTGTTTTTTATTTTTTTCAGCATGCTTCTTCTATTACTAACCTCTGATTTTATTAAACCCCACAGTGATACTTTTCCTGCAACAGAGCCTATGAAAAATATAATTCTTCAGAAATTTCATTAAGACTAGACGATGAACTGCTCCCTGACTTATTCCTGTACACTGTTACTTTCACCATTTCTCTTCATGACATTTACCCTCCATTATGTCTGAGGAAAGAAATCAGGTTTGCAGTTTGCTGTGTAGTGAGGAGGAAATTTCTCAAGAGCCTAAAAACCTAAGCATGATTTTAAACACATGAATTATGCTAAGTTATTTAAGATAAGGTTTTAAACATTTTTTTAAATTGGGACTGTATTTGTATATGAGCAATTTTTATATAGAAAAGGGAAAGGACAATGATGGCTATTGCATTCCACTATGAAATGGGGAAATAAGAAAATGTTCACTTTATATACTCTAGGAGTAAGAATTGGGTTGGCCTAGGCTGAGGTAATGGTTTCACTCATGTATGCTTCTCTCCAAACTCATCAAGTTGTATGCATTAAACATGCACAGTTTTTTGTATGTCATCCATATCTCATTTAAGTGGTTTAAAAAATTTCTGTGCTGGTCAGTCATTCATATTGTTAGTCTGCCCAGCACTTAAAGAGAGACTATATTTCCAAACTAAACTTGTCAAATATTCAAGTATTTTTTTAAGTAGAAAATATTCTTAGAGTGTCGAAGTATCCTGTTCCCCCTTTTTTAAAACCCCCATCCCCAATTTATCTGTAATGATCTCGAGTCAGTCTCTCTAAGTCTAAGCCAAGGCTACCTCAGTGTCCGGCTCATTTCATTAAAATGACAATGTTTTTCCGTGACCCCATTGATTATGGTGTGCTTTCTGAGAGAACTTTGTGATGACTCCAACCCCCCACCTTCTCTGTTACCAGCTCACAGACGCCCTGCCTCCCCGCACAGCACAGGATGACAGGGTTCCCTCTGGCACATGGGCTTTCTCCATTGGAGCTGTGCCAGGGCTGCTGAGGGTCTGTACAACCTCTCTCCCTAGAGTCATAGGATCAAAACAACACCTTGGTACTTGCAGAAAATACCTAGAAACTACCAGAATGCAGTTCTGGGAGCCCTTGGGGACTGACCCTTGAGGACCACAGAAAATATATTTGTTTTAGATCAAAACCATCACCAATGGCTTTAAGCCATAACCGCTGTGTCCTCGCCTGTTATTGGTTGTTCCCCCACAGACCCACCAGGTTAGGGAAGGCGATGGGACTGTGGAGGTAGGGCAGTCCCTGTCCCTGATCCCACCTCCCCACCTTCCTGCATCAGCATGTGCTCTCACATGATCAGAATAATTGGGATAGTTTTGTAAAAAAAAAAAAAAAATGCTGGCTCTGCTCAATCCCTGACAGCTACAGTCTCTCCATGTCTTTCTATGTAACACTCCCTTTTCCCTGTACTGCTCCCCACAAACACTTATTTGATTCCTCTTCTTACCAGCTCCCCAACCCCTCACTTCTTGCTGGCCATCAAATATCATGCTATTGCTTCCTTTTGTCCATTCAGCTCCTATTGGCTAAACATAATTTCTCCAGGTTCCTCCTACCTAAACTGATTAAATGTCATTTCTATTTGGGACTCTGGCCTCTATAATCTAGAGGCCAAATCTACCAAATTCCCAAACCTCATTTCCCACTGTTTACCCTCATCACTCTGTGCTCTCCAGCCCTCCTGTGGCCCCACCTAGGTCTTCCTGGTTTAGGGGCTCTATCCCCTTTCTGATCTCTGCGAAGGATGCTCTCCCTGCCTCACTGGAGTAACTCATTCTCCTTCTGCAGGCATTAGCTGAGCTTTCTCTTCCCCTGGACTGTCTTTCAAGGAACTTGAGATTTGTTTGAGCTCCCACACCATAAAATTCAAGAACTTTACACTTCTATTATAGAACTCATTTTATTAACTTAATTGCCTGTTTTCTGTTATACTATAAACTCTATGGGAGATAGGACTACATTTGTTTTTTCTTTACCTTTACTGTGACACTTAATTTAGTGCTGTTATATAGTATGCCTTTCATTGTACATTTGTTGAATGAACTGAAACTGATAAGATTTAATTTATGTACCATACTGTAGGAATTCAGCTCTGGTACAAAGATACCTAATGTGTACCCTCATTACTGTAGTGTCAGTTGCCATGGTTCTCATTCATGTTCATGATTGTTCTTCACAGGTACTTGCTGAGATGGTGTATAATGAGTTTACCATCATGTATCTCTCCACTATCAACATACCATGGAATACTATAAAAATTCAAATATTTGTGAACATGAAATGTGGCTGGTATGGAGCCAAAAATCCATAAACCCCAAATCAGCTGGAATTCAATCATGAGAGCAGAATTCTATGTGAGAGAAGCTTAAGAAGTGAAGGTCTGACAAGGGGGAAATGGGGACTCAAAGAAGTGACCAACCAGTCAATCTGAGAGGCCACACGCATCCAGCCATTGACAGGGAGCTGTGAAGGGTAAGAATTCTACAGAGAAATCTTCAAGTGTGCAGCCAAGAACTTAGCTGGTTGGTCAGCTGCTAGAAGGATGAGCTGGATACAGAGCAAAGGAATGTGAGGATACACTGGAATCTGCTGGTCTGTTTGAGTCTTCTTGTCACCACCACTCAGCACCATAACCTTCACATAACAATGGTCAATGTCCCATTTCCGCCATCCAAATCTCACACAAGTATCTTTTGTAGCCAACTCCACCCAAATCCAGAAAGCAATATTTGGGGAACATAGTTCCACTTAACCAAGTTCAAAATATAATGATCCAGCCCAGCCTATTATATAGGTAAATTTCAAGGCACACACACACATACAAAAAAATCAGCTCGATAATTGTAAATGAAATAAAATTACAAATATTAGGAAATAAGAATGTTAACATAATCTTCATTTTTAAACATTGCTAGAATAGACATTTAATAAAGTATTAAATGAAATAATTAAAATAAAAGGTACTTATCAATGTTTTGGTTATCTATTATTACATAGCAAACCACCCCAAAACTTAATGACTTAAAACAACAGCAATAATTTGTTTGCTCACAATTTTACAATTTGGGCAGAGCTTAGTGGAGGTATTCCAAGTGGGAACATTAACCTGGGCAACTCCACTGAGGCCATAGGATCTACTTCCAAGATGGCTCACTCAGTGCTGGCTCTCAGGTGGCCCTCAGCTGGGTGGGGGCTATTAGTAGACTCAGTTCTCTCACTACTCAGACTTCCTTGTAGTATGGCTGATGGGTTCCAAAAGGCAGAATCTGGAACTGCCAATCCTCTGAAATTTTAAACCTGCAACTGACACACATCAATTCTGTTATATTCTGTTGATTGAATAGTCATAGGACCTGCTAAGATTCAGGAGATGAAGAAATAGATTTCACCTCTGGTTAACAGCAGTGGCAAAGATTTGCAGCCATCTTAAATCTGATAACTAGTAAATAACTCTGTTGAAGTATGTTTTGAAATCATAGCATGCAGTCAATTTTAATAGGTAAGGAATAAACATATATGTTATATGGTAATTAACATTTCTCATGCAATAATTGCTAGAAAAAAAATGTATGTATACACTGGCCTGACATTTTTATGCAGTTCTAAATTACTTCCTTCTGATTTTTGCTATATGGAAAAGCAAAAAAAAGGAAAAGGTTAAGAGCATGGAGCAAATCATTTAAGATTGGAAATCCAGCACTGTGACCTTGACAAAGTTAGATAACCTATCTGTGCCTCAGTTTCCTATTTGTAAATTGATACTGATAATAGTACCTATGTCATAGACTTCTTTTCAGTATTAAACATGTTATATGTAAATATATATAAGTAATAAATAAAAAACATATAAATCATCAAAAGAGCACCTAACACACTATCAGCAGTACTTAGGCATTTGCTATTATTATTACTACATCTTTTTATAAACCTTTCTTGAACTTGAGAAAAATAATAGTATTGTTAGGCAGAAAGACAGAAATGAGCAGGATGAAAAGGAGAAAGGGGCCCCCAAAGATGACTCAGGGAGTTGATCAAATAGTGCCAGAAAGCCAGAAATGACTCAGAGTTAATCAGATGAAGCCACAGGGTTCAAGAGTGACTCAGGAAATGTACAGGGTCCCCCCAGATAAGAAACATGAGTGGCACAGGCACAGCACAGCCCCCGTCCCCATTTCACCAATCAGAACAAGCTAGAGAGCTGACAGCTGTCAATCAAGGACCTCTCTGCCCTGCCAAAACCACATAAAAGAAGCCTCAGAATGAGCATCCGGGCCTGTCTTATCTTAGGCAGGCCCGCTGTGTTACCCTCTGCAGAGGGCATTAAAACTTACTTTGCTTTCTTGACTTTGGTCTCTCATCTCACTATATCTGACTTCCCTGCGACACCAAGCTGAGTCCTTTCCTTCCTAACAGTATGGCATGTACTATTAATAAAATAAAAATTTAAAAAATCAGTTATTTTTAAAAATTCAAATTAAATATCACTATTTTTAAAAATATAAAAATGTATAAAGACTGAGTTTTCCTTTTTGAGTTGAAACACAAGGGACACAAATATACTCACTGATATGTCAATATAACATATATAGGAAGAGATCAATCTACTTGGAATAGTGGCAATGAAATATGAAGACACTTTCATTATTTTTAGAATCTTTGCAGTTTCCATGGTAAGGCAGTGTGTTACATTATCAAGTGCATTGAATGTAGTAACAGACTGCCCTGGTTCAATCCAAGCTTTAAAATATCCTCTATTCTTGACTTCAACTTTGGGTCTATGATGTACAATCACAGTACTTCAATTTCCTCAGCTGCAAGGTAGGGAAAATAATAACTCCTATCTCATAAACTGTTGTGAAATAGAATCAGCTCACAAATGTGGAGAATATAGAACACTATCAAACAGTAAATATCCCAAAGCTGTTACTATTATTATTATTATTACTATTATGTTTAGAAGTATTTGTTCATAAGAATGTAATCCAATTACATTAAAACTTTTAAAACAATCATGTAAAATATGATGCATGTAAAATTTGTATTCTACCTTACTTTTTTTTGTTTCATCTCCCCCAACACCACACACAGACACACAACAAACCACAAATAGAAATACTTCAAAACCATCCTTTTCTTTAAAAGGTTGAAAGCTTTTGGATAGAAAAGGAAATATTTTGAAAATTCAGAATATTCCAACAGCACTCATGGTTTACTAGCACACTCCACATATGCCCAATGCTGTTTCAAAATAAAATAAAACCACTTTGAAAATAAACTTGCCAGTAGGAATGTGGCTAAATGTTACACTAAGGAGGAGGGATATTCTGTGTGCAGATGCAAGGATAAGGGCTGCAGATTTTCTGGTTAGTGGGATGACTATTTAAGAACTCAAGTTACAATTTCCACTTTGTTGTTCTTGTGAAAACTTAGGAAAAAACATACTCCATTTAATGGAGCAGAAATATTAAATGCTTTTGAATTTTAAACCTTGGAACTTCTGAACCCTAGGGAAAAACTAATAGTGGAGTTGTTAATTAATTTGGGAAATATTTTCTAGAAGTAAAATTATGATTGGCATTGGTAATGATAGAAAAAAATCCAACAATGACCTGTGTATTAGTTTTGTAGGGATACCATGAGAAAAAAAACCCAGGCAGGGTGATTTAACCAAAATTTATTTCCTCACAGCTATGGAGGCTGTAAGTCTAAGATCAAGTTTCTCCTAAAGCCTCTCTCCTTGTCTTGAAGATGACTGCCTTTTTACTGTGTATATGTACATCCTTCCCCCAGTATATGTGCATACCTAGTGTCTTTTTGTGTGCCCAAATTTCCCCTTCCTATAAGAACACCACCATATTGGATTAAGGCCCCATCTACCAACTTCATTCTAATCATCCCTTCAAAGACCTTTCTCTAAATATGGTTACATTCTGAGGTTCTATGGGTTGGAACTCCAGCATATGAATTTTGAGGGGATACAATTCAGCTCATAACATTTAGCATTCAGATACTGGGCAACCCTGACCAAAACAAAAGTCTTTGTGTTTTGCATTATTTGGGGTTCTCTAGGAAAGAGCACCAATAGGATGTGTGTTACAGTATATACAGGAATACAGTACTGCTTCGGTTTACTATTTTTCTAGTTAGCAGCATTTCTACAGGTTTCTTCTTGGTCTTTTCCATCATAATAGTCATAACTCTACAGGTCAGAAAACGGGTTGGGGAATTCCGCCAGCAGACAGCCTTTGGATTCGAGCTGCAACATCCACACTTCTCCAGATCTACAGTTTACCATCCTACCCTGCAGATTTGGGACTTATTAGTCACCATAATCATGTGAATCAATTCTTTGAAATAAATATCTCTCTATATATATACATCCTATTGGTTTCTCTGAAAAACCCAAATACAATAGCGTATGATTCCATTTGTGAAGTTTTAAAACCGCAAAACTACTTAAGGTGTCAGAAATTAGAAGAGATACTGTTTTTAAAGTTGTGGGAATCAGTGAAAAAGGAACACAGAAGAAATTTCTACATTGTGGAAATGATCTGTATGTTAATAGGGGTGTGATTTATATACATGTATGTGTCAGTCAAAACTGATCAAGCTGAATATGTAAAATCTGGGCATTTTACTATACGTAAATTAAACCTCAGCTTTTAAAAATGAGGGGGTAAAAAGGTCTTGCCGTTATAGACTATGGAAAAATACGTAGTCATTAAAAAATAGGTTTTTGAAGTCTCTTTATTAACATGGGAGAATGTTCATGTTACAATCTTACTTATAAAAGGCTACACAACTATGCATGACATACTACTTTTACCAGAAAGAAAATTGTATGTATCCATAGAAACACTGGAAATAAATAGAGGAAATATTATCAGTGATGATCTCTGTCTGGCAAGACTGTGGATAATTTTAATTTTTTTTACAATTATCCATGTAATCCTATTTTCCAAAAGGGAGCATATATTGCTGTTACAATCAGACATAAACCATGACATATTTTTGAAGAATATTTTATAGCATATACCCTATTCTTACTAAAATTGCACTGTATTAGTTTTCAATTGCTGCCTTAACAAATTGTCACAGAATTAAAAGCTCAAATCAACACTCATTTATTATCCCTCAGTTCTGTATGTCAAAAGTCTGGGTCAGTTCAACTGGTTTCTCTGCTTTGGGCTTCACAAGGCCAAAAATCAAGATGTTAATCAACTAGGCTCTTGTTGGAGGCTTTGGGAAAAATTAGGATTCCAAGTTCATTCAGGTCATTAGCAGAATCCAGTTCTCCTTACTTGCAAGAGTGATGTCCCCATTTCCCTACTGGCTGTCAATGGGGGATGCACTCTAGTCTTTGCACATGGCCCCTGCATCCCAGAGCCAGACCCAGCACAGATTCCTTCTCACTCTTGAAATGCCTGTGACTTCTGCTGTTTCGTTTTTCTTTTACTTTTAAAGGATCATATGTTTACACTGGGCCACACAGATAATACAGATAAACATATTCTCAGGTCCTAGGGATTAGGATATGAACATCTTTGGGAAACATAGGGGCCAATAGTCTCCCTTGTGCACTGTGTACTAATTAGCAAGAAGTTACACTGATGGCACAACCCAGCACAAGGCTCTCTACCCTGGGAGGTACTCAGTTCATTAGACTACGATTCTCGAATGAAGAAGACAATTAAGTACACTTTTACAATAATGCAAACTACTTATGCCCAAACCTTGGTAGTATTAGTCAAAGGTAGGGTCATCTTTATGTATATGTATTATCTTCACTTTATTGCCCTGTCAGATAGCTTCAGTTCATAAAAACCATCAATATACTCATTTGTACTTTTGATATTTCTACAGAGTACCTCTAACTGATTTATCAGTAAACTGCCATAATTAATTCACTTCTTTAGAAAGATGCCTACTAAGAAGGACTGAGTAACAGTAATCCAGGGAAAAGATAATAGTGGTTTGCATAGTATGATGGTAGTGGAGATGCAAAGAAGAGACTGGAAGAACTTTTAAAGCACATTCTATGGGGTTGGATGGAGAAACAAGGACTTGTCAGGAGGGGTTAACCAAGAGGATGTGGGTCTTTACTCACACAGGAGATTTTGGAGGTACAGTCATCTATGGCTGGCTTCCCCAACGGTGACCACAAGCGTGTGGTCCACTGTGCTCCTCTGAGCAGACAGTTTTCTGGGGATAATATGCATCTATGGTAAATATGGGCATTTTTGAGGATAAGTGAGAAGAACACATCTGCACAAGTTATACATTGGTTCTCCTCTGTTCTGCCTTTCCACCTGAAGCCCAAGAAGACCTGGGACTTGTGTCAAGCATTCACATATCATTGGCAGAACACAAAAATGCTGCTACAGGACTGGCTGAAAAGACATCTTTTTGGCAGGCAGCAAGCCCTCCATGGTTCACAAGGGCTCTATAGCTCTGCCTCTGAGTGCCAGTGTCCTATGGGACATAGTGACAACAGGGGGCCTTCTAAAGTGTTGTGCTTCTAATGTGTGCAAGCAACCATGACAGTCCAATAGTTGGGCTGGGAGAAGGGGAGGCCAGTCAGGTTTTAGAAAACAGTGCTCCCTAACTTTGCTCAGCTCACTGCATGAATAGAAAATCACATTCCTTACACAGGATATCAGGGGAAAAGGAAAGGGCTGATTGCAGTCTGGAACTAGCCCACTATAGAACCCACATGAACCTGCTGCAAACCTAGAAGGTCAAAGTGCCCCTTTCTCTGCATAAGTCTGTCAGGGCATGATAGTGGGACCCTCATCCATCAATGAGGCCATTCTCTTGACTTCAAGTTTCTACTGGTCCTGCCTAAAAAGCTACTAGGAATCTCCTCCTCTGAAGGCTCCCGTTACTTCTGTGTTTAGTCAAGACACTCAATCAAGGGCAGTGGATGGAAGGGTCTCCCCAAAGGTATTCCTGGATAAGAAACCTGGATTTCAGTGTCAGGAACTCAGGAGAAATCAATTGGAAATGGCAGGGTGTGGGTAAAATTGCAATATTTCCAAAATCTCTCACCTGGCCTTAGTACATCACCATATAAATAGGTGCTTCCAAGGGTTGCAGAGAAGTAGTCCCTCTCCATATCAATAGGTGATTACAAGATGGCTGAAGAGGGAGTGTGCACTGGAACTGGAGATGGATTTGAGGGCTCTTTTCCAGCCAGGATGGGTAGAGACATGGGCAAGCGGAAGTAGACACCTTCTTGTGAGCAATAAACGGTTTTTTCCCACTTCACATTTCCCTTTGACTGATTTTGGCTTCAAAGGTTTATTTGTCCTGGGCTGGGAACACATTTTCCCCCCCAAATTACAACTGGCATAGTTGGCTAGATCTCTGAACCCGAAATCTGTCCTCAAAGTGCTGTGCTTAGGTGGGTTTCCCCTGAAGATGGTAGAGAAAATATCAAGGGAGAATGAGGGGCTGGGGCCAAGAGTGGAACTGCTGATGAGGCCACCTGCCAGAGGCACCAGTCATTCCCATATTAAATGTCCACCAGTTTTAATTAATAAAATAAAAATGCAACAAATGTGGGCTCCTCAGGGGGAGGAGCAGCCTCCTCCCCAGGTTGTGTAGCACTGCATACTCCACCCCTATACCCAGGATAAGCTTGTGGATATGCACATCCAGTTTTGAAAGAAGTCTTTGGAACTTCTGCTTACATAGTTTTTGCATCCCTGGCATAGGGGGGTGGAAAACATTGTTATGTTGGGTTGTGAAATAGGTAGACTGGCTGTCCTGATTACTTACCCTTACCCCCAGCAGCATTCCACCTTAGGGAATCAGGTGTTTCTGGACTAGCTGACAGCAGCCATCAGGGAACTTTGGCCTAATTAGGGTGATTTACCATACTTACCCACTAGTTGGAAAACATATGCAGAGCTCCAGCAGGTGTGATGAGAGCTGGGCATGAAAAATATCTATAATATCACCACCAGGGACACAGTGAGGAATCGTTCACCATAGGAATGAGAAATCTGGTGCTCCCTACAGATCCCCCATCTCTCTTTGAGTCCCTAGTGATTATTCTTGCTCCTGATGTAAGGCAAAGCATAAGTGAGGCTACTCATGCTTTAGTAGGTCTGGGGGATGATGAAACAACAAGAGCATGGGAGAAAGTATGAGCCACAACTGAAAGGAGAGGTGCAAAGGGCCTAATAAAGGTCTTGAGGACCCAGATGTGGGTTGATTTGATAAAGGCTGGATAGTGAAAGAAAAACTTGATGGGCAGCCTAATAGCATCATTTTAGAACTGTGGCACAAATCAAAGCCAGAGCAGCAGTTCCAGTCACTGAGATCCAGGACACAGAAAACAGAGTCACGGCCTCATGGTTGGTCACTGGCCCCTTTGGGGGAAAGAGTTGTGGCAAGACCTATGGGCCTCTGGTCAGACTAAGACAGTTACCATACTCATGTGACTGACCATTTGCCTTTGGCATCCCCAGGGAATGATGAAGCAGATGCAATGGCCCAGGTGTGGTGGCTAGAAGGAAAGCCTGCCTATGATGTAGCCCAGTGGTTACATCAGCATTTGTTGCACACGGGGCAAAAGACAATGTGGGCTGTAGCCCTTTGGTAGGGCTTGCCACTGACCTTTGAAGAAGTCAGCCTAGCCCAGGAGTGCCTTGTGTGCTCTAAGAGGGACTTACATCAAGTCCTGCAGCAACATGGGATACCCCTTGTCAGGTGGCAGTAGACTATATTGGGCATCTGCCTATATCAGAAGGATATTGGTATGCCATGACTTGTGAGGACACAGTTACTGGACTGTTGGTTGCTTTTGCTGCATGTCTTGCATATCAGCGACCATCAAAATGAGACTAGAGCATCTCTTTGCAGCCTATGGCTGGCCACAGGTTATTGAGAGTGATCAGGGCATCCACTTTACTGGACATGCATGACAAGAATGGGTGCAGCAATTAGAGATAAAGTGGAAGTTTCATGTACCATATAACCCTACAAGGGCAGGCATAATAGAGAGGTACAATGGTTTGTTGAAATCTGGCCTGAAATCATATACCAATAGTCTATGGGGCTGGTCAGTTCGCTTACAGACAGTGCTACAGCATTTGAATGAGAAGCCCCAAAAAGGAGCCTTGTGGACATACTAACACACATTGCTGCCTCTCCTATACAACTGTATGTGCAAACCAAAGGAGTTATTGAAGCCAGGATATGGCCAGCAGAGCTGCCAGCCCCCACTGCTTAAACCCTGGAGACCCTGTTGATTGGACGTGGCCCTGGACATTTCAACAAGTGGCACCTTGGGTAAAAGCTGGCCTCCAGTATATTGCTAGAGTAACAGCAGAGTGGCCCCCAAAGATCACAGTAGTGTATCCAAAATATCCAGGAGGTAAGAACACCTTACAGGGACGTTTTGTTTTATCCTTATGGCCAGTGCATGTACCTCCCAGAAGCCTATATACTGACCCTTCTGTAACTCCATAGGGAAGGGGGTAAAGGTAGATCAGGATGAGATCCCATTCCTGCCACCATCTTATTACAGGACCACTGTCTTATATGCATCCTACTTGATGGACAAGATTTGCCTATGCTGATGTCATTAAAACATGTAACTTATTTCTCTTATATGCATCCTACTTGATGGACAAGATTTGCCTATGCTGGTGTCATTAAAACATGTAACTTATTGCCCTTAAGGTTATTTTCTTTTACAGTCCCTGTGGCCTGGACCTGCCCCCTGGCTGCAGTTGCCGCATGATGATTGCTCTAAATTCCCTACCTGTTCAGCTACTGGCCTCCTGTGGAATGGGTGAGCTATGGATTTAATCTGCATAGGACTTTGAACCTACCTGAATCCTCTGGCTTGAGAATTATCAGAATTTTATTACTGTTTTTATTGTATGTTATTAGTCTGGTTACAGTGCTTCCAGTTTTCTCACACAGGGGCCACTGTGAGTTGAGATTTCTGGACTGGCAGGGTGGGCTGTGGGTAAAATTGCAATATTTCCAGATTCTCTCACCTGCCCTAAGTGCATCTCCATATTAATAGGTGTTTCCAAGGGGTGGAGAGAAGAGTACATGTCCATATCAATAGGTGATTATAAGGGGGATGTAGTGAAAGCACACACCTAGACTGGAGAGGACTTTTGGGGCTGTTTTTCAGGACAGGGAGAGACAAGGGAGCAGGAGTAGACAACTTCTTATAAGCAATAAACAGGTTTCTCCCACTTTATTTTTCCCTTTGAATGATTTTGGCTTCAAAGGTTTATTTTCCCTGGGCTGGGAACACATTTCCTCCCAGCCTGAGTTACACAGGGTCCTACAGTTTTCATGAATTTATGTGATGCCAGTATGTCCCCATTCAGTTCATGTTTTTTCTGGAAGAGGGTCACCCTCCTCCAGGAGTAACATAGTGACAGTCTCCTTCCCTCAGGTGTCCCTGACATCTTCAGTACATTCGTTCAAGATTTCCCTGGAGACAGTCTCCAATCCACAGTGTCATCTTCATAATTGCACTCCCGCCTTCAATTGTATCTTTCTATTCTTTAATATGTTTCTAAAATAACAGTGGGCTTTCAATATTCCCCTTTTCCTTACTCTAAATTTATCTCTTCAGATAGGAGAATCAGTTGTTCCTGCTCCTAGATACCTAATTTCCACCATGGAAGCACTATTTTGTAAACTGCCAGTCTAACAACAAAATATATCCCCTTATTTTAATGAGACATTACTGTAGTCTTACTATATTGTTTTTACCTTCCAAGAAAGTAATTAATTGTGCATTAAATTTCTTACAATAATTATATTTCAGAAATACTGACATGTACTCATTATGATATTCATTCTGTAACAATTGCAAAAGCTCTTACTACAGTTACTATCTGAGTATTGTGTCAATCCATCCAACATTTTTATTCATAAATAGAAATAGAAAACAATAGGTGTTCTGTCGGAGTTTCTAGCTCTCCCCCGTGACCCTCCGAGCCTGCAGAAGGAAAAATCACCCTGACAAGGCGAGAGCGGAAGAGGTAAGAGCCGGCTGTCCACCCAGTCTCCAGCCCTCATTCCCGAGGACAATCAGACATGATAGGGAGCTCAGTCAAAGCAGGAACTCATTTATTGCAGCTCAGAGCATGGAATAGATAGGGTGTGGTCTCTTCTGATTGGTTACACCTTATGCTAACAAGGCAATCTTCAAATTTCCAATCACGCACAGAGTTGTGCGCATTCACAGTTGTCTCTGACGTAAGCAGTGGACCTAAGTGAGAACACTTATGGGAAGCTGTGGCACAGCAGAAATTCAAAGGTTCTCAGCAGCCATCTTTGTGGCGCAGCTGAGATTCAAAGGTAGTTCCCCACATTTTCCCCCTTTTTGTTTTTGTATGAGCGAGAGAGATGCCATCCTGTACTCGAGGATGTGCCTGTCTTAGGTTGTCCCCATCTTTCAGGAGATCTTACCCATCATTGACTACCATCCTAGCACTTCCAGTAATGACATTCTCAAGAGGTCGCTTGCACCTCTTGTAGGGCCATAAATGCCCATGAACGCTCTGGGGTATGAGGAACTCTTTCTTCAATCACTTGAGCTAACATAATTACCTTTTGTTGTAATATCTGTTGCCATTGATATGATCTTCTCCACCACCTCACGAGCATGAAAATAACTAATGACATTACAATTATTATACCTCCTAATAACAGCTTGGGTAGACGAAACAAACTAGTTATTTCTTCCCATACTCTGGTAAAAAAGGAAGCTGAGGGTAAGATTACAACCTCAGTCACATTAAGGTTCACAACATCATGAAGGAGCATTGCAGACATTTTTAACATCTTATCATTCCATGGCCCCTTAATATTCAGAGTAATTCCTCAACATTGTAGTAGCATTAATGGTAGTGAATGTTTGACATACATGGGAAAACATAGGACTGCAAAGATGTCTTTGTTGAAGGCTTAACAGTGTCACTTCTTCAGCAAGTATGTCTATTTCTTGCTGCAGGTCCATCATCCCTCCAGCAAGATGATTAGAGATGGCCAATTGTTGCTCTTGCAAGTTTGAAACATCATGAATAACAGTTTGTAGAGTTTCAGTGGTAGTCACTGTCCGGACTATGGCAATGGTAGCAGCAGTTGCGGCTGCAGCAGATGCAGCAATGGAGGCAACAATAATAACAGTGATTCCAAAGTCTCTTAGTCCTGCAAAGAACTAATTGGATTCCTTGTCCTCCTGTTGTGTTAGTAACAGCCCACAGATATGGAGGGTACCAGAACAAGTATTTGAGGATTAGCGTAGAGGGCTAAATATTCTCTGGCACACAAAGGGAGTAGGAAAGTGAGCACGAGCAGGAGAAATAGTCCAGCCTTCATGACTCCTTTTCTTCTTATGCAATCCTCAAAAGGTCAGTCCTGAAAGAGAGAAAAAAGACAAGCCTTCAAGAGGTCATCCTCTTGGGAAAAGTCCATGTCATGGCTTCCTTCCACTTGCTGAGTGGTCTGAGGGCAGAAATTGGATTCGGTTCGCCTATAGGAAATACACATCCAAATCCTCTGCCCATACTTAGTGGATCTGGTCCTCGCCATTGCCCAGTCAGCTGGTCTTTCCAGCACACTTCTATTTTGGCATATGGCATTTGATTTGTCCAGTGCCTTTGAAAGGCTGTTAGAGGTTGATCTTTTGAAAATTTTAAAATATTTAATGTAAGTAGTGCCATCTGTAATTGGTCATGGGGGCTTATTCCCCCTTTTTGTTTTTGTAATCTTTTAATGTCTTATTGTGATGTCTCTGCCTTTGACTATAAGATCTGCCAGTTGATCTAATTGGGCATACACTCACGGAGTGCCTCCTATTGATGCATGGGCCCATTGGAGAGGGTTACTTTGCTGCGTGATAACAGTGGTAAACAACTCCAAGCCAGGAAGACTCCACAGACAAAGGTCATAGTCAGGTTGATACCGGGCTAGTTGGGCATTATCAAGTGCTAATTGAATCTGTCTAAATACTTGTTTATGTTCCTCTGTTAATACAACAAGCTCAGATGGAGTTTTGTCTCTCAACAACTCAAAAAGAGGGAGGAGGTCCTCTGTTGCAATGTGAATCCAGGGCCGCAGCCATTTAAGTTCCCCTAATACCTTTTGTAATTCCACTAAAGAATATGAGGTCTTGATAGATAACTGAGGTTTAAGAGGGCACACAGAATCTAGGTTAAGTTTTGCCCCTAGAATCTCAAAGGGAGGTATAGTTTGGATCTTGTTATTAGACACATGTAGTCCCCCTTGCTCTAAGAGGCATTGAAGCTCCCTGTAAGCAGAACTTAACTGCCGGGTATTGGTTGCCCCTAAAATAATATCATCCATGTACACATAAAGAGTTATTCCTGCCCACTGCTGAAGGGGTTGCAAAATTTTTGAAACATATTGTTGACAAAAGACAGGGCTATTTGCCATGCCTTGGGGTAATACTGTCCATTCGTATCACTCATCAGGTCCCTGAAAATTGGTGGAAGGCACAGAGAAAGCAAACTTCTCCCAGTAAGTGGGATTGAGGGGAATAGAGAAGAAACAATCCTTAATATCAATCACAATGAGGGACAAATCTTTTGGAATGGACGGAATCCAGGGCAAGCCCCTCAGGGGTGTGCCCACAGCAACCATCCACTCATTGATCTTTCTTAAATCCTGTAACATTCTCCACTTGCCAGAGGCCTTCTGAAGGACTATTCCACGGGCTTAGGGAAGGTCTAATGTGTCCCAGTTTTAATTGTTCTTGGGTAATTTCTTTAAGCCTTTAAAGCTTAGCTTGTGGTAATGGCCACTGCTCCACCCAGACTGGAGGTCCTGGGAGCCACATAATGGCAGGCGTTATTGGGGCAGTGGCCTTTAGGATTGGGGTGTGGCTTCACTCGGGAACTCGAAGCCTCAAAGGAAGGGCCTCCCCTATGATCACTGAGGTTCTTAGAACAACCAAATTGTCGCTGGTATTCTTCTTCCCCCGATATGTTTTCATAAAGAATTTTAGGATCATTGGTAATGTCACAATCTTAGACTTAAGCAGTATCCAAAAACACAGTATTTTTGTTCATTAAAAAAAGTGGTAAACATCACCCTACTGATGTGCAACATGCTAATTTCCCAGATGTGAAATTAAGGCCCAGTTATTTGTCCAAGATCACATAGTTAATTAGCATAAGGTGTTTTAACTCCCAGTTTTGTGCTCTAATATACTGAAATACTTCTAGGCTAACAAATACTTGTTTAACCCAATGTGAAATCTTAGCACAAATATGACTGGCCTAGAATTAAACAAGGTTTATATATTACAAATAAAACACTATATATATAAAATCAATGGCATCTATTGATTTCCAGATCTTAAATGTTTTATCAGACTTAGATATAACCAATCAGAAACTCAAATCTGGATACAACAAGTCCAAGCTTTGTTGATTTGTATGAAATTTCCTCTATATAGATAGGAATTACTAGGGTTAGTTTAAACACTGTTCAATCTTTAATAACAGCAATTTTATATTATTTCTTGGAATATTTGCACTATTTTTAAATAACTGATAAAGTTAAAACAACTCACACTGACAGCTCCATGCATTACAAGATGTCTCTAAATGTATTTATCTTTTAACATGAGCTGAATTTACTGCTTATAATAAATTATATTTCTCAATATCACTAAGAGTCTTCAAAAGCATGGAGACTGCTATTTGTCAATAAAAACTGCAAGAAAGGCAATCTAAAGCATAATAACCTAGACAGTACAAAAATGAAATACTAACTGAAATGAAATAAAGGATTTTGTACTAATTTCTGTGCAGAAAAAACTACTGGGGAAATTTGCATATAATCTGAAAAATGAACTAACTACCAAGAGTCAGAAAACTTGTTTCAATGCTACATATAAAATTATCTCTTAAATTTAACCAAATAAAAATTCCTGGAATTTAATCACATGGCAAGATATCCTGAAGCAAACACTTCCATGAATTCTCAGAAAAGGAGATAAGGCTAGAAAGATAAAACATCAAGTGTTCATCAAACCTTTCATTCAACAGAGCCTTTATTAACACATGAATATTTTTTGCCCCAAGATATACAGGTTTTCCTTATCTTCAGTTCTATTTCAATATTTTAAACTTAAGGTTACTTCTGGATCTTAACACCTACAGTAACCTACTAAAATTGGTCAAAGTAAACTTATTCTGTCACCTTGACCTTTAAGATTATCATTTAAGTTTATAAACTACCATATTTGTCACCAAGTAGAATAAAATTCTTGTACTTGATAACCTTCCACACCAAAATACGTACCAGTATGTCTCAGAAGTTACTAAAATATATATAATTAACATTAATATTTAATTGCTTTCAATAAGCTGGAACATATAATGTTAAGTCTTTCAAGAAGAAAAATTGCTTTTTTACATCTTGGTTTATAGTTTTTGCAGGTTCCAAAAAAACTAGTCCATATTAAGCCAGTCTTGAAGAACTAATGTAAAGACAAATTTATAGACCTTAACAACTGACAGTTTTATTTTACTACTAAGAGACAAAAGTCCAACTCCAGTGCTTTTTTTCTCATGCCTAAGCAGAGATGCTGTCATAGTTTTTCAAATTTTTTTGTCTTCTCAATATAAAAGCTGAATGACCTCTTTGTAAGTTGGATTTCAGTAGAAGATCAAAAGGATTACTAGCAGGAAGCCAAGGAGCCACCCTTACTAAGATTTCCCAGACCTTCTCAGCTTGAGAGTCCGAGAGTTCTAATCCTCGGCTCTTGAGCATATATCTCAGCGCCTTTAGTGCAGGTTCATCCTTAGAAGTTGCTTGTCCCATGTTCCGGGAATGCTCTTACCACGCAATCACTGTTGCCCACTCTGCCCTACTTTTGGTTCATCAACCGAGGGATACTCGTTCCATTCCGCTTGACCTTGTCAGGTGTTCCTCACATGGGGCACCAGTTGTCAGGGTTTCTAGCTCTCCCCCATGACCCTTCGAACCTGTGGAAGGAAAAATCACCCTGACAAGGAGAGAGCGGGAGAGGTAAGAGCCGGCCGTCCGCCCAGTCTCCAGCCCTCGTTCAGAGGACAATCAGATGCGATAGGGAGCTCAGTCAAAGCAGGAACTCGTTTAGTGCAGCGCAGAGCATGGAATATATAGGGTGTGGTCTCTTCTGATTGGTTACACCTTATGCTAACAAGGCGATCTTCAAATTTCCAATCACACACAGAGTTGTGTGCATGCGCAGTTGTCTCTGATGTAAGCAGTGGACCTAAGTGAGAACACTCAGCGGGAAGCTGTAGCACAGCAGAAATTCAAAGGTTCTCAGCAGCCATCTTTGTGGTGCAGCTGAGATTCAAAGGTAGTTCCCCACAGTGTTCTACATTTATCATTCATAAATATTGATTTTCTATCACTAATAAAGGAAATGAGGTGATTTAATTTAAAAATGCCAGATATTTGCCAATATATATAAACATAGAAAGGACAAGCAGAGTTTCAAAAACTGGTCTTTTACTGAGGTAAAGACTACTCTGGTAAAGACTAAATGATAAAAATAACAAGGACTCAAAAGGAATAAAACACTATCAGAAAATATTTGAAAGGAGGGGGGATAGAGAAAGAAAGGAAGGAAGGAAAGAATTTTGACCTACAGTGTCCTCAGCACACTTGAGAGAGAATAGTATGACTTGAAAGGAAGTATAAACCTTATTGGATGTTTATAAATGTTAGACTTCTGATGTTAGAAAAATGTAACCTAATTCTTCAAATTCTTGTTTTTAATAAAGTAATAATTTTATTACTGTTTGACTTTATGGTTTTCATAATATTTGAACACACCACTATCTGAAAATTATTTAATTTTTGATTTAGTTACTCTAATATTAAATTACTAGTTAATCCATTGAACTGTAAATTCCCTTAAAAAGGCCATGACAAAAACATGATGATTGAGCCACGCTAAATTCATTTAACTTATGAGAGAGAAGGAAAGAGAAATTTCTACCTTGAGAAGTGTTGATAGTGTCTCAAAGAAGGAAATTTAGGATAGCACATTTATAAAGTTTGGGGACATGATTTGAGTAATTTAAGGCAAGTTTTACAAGGTGGGGAACTGGTTGAATTTGGGAAAATTCACAAGCTAGTAACGTAAGACTTATTGGACATTGAATCAAAGATGCTGGGTGAATTTTGATGAAAAAATAATTATCCTAAAAAGAAAGCTCTTTTCCCAGATAAGCAAACTATTTTCTTGAATGATTTCATTAAGGAGAATTTCCTAAAGTAGTGGCATTACTTATTGGTTTCAGTCTGATATTCCAACATAAGAATTCCCTGTGGTAAATTGTTGCTATGCTGAAAAGTGGCCTTAGTTCTCAATCTACAATACAAGTTAGTTGCTTGATAAGCCTCACTCCAAAACTGCTTCTGTACAAACCTCAGCTGAGTTTTCATGCATGACAGTTTGTCCAGTTCTAAGAGATTTCCAATTTTCTGAGTCAACTTTCCTATGGCATATTAACGGATTCCTTTTGATAAACACCTCAGAAAAACAAATTTGGTTCTCTGGATAGTAACCCATACATTTATTAACAATGGTTTGGGATTTTTTTTAATGATTCACAACTTGTTTCTTTATGATGTCATTACTAAAAGTCTAAAATGAACAGTCATTCACAGAGAGGGAGAGACTTCTTGTACTAGAACATGTGGATGTGCCTGTAAGTGTATGTATTTCTGGTTTATAATGACAGGTTGCATTTTCAAAGTTACTCACTGGAGAAAAATTGTACAATGCTATACATGAAATTTTATGATTGGATCTTTGATTTGCTTGAAGTTATTTGTGTTGTCAAAAAATGCACTTTTTGTTATCTCATGAGAAAGAAGTCCATGTGCTTTTTAGATTTCAACAGGGGTAAGATAAATCATGTACACTTATCTGGCTTCGGATATGCTGATTCAGAAAAAGAAATGCTAAATATGTCTTCCTCTTCAATTCAAGTAATTTTTCTATTGGATGTTTTCCATTTTTAAAAAAAGGTGAGTAAAAACAGAACATATGATAAAGACAATATGATACAGGCTACTCAATTTGGAAGGCATTGAGTGAATCCTAATTTTAAAATGTAAAATCAGAGCAGTGTCCAAGAAAAAAAATCATTTTTATTTCTCTGTATTCCCAATAATCTCACGATTGTGACTTTATTAAATACTTAATGAATCTACCTATTAACCATAAAATATTTCGAGAGTGGCTACAACGTCAAAGTTACAAGGTATCAGGCAAAATATATGTCAAGAAACCCCAGACACCATTACGAGCATAAAGCAAAGATGTACTACGGGTATTCTTCACTCTAACTAACCCATTCTTAAACTTTAAACCAAGCCATCTAATATTTAAATACAGATCTCTAAGATTTGTTTGTAACACATAGGCAAATTAATATTCTTATAGATTTAAAAAAAATAGGATACTTTGTACTGGAAAACTTTGTGAAGTCTTCTCAGATTAAATTTACTTCCATGTAATAAGCCCTTTACCTTAGATTACCTTAGCATTTATATATTTGGGCCAAAGCCCCTGTAATATACTTACTAGTTAATTGCTTTAGAGTTATTTTTCCATCATTTCACACACATAGGATATCTTTCTCTAGTTAGGCTGAAATTTGTCTTCTGTTGACCATTTTTTTCTTTACATTGAGTATTATATGCCCATTATTATAAGTCATTCCTAAGAGTGACTTTCCATTAAAATTCCTGAGAGTGAGTTCATAGATTAGAATTCTATACTTTTTCAGGAATATTCTAAGTTACCCACAGCCTTGTTATAGGACAACTGTCACAGAAAAATTATTCTGAGCCAACATTGCAAATGCTGGCCTGTGTACCAAAATTTTACACAGTCCTGGCAAAGAGATAAAAATAAGGAAAGAGTAGTAAGTTTTCATGATTCTAAAGTGTGACACAAATGGCTCTGCTTTATTCTAAGATTGTGTTCATTATGTGTTACTCACCAATATAGTTTAGCAGCTAATGTCTGGTCTGAGTGATCAGTTAGTAGAAGTACATACTAGTTGCTTCATATTTTTAATTTAATATAGGGAATTATGTTTTATATGTTAAAAGTTCTTCTTTGAAATGATGGCAATATTTGACTTTAGTTATTTTCTCTTCATTTTTCTTTAATACAGTCTTAGTTGAAAAATAACATTGATAGTTTTCTCTCTCTCTCTCTGAAGTATAAAAATTTTATATGCCCATGAAGTCCAAAAGCCTGGGTATCATATGCAACTCCTGATTTTGCCCCTCTAAGACTCCTTCTTTATAAATGTAATGTGCTTATTGACCATCTTCCAAAATTTTATCACATCATTCTTGCCTGCATACAGAATCCTAGAAACAGAATGGCAACAAAAACTTTCTAGCACAGTTTCTTTGAAAAACTCTAAATGGCTAAAATTTGACATAAGGATCATGCCATAAAACAAGACAAAAATAAGCACAGCTACTAAAAATAAAATTCTGTCGATAGCTACTCTATAAGCATATTATATGCATACCATTTTCAATGTGATATCAAAAGTCTGAAATAGAGATGCTGAAACGTATGTTAATTACTGTCTTCAAATAGTCACAAGCATAGCTGTGCTGGTATACTTAAGACAAAATATATTTTAGGATCAGGGAATAAATTTTAGAATCATAAAATCTTAAAGTCATCTAGCCTAACTCCATCACCGTGGTACCTATATTTACTTCCCTTGCCATCTTATTTCTGCTTAACCACACATAATACTAAAATATTCACCACCTCACTTTGCTGCTATGGCTTCCCTCACATAGTTTCCCATTGTTGCTATGGAGGGCAGCCACTGTTCTAAAATTCTACCTGAACTGAACCTGAATCTTCATATGTTAACAACATCTTGATCTGCAGTTTATCTTTATAGCTACATGACTGCATAGTTCTTTTCCACAAACATAAAGCATTTAAATATGTGGAATATTTTCAGGTCTCTTATACAAGCTAAAGTCTTTTGGAAAATCTTGTACCATGAATTGCAAGTCTCTCACCTAAAGAGTCTATGTTTGTTTACTAAACCCCAAGCTGTGAATGTGCTCTCCATGAGTAGTTTAAACTGTCCAGTTCCTCTGAAAAATTCCAAACGATAGACATGCTTATTCTTAACCCATATATTTCTAAGAAGTGGGACTGGGCCATTTGCCTTGCCTCATACATACATCATATTCTTGTTTTCTTGTTCCTTTTAACTCATGACCAACTCACTCCCTGTAATATATAAATCCTCTGCTCACTGCCATTAAACAGTAGGGAAGTCTCACTGGCAGGATGCTCCAAACCCTTTAGTTTTCTGTTTTGTTTGAGTGAGCTTTGGTATTGTTTACTTTATTGTTTCCCTGGCTTTATTGAAGTGTAATTGATATACAACATTGTTAAGTTTAAAGTGCACAACATGTTGACTTAATACATTTATGTAAGTCTAGGCTTTCCCTTCAGTTATAGATCTCCCTTTCCTCCTACTCTGCCTACTGGGATATCACTCATTTTTGGGTACCTGAGAGGGAAAATTTATGTTGTCCTAACTAGAGAATTTCTTTCTGAAGGCATGTTTTTAACAGAAGGTCTGTTTATTTGCTGGCTTTATCCTTATTTCTTTGTTCCCTATTTGAGTAGATAGTATTATTAGGGAAAAACTGCATGCAGATCACCTTCTTGATGACTTGTTTCTCCTTTGTGTCATTTACATAAATGTCTTTCATTTTTAAACCCAAGATTCTCAGAGTACATGTGAGAGTGAATTTTATAAGTCAACTTGGCTATGCTATAGAGCTCATTTATTGGTCAAATACCAGTCTAGATATTGTTTGGAAGGCAACATTTAGATGTTATTAATTCTCAAGTTAGTAGACTTTGAGCAAAGCATATTACCCTCTGTAATGGGGTGGGACTGATGCAATTAACTGAAGGCCTTAAATTCAAAGACTGAGATTTCCTAAAATCCCTGATTTGAAAAGATAACATGCACTCTTATATTTGTTGCCACATTGCTTACAATAGCCAAGATATGGATGCAACCAAAGTGTTTGTCAATAGATTAATGGATAAAGAAGATGTGGTACATATACACAATGGAATATTATTTAGCCATGAAAAAGAAAAATCCTGCCACTTGCGACAACTTGGTTGTACCCAAAGGATATTATGTTAAGTGAAATAAGCCAGATATAGAAAGACAAATACCATATGATTTCACTTACATGTGGAATATAAAAACAAAACAAAACAAAATGAACAAAATAGCAGTAGACTTGAGACCCTGAGAAGTGACTGGAGATTACTATGGGAGAAGGGTTGGGATGGTTGAGTAAGGAAGGTTGAGGGGGGATAAAGAGGCACAGAAATCTCAATCATAAATAAGTTGGTCATGGGGATGGAAGTACAGCCTGGGGAATATAGCCAATGGCTCTGTAAAATCTTCCTATGTTGACAGATAGTAACTGCATTAGTTGGGGTGAGTATTTAATAATGTGTATAAATGTTGAATCACTGTTTGTACACTTGAAACAAGTGTAATATTGTATATCAACAACACTTCAATTAAAAAAAAAAAGACTGGGTTTTCCTGAAAAAGAGGAATTGTGCTCGAGATTTCAATATAGAAACTCTGCCTGAGTTTCAAGCTAGGCAGGATATATGTATAGTTTTATTTCTCTGGAGAATCCTAGCAAATGCAGTGGGTATATAGTTTGATGTATGTGTGTATACAAAATATAGATAGGTAGAGATAGATAGAGCCTGCTCTAAAGATAAGCAATAGAGGTTTAAGCATACTACTGTTAGGTTAATTAAGCTAATGAGTACTTATGCATGATACAGCATGAAAAAAATACAAGAAAATGTATACCAAAAAAGCATACACAATTCCTCTTTTTCCAAACTTCTCAGCCTTTTAGTTCCCCTTTCTAAGTTGCTTATGGGTCTTTTCAGAGATAGTCCTTGTGTGTCTAATTATGTACATGCTCTTATTTCCATATAGTACTACTTTCTACAAACTGTGCCTTGCTTTTTCCTCTCTGTAATATTTCATAAAAATATTTCCATATAAACACATAGGAATGATCTCATTCTCATTCATGATTTATTACTATAATTTTAACTATTTCCTTTTGAAACTCAGTTAGGATGTTTCTAATTCATTGCTGTCAAGCCATGCTGAAATTGCATCATTCCAAATACATTTTTATTTTAGTGAAAATAATAGTTCATCTTTACAATATAATCCTACATGTGGAATTTCTGGGTCAAAGATTTATGGGGTTTCTTTGTGAAATAATGTTATGTTGATACTTATATGACAAACATTTTTATATGATAAATACATCCTGGTACCATTTAAGGATATTTAAATAGCATTTATTACTGTTTAGTGTTTGTGGTCCTATATCAGTATAGGATATTTTTTACCCCGATCAAGCAATTAGTTTGGAAATTTATGATTCCTGATATTGTCATAGTTTTCAACTTTCTATTAATGGAGTAAATCTTTGAAAAGCCATTAAAATAAAAAGCACACTATTTGGCTATTTAATTTCCCCTAGTTGCATCACCCACTCTTCAATACTGAGGCAATCCTGAAAATCAACAACCCAAAAACATGGTGAAAATCTGTAGCTTGTCAGCCACTGGAGATGGCAGAGCAGGATTGGGGCTCCCTTAAGGTCTTACTATATAAAATTATTACTTAACCAGTCTGGTCATACCCAGGAGGAACTTCTTTGCAAAACTGTTTTAATTTAACTTGAATCAGAAGTCCCAGTGTAAAAAGCCCTTGCCTCAGGGCATTTGTTTTTTTAATTACAACCCTTTTATTTTCTTCTATGTCATTAAGATACCAACCACATAAAGAAATAATTATAAATCTGTGTTTTATACTAATGCAATTTATATGACAATAACAGCACAAAGGAAGGGAGAAACAAGTTATATAAGAGTGAAGTTTCATATATAATTGAAATTAAGTTGATATTAATTCTAACTAGCTAACTTTATTATCAGAGTACAATATATGATATATTTGAAAAACAAAATATGTGTTAATAGACTATTTGTGTTATCAGTAAGTCTAGTAGTAGTTAAATCTTTGGGGATCCAATAGTTATAATCATATTCTTGACTAAATTGGGGGTTGGCACTCCTAACCCCCAAGTTGTTCAGGGGTCAATTATAATCTGAAAAAATTTTGCAACACGGAGACTGTTTCTGAAAATTGGTTAGGAAGAGAGTGATCAAAGAAAGTAGAAATGTGAACCTGCCCACCACCAAGTTATGAGCAAGGTGAAGCTATCTGAACTAGAGTAAAAAGAATAAAAAGATGTCAGGGGAAAGACCTACAACCTCTCTTTTTTCCCTCATGTTGCCTCCTTTCCTCTTTGTGTAGAACTCTAGGAATAATTTGCATGTGCAAATTGAACTTCAGGAAAATTAAAAGAACCTAAGACAGATAAAATGATCTAGGTACACGAAATGTGCCTGTTCCTGCAAGAGAGATTTGTACTGGGCACCGAGGGATTCCTCTGACAAATTTCTGAACATTGGAAGGCACACTCACACATGGTTGACACTAATTAGGACACTTCCCATATCTACACCTACTGAGGTAAATAAAGGGAACCCAAGACAAAGCATTCTTCTATACTAATGAACTTCCAGGAAATCCAAGAACAATTGCTTATCATCCCAACACCAAATCTGTGAAGACTAATGTAGATTTTCCCAAAAGGAATTGAAGAAGAAAGATTCTGAGTTCTGGTCATAAGAGTAGTGGAGTGAGGAACTAGGTTAACAGATATCTAGCATCACATGTTTTTCTGACTTCTAGAAATAAATTTAAACATAAAAGTTCAAATAATAGTGTAACAGCAACAATAAGATGAAAAGGCATTTAAAATCATTGAAAATAATATTTTCCAGTTTCATGTACAGTGCATCCTATTTTGTTACAATATAAAAATTTCTACTGTATAGTCAGCTTTTCTATAACTTCGTCAAAACTCTTCAGGGGGAAAGCAAGCCTGACTTGTTCTCTATGGTCTCTACATATCACATGCTGAAATGGGGAAATTATAAACTAGTCATTTCTGGTAATAGTAGCACATAGTTTGCACATAGTAGAGAATAAGGCATCTCTATCCTCAGAGCATTTTCAATTTAATAGTGAGCCTAAAATATATACATAAAAAATAAGGCATGGATATCATTAATAACAAGTCACATTGATAGTACATACCCTTAATATGATGTAAAGAGAAAGGCATGTCACCCCCAAATCCACAACCCCAGTTTAAAAACATCAGATAAATTCCAGCTGAGAGACATTCTACAAAACACCTTCTGAGTATTCCTCAAAACTAATAGGCCATCAGAAAGGCCTTCAGAAACTAGGAAAGTCTGAGAAACTGCCATAGCCAAGAAGAGCCTGAAGAGACCTGACAACTAGCTGTAATGTGGTACCCTGCATAGAACTGTGGAACAGAAAAATTGCATTAAGCAAAATAAGGGAATCTGAGTAAAGCATGGACCTCAGTTAATGATAATGTATAAATATCAGTTCATTAGTTATAGGAAATATACCATACTAACATACAGGAGAACTGGGCACTGGGTATATGGAATATGTGTGCTATCTTCAAAACCTTTCTGTAAATCTAAACCCAGTCTAAGGAAAGAGATGGAAAAGTAGGAAGGCAAGGTGGAAACCTCCTCCTACACACACACCAAGGAAGCAACTACAGCAAATACAACTCACCCTGAGAATGACCTGAGGACTGCAGAACAGACCATTAAACCTGGTGAAGAGGAGAAGACCACACAGAGAAGGGTAAAGTGGCAGACCCATGATCATTTGGGACACAAACCATTCCCCCATCTCAGTCTATAAGCAGGAGGGAAAGGAATAGAGTGGCGAAGGGAAAAGCACTCAGGAATCCTGCACACCTGGCCCTGGAGGTCTGCTCTGGGAACAGAAATCCACATTGCATTTGGCTTTGATGATTAATGAGGCTGGATACCAGGGACAGTTGGAGCCCTCTGGAAGGTTGAAATTCCTCTAACTTGCAGAGGACAGGCAAACTCTGTTGGACCTGCTGAAATCAAACACAGAGATGGCAGTTTGAAAGATGTACCAGCAGTGGGAAGTGAGTCAGAGGGGCAGAGGTTAGAGGGATCTCCCTCCAGAGAAGAAAGGGCATGTGGATGATGCTTCTCATGCCTCCCTTCAGCCCAGTTGGGTGGGTGCTCATGGGAGCCAGCTCCAAATGCTCCCCTCCCTTGCTGGTGGCTCAGCCCCACATCATACTTCCCTGCACACCTGTCCCACCTGCCCCACCAGCCCAGCAGAACTTCTATTGCAACCCTGCAAGAAGAGAGCAGCCCTGCCCACAATGGTCCCAGCAGAAGTGCCACTGCACAGCTCACAAAGGGCAGAGAGGAAGGTGTTGCCCTCTGCTGACAGATTAGCCACTGCTAGCAGATAGGTAGAAAGGTGGTCCTGACCACAGCCCACAAAAAGCAACTGCAAAGGAGAACCAAGCACTGGGGACGAAAGAGTCTTAAGCTTCTGGGTGTCACAGGACACCTTCTTCATAAAGCCATTACTTTTTAGACCAGGAGGCAGAGCTGATCTATCCAATGCAAAGGAAGAAATGCAGAAACCAAACAAAATAGGAAGAGGAATATTTTCCAAACAAAATAACAAGAAAAGACACCAGAAAGAAGGTTAAATTAAATGGAGATTACCAATCTTCTTGATAAATATTTCGAAGTAACAGTCATAAAGTTGCTCACTGACCTATGGAAAAGAATTGATGATCTCAGGGAGAACTTCAACATGGAGATAGAAGAGTTGAAAAAGAGCCACTTAGGGCTGAAGATTACAGTAACTGAAATGAAATATACAATGGAGGGAAGGAATAATAAATTGCTCCAAGTAGAGGAGATAATCAATGAGATGGAAATAGAACAGGAACACAATAAAGCTGAGAAACAGACAGAAAAAAAGAATCTCTAGGAATAAAATATTGATAAGGAGAGCTGTGTGAAAACTCCAAAGGAAACAGTACTTGCATAATAGGGGTATCAGAAGGAGAAGAGAGAGACAAAGAGTAGAAAGTCTCTTTGAAAAAATAATGACTGAAAATTTCCCCAATCTGGGGAAGGAAATAGACACCCAGGTCCTGAAAACACAGAGAGCTCCTAAAAACGACAAAAAAACCTATAAAGAAAACACAAAGACATTTGGTAATTAAAATGGCAAAGATTAAAAATAAAGAAAACTTTAAAACCAGTGAAAGAGAAGCAGACAGTTACCTATAAGGGAAACCCCCTAAGGCTATCGGCAGATTTCTCAGCAGAAACTTTACAGGCCAGAAGGGAGTGGTATAAAATAGCTAATGTACTGAAAGAGAAGAATCTTTAACCAAGAATCCACTACTCAGCCAGATTATCTTTCAGAATTGAAGGAGAGATTAGATTTCCCAGATAAACAAAAGTTAAAAGAATTCACCACCACTAAATTGGCCTTACAGGTTATGTTAAAGGGACTTATATAGATGGAAATGTTCTTAAGCTGAAATGTTTTACATCAGTGAAAATAAACCCACAGTAAAAGTAGTAGATCAGTTACTTACTATGAAAGTATGAAATTAAGGAAAAAAGTAGTAAATTCAGCTATACACAAAATCAGCCAAGAGATACACACACACAAAAATGTAGATTAAGACATCTAATACATAAAGTGTAGAGGTGGTAGAGGAATAAAAAAGAAGTACTTTTATATGGTATTAGAAATAGAATGATCATCAACCTAATATAGACTGTTATATGTTTAGGAAACTATCTATGTATCTATGGCAACCACAAATATAAAGTCTATAGTAGATACACACAAAATTTTTTTTAATAAATCCAATAAAACACTAAAGAAAACCATCAAATAATAAGAGAAGAGTATAAAGAGGAAGAAAGGAACAGAGAGGAGCCAGGAAACAATTAATACAATGGCAATAAGTAGATACTTTTCAATAACTACCTTAAATGTAAATGGACTGAATGCACCAATCAAAAGACAAAGGCTGGCAGAATGGATAAAGAAACAAGAGCCATCAGATATGCTTTCTATAAAAGACTCCTTTCAGACCTAAAGACATACATAGACTGAAAGTGAAGGGATGGCAAAGGACATCGCATGCAAATAAAAGGAAGAAAAAAGCAGGAGTAGCAGTACTTGTATCAGATAAAATGGATTTAAACAAAGAAAGTAACAAGAGACAAAGAAGGACATTACATAATGATAAATGGTTCAGTCCAAAAAGAGGATATAACAATTATAAATATCTATGCAACCAACACAGGAGCACCTTAATATGTAAAATACATACCAACAGAACTAAAAGGAGAAACAGACTGCAACTCAACCATATTACGGGACTTTTAAACCTAATCAATCTTGTCAGACATTCCAGACAGAAAATAAATATGGAAACAGAGACACTACACAATACATTAGATCAGACATATTTAACAGATATATACAAAACATTCCACTCAAAAGCAGCAGGATACACATTATTCTCAAGTGCAAATGGAACATTTTGCAGAACAGATCACATATTAGGCCACAAAAATTGTCTCAATAAATTCAAATGTATCATGCATCTTTTCAGACCACAGGGGTATAAACTACAAATAAATTACACAAAGAAAACAAAAAATCCTCATGTGGAGGTTAAACAACATACTTCTAAATAATCAATGGATCAATGAACAAATCAAAGAAATCAAGTAATATATGGGTACAGATGAAAACAAAAATACAATAGTTCAAAAACACATGGGACGCAGCAAAAGCAGTTCTAAGAGGGAACATATCTACCTCAAGAAACAAGAGCAATCCCAAATAGTCTAAATTCAACTAAAGAAACTAGAAGAAAAATAAAAGCAAATGAAACCCAAAGTTAGTAGGAGAAACAAAGTAAACATTAGAGCAAAAAGAATATAGAGAAAAATAAAAAATAGAAAAAGTTACTGAAGCCAAGAGCTGGGTCTTTGATAAGATAAACAAAATATACAAACCAATAGCCAGACTAATCAAGAAAAAATAGAGAGGATACAAATAAACAAAGTCAGATATGAAATAGAAGAAGTTAAACTAACATCATAGAAATACAAAGAATTACTAGAGAATTCTATGACAAATTATATGCCAATAAACTGGACAACCTAGAAGAAATAGACAAATTCTTTGAAAAGAACAATCTTCTAAGACTGACCCAGGAAGAAACAAAAATCTGAACAGACCAATTACCAGTAATGAAATTACATTGATTATCAAAAAACTCCCAACAAATGAAAGTCCATTACCAGAGGCTTCACAGATGAACTCTACCAAACATTTAAAAACCTCGTACCCATCATTCTTAACGTATTCCACAAAGAAAAGAGAATACTTCTAAATGCATTCAATGAGGCCAGCATCACTATAATACCAAAACTAGACAAAGATACTATAAAAAAGAAAATTATAGACCAATATGCCTGATGAACATAGATTTCAAAAATCCTCAGCAAAATGTTAGCAAGCTGAATTAAAAAATACATCAAAGGATCATCCATCATGACCAATAGGATTTATTCCAGGGATGCAAGGATGGTACAATATTCACAAATCAATCAGTATGATACACCAAATGAACATAAGAAAGAATAAAAACCATTTCATCATCTCAATAGATTTTGAAAAAGCATTTGACAAAATTCAACATCCATTGATAATAAAAACTCAATAAAATGGGTATAGAGGGAACATACCTCAATATAATAAAGTCCATATACCACAAACCCACAGCTAACATTACATTCAGTAGCAAAAAGCTAAAAGCTTTTCCTCTAAGATCAGGAACAAGACAAAGATGTCCACTGTCACAACTTTTATTCAACATAGCACTTGAGGTCCTAGCCACAGCAATCAGACAAGATAAAAAGCATTCAAATTGGTAAGAAAGAAGTAAAATTGTCACTATCTGAAGATGACATGACACTATGTATAGAAAACCCTAAGGAGTCCATCCAAAAAGTATTAGAACTAGAAACTGGATTCAACAACGTTGCAGGACACAAAATCAACATACAGAAATCTGTTGCATTTCTATATATTTACAACAAACTAGCAAAAAAGAAATAAGAGAACATTCTATTACAATTGCATCAAAAAGAATAAAATACCTAACCAAAGAGGTGAAAGACGTGTACTCTTTAAAGTATAATACACTCATGAAAGAAGTTAAAGACACAAATAAATGGAAATCTATACCCTGCTCATGAATAGGAAGAATTAATATTTCAAAATTGCCATCCTGCCCAAAGCAATTCAGATTCAGTGCAATCTCTATCAAAACACCAATGACATTTTTCAATGAACTACAGCAAATAATCCTAAAATTCATATGGAACCCCAAAACTCCAGTAGCCAAAGAAATCCTGAGAAAGAAGAACAAAGTTTATGGTATTGTTCTCCCTGATTTAAAGCTATAATACAAAGCTATAGTAATCAAAACTGTATGGTACTAGCACAAGAACAGACCCATAGATTAATGGAACAGAATAGCCTAGAAATAAACCCACATATATAGAGTCAATTAATATATGATAAAAGAGCCATGAATATACAATAGCAAAAAGACAACCTTTTCAATAACTGGTATTGGGAAAATTGGATAGCTACATGCATGAGAATGAAACTGGATTACAGTCTAACTCCAAACACAAAAGTAAACTCCAAATAGATTACAGACCTAATATAAGACATGAAACCATAAAATTCTTAGAAGAAAACATAGGCATAAACCTCTTGAACATAAGCATGAGAAATCTTTCTGGACACATTTCCCCAGGCAAGGCAAACAAAATAAAAAATGAACAAGTGTAACTACATCAATCTAAAAAGCTTCTGTAGAGCAAAGGACACCATCAGCAGAACAAAAAAGCAACCTAGGTATGGAAGAATATATTCATAAGTGACTTATCTGATAAAGGTTAACGTCCAAAATACAAAAGGAACTCATATGCCTCAACACCAAAAAACAAATGACTCATTTGAAAAATGGCCAGAGGACCTGAACAGACTTTTTTCCCAAAGGTGAAATACAGATGACTAACAGGCAGATGAAAAGATTAGCTCCACATTGTTAATCAACAGGGAAATGCAAATCAAAACCACAATGAGATATCATCTCACACCAGTTTGAACCACTATCTAAAAGACAAGAAATAACAAGTGTTGGCAAGAATGTGGAGAAAAGGGAACTCTCCTACACTGTTGATAGGAATGTAAATTGGTGCAGCCACTATAGAAAGCAATATGGAGGTTCCTAAAAAACTTAAAACAGAAATACCACACAACCCAGTAACTGCACTTGTAGGAATTTACCCAAAGAATAAAAAAATCCCTGATTTTTATATATAGTATATGCATCCTATATTTATTGTCACATTATTTGCAATAGCCAAGATATGGAAGCAACCTAAGTATATATCAACAGATGAATGAATAAAGAAGAGGTGGTACATATATACCATGGAATATTATTCAGCCATAAAAAGAAAAGAAATCATGCCATTTGTGACAACATGGATGGACCTAGAGGGTATTATGCTCAATGAAATAAGCCAAGTGGAAAAAGCCAATTACCATGAGATTTCACTTATATGTAGAATCTAAAAACAAAGCAAAGTTAACAAAATAGCAGTAGAACTCTCAGACACTGAGAAGTGACCATTGGTTACCATGGGGGACAGACTGGGATGAGGGAGGGGGATAAAGGGGCACAAAAATCTCAATCATAATATAAGTTGGTCATGGGGATGGAAGTGCAGCATGGAGAATATAGCCAAGGGTTCTGTAACATCTTTCTATGCTGACAGATAGTAACTGCAACTGCACTACTGGGGTAAGGATTTAATACATGTGTAACTGTTGAATCAATGGGTTGTATACTTGAAACCAATGTAAAATTGTATATCAACTATAATTTTAAAAGTCTAAAATAAAATGTTAAAATCATAAGGCAAATGAATATATAAATTCTATAAGAAAACTTCAAACCCATAAATCTATGCGTAGCTTTTAATCTAGACTTGCATTAACCACCTATGAGCTGGGGTTACTGCTACTTGAAATTTGTCTTTAAAACTGGCTCTATTAGCCAACCCACTTTTTGGGAAAAATCTAGCATTCTCCAAAGATTTTTCAACATTCCCAGGCAGCTTTAGTACAAGCAGTCATTTCAAGCTGCAATAATCCTCTTCTGATGAATTATTTATCTTATTTTTGCTTCTCTCCTGTGACTATTCTCTTCTCTCCTTTCCGCTAAAGAATCCGCACATCCCCATATTCACAAATATCACTAATATCTGAAAGTTATAGCCCTCCCCAGAAAGGCTCTGCAGCCACTGGAGGGTGAAGCCTGGATAAAAATAAATTGGTGATTTAAATTATTCAATTAGAGGAACCCCTGGAGTAAACACCTATGGCATTATATTCACCATGTTTACATATATATATGCAGCACTGAAGGTACACAAATGATCTCTTCCTGCTCTCTAGATACAGAAGGTCATCAAAGTTGCATATCAGTAAATCAATATAACCTCAATGTCAACCTTGCTTTCAAAGACTTAAATTAACATGAAGACCTGGCCAAGCACGAACTCAGCACCTTTTTCCTAACAGACTCCCCTACTCCCTACTCTCTATTAATCAGGGTCCTGTCAGGAGATGAGTCCCTCAGTAGTGCTTAACTGAAAAGACTTTAATACGGAGACTATTTAGGGGCTTGAGAACCTAAAATAGAGATAGCAGCAGTCGGGGACTGCCAAGCTGGGAAGCCACTGCCACCCTAGAGCTGAAGGGGTAAGGGGAGGAAGTGGTGATATTGGCCCCAGGTGCTCTCTGTTGTTTATCAGAGCTTTCCAGAAGCCTATGCAGAAGGGGGATGGAACAAGAGAAGTACCCTGCTGTCTCTCCTTCCATCACCCACTTTTCCACAGGTGCCTCCCAATGGCCAAGTTCAACTGGAAACCAGAAGATAGAATCTGTACAAACCACTCTTCTGGGGCACAGGGCAGGAAGAGAGGAGCACCAAGTGCGAAGGAATGAGCACACGACTTCACCGTAAACACTATGAAAAGCTTTAGGATATATCAAGCTTTATTAAAAATCACCAGCCCTTCTCCTAAAGATTGTATCTCATCTCTCTCCATACATCCAACTTATTCCCTCTTATATCATTATTTGGAAAAATTTAGTTTTCAGTTCTGTTTGCCTCTAAGCCTCCAGTGTTCTCTGTATTTCAGTGTATCTCTACTGTTTTTTGAGTAGTTCTACAATGGGCCATTTCTCCAGCACTCCTCTTTTACAGTAAAGAAATAGTTGTAACTTAGAAATTTCTAACTTTCTCATTGTACTTTAGACTCTGGGAATGGAAGGAAAAAGTAATAGAATAGGAAATAAATATTATACTATTTACTGCCTATCCCTTAGAAAGTATAAGTGGCTGCTATCAATTTTAGTTTTAAGTACTTTTCCTGCATTATACTGTCCAAAGAGGAAAATGGAGTAGAAACATGAAGAGATAGATATCTGTGCAAATGTACTCTAAAACTAACAATCAATGAGCCATTATCTGGTATTTATAATTTCAAATAAATAGTGAACATCCACTATATAGAATTGCTGATAAGTTAAATGAGCAAAGACTCCTGGCCTTCCCATCAAAATATACTTACTACTTGGTATCCCTAGTTCAACCAAGAACGTTCTCAAGAACCATAGTAAATTATGTATGCTACAATGTGATTGCTAGGTCCTTTTTTTTTTTTTAATGGGGATATTAGTTCAGGTAATGCTAACTGCTGGAACAAAGAGTTTATTTTCCACTTACCTAATAGTTACTGGGCCATGAATTTCTTTACATGAAGACTCAGTGACCCAGATTCTTTCCGCTTTGTGCTTCTGTTATTTCTTGGGACCTCTTGATCATCTGAATCTAAAAGATAGAAGGAAAAATAGATTTTTTGGTTGAAAGCGTACCTCCTTCCTAGAAATACTGGCACAAAAATGGCACACTTCATTTCCATGCACATTCCATTGGCTGGAACACAGTCATGTGGTCACATGAAACTAGAGACTAGGAAATGTAGACTGGCTGCCTGTTCAAGAAGAAGAAATCAATTTTTGATGAATAGTTCTAAAACATGAGGGTTATGAGAAAAAATATTTAAATATTAACAATGTCTAAACAACCATTTAACAATATTGTTGCAAAGTTAAATTTTACAAGACAGAGTAAGCTTTTATCTATGTATGTTAATTTAAAATATTCATGTTTAATTAGTGCAGACTGATCACAAACAACATGTCTTTGCTTTTAAATTGAAGGAAAGCTAATGGAGTCAAAATGTTCCACCATGTTATTTTCCCACTTAAATTCCTCAAAGGAAAGGTAGGCCATGAGGCAGTATCTATAATTATAATACTAAATGAATAAAACATAAAAGAACAATACTTTTATTTCTACCTGTCTAGATAAAATAGTTTATTCTCTTAAAGCTTCTGAAAACTTGAATAATCAAAATTCTCTGCTAAGGAAAAGAAAGATTGAAATAGCCAAGTGCTCTAAAGTTCAAGATTGGTAACTATTTTTTACACTTGCCCTGATTCTTCTTTAAGAATTATCTGTAAGCCAACACAAAATTCAATTAAGTCCTGGTACCTTTTTTCAGTCATTTAATCAATTTCTACACTGCTTCTCTAGGTTAGGCATTGTTATTTAGTAATGAGAGATGTGTTATTAACAAGATAACCAAAAACTTACATTTTAGTGTTGCTAATTAACTTTATTATATGCTCATTCAATCCACAAAACAATCCTACGAAACTGGTGTTTTTACCCCCATTTTACAGTAAGAACATTTAGACACAGAGAAAGGTTAAGCAATTGCCCAAGGTCTTACAGTTTCTAAGGGCAGACTTGAACCCAAACCCAAGTCCCCGGTCCGTCCCGTCACTGTATTAACTGTGACTGCATTCCATTTGAAATGGACTGTTCCTGAAAATTCAGTTTTCAGTAAAGCTATTTCCACTGTTTAGTTTACCTTGTATAATTTTAAATTTATATTCTGTATTCAATGTTCAAAAATTCAGGTTATTACATATATAGTTTCACTTCCAATTTCTAATAATACTGTATGTTTTCCTAGCAGAGAATCATTTTTTCTTTAATGTGGAGGTTGGCTGACCTCTTAATAATGAGTAAACAATGCCATCTTCTGTCAATGTTCTCATCAGCAGTTGGAAATAGAGCCTTAAAAGACTAGGTTAATATAGATCATTGACAGTAAGCAAGGAATCTGGAGAGTTCACAATCTTGGCAGTATGTCCTACATCTTTGAGCACTTGCAAAAAGGCTAATTGTTTGAAAAGCCTCTCAGGGAAGATTCATATTCAAAACAATTCTGTGTCTTTAATTATCTGAGGCCTTTAACGTATATTCAAACAATGGGAAGAAAAGGGAGGAGGCAGGAGAGACAGTGACAGTGATAAAATCAGGTGGCAAGTGGTTTTTTTTAACATTGTTGAAAGAATAAAAAAACAATTCTCTGATTTGTTCTACCATTGGTTTACATATTCCCCCTGTATGTTCACCTTGAGAGAAACATGTTTGATCTTGACAAGTACTTTTTGTCAAAAAAGAAAGAAGGGAAAGATAGAAGTAAATAGTGAGCCCTTAAGATTCAATAATTGAAAAAAAATTATTTGCCTCTCTGGATGTGAAGCATAATTATCAAAACTGAGGCATGTGTGACAACTTATATAAATGTGAAAATCTTACAGGATTGAACATTCATCAAGAAAACATGGTTTTTTCAAATCTATGTTATTTTGGAAAATATAATTTTAGTGTCACCATACTTTCTAACCAGCCTACAAGAAAAATAAAATAAAACTCAGTTAAAAGATTTATCAAGACTTATATGAACTCATTTAAATATTTCTATTTATCTTTCATGTGTCTAGGTTTTAAGTTTATGATTAGTAGCCACTTTTAGAAATATGTATGATGTTAATCTTATTAACTACCCACAATACGATTGCTCCTCTAAGGAATTTGAAGAGATAGTGGGAATCCCTAAGAAAAATAACTAGTGGGGTTGAAGTTCTTAACCAGAGAGCTCAAGATAGTGGCAAATTAAAAGCATGAATGAAAAGGCAGCTTGAATCCATGTCTGGAAAGTATGGCCTTTGTGAGGACATTGCTCTCTATAATCACTTTGCATATTCAGAAGCAAAGAAGGGACAGTGACCACACAGTAAAATACAACATGTAATTGGAAAATTTTCCACATTGCACCAAGGTAAAACAGTTGCTTGGTTTTGGCAAATAATTAACAATCTACTTCTTTGTGCTCATCTAAATTTTTCAGCCTTTTACTAAAATGGTATAAAGTGAGTTTTCTTACTGTATATTAGGCTGATTTTCATTCTATCAAGAGTTGCTGCAAAGATTCTCCAAATCCCCAAACACATTTCAACTCATCTTAATTTGTATTTTATGAGATGTTATATCATGATCAGTGGTGGACAGAGGTGGTTGAACCAGGGGTTTTGTGAAATTGATCAGACACCTTAGTGATATGACTCAAAAAAGGCTGAGCATCTAAGGTTTCAAGGGTACCAGGTTTGAAGAGAATCTTCCACCCATTTCCGAGTACTGTGTGCGAGGCTCCTTAATCTGCTTCCAGTGTGCCCTAACATCCCATTCTATTTCACACTAGCCAGAAGTATCATAATTTGATTTTATAAAATTAACACACTTTAGAAAAAACAGCATTCTATATTAGTCAGTCAACACAAGAAACTTAGTTTCCCAAATTGTCATATTTCTAGAGATTCATTAATGTCAACATTTCATTTCTGCAGGACAGTCATGTGATACCATGGGCATGACATGTTGGCATATGAAGTCATGACACTGATATGAAAATGTATACACATATTCATTTCCCATCTTACAAAAACTATTATACTCTATAATTATTGTATCTTTTAAATGAAATCATTTCCTAAGTATATATAATGCAAATCATTATGGGAATCTTAACTCTATTGCTTCTCTCTGATTTCAGGTGAGCAAAAGTCTCCTAGGCAAGAATAAAGGCAAAAAGATCAAGGTGAGCCTTGGAGGGCTGCAGTTGTTGCAAAGCTCCAAATCCCCTTGCACAGAGCTCCAGGAGAATGAGGTTCTGCCATTTTGTACTTGAGTGTGATTCCCAGACTGTGATGCCGAGACATGGAAGGAACCAAGGGTACCTGCAACAACGTGATTGATTAACTACACAGACTTCAGTGTAAGTCACTGAAATAAATGTTAGGCTTGAGCTTCAACCAGAAGTTCTTTCAAGCATATGGCACCCTTTCTGTACATAAATCAAGTTTTCTCACTCATAAGCTCACCTCTGTTCAATGAACTGGCTGGTCCCAGCCACTACTCAGGATTTTCTCCAAAGGGCAGCTCACTGGACCACTGGTGGCATCCACTTTGACTACACTTTATTCTACTTACATGTATTTTTCTCATTTGCTGTAATCACCTTAAGGTTAGGGTCCTACAGCCAGAGAAACTAGGAAGAGTGTTGGCATAGCTCCATCTTTGATGACACTTTAACTTTACTAAGTTAACTTCCCTGTGTTCTTAACTGGTTTTCTCCTGTGGTCAAAAGAATAAGAATGGACACTTACCCTAATTCTGCTTGTATTTTCTTCTCCCCCTCACCCCTGTCATTTTCACTCTTTCTCTTACTCTCTGTCTCTTTCTCTTTCTTTTCTCTCTCCACCTTGGTTCATCTATTTCTCTACTTTAAACTAGTAGCTGCTTTAATTTCTCCTATGTTTCCTAATTAACTAACCTCACTTCATTTCTAACCCCAATAACTCCGTCCTCCTGTGTGCATGTATTTCCCTTTACCACAAATACATACAGTTTAGTTAAACATTGACTCTATTAGTTGTATAGTTATTCATTTTTTAAGCTTTTGAAGTATTCTTGCTCACTGAAATTTGAGAAAAGGGCAAAGTAATAATATAAAAAGTGTCACTAATGCTTAACAAAAAACATCTCAATGATTATATTCCCCCCAAAAGTGACATAGTGGATCATAAGCATAGAAGATCCACAGTTAAATAGTTATTAATTTTCTAATGTACATAGTGTGAATTCTTAGATATCTGTAAATTTTTCTTTGTTATCTCACCTGTGTATTTGAGAACAAAATTCTCCCATCTCTAAGCTGCCTTTGATTCTTTCTCAGGGTACCAACAAAGTGAACTCATTTCAATCCACTTATTCACAGTTTCCTTAGATGATGGCAGCTCTATTTGCTGATTACTTGCATATACTAAAATCTCTATCAGCTAATAATATATAAATGTAATCTTATCAACAGCCTGTGATGTATTAAGAGATTTCTTTATGAATAGAAAAGTGGATACCCCTGTTTATTTTAGTCCAGGTGAAGAAGTCAAGCTATTTTCCCTAGTCTTGTGAAGCAAATGTGGTATAGCTGAGATTCAAGACCTAGTATGTTAGCCTGACTCTCATGTTTTTTCATGTATTTTAAAATGGTTTGAGGAAAACATATTAATTTCCTTTTCAATAACCTTATTCTTTAAACCATTCTTTTTCAATAAACATAAGTAATCTAAGGGGAATTGCAATCCTTCTACTATTTGCCAATAGTTTATACATTCCATTAATCCCTCCATTAACTAGAGTTTCAAAAGTAATTAATTGAGAATTTATTTGAGTTACAGTCTCAATACAAATGCTAGTAAAATTCCAGTGGCTGGAAAGATGGTGGTGTGAGAGGTGAGACACAGGCTTCCTCCTAAAACTCATATTCTGCAAAAATATAATTAATACAACTAATCATGAAACAACAACAGGAAAGAGGACTGCGCCAGACTGCTTATACCTGGAGAAAAGAGAAACCTCACAGAACAGAGTAACGTACCAAAGCTGTGGCCTGGTGAGACCCAAGCCATTCCCCCACCCCAGTTCACCAGCGGGAGGAAGAAAAACAGAGAAGGAAGGGAGTGGAAGCCTGAAACTGCTGAATACCAAACTACAGAGATCTTCTCTGGGAGCACAAGCCTACGTTTCATGGTGCTTGGATGATACTCTCGTTATTACGGGGTTGGAAAGCTAAGACAGGCAGAATTCCTGGAAAGACTGAGATTCCAGCCACTTGTGGAAAGCAGGGATCCGTATCCAGCTGCTCTGGGACAAAAAGAAGGCAGGCAGTGTGAGAGACTTCCTAACAAGGAAGCCCTTAGCAAGAGGGCTGCTAAAGGGGCAAGGATTGCACAGAGCTTACTGCTCAGGAGAGAGGAAAGCAGACAAAATTGTCTGGATGCACTCTGCCCAGCAGGTTGAGAGCTTTGCCATGTAGACTCTCATATTTAAGGAGGAAAAAGGAATCTTTCTCCTTAGACAATCTTCAGGTGCTCCAGCTCCCTGGCTGGCTACACAGCTATAAGAAGATGCAGCCTACTGCACCTTTCTCGCAGCCAAGCACACCTGGCTCACAAACTGGCAAACCCTACCATGGCATTAGGCCAGCCAGAGGGAAGCTCTGTCTACAGCAACTACAAACGCAAAGCATAGAGGCTTATACCTGTGTGCGTGGCCCCTAGTTCAGACAATGGAGAGAGACATGGCAGCCAGGAAGCAGGAAACAGCTTTTTCCTCCCCCTAGGCACCAATACCACTCCCCTGGGACACCCGACATTGCTTCAGGGGCTGAGCACCTCCAGGGAGTAGAGCTACGAGGCAATAGAGGATGCCATATACAAATATGAAATGCCAAAGGAACCAGGTTCAGAGTAAAATTATTAATACAACTCCTGAGAAAGATTTAAATGACATCGAACTCATCACTCTTCCTGAAAGGGAGTTCAAAATAAAAATTATTAACATGCTCATGGAGGTATGGAAAGATATTCAAGAACTCAGGAATGAATTCTGGATGGAGATCCAATCATTGAAGAGCACAATGGTGGGTATTAAAAGCAGATTGGATATGGTGGAGGAGACGATAAATGAAACAGAAACTAGACAAGAGGAATACAAAGAAGCTGAGGCACAGAAAAAAGGATCTCTACAAATGAAAGAATATTGAGAGAACTGTGTGACCAATCCAAATGGAACAATATTCGCATTATAGGGGTACCAGAAGAAGAGAGAGAAAAAAGGATAGAAAGTGTCTTTGAGGAGGTAATTGTTGAAAACTTTCCCAATCTGGGGAAGGAGATAGTCTCTCAGGCCATGGAGATGCACAGATCTCCCAGCACAAGGGACCCAAGGAAGACAACACCAAGACATATAGTAATTAAAATGGCAAAGATCAAGGATAAGGACAGAGTATTAAAAGCAGCCAGAGAGAGAAATAAGATCACATACAAAGGAAAGCCCATCAGGTTATCATCAGACTTCTCAGCAGAAACCTTACAGGCCAGATGGGAGTGGCATGATGTATTTAACACAATGAAGCAGAAGGGCCTTGAACCAAGAATACCTTATCTGCCAATATAATCATTTAAATTTGAAGGAAGGATTAAACAATTTCCAGGTAAGCAAAAGATGAGAGAATTTACCTCCCACAATCATCTCTACAGTGTATTTTGAAGGGACTGCTACAGATGGAAGTGTTCCTAAAGTTTAATAGCTCTCACCAGAGGTAATAAAACCATGGCAAAGAATGTAAAACAGCTAATTACTAAGCAAATGCAAAATTAAATTAACTATCCCACAAGTCAATCAAGTGATAGACAAAGAGTACAGAATATGATACCTAATATATAAAGAATGGAGGAGGAAGAAAAAGGAGGAAGAAAAAAATAAGAACCTTTAGATTGTATTTGTAATAGCATACTAAGTGAGTTAACTTAGACTCATAGATAGTAAGGAAGTTAACCTTGAACCTTTGGCAATCATAAATCTAAAGCCTGCAATGGCAATAAGTACATACATACTGATAATTACCCTAAAGTAAATGGACTGAGTACACCAGTCGAAAGACATAGGGTCACTGAATGGATAAAAAAGCAAGACCCATCTATATGCTGCCCACAAGAGATTCACTTTAAACCCCAAGAAATACACAGACTAAAAGTGAAGGGATGGAAAAAGACATTTCATGCAACTAATAGGGAGAAAAGAGCAGGAGTTGCAGTACTTGTATCAGACAAAATAGACTTCAAAACAAAGAAAGTCACAAAAGACAAAGAAGGACATTACATAATGATAAAAGGGTCAATCCAACCGGAAGATATAACCATTATAAATATCTATGTGCCCAACACAGGAGCACCTACATATGGGAAACAAATACTAACAGAATTAAAAGGAGAAATAGAATGCAATGCGTTCATTCTAGGAGACTTCAACACTCTACTCACTCTGAAGGACAGATCAACCAGACAGAACATAAGTAAGGAGACAGAGGCACTGAACAACACATTAGAACAGATGGACCTAACAGACAGCTACAGAACTCTATACCCAAAAGCAGCAGAAAACACATTCTTCTCAAATGCACATGGAACATTTTCAAGAATAGATCATATATTAGACCACAAAAGAGCATCAGTAAATTCAAGAAGATTGAAATTGCACCAACCAGTTTCTCAGACAAAAAAGGTATGAAACTAGAAATAAATTGCACAAAGAAAATGAAAAATCCCACAAGCACATGGAGGTTTCACAACATGCTCTGAAATAACCAGTGGATCAATGACCAAATAAAAACAGAGATCAAGCAATATATGGAAACAAATGACAGCAATCATTCAACACCACAAAGTCTGTGGGATGCAGCTAAGGCCATGATAAGAGGAAAGTATATTGCAATACAGGCCCTCAGGAAAGAAGAAAAATAACATATGAGCATTCTAAACTCACTATTAATTAAACTAGAAAAAGAAGAACAAATGAGACCCAAAGTCATTAGAAGGAGGAACGTAAAAACGATCAGAGCATAAATAAATAAAATCGAGAAGAATGAAACAATAGAACCAATGAAACCAAAAGCTGGTTCTTTGAGAAAATAAACAAAATAGATAAATCCCTAGCCATGCTTATCAAGAAAAAAAGAGAGTCTAGTGACATAAACAGAACCAGAAATGAGAAAGGAAAAATCACTACAGATACCACAGAAATACAAAGAATTATTAGAGAATACTATGAAAAATTATATGGTAACAAACTGGATAACCTAAAAGAAATGGACAACATTCTAGAAAAATACAACCTTCCAAGGCTGACACAGAAAGAAACAGAAAATCGCAACACACCAATAAACAGCAACAAAATTGAATTGGTAATCAAAAACCTACCTAAGAACAAAACACCTGAACCAGATGGCTTCACTTGTGAATTTCATAAAACATTTAGTACACACCTAATAGCCATCCTCCTTAAAGTGTGCCAAAGAGTAGAAGAAGAGGGAATACTTCCAAACTCATTGTATGAGGCCAGCATTACTCTAATACCAAAACCAGACAAAGACACCACAAAAAAGAAAATTACAGACCAATATCCTGATGAAAATAGATGCAAAAATACTCAACAAAATATTAGCAAACCGAATTCAAAAATCCATCAAAAAGATCATCCATCATGATCAAGTGGGATTCATCCCAGAGATGCAAGGATGGTACAACATTCGAAAATCCATCAACATCATCCATCACATCAACAAAAAGAAGGACAGAAACCACATGATCATCTCCATAGATGCTAAAAATGCATTTGACAAAATTCAACATCCATTCATAATAAAAACTCTCAACAAAAAGCGTATAGAGGGCAAGTACCTCAACATAATAAAGGCCATGTATGACAAACCCACAGCCAACATTATACTTAACAGGGAAAAGCTGAAAGCTTTTCACCTAAGATTAGGAACAAGACAAGGATGCCCACTCTCCCCACTTCTATTCAACATAATGCCTGAGATCCTAGCCACGGCTATCAGACAACACAAAGAAATGAAAGGCATCCAGATTGGCAAGGAAGAATTCAAACTGTCCCTGTTGGCAGATCACATGATATTATACATAAAAAACCCTAAATATCCATTCCAAAACTACTAGATCTAATATCTGAATTCAGCAAAGTTACAGGATACAAAATTAATACACAGAAATATGCGGCATTCCTATACACTAGCAATGAACTAGCAGAGGGAGAAATCAGGAAAACAATTCCATTCACAGTTTCATCCAAAAGAATAAAATACCTAGGAATAAACCTAACCAAGAAGTGAAAGACCTACACTCTGAAAACTACAAGACACTTATGAGAGAAATTAAAGAAGATACCAATAAATGGAAACACATACCGTGCTCGTAGATAGGAAGAATTAATATTGTCAAAATGGCCATCCTGCCTAAAGCAATCTATAGATTCAATGCAATCCCTATGAAAGTACCAACAGCATTCTTCAACGAACTAGAGAAAATCGTTCTAAAATTCATATGGAACCACAAAAGACCCTGAATACCCAAAGCAATCCTGTGAAGGAGGAATAAAGCTGGGGGGATTATGCTCCCCAACTTCAAGCTCTACTACAAAGCCACAGTAACCAAGACAATTTGGTACTGGCACAAGAACAGACCCATAGACCAATGGAACAGACTAGAGAGCCCTGATATAAACCCAAACATATATGGTCAATTAATATATGGTAAAGGAGCCATGGACATACAATGGGGAAATAACAACCTCTTCAACAGCTGGTATTGGCAAAACTGGACAGCTACATGCAAGAGAATGAAACTGGATTATTGTTTAACCTCATACACAAAAGTAAACTCAAAATGGATCAAAGACCTGAATGTAAGTCATGAAACCATAAAACTCTCAGAAGACAACATAGGCAAAAATCTCCTGAATATAATAAGCATGAGCAACTTCTTCCTGAACACATCCCCTTGAGCTAGGGAAACAAAAGCAAAAGTGAACTCATGGGACTACATCAAACTAAAAAGTTTCTGTATGGCAAGGGACACCATCAACAGAACAGAAAAGCGTACTACGGTATAGGAGAATATATTTGTAAATGACATATCCAACAGGGGATTAACATTCGAAATATATAAAGAACTTACATGCCTCAATACCCAAAAAGCAAATAACCCGATAAAAAAAATGGACAGAGGATATGAAGAGACAGTTTTCCAAAGAAGGAATTCAGATGGCCAACAGACACATGAAAAGATGCTCCATATCACTAATCATCAGGGAAATGCAAATTAAAACCACAATGAGATATGACCTCACACCAGAAACTATAGCCACCATCCAAAAGACTAAGAACAACAAATGCTGGTGAGGATGTGGAGAAACGGGACCCTCCTACACTGCTGGTGGGAATGTAAGCTAGTTCAACCATTGTGGAAAGCAATATGGAGATTCCTCAAAATCTAAAAGTAGAAATACCATTTGACCCAGGAATCCCATTCCTTGGAATTTACCCAAAGAATACAACTTCTCAGATTCAAAAAGACATATGCACCCCGATGTTTATTGCAGCACTTTTTACAATAGCACTTTTTACATATGGAAGCAACCTAAGTGTCCATCAGTAGATGAATGGATAAAGAAGATGTGGTACATATACACAATGGAATACTATTCAGCCATAAGAAAGAAACAAATCCTACCATTTGCAATAACATGGATGGAGCTGGAGGATATTATGCTCAGTGAAATAAGCCAGGCAGAGGAAGACAAGTGCCAAATGATTTCTCTCATTTGTGGAGTATAACAACGAAGCAAAACTGAAGGAACAAAATATCAGCAGACTCAGAGACTCCAAGAAGGAACTAGTGGTTACCAAAGGGGTGGGGTGTGGGAAGGTGGGTGAGGAGGGTGGGAGAAGGTGATTGAAGGGTATTATATTTAGTACACATGGTGTGGGGGATCATGGGGAAAACAGTGTAGCACTGAGATGACAAACAGTTAATTTGTGATATCTTACTACACTAATGGACAGTGACTGCATTGGGGTATGGGGTATGGGTGGGGACTTGATAATATGAGTAAATGTAGTAACCACATTGTTTTTTCATGTGAAACCTTCATAAGAGTGTACATCAATAATACCTTAATTAAAAAAAAAAGTCCAGTGGCTCACAGACAATATAATAATGCCCAGGTTTAATATTTCACCTATCTTTTTTATGATCTATCATAAAATACTTAAATTAAATTAGATTGACATATATAAATTGAATTATTATCTTATGTGTCCCTATAGAGAAGTCATTTAAGCTTGTATTCCTTTGCTAGAGCTTCCATAACCAAATACCACTAACTAGGTTTCTTAAATAACACAAATGCATTTTCTCATGACTCTGGAAGCTGGAATTTCAAGATCAAGGTGCCAGCAGGGTTGGTTTCTCGTGATGTCACTTCTCGGCTTACATATGGCCATGGTCACCCTCTTGCTCCCTCTCCACGTAAGTGTTCCTCTTTGCCCCCAAGTCCCTGATGCCTCTTTGTAAGTCCAAATCTATTCTTATAAGGACACCAATAGGGTTGAATTAGGATTCATTCATATGACTTAATTAACTTTAATTTCTACTTTCGAGGCCCTGTTTCCAAATACAGTCAAATCCAAGGTACTATGAATTAGGGCTTCCACATTTGTGGTATTTTTCATTGACCAAATTTGGCCAAACACAACTGAGCTAATAACAATTCGTATAATTGAAAAATTATAGCATAGAATATTGAGTTTCTATTATAAACATATTAATAAATATGTCACTGTAGGCTTTGAAACATTTCAAAGAAGAAGGTAAAACTTGATCTGTACCTCAAGTAGTGTGAGTGTGGAATGCACAAACAGAAGATGAGTTATTTTCTCATGTCTAGGTATATTTTGAGTACATGAGTAACATAAAAGGAATATGGGAAACACTGTTGCTTTGGCAATGAACAAAAGTATATTGAAGTTAGGAAGGCTGGCAGAAAATAGGCATTTACGATTATGTGTGTGTGTTTTCCTGAGGGTTTCAGCCACAGGCATGTTCACTATAGATTCAGTGAGACTGAGAAATGACAACAGAATGTTCTTGGGGTCAAAGGATTTATATTCGTCTTTATTCTGTAGGTAGTAGGTCGAGCTCTAGAATCATGACTGCATCCAGCAGTCTGCAGGTCTTTAAATCCACCTCCATCTCTGCCTCCACCCAGAGCACTGGGCAGAGGTCTTTATATAGTAACTCAATCAATAATAACTAGTTGCCTACAGGTGTGGAAACAGTAGCCTAGCAGTAACCCAATTACATCATCAAGTAGTTTAGGGTCAGGTGACGATCCCGACCATGGGCACTTCCATTTTCCCCCTGTGTGCATCAAGCAATAAACTTAATCCCTCATAGTTTAAGTCAATGAAAAATGACCACTGGATTTAGCAAAATATACCAAGGAAATTTAGTAAATTAGAGAAATATAGCCCAAATGATGAAGAGAATATTTGTAAGAACTAAGAATAATCACTTCAAAAGAACATAGGCTGAAACTAAGTGAAGAAAGTGGAACAATATAGCAACAGCAAGAATTACAAAACCCTACTGAGAAGGCATCCCCATTAGCTCCTTAGAATATTTAGGAATTTGATGTTCATCATGGAGTAGGGAGGCAGTAAGACTCTCCAATGGAGAGTTTCAGGTATTTGTAGTATAAAGCCTTCAGGGGATGTGGGCAGTGCAAACAGAAGCACCCTTATGGTCCAGAATTAAATTATTGATCCCTCCCCTGTCCCATTAAATTGCATTTTTCCCCAACTTCATTAGTCTTTTCTTCTGAGCTCATTTCTGCATTTAGAGAAAGGAAGCTCATTCATTTTGGGTTTAAGATTTAATTGCTCTAATTTAGGAATCTCCAGCCAGTGGAACATAGATACAGAGGTGGAGTGGTGAGAGCCTCAAATTATGTAAGGGGATCCTCAAATCTACTTTCATACCATTCGTCATTTGTAAAATAAATCATTTATCTCAATTTTTTTTCAAACAACAGAAGCAGTCATGGCTTTTGCAGGCTATGTTTCTTTAAATAAAGTTTTCAAAAATTCATGAAAGAGTCACAAGTCTAGAAAGAACATGGCATTTTTTCAAGAATCTTACATTTAAATGTACAAATACAATTCAAAAAGACTGCAAGGGAGAATTCTTATTATATTTGTTTCTTGCAAATGGGTTTCATCCCTGAGCAAGTTCATTATGGATTCAGTGAGACCGAGGAATGACAATGGAAAGTTCTTGGGGTGAAAGGGTTTATTACCTGGCTTGTTCTCCCGGCAAAAGGTTGAGCACTAGAAAAGTCTGTATCCAACAGTCTGCAGGTATGTAATCCTCCTTCCTCTCTGCCTCCACACAGAGCACTGGGCAGAGTTCTTTATACAGTGACTTAGTCAATAATAGCTCATTGCCTACAGATGTGGAAGCAGCAGCCTAGCAGCAGGCCAGTTATATCATCAAGTAGTTTAGGTTCAGGTGAGGATCCTGGCCATAGGAACCCCAAATTTCCCCACAGTTTGGAACATTTTTAGGCTTATTTAAAGAACAAAATATTTTAGAGTGTTTTGGCTTTAAATTTTGAGGAAAAAAAAATGCATGGTGCAGGGTGAATGGAGGTGACCATGGTCAGGATCCTTACCTGACCCCGGTCTGCTTGCCCACTGTGCACATACAGTGCTTGCAGGCACAGGCTTGCACACATCTTGGCAATGAGCTTGTGGGGAAGCTGGGTTTCCTCTGGCCAGCATCCTCACTGAAGTTAAACCACCTGATGATGTAACAATGGCCTGTTGCTAGGCTACCACTTCCACACCTTTAGACAATAAGCTATTATTGCACCATAGAGAGAGCTTGGCCCAGGGCTCTGGACAGAGGCAGAGATGCTAGTGCTCGACCTACCATGGGGAGAAGCCAGATAATAAACCCTTTCACCCTAAAGAATGTTTTGTTGTCAATTTCTTTGGTCACATTGAATCCATAGCAAACTTGCCCATGGCTGTAACCCATTGGCAAGACAGAGCTATTATTGACTCTATATAAAGAGCTCTTCCCAGTGCTCTGCATGACAGGGTGGCACTGCTACAAGGCTGCAGGAGAGCAGAGACGAGACTGGGGTGGTGGCAGCACAGAGGATAGAGACTGAGATGGCTGCAGGGGTAGAGAGGCCCAGAGGCACAGACTGGCTTGCTTCATGCAGACTCACTCTGAGTGGATTGGATTCTGATTGACCTGCCACCGTGGGAATAAAGTTGGGTATAAACCCGTTCACCCCAAGAATATTCTACTGTCATTTCTTTGGTTTCATTGAATCCATAGTGAACTTGTCTGGGGCTGAAACCCATTGGAAAGACATATATACATTCTTTTAGGTGGTGAATTGACTATTAAATTAGCGAATTTAGCTTTCATTTTCTCATTGATAAATGCACTTTTATAAAAAGAATAGATCTGACCATTCATTCATGGTTATGCATTTATCCCATAACTCTTAACTTAGAGAAGGGAAAAAAATAAGAAAATTGAAAGGACCCAAGATAATAGTATCCTGTTGAAGTAAAACAAAACTTGGATTTTTTTTTCCTCTATCCATCAGAAAACTTTTATGTTATAGGCAAATAGGTACCTGGGTAGTTTTACTATTTAATGTCATTTTAGAAGGAAAAGATATGTGGGTGACTTTAGCCTGGAATAGTCACATGGAAGATAATTAAAAAGAGATTTGGTTATTTGAAGTCAATAAACATGTTCATTTTGTGCAAATATATCCCACTCCCTTTGGGAACTTTCAGAAATTAAACAGTGATTCTTCAGGACCAAAGAGGATTTTAAAAACAAAGAGGTCAAGTACTTTTAATTTCAAAAGGCAGACTCCTCTTTAAGGCTGCCTTGGGATTTCCTGGGGCTATTAGGAAGGGGCCTTCATCAGAGAAGACCTGCAAAGCCAAACATAAAAGTGCCCAGTGGAGTCTGAGGAGATATTAACTTATTTAAAGTACCTCGGGAAAGAATATTTCCAGAATCTTGGAAGAGGAGAACTATCTTGTTTAAATAGCTCTTTATTCACTGCGATAACCCGTGATATCCACTCTCTGAAGCACAGCCGAAAGGGATCATTTGAGCAGCAGGTGTATTTGGCTGCCTCCTTGGAAGATGACTTTGCCCTCCTAATGGAGTTCTTTATCTAGGGTTGAGGAGTTATTTTTTAAATGCCCATGGAATGTTTTTCTCACTCAGTGAGAAGAGGCATTAATTAGGGTCTGTGGGTAAAATTGCAGTATTTCCAAAATCTCTCTCCTGGCCTTAGTGCGTCTCCATATCAATAGGTGTTTCCAAGGAGTGGAGAGAAGTAGTTCATCTCCATATCAATAGGTGATTACATGGGGGAGCGAGGGGGAGCCAGAGAGGTTGGGTGGGGCCCCTTTTTGCAGCCAGCTCATGAGAGACACGGGTGAACAGAAGTGGATGACTGCTTGTAAGCAATAAATGGGTTTCTCCCACTTTACTTCTCCCTTTGACTGATTTCAGTTTCAAAGGTAATTTGCCCTGGGCTGAGACACAGATTTTCCCCCAGAGTTAGAGGGTCACAGAAATTGATTTTATGCTATTTTTGTGGAATAGACTTTGTTCAAAAATATACATTTGATGCCCTGTGAAGTGTGACCTTGGTGAAGCTTCTGGGGTCTTTGCTTTACATTTGCAATAACGTTTTGAGTAAAGAGACAAAATAGGACCAGGCATCTTGCCCCATTAGATATTATTCAGTAGCACATAATGCTGATTAACTCACTGAAAACTCTCCTGGGAGAAGGGACTGGACTTGCTTGCTTCAGAAAGGAAAATCACAGAAAAATGACAGATGGGATAAACCATCTGTGTGAGACAGTAGAAATTGCTTTTCTTTTCCCTACTAAATTTTGGTGAATTTTCTGCTCTTGGTATGAAAAATACCTTTTTTTTTCATCTTGATTCCAGTCAGTTAACTACCCCATCAACCCACAGAGCAAAAGGCAGAGCTGCTACAAACTTTGGTGACACCTTGACCTTCAGGTCCTCCTACTGAGATGCACAATTTTTGTTTAGAAAACTGGCTTTTTCATGATAAAAGTCCATGACAGAAAAGCAAGAAAAATTTTTTTCCTTATCTGAGGAATAACAGTGTAACATCTGAGACTTTGTCTTGTGAAATCCATCACTCCACTCAAATTGATCACATCTAAGAGGCTGAAAATTAAGGTCAAGTACTTTTAATTTCAGAAAGAATACCATTCCTTTTCTTTTTTTGAAGTGATGCTTTCCCACATGAACTAAAATTAACATAGTATAATGTATAATTTATAGATTTATTTTTCTTTCTTTTTCATTGTTTAAAAATCTGTACTAAAGTGTCTAACATGTATGTCTTTAGTAATTAAAGAACTTTGAAATATTGACATCAGAGTAGAAGTAATTTCGGCCCTATGGGAAGTGTTGACATCTGTAAAGTTTAAAAAAGAAATATAATTCAAGGTTTTATACAGAAAAAAATAGATTTCTTGACATTTAGATTTTCTAACGTAATTATAACAGTTTAGACTTTAGGTATTAGATATGAAATACAGAAAAAATATTTCTGCTTACAATTGAAGTTTTTTATAAAAATTTCTACAAAATTTTTATCCTCTAGTCTTTTATCCTCTAGCCTTATTATAGGATCTGAGTTATAATAAATGTCTGACTCTAGAATTTTAATTTAACTGGCCAAGAAACTTTACTCTGATATTTTAAATCAAATTTTAACCCAAATTAAAATCAAATTTAAAATCATATTGAAATATTTAGTTGGCACCTATCAAACATGTTCTAGGTGTCTGTTTCTTACTTTTTAAAAAAATTAGCCTTTTTAATCCTTGACCCCCATTCAGCTATCATCCTATTTCTGTAATGAATCAAGGTTCTTCACAGAATTTTTCATATATTGTCTTCTCTTTCTGTTTCTGCAACCACTCTTCAAATAATGCGAAGCTGATTTCTACTCCCTCCATACCATCAAAACTGCTTTTGGTGAATTTCCAAGGTCCTCCTTGATGTCTTTTCAGTGGGGCCCTGTCAGTCTTCATCCTTCTTGTTTTTTAGCAGCATTTGACACTGTTAATCCTCCTTGTTAAATAAATAAATAAACTTTTATTTTTCCTTCTATAAGCAAACACCATCTGATTTTTCTCCTACCATTCAAAATCTTTAATATCATCTGTGTGGTCTTATATGATTTTGCATATCTCTCCTCTCTGGGCTCACTTTGCATCCAACACCATCCTTGCTCTGTGGTCCAATCAACTTTGCTTCTATGTTTTCTGGAATTCAGAAGCTTTCTCCCAATTTAGGCTGTCCTTAGATATATATTCTAGCCCAGAATACTCTTTGTCACACTGTCCATGTGAGTAACTCCTTATCATCTTCAAAGGTCAACTTAAAGAACAAGAAAGGAAGAACTTCCCTGTATTCCATTCAAAATCAGTTATATTACATTATCAACTCTACATTGATTTTCTTGGGAGCACAGAGAAATAGTGTTCCATTCATAAATGTAACCCTAGCACCTATCCTATTACATGGCACTCAGTAAACGTATACTGTGTGAATTAAGTATATATGGATATGGTTCCTTTTAAGGGACCTTGAATCTAATAATGGATGTAAACAATAAAATTTTGAATTAAAATTTATCATACTAAATGTTCTGTTAGGAAATATATAGGATGCTTTCTGACCCACATTTAAAGTGAAATCCAAAGTGAAATATAATGAATAAATATGAATCGGTTGAGCAACAGGGGTAGATAGAAAAAAGTGTTTTAACTGATACAAATAAATGTACAAAGAGTCAATGGTGGGGGAGCATATAAACAAGATCATTGCCCTGTATGAGATAAAGGCTATCATTGAAGATTCTGTCTATCTTTAACATTCTCAATTGTGTGGTACCACTAACAAGCCATATTCTATGGTGAAAGACTCGGAACAGAGTAAGCAACAACCAAATGCACTTGCATCTGCCACTTAATGCCAGTGAATATTAAAAATATTATAGATTTTTTTACAGAATGTTTAAACATAATTTACCTATATAGTGATCAAATTATGAACACATCATGCTTCAAAATTCATTTGGAAGTCAGTTTGGTTATACTAATATACACTGCCAATAATAATATTTTGACCTAATAACTTTTTTAATCATTTCATAAGTGTTTATTAATATCAAGTACCCAGTGCAAAGGTTTGGTGTATTACATTAATTATTTATGCTCACTGCAACACAGAGTAGTAGATAACACCATCATCCCTACTTTAAGGAGTGTAAGAAAAGAACTTTATTAATGCACTTCAAATCACAGAGGTTGGAAGAGTCTAAACCAGGATTTAGTCTCAGGGTTGTCCCATCCTAAGTCCCGTACTCTCAGCCACTGTCTCAGACAGCCTGCCACGACTCCTTTTCATTGACACATCCTGGGTCTCAATAAGTGACACATAAACTTCCCTGCAAGCAAGAGTGGAATATCCAACGATTTTTGTTATGATTCTGAACAAATAGGAAGAAAAAAGGAAAAGTTAGATTCTTTGGGAATCTAGTAAATGCTTACCTACCTCTATCTGCTTATGTGAAGTTACTCTTCAGGTAAATCATTCTCAGAATGTGATCCTGTAGAACTAGTATTAGAATTAGGAATATAGGCAGGAACCAGTAGAATTAGCACTACCTGGTACTTGTTAGAAAGACAAATTCTCAGGCCTCATCTCAGGCACACAAAATCAGAAACTCTGGGAGTGCTTCACCAAGCCCTCCAGGGGATTCTGAGGCAGTCTAAGAATTATATCTTTAAGTCATTTATATCTTGGGGCTACTAAATTGATAAACATAGGGCCATGGCCTCCACAAGTGGATAGAGTAAGAGATTAGCTGAAAAATACCCACTAGAGCCTCCCTTTTCATATTTGTTGGGTACCAGAAAACTGAGCATTTGCAAATTGTCTGTGCAGGAAGCATTATTCATTTAAGCAGTTGTGCATAGTTCTGAATTTGCACTATTCACTCTGGCTTCTCATACTTTCTATTTAAGTCATGACTCACAAACATGTGGATCAAAATTTCTGAGTTGTAGTCTCAACTTAAAAATTATGTTTTACTATGAGCAAATAATTTAACTAAATGTCTCTATATGTAAACTAAAAATACTCATCCTGTCTAACTTAAAAGTATTATTGTGAAAATCCAGTATGGTAATGACTACACATTCTCCTTGAAAACTACATAAGCTCTATGTCAATTATAAATTTAATATGCATGATTATTACAAATATTGTGCACTTTATTAGCAACAAAAATTACTTCCAAGTAATTCTACCACCTTAATCAACATAGAGCTCTTTGAGTTTAGATAAAGTTTATATACCACATGATTTTAACAGAATTTTTTCTGCTGTGACATATGGTCAACTCACACCAGCTTATACATAGAGAAGTTATTGATTTTTATTACTTTGAGGTTCAGAAGGATTCTTGTTTCAGGCACAGAGATGAGTTCAAACAGTGCTGCCATGGCTCTGTCCAAATTGCTCAGTTCAGGTTACCTCTGCTTTTCTTTTCATGCCAACTTCATTCATCTCTGCTTCAAATAGGCTTTTCTCACAACCAGGTGAGATGTCATCCAGAAATCCCCAAATTCTATCCTCCCACCTAATGATACAACATGAAGACAGAGAGTATTTGCCATGATTTCCAGTGGAAAAATGCAATGGAAGATTTTATTGGCCCAGCTAACTCCTTGTGCCCATTTGTTGAGCAATCATTCTTCCATAGAGATACAGAGCTATACTGGATGAGCCTGAATCTCTTCCCAATTCTGTTGCAGCAGAGAACAAGATTTGGGATTGATATCCCAACAGGCTCACATGTGAGAAATATCCCAAAGATCTATATAAAGAAAGATGAGGAAGTTGTAGTTTCTGTCATCACCAACACTTGAATTGGAATTGCTGTAGATGATCAAATAAATGAGAGCATATGAAACTAACATATTGGAATTAAAAAAGAAAACGGGAAATCTGGATCAGATAGAGCAAATTTTGGTTGATTTTGGCAGTCACAGTAGGCACTGTTAACCTTAAAAATAAAATAATCAGTTTATAAGCAAAAATAGTTGTAACCAAGAATAGCAGAGAATTGCAATCTGAGAAATGAAAGCTACAGCAAAGCCATAGGCATGTCCAGAGAACAAAGTAGAGGAACAATCTTTTATAGAGGAAGATCCTGTGTTGGGAGGGCTGTTTTAAGTAAACGTCCATTGGAGCCAACTTGGGAGTCCCACATATCATAGCTTCTCATTGGCTTAGTTGTGACAATCTCTCATTGGCTGGACTGTAGCAGGGAAGCAGAAGGTGGAAATTGTCTTCTTCCTGCTAGGAAGTAAAGTAGCTGAAACAATATGGTGTCCATCTTCAGTGGGATCTGAGGTTTACAGCAGTGGCAGTCATGAGAGCACCCCTCAGGCCCCCAACACAATGTCACTGAGGTTTCCCTTTATTTATTTTCACAATAAGAAACACTGGGGGTCCAGAGTTTGAGGAATTTTGAAAGATACAAGGTGAAAAGTGTTGCCTATATTGAAATGTCTCCAATTTTGGCCTCAAGTTATATGCTGATGGGTTTTCCTAAAATATCTTTAATACTTTGTAAGCTATAAACTTTAACTTTTCATAGTTCTATCTAGTATTCCCAGTCACACATTCCTACCACTCCAGGTAAACTATTCATCAACAAATTCCAAATTCCAATCCTACATTGAGAAGATAAAAGTGCAAAGAAGGAAAATAAAGATCTGTACATAGAATTATCCCAAATCTCATATTCTCAGTATCCTCTTTTCTAAGCATCTTCTAAATGTTATTTATTTAGCATTTCTTTTTAAGAGATCTTGTGGGTAAAATTGCAGTATTTCCAGAATGTCTCACCTGGCTTTAGTGCATCTCCAAATCAACAGGTGGAGACACCAGAAGCTGCAGAATTAGCCCTCCATGAGTTAGAAGACTTAAGAGGCCCTGAGTGGCTGTGTAGCAACTGGCATTGTAGGGTCTCCTTTCCTCGAGATAGTGGAAAATGTTTTTGAGAGAAAGAGGGTTATACAGGAGAGATAGAGAGCTATGGAGGAGAAAGTATTATCAAGAGGGTTAGCGAGGAGAGAGAGGGACTTAGGCGGGAAAGAGACACACTTTAGCATTGCTTGGAAGAGCTAGGGTATAACCTATGGGATGTCCTTAAGGAATAGACAGTTATTGAGAAAATGGATTTTACTTCTGGAAGATTCCTTAGTAGTGGCAAGGGCGAAGGCATCAGGAGAAGCCACATTGCAGGAGGCCGTCGGGGAGGGGATGGAAAGAGTGGTGCCTTCAGCCCTGAAGATGGTGGAGGAGCAGTGGGGGATCAGGGAGGAAGGAGGCGGAGCCATGGCTGGTCTGCTGCTTTATTTATTATCTTTCCTGTATTAAAGGCGTCCCCCCCCTGCTGTGATTAAGAAAATAAAAATGAAGTAACCATGGGCTCCTCAGGGGAGAAGCGGCCCCCTCCCCAGGTTGTAGAGTATTCCTTGCTCTGTCCCTATACACAGGATAAGCTGGTGGACATGAGTATTCGGTATAGGCAGAAGCCATCAGAATCTCTGCCTACATGGATTTTACTTCTCTGTGATATGGAGTGGAAAACATTGCTATGTCAGGTACTGAAATGAGTAGACTAGCATCCCTGACAACTCACACTTCCCTCTGGCAGTGGCTTCAAAGTGCTTGTCATGCCTCAGGGAACTGGGTGCTTCTGGAATGGCTGACAGCTGCCATGAGGGCAGTTTGGCCTACTCAGGATGATTTACCATATTTACCTACTAGCTGGAAAATGCATGTAGAGCTCCAACAGGTATTGTGGGAAATGGGTATGATATATATCATCTATAATATGGACTCCCAGGGCTACCATGAGGAGGTGTTCACTGTAAGAATGAGAAATCTGGTGCTGCATACAGTTCCTACATCTCTTATTGGGTCCCTAGTGACTATTCTTGCACCCCACATAGGGTAAGCCATAAGTGATGCTACTCGTACTTTAGCAGATCTGGGGGAGATTGAAACATTAAGGGCATGGAAGGAACTGATAGGCGAGATGCAAAAGACCCCATGAAGGTCTCAAGGACAGAGATGTGGGTTGATTTGATAAAGGCTGGGATAGTGAAAGAAAAACTTGATGGGCACCCCAATATAATCTTTTTTTTTTAATTTTGGTATCATTCATATACAATTACATGAGCAACATTGTGGTTACTAGATTCTCCCCATTATCAAGTACCTACCACATACCCCATTACAGTCACTGTCCATCAGAGTAGTTAGATGCTATAGAATCACTACTTGTCTTCCCCATGCTATACTGCCTTCCCCATGCCCCCCCACTATATTATGTGTGCTAATAGTAATGCCCCTTATTCCCCTTCTCTCTTCCTTCCCACCCACCCCCCAAGTCTCTTTCCCTTTGGCAACTGTTAGGCCATTCTTGCGTTCTGTGAATCTGCTGCTGTTTTGTTCCTTCAGTTTTTGCTTTGTTCTTATGCTCCACAGATGAGTGAAATCATTTGGTACTTGTCTTTCTCTGCCTGGCTTATTTCACTGAGCATAATACCCTCTAGCTCCATCCATGTTGTTGAAAATGGTAGGATTTGTTTTCTTCTTATGGCTGAATAATATTCCATTGTGTATATGTACCACATCTTCTTTACCATTCTTCTACTGATGGACACTTAGGTTGCTTCCATTTCTTGGCTATTGTAAATAGTGCTGTGATAAACATAGGGGTGCATATGTCTTTTTGAGACTGGGAAACTGCATTCTTAGGGTAAATTCTAGGAGTGGAATTTCTGGGTCAAATGGTATTTCAATTTTGAGTTTTTAGAGGAACGTCCATAGTGCTTTCCACAAGAGTTCAACTAGTTTGCATTCCCACCAGCAGTGTAGGAGGGTTCCCCTTTCTCCGCATCCTTGCCAGCATTTGTTCTTAATATTCTTTTCTGTGTTGGCCATCCTAACTGGTGTGAGGTGATACCTGATTGTGGTTTTAATTTGCAAATTTCCAATAATTAATGATGTGGAGCATCTTTTCATGTACCTGTTGGCCACCTGAATTTTTTCTTTGGAGAATTGCCTTTTCAAATCCTCTGCCCATTTTTTAATAGGATTGTTTGCTTTTTGGGTGTTGAGGCATATGAGTTATTTATATATTTTGGATGTTAACCCCTTGTCAGATATGTCATTTACAAATATATTCTTCCATACTGTAGGCTGCCTTTTTGTTCTGCTGATAGTGTCCTTTGCTGTACAGAAGCTTTTTAGCATGATGTACTTCCATTTGTTCATTTTTGCTTTTGCTTCCCTTGCCCAAGGAGATGTGTCTAAGAAAAAGTTGGCCATGTTTATTCAAGAGAATTTTGCCTGTTTTCTTCTGAGAGTTTTGTTGGTTCATGACTTATATTCATGTCTTTGATCCATTTTGAGTTTACTTTTGTGTATGGGGTTAGACAATAATCAAGTATTATTCACTTGCATATAGCTGTCCATTTTGTCAACACCAGTTGTTGAAGAGGCTGTCATTTCCCCATTGTATATCCATGGCTCCTTTATCATATATTAATTGAACATATATGGTTGGGTTTATATCAGGACTCTCTAGTCTGTTCCATTGGTCTATGGGTCTGTTCTTGTGCAGTACTAAATTGTCTTGACTACTGTGGCTTTGTAGTAGAGCTTGAAGTCAGGGAGTGTAATTCCACCCGCTTTATTCTTCCTTCTCAGGATTGCTTTGGCTATTCAGGGTCTTTTGTGGTTCCATATGAATTTTAGAACCGTTTCTCTAGTTAGTTGAAGAATGCTGTTGGTATTTTCATAGGAATTGCATTGAATCTATAGATTGCTTTAGGCCTGATGGCCATTTGGACAATATTAAATCTTCCTATCCATGAGCACGGTATGTGTTTCCATTTATTGGTATCTTCTTTAATTTCTTTCATGAGTGTCTTGTAGTTTTCAGAGTATATAGGTCTTTCACTTCCTTGGTTAGGTTTATTCCTAGGTATTTTATTCTTTTTGATGCAACTGTGAATGGAATTGTTTCCTGATTTCTCCTTCTGCTAGTTCATTGGAGTGTATAGGAATGCCACAGATTTCTGAATATTAATTTTGTATCCTGTAACTTTGCTGAATTCAGATATTAGATCTAGTAGTTTTGGAATGGATTTTTAGGTTTTTTTATGTATCATGTCATCTGCAAACAGTGACAGTTTGACGTCTTCCTTGCCAATCTGGATGCCTTTTATTTCTTTGTGTTGTCTGATTGCTGTGGCTGGGATCTCCAGAACTATGTTGAATAAAAGTGGGGCGAGTGGGCATCCTTGTCTTGTTCGCAATCTTAGATGAAAAGTTTTCAGCTACCTGCTGTTAAATATAATGTTGGCTGGGGGGTTGTCATATATGGCCTTTATTATGTTGAGGTACTTGCCCTCTATGCCCATTTTGTTGAGAGTTTTTATTATGAATGGATGTTGAGTTTTGTCAAATGCTTTTTCAGCATCTATGGAGATGATCATGTGGTTTTTGTCCTTATTTTTGTTGATGTGGTGGATGATGTTGATGGATTTTTTAATGTTGTACCACACTTGCATTCCTGGGATGAATCCCACTTCATCATGATGGATGATCATTTTCATGTATTTTTGAATTGTGTTTGGTAATATTTTGTTGAGTATTTTTGCATCTTTGTTCATCAGGGATATTGGTCTGTAATTTTTCTTTTTTTGTGGAGTCTGTGCCTGGTTTTGGTATTAGAGTGATGTTGGCCTCATAGAATGAGTTTTGGAGTATTCCTCCCTCTTCTACATTTTGGAAAACTTTAAGGAGGATAGGTATTAGGTCTTCACTAAATGTTTGATAAAATTCAGCAGTGAAACCATCTGGTTCAGGAGTTTTGTTCTTAGGTAGTGTTTTTATTACCATTTCAATTTCCTTGCTCATAATTGGTCTATTCAGATTTTCTGTTTCTTCGTGTGTCAGCCTTGGAAGGCTGTATTTTTCTAGGAAGTTTTCCATTTCTTCTATGTTATCCAGTTTGTGAGCATATAATTTTTCATAGCATTCTCTAATAATCCTTTGTATTTCTGTAGTGTCCATAGGTGATTTTTCTTTTCTCATTTCTAATTCTGTTTATATGTGTAGACTCTCTTTTTTCCTTGATAAGTCTGGCCAGGGGTTTATCTATTTTGTTTATTTTCTCGAAGAACCAGCTCCTGCTTTCATTGATTCTTTGTATTCTTTTATTCATCTTGATTTCATATATTTCTTCTCTAATCTTTATTATGTCCCTCCTTGTACTGACTTTGGCCCTCATTTGTTCTTCCTTTCCTAGTTTCGCTAATTGTGAGTTTACACTGTTCATATGAGATTGTTCTTTCCTGAGGTAGGCCTGTATTGCAATATGGTTTCCTCTTAGCACGACCTTCACTGCGTCCCACAGATTTTGCAATGTTGAAATATTATTGTAATTTGTCTCCATATATTGCTTGATCTCTGTTTTTATTTGGTCATTGATCCATTGACTATTTCAGAGCATGTTATTAAGCCTCTATGTGTTTGTGGGCTTTTTCATTTTCTTTGTGTAATTTATTTCTACTTCCATACCTTTGTTATCTGAGAATCCAGTTGGTACAATTTCAATCCTTTTTTAATTTACTGAGGCTCTTTTTGTGGCCTACTATACTATCTATTCTTGAAAATGTTCCATGTGCACTTGAGAAGAATGTGTATCCTGTTGCTTTTGGATAGAATGTTCTGTAGATGTCAGTTAGGTCCATCTGTTCTAATATGTTGTTCAGTGTCTCTGTCTCTTTGCTTTTTTCTGTGTGGTTTATCTGTCCTTTGGAGTGAGAGGTGTTTTAAAGTCTCCTAAAATGAATGCATTGCATTCTATTTCCCCCTTTAATTCTGTTAGTATTTGTTTCACATATGTAGGTGATTCCGTGTTGGGTGCATAGATGTTTATAATACTTATATCCTCTTGTTGGACTGACCCCTTCATCATTATATAATGTCCTTCTTTGTCTCTTGTTACTTTCTTTGTTTGAAGTCCATTTTTTCTGATACAAGTACTGAAACACCTGCTTTGTTCTCCCTATTAGTTGCATGAAATATCTTTTTCCATCTCTTTACTTTCAGTCTGTCGGTATGTCTTTGGGTTTGAAGTGCCTCTCTTTTAGGCAGCATATAGACGGGTCTCATTTTTTTATCCATTCAGTGACTCTATGTCTTCTGATTGGTGCATTCAGGTAATTTACATTTAGGGTGATTATCGATAGGTATGCACTTATTGCTATTGCAGGCTTTAGATTCATGGTTGCCAGGGGTTCAAGGGTAATTCCTTACTGTCTAACAGTCCAATTTAACTCACTTAGTATGCTTTTATAAACAAAACCTAAGGGTTCTTTTTTTTTTCCTCCTCCATTCATTATATGTTCAGTATCATATTCTGTAGTCTTTGTCAATCCCTTGATTGACTTTGGGGGTAGTTGATTTGATTTTGTGTCTGCCTAGCAATTAATTGTTCTACTTGCTTTGGTTTTATTTCCCCTGGTGACAGCTATTTAGCCTTAGGAATACTTCCATCTATAGCAGTCCCTCCAAAATGCACTGTAGAGGTGGTTTGTGGGAGGTAAATTCTCTCAGCTTTTGCTTACCTGAAAATTTCTTAATCCCTCCTTCAAATTTAAATGATAACCTTGCCGGGTAGTAATCTTGGTTCAAGGCCCTTCTTTTTTGTTGCATTAAATATATAATGCCACTCCCTTCTGGCCTGTAAGGTGTCTGTTGAGAAATCTGATGATAGCCTGATCAGTTTTCCTTTGTAGGTGATCTTTTTTCTCTCTCTAGCTGCTTTTAAAAGTCTGTTTTTATCCTTGATAATTACCATTTTAATTATTATATGTCTTAATGTTGTCTTTCTCGGGTTCCTTGTGTTAGGAGATCTGTGCACCTCAATGGTCTGAGAGACTATCTCCTTCCCCAGACTGTGGAAGTTTTCAGCAATTACCTCCTCAGTGATACTTTCTATCCCTTTTTCTCTCTTTTATTCTTCTGGTACACCTATAATGTGAATATTGTTCCATTTGTAATGGTCACATAGTTCTTTCAATATTCTTTCATTCTTAGAGATCCTTTTTTCTCTCTATGCTTCAGCTTCTTTGTATACCTCTTCTCTAATTTCTATTCCATTTACTGTCTCTTCTACTACATCTAATCTTCTTTTAAATCCCTCCATTGTATGTTTTATTTCAGATATGGAATTTCTTAATTGAATCTCCATCTTAAATTCATTCCTGAGTTCTTGAATATTTTTCTGTACCTCCATGAGCATGTTTATGATTTTTATTTTGAACTTTCTTTCAGCAAGATTGGTGAGTTACATTTCATTTGGTCCTTTTTCTGGGGTTTGTGAGATTTTGGGTTGAACCAGGTTCCATTGACATTTCATATTTCTATGTGGCACCTCTAGTGCCCAGAAGCTCTAGTCTCTGGATCTGCTCAGCCCCTGGAGTGAGGTTTTGGGTTACAGGGGAGCTGTCCGGGTGCCTGGCTGGAGGAAAGAGCTGTTTCCTGATTCCACACTGCAGTGCCTGTCTCCAATGTCAGAGCCAGTGGACCGAGCACACAGGTGTAAGCCTCTGTGCTTTGCATCTCTAGCTGTTGTAGGTGGGGCCTCCCTCTGGCTGGCCTGACCCCAATGCAGTTATTGTCAGTTTGTGAGTCAGTGCCGCCAGACCAGGAGGAAGTCACAGCAGGCTGTGTGTCACAGTGGGGAGCCTAGGAGCTGAGTAGCCAGCCAGGGGGATTGAACACCTGAAGCTCCTCAAAGTTCCCAACCTGCTGGGCAGAGCACACCCAGATGACCTTTCCCACCTATCCCTTCTCCTGCACAACAAGATCCATGCAAACCCTGCTCCTTCAGTAGCCCTCTCACTGCTAGGAAGCCTCTCAGACCACCCACCTTTCCTTTGTCCCAGAGTGGCTGGATGTGGATCCCTGTCCTCCACAAATGGCTGGAATCTCATTCTCTCAAGCACTCCTCCTGGTCCAGTTCCCCAACCGCATCAACCTCCAGAGCACCACATAATGTAGGTTTGTGTTCCATAGCAGACCTCCAGGGCTGGGTGTTCAGCAGTTCTAGGTTTCCACCTGTTAGTGAGGTGGGGTAGGGGAAGGGCTCGGGTCCCGCCAGATCAAGACTTTGGTACATTACCCTGTTTCATGAGGTCTTCTCTGTTTGCCAGGTGTATGCAGTCTGGTTCAGCCTTCTTTCCTGTTCCTGTTTTAGGGTTAGTTGTATTAATTATATTTTCGCATTATATGTGGTTTTGGGAGGAGTTCTCTGTCTCACTTTTCATGCTGCCATCTTGAAACAATCTCCCCCCAATAGGATCTTGTTAGAACTGTGGCACCAATTAAAGCCTGAGCAACAGTTCCAGCTGCTGAGGTCCAGGACATGCAAACCAGAGTCACAGCATCATCCCCAGCCTGTGCCCCTGAAAACTTCCTGGAGGACAGTACTCCGGATTCACCTGGGCCTTCACTCCCACAGGAGGATGATTGGATACTGCAGTTCGACTGAGTGGGGGCAAGGTACCCACCTCAGGGGATGTGGTGGGGACTGGAGGCCACATCTAGAATTAGCAATTCATTGGTCCCCTGTGAATGTATGTGTCCTGGCTTGGTGGACACAGGAGCTGAGTGTTCTCTGATTTACAGCAACCCTGACTGTTTTCCCAGGATCCCTGCTGTGATAGATGGCTATGGGAGTAAAGCAATTAGAGTGAATAAAGCCCAAATCCCATAGGGGATAGGGCATTTACCCCCAAAGGAGTATACTGTGTACATTTCTCCCATCCCTGAATATATTTTGTGGGTCGATATCCTGCAGCCCTGTGGTTACAGATGACGAAAGGTAAGTTCAGACTTAAGGTATATGTGCTAAAGGCAGTTCTGAGGGTACATGCTAGGCACCTACCTGTAGCTCTGCCTGTACCTTGGTGGGTGAGAAATACTAAGCAGTATAAGTTGTGTGGGAGGCACAAGGAAATTGGAGAAACTCTACAGGAGTTGGAGAGGGTGGGCATCATAAAGCTCACTCATAGTCCTTTTAATTCCCCAGTGTGGCCAGTGAGAAAGCCAGTTGGCTCCTGGCATATGACTGTGGACTACAGGGAACAGAAAGAGTCATACACCCTTTGCATGCTGCTGTCCCCTCTATAGCAGCCTTTATGGACATACTCAGTCATGAACTGGGGACCTATCATTATGTTGTAGACCTTGCTAGTGTTTTCTTCTCTTTTGACATAGCACAGGAAAGTCAGGAACAGTTTGCCTTCATGTGGGAAGGCCTGCAGTGGACATTCACTGTTCTTCCACAGGAATACCTCCACAGTCCCACCATTTGTCACAGGCCACATGGAAGAAACCGCAAACGGTACGGTTGTATCACTACATTGATGCTCACATCTGATTCTCTTTCAGATCTAGAAGAGGCAGTTCCTAGACTGCTGCAACATCTACAGGAGAAATGATGGGCTATGAACAGCACCAAGGTTCAGGGACCTGGTTTGTCTGTAAAATTCTAGGGGGTTGTCTGGTCAGGTAAAACTAAAGTTATTCCTGAAAGAGTCATAGGCAAGGTCTAGGCTTTCCCTACCCCTACCACTGTGGCAGTCTTACAAGAGTTTGGGGTCTTTTGGGCTACTGGAGTGTGTTTATCTCACACTTGGCACACATTCTGAAGCCCTTATACGAGTTGGTATGAAAGGGCATCACGTGGGACTGGGATGAGACATGTGTAGCTGCTTTTACTGCTCTAAGCAAGCAGTCAAAGTCATGCAGGCCTTGAATGTAATAGACTCATCAAAGCCCTGTGAGCTAGATGTTCATGTAAGTGAAGATGGTTATAGATGGGGTCTTTGGCAGTGGCTTGAAAGGCCATGCCAACCTATTGGGACTGGTCACAACTGTGGAAAGGAGCAGAGGTCAAGTACATCTTGACAAAGAAGCAACAGGCTGCTGTGTACCGCACCTTGCTGGGTACAGAGCTCATCACCGGAATAGCTCCAACCAAGGTGATAAACACCTATCCCATTGCAGGGTGGGTGCAACACTGGACCCAAAGGCCATGGAGTGGTGTGGCACAGATGCCTACACTGGCCAAATGGGGCACATATTTACAGCAACATAGTGCCCTCTCTACTAGCCCCTTAAATGGAGAACTCCAATGCTCATTGAGGCCAGTGACCTGTACCAGTAGAAAACAGGAATAACTTGCTTTTAAGCCATTAGTAGCCGAAAGTCCTTAAGAGTCCCTCCTGATAAGGAGGGAAAAGCCCCTATACATGAAGATGCTTGGTATACAGACAGCTCCAGTGGTGGGCAGCCCCTGAAATGGAGGGCTATGGCTTTCCATCCTAAGACTGAGACAATATGAATGGAGGATGGAGAGGGGAAGAGCAGCCAATGATTTGAGTTGTGGGCAGTATGGTTCGTGATCACCCGGGAGCCCTTCCTTATAGTTGTCTGCACTGACAGCTGGGCCATCTATTGGAGTTTTACCCTGTGGCTACTGACATGGCAGCATGCCAACTTGATGGTTGGTCACCAGCCCCTTTGGGGGCAAGATCTGTGGCAAGACCTATGGACCTCTGGTCAGACTAAGACTGTTACCGTATATCATATGACTGGCATTTGCTTTTGGCATCTCCAGGCAATGACGAAGTAGACACATTGGCCCAGGTGCGCTGGCTAGAAGGAAAGCCCAATGGTTACATCAGCATTTGTTGCACGTGGGGCAAAAGACAATGTGGGCTGTAGTGCATCAGTGAGGTTTGCTGTTGATCTTTGAAAGAGTCAGCCGAGCCTAGAAGAGTGCCTTGTGTGCTCTAAGAGGGACTTACACCAAGTCCTGCAGCAGCATGGGACAATAGTAAGGGGGCCAATGCCCTTTGTCAGATGGCACATAGACTATATTGGGCCTCTGCCCATTTCAGAAGGATATCAGTATGATGTATGATATGACTTGTGTGGACACGGCTACTAGACTATCGGTTGCTTTTCCTGCATGTTTTGCAGATCAGCAAACCACCGAGAGGCCTAAAGCGTCTCTTTGCAGCCTATGGCCAGCCGCAGGTGATTGAGAGTGATCAAGGCACCCACTTTACTGGACATGCATTACAAGGGTGGTGCAGCAATTAGGAATAAAGTGGAAGTTTTATGTACCATATAACCCTACCGGGTCAGGCATGATAGAGAGGTACAACGGTTTGTTGAAATCGGCCAGAAGTCAGACACCAATAGTCTACAGGGCTGGTCAGTTCGATTATAGACAGTGCTATAGTGTTTGAATGAGAAGCTCCAAAAAGGAGTCTTGAGCCCTGTGGATATGCTAACACACATTGCTGCCTCTCCAATACAGCTTTATGTGCAAACCAAAGAAGTTATTGAAGCCGGGATATGGTCAGCAGAGCAACATCCTGCTGCCAGCCCCTACTGCATTAAACCCTGGAGACACTGTTGAATGGATGTGGCCCTGGACATTTTGACACATAGACCAGCAATGGTTGGCCTTTCTGTCTCCTTGGGGAAAAGGCCTGGAAGCTGGCTTCCTGTGTGTTCCTGGAGTATCAGCAGAATGGCCCCCAAAGATGATGGTAGCGTAACTAAATAGGCCGGAAGATAAGAGAATCTTACCAAGGAGTTTTGTCTTACCACTGTGGCCAGTGCATGTGCCTCCCATAGCCCTACATACAGACCCATCAGTAACCCTCACAGGGAGAGGGGTGAAAGTCTGGTATACTAGACCAGGATGAGATCCCACTTCTGCCACTGTTCTATCATAGGACCACTCTCTTGCATGTATTCTACCTTATGGACGATTTGCCTATGCTGGTGTCATTAAAACATGTATCTTATCACCCTTAAGGTTATTTTCTTCTATGGTCCTTGTGTCTTGGATGTGCCTCCTGGCTGCAGCTGCCACGTGATGATTGCTCTGAACCCTCTACCTCTTCAGCTACTGACTGCCTGCTGGAATGGGTGAGCTATGAACTTAACCTGCATAGGACTTGAAGCTATCTGAATCCTCCAGCTTGAGGATTATCATGATTTTATTGCTGTTGCTACTGTGTGTCATTAGTCTGGTCACAATGCTCCAGGGACCATTGCAGAAGAAGGGTAACGAGTAGATTGTAAGGCAAGATTTCTGGAGGGGTGGCCTCTTAGTAAAATTGGAGTATTTCCAAAATGTCTCACCTGGCTTTAGTGCATCTCTATATCAACAGGTGTTCATTCCTAAGGGGTGGAGAGAAGTAGTTCATCTCCATATCAGTGTGTAATTACCTGGGCAACCGAGGGCTTATCTGAACCTGAGAGGCTGAGGGGTGCTTTGCTTGCTTCTGCCAGAGCAGGAGAAAAATGGCCCCCTGACCGCATTGGGTTTTAAACTTTATTTCTCCCTTTGACTGATTTCCATTTTAGAGGTATTTCCTCTCCCCAGATTTACAGATCTCTAAAACAGAAATAAATTTTCGAAAGCTCTTTTTTCGTGGTATTTTCTTGAAGCATATAAGATAAAATTAATGAGAAATATAACTTCCAAAAACATAGACTATTCTAGTTTTTGTTTTTGTTTTCTAAAGCACATGGTAGTTAGAATTGACTTCTTTAGAAAAATTGTTATATTTTGCTTCTTCACTTGCCAACATGGTATAGTGATTGTTTCTGTCAGGTTGAATGTGTCATCTTACAGTGGATTTAACTCCAATCAGCAACACTGAAGTAATAAAAGCAAGAAATTATTGTAAATCTTAAAGTACATTTTGCTCTTCATAGTATGCTCACTTATGTCTTTAGGGAACTAACTACTCATTTCCTTGTGTTCTCAAAATGTGGCCATTTAAAACTTAATTATAATAATTTTGCAAGCATTTCCTTCCTCATGTACTCATTAACTTAGCTGGAATTGAAATTTTAATAGATACCGCTATGACTAGAATCCCACATTTTACATGTAAGAATTATAAAGTTAGAACAAAAATAGTACACCTATTTGCCACTGCATTTGCTAATTAAATAGTAGAATTTGGAATCAGGTCAGCCTACAAAGCAAAGGCATACTAGCTAATTTTAAAAACATCTTTGGAATTTGAATTTTTCTTAGCTTCTAGGATTTGTCTTTTTGTTTTTGATGTAGTATCTAATGTTCAGGGAATACCCCAATTTACCATTTATTATAGCCCCAAATAAACAGGAGAAAAATTGTTTTAGTGAAGTTAATACTAAATTAATTGATAGGTTAATGAATGAATTAATGAATAAATCAATAGATAAAAATTTAATAAATAAGTGAACATATAAAATGAATCCTTCCTTTAACCCAATTTTTCAGATACTGGCAATGGAACTATCATGCTGTCCTTCATGAATGGCAAGCCATTTGGTCTCTTCTTCCAGGCGCTTTCCCTGTCTTATCTTTGGACCAACTGTCATCTTTCTTAACAGAAGATTGCCCACCTCTCTGTAATACCTCTCAGATGATAACAATGTTTGGTAGGTTTTCTTGTGGGTGAATGACAGGACATGTCCTCAATTCCTAGATGCATTAACTTAAGAAAGTGCTTGATCTTTTGCTATTCACTTTCAATTTCACTTTACCGATGATCATTCTGAGCAAGCTAACCAATATGTGTAACAGCTGATGAAATTATCAAGGCATAAATCAACTCTTACATGGAAAATCTAAAATGTAGATAAAAACAATTATGCTATGTTGTAGTGTGACTTTTGTCCAAAGATATGTCTTCATTTTTTATTCTTCCTAGACCAGCAGCCACATAGAATGATTTAATTTTATTTTAATGGGTCAAATGGTTGTGACCATTATTGGCACCAACTACTGAGCACAAGATATACATTAGGTTTTATTTAATATTTATATCATCATTATGTAACTAAATTAGGGCCAGTAAAAGGTAAAGGCTAACAATTTTCAAGTAAACAATGTAATAAGGAATGGTTACTGGATATGCAATTGCAGTATTCTACAGTTAACAGGATTAGCATTAAAACAAATTTTTCTTCCACAGAAAGCAAAATTAAGTATGCTAGAGATATGTTGACTTTCACAGTGAAGTTATGTTGATATTCAATACTTTTATGGGTGATCTACAAATTGAAACACCTAACTATATAAGTTAACTGCATTTATAGGTTTCTCTGGAAAATTCTGTTACATGTGACCTTAGAGATTATTATCTTCATCATAGTTACAGTGTGCTTGCCTGATGCATTTACTATCACATTTAGTTTAATCTGAACATTGTCTTTAAGTTGGATTTAATGAACTTAATTTTACAAGTAATAAAGTTGGAAATCCGAAGCATTAAGTAACTTGTCTTAGGACACATGGGTACAAAGAGGCAAGAGCCAGGATTTAAGTGCAGGTGTTTTGTAGGAAATCTCATCTCACAAAGCACTACTGTGCCCTGCACAATTATCTTTTAGGCATTCACTTCACAAAGGACTCACTGGTAGTATTCATAACAAGGACAACACTGATTTGTTTCCTTGCAAAGATGGCTTGCATGGATGTTTCTTTTCACCACACTAGCCAAAAATAAGACTAGTTTCTCTCTCAAGCATAGATAGATTGTGACTTCTGAATTCAGTGTGGCAACTTAGCTGATGCTGAGAAATGGTTCTGGGCATGTACTTTATTATTTTTCTACATTTTCACAGCCAAGTATATCTTTTATAAAACCCTACGGGGTTTTATCCTTGGCACAACACAAATGTTTTCCTCTTTTCTAACACAAATTTCCATCATCTACTTCCAATGACTAGAAGTTTTAGATATGAAATATCTTTGAGTTATAAAGTTGAGTTAAATTTATCTTACACAGAACCTGCTCCTTAGGACCTGCATAATCTTTCACATCTCTAAAATCCTGCTGCTGATAAATATGAACTGAAAAAGAAGCCAGCTCAGGAAGGGGCTGGTTCAAGAAGTGCAAAGGGCAAATTCCATTAGAATGGATTTACAATTCAATTATATAAGGTCTAAGGGACTGGACAAATTATTGGGCTTATTATTTCATTAAAGCAAAATTTCACTGTGTTGAAAAATAGAGTTATTAGCTGTACCTTGAAAAGACTGTTAAAGATCATCATTCTAATGCCATTTGACTTATTTATAAAGTATTTCCTAAAGCTAGTTTCATCTGTCATAACTATAAGAAGTTTCATTTTAGCTTTTCAAGAAATGCCAAATTGCCAAATAACAATGGGGTGCTTCATGTGTATATTTCTGTTGAACAGAGACTGCATGTGTTTTTATTTGCAGGTATGTGAATAAATAGCATTTCTGAAAAATTAAAATGCAATAAATTATTCATAATATATAAAAATTTTTTGTTAGTGAATAGAATACTAAGCAATAAATTATTCAAATTACATTTTATTCAAAAATTTCAGCTAACAAAGGTTTTCTATTAGCATTCTTACTAAAATGTATCCAAAAAAAGTAAAAAAATTTAAAATAAATAAAATGTATACAAGAAATCAGTTGAGGAAGGGATAAATTGAAAAAGCAAAATAGTAAAACATTTGGAAGTCACAAATAGCATGACACATATTTACAGTTCAAGTGTGTTTCCTTCGTTTAAGTGTCTAGTCCTCCAGTTTAGAAAAAAATAAAGGATATAGAGAAGGATTGTTAAATCTTTGAAGGAACTGTGTAATTGAGGAATTATATCACATTGTATGTGGAAATGTTTGACTCCTAAACTGAGCACTGCACAATTCTGAAATGAAGCTTTATGATTTAATAGAAGTCTAGAGAAGGAATCTGAAACTCCACTTTCTGTCCCCAGTTGACTTTTCACTCATTATGTAAATTTGTTAATGTTCTTTTATCAATTCTGGTGCTTCCTTTCTTCCATTCCTTCCACAAAGAAGAATTCGCTCTTTCCCTTCCAGTCCTTTCATTCAAGGAATTTTTTACTAGGTGCCAGGCATTCTCCTGGCACTGATGGCAGAGCAGTGAATAAGAATGTCAGGTTCTGCTCCCATAGACCTTTGGAGGGAGGCAAATTATAAATGAGTTTTAAAAAAATTAATAGGATGAATATGACAAGGGTTGGAAATACATAAAGGTCTTGCTAAAATATAGAAGATTTGGGGATTATTTTGAATTCAGAGTTATCCAAGGTGTCCCTAGGAAAGTTACATTTAATCTAATGCATTAATTTCATAAAGGATCCCAAAATATTGTAGATGGAGAAAAAAGCCAATATAAAGATCTAAAGAGGTATATGGAGTTGGAATATTCAATTTTTTTTTTAGAAAAAGGTGTTTTAGTGTGGTGAGAAAATAAGGGACTTGATCCCTCCAGGTCCCATTTTATATAGAACAGTTGAGGCCATGGCAAATTAGGAAGAAACTGCCATCTTTAAGACTGATCACCTCATCCAATCTCTCTGAGACTGCGTAGGTCCACTGTTGGACTACATTTCCCAGCCTCCTTCGTGACCAGGTGATGGTCATGTGACCGAATGTGATCCGTAAAACATTATATAAATGTTTCAGGCCACTCCCAGGCTTAACTCATCAAAGTCTCTTTACATAAAACTCCATGGTCTTTCCCTAGGCTTGATTTAGAAGTCATCTGTTGAAGCCGACTGAGCCACAAAACGAAAAGTGCTTGTGTTACTAGTTCACTATGAAGGAGAGTCATGCCCTTATCAGGAAAGCTGTAATGAACTCCACATGGGCAAAAAAATAAATAACTACTGTGTCAAGCGACTAAAATTTTCAGGTTTCTCTGTTATAACAGCTAGCATTACCTAAACTGATACAGTGAAGTAGCTGGATTTTTTTCTAATGGCCATAGACGACTGTATCAACATGTTTTAAATAGTGTGAGTGGTGTAAACATTCCTATTTTTAAAATATTCTTGATACAATGTAGAGAATGGGTTGTCAAGGAACAGGAATAAGGAAACTAGTTAGGAAGCTACTGAAATAAACCAGACAAAATCTGACAATGTCTTTGTCTAGGGAAGTAGTCATATAGAGGGAAGTGAACACATTTTTGTATACTTTGAGGCTAAATCAACAAATTTTATTGATATATCGGTTGGGGGAAGAGACAGAAATAGCACTTCCAAGAATGAGCTTAAGTTTTTATTTTTTAATTTAAATTTATTTAAATAATATTTTATTTTTGTTTATTTATTTAAATAATATTTAAGTAATATCTTTAACTTTTGAATAGTTTAGGTTTATAGAAAAATTGCAAAAATTACACTGAAATTTTTAGTGTTTATTTCACTGGTTTCCCTTATTGTTAACATCTTACATTCCTATGGTATATTTGTCAAAATTAAGAAATCAGAATCTGTGCATTACTATTAATTAAACACCACACTTTAGTTGAATTCTACTAGCTTTTCCCCAAATTTCCTTTTCTGTTCCAAGATCCCATCATGGAACACCACAGTATATTTAGTTATCATGTCCTTAGCCTTACCAAAGTAATGTGTTTATACACAGTTCCTTTTCTTTCTAATCTTACAGTTTTTAGTCAAAACATCATTTTTCAGTGTTGTGTACATCAGCAACTTTACCACCCAACTATCATCAGTGAAGATCTGTCACATATGCGATATAGTTCATTCTTTTGTCACAGTCCACATTCTTCCCCCATATCTCCTGACCCTCTGGTTGATTTTTTTGCTCTTCTTAGATTTATTCTTTATGGTGTAATGTGCCCTAGGTTTTGACAAATGCATAATGTCATGTATCCACTACCTGGGTACCAAACAGAATATTTGCAGAATCCTAAAATTCTCCTCTGTTTCCACTAATTAAACACTACCTCTCTCATTTCCAAGGTTCTTGAGTTGGGTATCGGGATAAATTGTAGTACTATCTTTGAAATGGAGAAGGCTGTGGAATTATTCAGTTTAGAGTCATTGAGTCTGAGGGCCTTTATAATATTCAGGATCAGGAAGTTATCATTGTTCTATGCACCTGCTATGACCAGTTTATGGTAGGCATGCCCTGGATGTTTCAAAGGGGTGAGGTGGAAGAAGAAAATCATTGATTGTAGGTACAAAAAGTAAAAGGCCCTATAGCACTTTTTAATTCAGAGAATACATTAAAACCTAAAAACACCTATATTTAGTGTCAAAAAAAACAGCTGGAAATTTTTATGTGAAAAATAAAAGCACTAATTTTAAAACTCGCTGGTTTTGGAATCAAAAGAGTTAGGTCCAAACCAAGCCTATATGGCCTCAGCTGTCACTCATCATTTCTGAGCCAGCATCTTCACCTATAAAAAGGATGAGACCTACTTACTTTAAGAAGCTTATCAAAACACTAAAAATGTAGAACAAAGTATAGTTTTAAGAATAAGTTAAGACTTCTCATTATTAACCTCTTTAAGAAACAGCAATAGAGGTGTTATAGTCATTTTCAAAGATGGATAAAAAAATACTTTCCAACCAGGAAACCATATGGAAAACACTTATTATTAAATGTATATGATGTTTCAAATTGATTCTTAAAAGAAGAAAAATTATCTATAGCAACTGAATTCTCTTGGAAGCAGTAATTTTCAAAAATTATGTCTTTTAGAAAGAAGGAAATGGAACCCACAGTATACTTAACTAAATGACTAATTTTCAATTTTACCATAAGAAATTCAGGTCTTAAAATTACAATGAATTATGAAGAAGAAAAAAACACAGATGATCTACCTCCAAACTTTTCAAGGAGAACTGTTACTCTTGACTTAGTCTTCAAAACCTAACTCATGCTATTGACAGTATTAAGCAGAGTGAATAATGACTCAGTGCCCAAAACTCTGTGAGTGTGTGTGTGGGAGATTCCGGAGACAGAACAGACTTGTAGATAAATCTGGGACGTAGAGCAAAGGTAGAGATACACACGCTTCTCCCTACTTCTCCATCAAGTACCCATAACTTCAAAACTAATTTTGCTTGCTGTCTGGCAACAGTAGAATCAAATAAACACATACCTGGAATTAAGTGGTGGTTGTGACTATGTGTGATGCCAGGCCAGAGTTCAGAAATTTTCCTTGAATCTCCCTGACTCACTGCAGGAATGAAGCTACTGCAAGGAACACTTTGCACTAGTCCAACAACAGAAAAATAATAGAAGTTCTGTTTGAAGACACATTTTATGTTTCACTTCATACAGACTATACAAACCCTAGTAAGTGGGAAAAACCTTGGGGATATTTCTAGCTAAAAATATACTGAGTTAATTAACAATGTTCCACTTCAAATAAAAACATCTAAACAATTTTAGGTCACACTCTGAAAGATCAATGAAAAATCGGAAGTATGTGTGAAACTGATGCTTGAGAACATTTTTTTCCTTCAACAGAATCAGAGAATTTAACTCGTGGTTTCAGTGATAGACATAGCTCTTACAGTCATCAGTATGAAAATTAGAAAATAATTATGGGAAATAATCCACAAAACTATGTAAGACTTTTTACTTTTTAAATAAATACAAATATATATGTTGATAGCTTGAAAAATAAAAACATTTTTTCCCCAAACCTTTCAGCCTCACACACACGCTGCGATAAAGATAAACAATTTCAGAAAGTGCTGCATAAAAAAGTTAACAGCAAAAGAGCTTATAAATATAAGGGGGAATATCAGGCTCTAGGACAATGGCAGGAGTGAAATATACTTGTCAAATTCTGAAACAGCATCTGACCCAAATTTAGGAGGCTTGCAGGGGATCACAGACTAGATTGAGAGTTAAGAAAACTGTCACTTCAATCCTGCATATGTTGTGTTGGCAAGAGGAACTTCCATGCTTAGCCATCATAAAGAGAGAAGGGGAGAAAACAGTGTCCTGACCATTTGTCCTAATTAAAGATAACGTGCTATAAACAAGGAAACCCAAGGAAATGTTTTTCTTCACTCCCAGCAATGATATCTTAACAAGGATAATATCAGAAGATACTCTGTTATACCCTGTGGATGGAATTTGTATCCCTCTTTCTCCATAGGCTGCCATAGTTTAAATGTTTATAACCCCTCACACTTCATTTGTTAAATCCTAACACCCAAGGTGATGGTATCAGGAAGTGGGGTCTTTGGGAGTTGATTAGTTCTGAGAGTGGAGCCATCATAAATGGGATGGGTGCCCTTATTAAAGAGATCCCAGCTAGCACTCCCATCCCTTCTGCCACGTGAGGACATAGTAAGAAGATGGCCCTCTATGAACCAGGCTCTTACCAGACACTGAATTTGCCAGCACCTCAACCTTGGACTTCCAGCCTCTAGAATGTGAGAAATAAGTATCTGTTATTTATAATCCATCCAGTCTGTGGTATTTTTCTATAACAGACTGAATGGACTAAGACATAGGCCTTCAATCTGGCCAGACCCCTAAGGGCACCCTTCCATCAGTCCTGACACTGTGATGGACTACAATAAAGTCTCTACACAATAATTCCAGGGTTTGAACATAACATACTAGAGAAATGACTATAATGCCCTGATACTTATCTTTCCATATCCCTTTATTCCCCTGAATTATTGATACCTCTTAAATAAACTGTAAAATCCTTTATCTATTACACATATACAACCCTTACAAATGTACATTAAACAGTCCTCAGTGGAAGAATGTATCTCAGGATGTGCTGGCTGTTCCCTCAAAGCAGCTATTTGTAAGGCACAAGTAGCCAGGTTTTTGTAACAGAACAGAAGGCCCACAAACAGACCCACATCCATGTCTGAACTAAATATATCATTAAAAAGGCATTTTGACTAGGGGATGAGTAACATATTCAAGAAACAGTTATAGGACACTTGGTTAACTCTGGAAGACAGAACATTATAGTTGTTCAGAGAGGGTTCTGGAATGAGACTTAGCACAAAGTGAGCCCTAGCTTTGCAACCCACTTGCTCAGTGACTTTTGGAAAATTTTTAAACTCATTCTGCTTCAGTTAATTTATCTTAGAATAAGGGAAATAATACCACCACCTGAACAGATTGAGAGTTTAATGACATTATATATACACACTACTTACAAAACCACTTGACCATAGTAAATGCCCAATAAATGTTAAATATCATAATTACTGGAAGTATTACATTTGTGTTGAATATAAATATTTAAAACAATAAAAGAATAAAAGTTTTATCTTAGGGTAAATGCCTTTCTAAAGATGATATGAATTACATCATATAAAATAATATAAATGTAAACAATATTCTATTAGGGTTCTTGAGATTATGACAGAAATAGTAGATAAATTTTTTAGTATATTGTACAGAGAGAGTCAGTTCCCTGTCAGAATTAGCTTAAAATATAGTCTGTGGGAACTGGGAGGGAGAACAAGAGACAAAGGAGATAATAAGAAAAATAAAATGAGGTGGTATCTTTTACAACCCAAAAATGATAGTTCACATACTGGGAATTTTAAGAAGGCACATTTTTGGATTGTAGAATTAGAGGACAAACTATAACAGTATATACAGTATAGTGCCAAATCATAAAACTATATTCCTATGTGTAAATGTGTGTATGTATATGTGTGTGTGTATCCTGAGAAAAGGGCATCCCTGGGAATATATGGAAATATTATAGATGATTTACTATAAGTGGTAGTGAGGTAGGGCAGAGACATGGGACAAGCATCATGATTAATTTTTCTTGCCTATGATTAAAAATGCTGAAATATAAACAGTATAGTAGGAATAGGAGGGACTCCATCTTAAGGCTAAGATTACATTTTATAAACCAGGAAGTTAGGAGGTAAGATTCCTAACATTTTGTGGTAATCAGCCAATAACCAACTCTATCTTCAGGTAGGGCAAGCAGTCCTAAAAGATATGTCCCCATTGCTTAAGCGTAACCACTATCTTGGAGAAAAACAGGATCAAGAAATTCCTTGTGTTAAGTTTATATTACAGAACATCTAGAAGACAGACTGGCGACTTAATGTCTCTCACCAGAGATGAGATATCATGAGACCACATGTCAAGCTTACGCCCCCACCTCGCCTGGCCCTTTGTCCCATCCTTGAAAGCCTTAAAGGACAGAACCCTAAGCCCTTAAAGTGTGCCTTCTCTCTGAGGTTGCCGGCACACTCCTTTCTTCAAGTGTGTACTTTTTGCCCTAAATGAAGATCTTCACAGCTTAACTTACTGTGTTTTGTCTCTGCGTTCTTCCAGTGGAGTCTTTGCTACTTTGCTATTTCACTCTATTTTCTAGACTTAAGCACAAGCCTTCAGTCTCTCTGTCCTACTTTAGACAAGTGGGAAAGGCTACTGAAATCTCTGATTTGGGTTTGCAGGTTCCCATTGCCTGGGTGACCTGGACAGGACTGCAGTTATAAGATCATGCTCTTTAGTAGTCTGCCCCCAAAAATCTCCTTTCTTTGCATTTGGGAAGTTCTCAGAGCAAAACTCAGTCCGTCCAGAGCTCTGCATCTCCCCAAACCCTGGGGCAGCAGGGGCTTAGTTCCCATGCCATGCAGATTCAAATGGACCCTGGATGCCAGGTGACTCTGGCTTCAGGACTTGGCAAGAGTTCATTGCAGGACTTCACCGAGCCTCCCTTTCCTCCCTCTGCTCTTCCTTGCTCTCCACCTACATGTCTGCTGCCATTCACTACTGTTCTAACTTTACTGAAATGCTTCCTTACCTACATTTGTCGGACCTTCCGGGAATTCATTCTTGATCAGTCAAGAACCCTCCCCCATCCAGGTTGAGGTTTCACCTACCGTTCAGGGAAAGACCTCCCCAGATGCAGCTGCCTGACAAAAGTAGAACAATGGGTATCCTTAATGGGTTTTTTTTTCTGTTTTAGAGTTACTCTAAATTTGTACAATGAATATATATTAGTTATGCATCAAGATAAGGTACCTCTTGGTGTAAAAGAGCAAATGTCTCTCTAAACAATGGCAGACTATGATAGTCAAGGAAAACCATTAGGGCACTTCCTAGAGATCAAATAAACTTGTCACCTCAGCTAACAGATTAGCTTGTCACAGTTTCATAGATACTGGCAGAAAGACATGAGGTTTCTGGGTCAAAGCAAAAAAGAGTTTATTGCACATGGCTATAGTGTGGACCAGAGCAACATCTTGCCCTTGTTCTCTGAGCCTCAGTTCCCACAGGGCAACACAGTGAGGTCAGGATTTCCTGCCCACGCACTCGAATGAATTAGAGGAGAAGGACGCTGATATGAGGAAGCCCCTGATCTTATACAGGTAATGCGAGCAAAGTGGTGCAACCTCCTCTCCATAGAGAGAGAGAGAGAGAGAGAGAGAGAGAGAGACATTACCTTTATTACTCTGGAATTTAAATATGCTCCAGGGAGGGGAATGGCTCTCCTCCTCAAGGCAATCTGCTTATATAAGCATCTTGAACAGACAATCCAGAAAAAATTGGCTGATAATGCCTTTGTTCACAAAATGAGACCCATAAAAATGTGAGAGAACAAGGAAGAAGTGTCTCCCAATAAAACCATCTCACTAATAAAAACATACAGAGTGGATCTACTTGAAGGTACAAATTCAGCAAAGCTTTTTGTATATGAAGATGGCTATCTTCGAAGTGTGACTATGCAGTCTTTGCTAGCATGAACTCAAATGCATGGTATTGAATTTCTTTGTTTAGCTGCTTTTTGACCCACTTTTTTCCCAAATGTATCTGTTTATTAGAAACCCTCAAAATGATTCATTTGGTAGTCAGGGTTTGAATTCATATATTTCTTAAGATAGAAAAATTTAAATGAATATTGCACACTTTGTTTTTTAAGTAAAAGAAAAATATAACAGAAGATCATTTGTGGAAATTCATATAAACTACAAAGGTAGAGATGCTGACCAGCTTTACTCAAAACTCTAAAGGTGGTTAGCAGCCTTCTTTCTTTTATTGCTCATTCTTGTCCACAGGCATTTCATAAAGCTTAATCTAAACAAGATAGCAAAGACAGAAATTTTAATAATACTGAAGAGCATTAGGCCAAAGGTAAGAGAAAGATCAGAAAATAAAAGCTTTGATGTACTGTGCTGAGTCTAAAACACTAGTTTTATTTGTTTTTATTGTTTGCAAAAGACAAGATTTGTTTTGTCATTCTTCATTTCAAAAATGCATAATCAAAGATAATTTTAGGTGAAAAAAGGTATGGATAAGAAACAAACCTTTTTAAAAACATTTTATACCTGTAATTTTTCATTTATTCAAAACTACTTATATGCTTGACCCTTGCCACCTGTAAGTCAAGGAATTCCACCCTCACTTAAATCTGTGGACACAAGAGTTGGCTCACTGCAAGGACATGTTTTCCATGAGGTTACAGGAGTAAGAGAGTCATTGTAAAAGCTAAAAAGTCAATATTAAGGAGGAAAGATGAGCTAATTTTTGTGAATACAAACAGGCTTCCTTATAGTCATGTGTTGAGAGAAAAAAAAAATCACCAATTCTTCAAGAAAGGAACTGCATTTTGCTTGAACCAGAAAGCTGATTTCAAAAAAATTGAGAGAAAATGGCATGAAATTCCCAGGGACCCCATGTACAGCACCCATCTGAGTACCTGGAAGACCAGAAAGCCAACTGGTTGATACCAGTGCTTCCTGGAAGCCAAGAGAGAAGAAGGGGACTACGACTGGCATCCCTGTTGGTAGATATTTAAGAGTGGGTTTTGTGAGGATTCTCACTTCTCACATGAATCTACACATTACATTCCTTTTACTGGTTTACTATAACCTCAGTCTGAGAGCACATACAAGTGAAGAGCATTAGAATGTCCAATGTTTATTTCCAAGATATTGTGAATAGTTATAATCAAGTGAAGTGTTTCCCACTCACCTATATGAGTGTCAATAAAGCCATATTTTGAGTCACGAAATAGGCACTAAAATAGTGACTGGCCTTACTAAAAATCCCTTGGCCTTCCTCCACGGTGATAAGGATTTTTTTTCCATGTCTCTCTATCCTTCTGTCCTGCAATTTAGATTCCTTAAAAATATATATACATATTAAAGACTTTTACATATATTAGGTTAAAAGAAGAGCAAGAGTCTTTTTTTTCACGAAATACTGAAACATACAATTATAAACTTTAATAAGTATCTTAATAGAATTAAGAAAAATATATAATTCTCTAAACTTCATTAACTTTGATTCTTCTAAGCATAAATGACCTTAAAATTTTGTGTGGGGAGTGTGAGTGAGGGAAAACAACTTATTTATTTACCTGTGAACTTCCTCGTCTTTTAATTCTTTCTTCCTTCTCAGTTCTGTTGAGTGTTCCTGATCCCTTAAACCATGGGCAGCCCCTGGTAACTCACAGCAAATTAACCTCAAACATGGTGAAACTGAAGAAGAAATACCAGAATCATATTCCTACTTTCAGAATTTCACTTTGGCTTTTTCGCATGCGCACCTTCATTTCTCTCTGTATCACCTTATTACTGGGGTTCCTCTTTCTTGTCTCTCCTGACTTCCTCATGCATGCCACTCCATCATCCCAGAGGCACAAAGAGACGCCAAAATGAGATCTCACACACAGGATCCTTACTCATTCTACTGTCATTTTCCTAAAACTACCCTTTTGGAGTAATATGTTATATTGTCAATCACTTTAAATTACCGAAATGGTGGCTTTTAAATTCAGGTTCCTAGGAAATAATGAAGGAGGACATTGTCTAACACAGCCCTGCTGCTACCTTTCCAGGCTTACTGATGGACAGCTGTCTACTTCATCCACCGGCCTGCCATTAGGAGTTTTGTTTCAGGTAGCTGTGTCACAAAGCCAGTGCCGAGCAAAAATGCCATGGCAACAGCCTATATCCTGACTGGTCCATCGGTTTGGGGCTGAGTAAGCACCTTGCACTCTGTTTTCTCCATTATTAAAACCTATTTCTGGAAAATAATATATAATATACCTAGAAAAGAACTTATTTTTATAAGCTGTTAATGATAATAGTCATCAATCCAATAAATCATCCATTGACTTATCTAAGGATTTATTAGTTGTGCATATGTATATATATAATTGTGCATAAGTACTTAGCTATAAAATTAGGGGAAAATTGAATACCAATTAGGAAGTTATTGAATAAACTAAGAAATGAAAAATATGTTGATAAATTTATTAATTTGAATTTGGAAAAATCTAAATTTTTGTTCTATTGATACAAAAGGGGCACTTTATTTTTAGAGATGTGTTATCTCTATTTAAGCTTGTAGAGTTAAATTTTCTGATAACTAATATATTTTTATTAATTTATTTCAAGAGAGCTGTTGTCAATTTGTTAATTTCTTTTGTTTTCACCTTTAATCCCAAAGAGATTAAACATCTCTCAATCTTAATTTCATTTCCACGATTCTTCTGAAAGGAAAAACTTCAGTTGGGAGACCAGATAGCAAGAAAATGCAGTGAGGAATTTATTGGGTTAAAGCAAAAAGTACCCTCTTGAGAGAGGACAGCAGGCTGTCTGGAAACCAGAAGCAGCCCCACCATTAGGGTTAGGTTGCTTTTCTTTTGTCTTAAGATGGCAGTAAGTCCTGCCCTGCATTTATGTCCTTTGGTTGACAGGTTGATTGAGCTCTAGGTTATATAGCCTTTTTCTCAGTTCACAGTCACATTACCCATAAGCACCTGAGCAAAGCCCACAGGGGGGCCAAAACCAAAATGATAATTAGATTTAGATGTTTTTTCAATGAGGTGGGGGTGCTTTTAGACAAGGTCTTAAGACCTTGCACATGCCCTGTAGTCAGGAAAGACCCTATGGTCCAGGGTGTCTTGATAAGTTAAGTGTCCTTGACTGTCTGGGCCTCCTGATAAGCTAGGCATCCTTGACAGTGGAACTGGGAACTATGGAGGGCTTAGGGGCTGGCCTGGGAGGAGTCTACCTTGGTGATGGGATGGCCCCTTTCCCCTGCTTATGTCTAACTAACTGCCTCCTCTAACACATCCAGTCACTTTAAAATGAAATTGTACAGTCTTAAGAATTATGATACAAATTATGAAAATTGAGAGTAGAGAATCCAGAGATGGAATCAATAGGTGAGTACAGAAAATCTGTGACAGGGATTTTAACATTTACATAGCACTTCAAATGTGTCATTGGAGTTTGCCTAAGAATCTCAATGTCTTGTCACTTATCTTTTTTGGAGAAAAGAAGTAAATATTCAGGAATGTAGTTTTCTTATTTACTTGTCCTATTGTAACAAAGTGAGCTCTTTTAGTATCTCTTCTCTAAACTAAAAAGACACTCATGTCTCTCTCTGTCTTTCACACACACAAACAGTTGGAGGGAAGGAGAGTTAAGAGAGGGAAAATGGGGGAGGAAAGATGTGAACACACTTATTGAACACTAACTGTATATTTGTCATCCTGCCAAATATTTATTCAATCCTTAAAATTATAGCTGTCAAGTAGATACTATTATCCACATATTACAGATGAGATGCCCAAGATCCAAATAAAATAATTAACACATAGATGGATTAAAGATGGCAGCATGAGAGACAGAGGCTTCCTCCTAAAACTGTATATAATACAAAAATATAACTAATATAACTACTCTTGAAAGAGCAACAGGAAAGAGGACTGCAACAAATTGCATACACCTGGAGACAAGAGCAGACCCCACGGAACAGGATAACATACTAAAGCTTTGGCCCAGGGGATCCAAGCCATTCCCTCACCCCAGCTCACTGGTGGGAGGAAGAGGAACAGAGCAGGGAGGGAGTGGAGAACTGGGACTGCTGAATACCTAACTCTGGATATCTGCTCTGGGAGCACAAACCTACATTTCATGGTGCTTGCATGATACTCTCATAATTAGGGGGGTTGGAAAGATAAGACAGGCAGAATACCTGGAGAGACTAAAATTCCAGCTGCCTGTGGAAAGCAAGGATCCATATCCAGCTGCTCTGGGACAAAAGAAAGGCAGGCAGTCTGAGAGACTTCCTAACAAAGAAGACCTTAGGAAGAGAGCAGCTAAAGGAGCAAGGATTGCACAGAGCTTACTCCTCAGGAGAAAGGAAAGGTAGACAAAATTGCGTGGGTGCATTCTGCCCAGCAGGTTTGCAGTTTTCACGATCTTCAGGTGCTCCAGCTCCATGGCTGCCTACACAGCTCCAGAAACCCTTTCCATGATAGGAAGCCAACTGCACCTTTCATCTGGCCAGTCCCACAGGCTTGCAAACCAGGAAAGGCAGTGGAGACAGGCATAGCAGCCGGGAAGCAGGAAAAAGCTCTTTGCTCTCCCAAGGCACCAATACCACTACACTACAATCCCCAACATTGCTTCAGGGGCTGAGCAGCTCCAGAGAGTAGAGCTTCTGGGCACTAGAAGGCACCATATACAAATATGAAGTGCCAAAGAAACCTGGTCCAGAGTAAAATTAATATAACTCCTGAGAAAGATTTAAATGATATTGACATCATGACTCTCCCTGAAAGGGATTTCAAAATAAAAATCATTAACATGCTCATGGAGGTACAGAAAGATATTCAAGAACTCAGGAATGAACTCCAGTCGGAGATCCAACCATTTAAGAGCACAATGGATGGTATTAAAAGCGGCTGTGGTGAAGGAGATAATAAATGAAATAGAAACTAGAGAAGAAGAATACAAAGAAGATGAGGTGCAGAGAGAAAAAAGGATCTCTAAGAATAAAGGAATATTGAGAGAACTGTGTGACCAATCCAATATTCACATTATAGGGGTACGAGAAGAAGAAGAGAGAGAAAAAGAGATAGAAAGTGTCTTTGAGAAGGTAATTGCTGAAAACTTACCCAATCTGAGGAAGGAGATAGTCTCTCAGGACATGGAGGTACACAGATCTCCCAACACAAGGGACCCAAGGAAGACAACACCAAGACATATAATAATTAAAATGGCAAAGATCAAGGAAAAGGACACACTATTAAAAGCAACCAGAGAGAGAAATAAGATCACATACAAAGGAAAGCCCATCAGGTTATCATCAGACTTCTCAGCATAAACCTTACAGACCAGAAGGGAGTGGCATGATGTATTTAATGCAGTGAAGCAGAAGGGCCTTAAACCAAGATCACTTTATCCTCCAAAATTATCATTTAAATTTGAAGGAGGGATTAAACAATTCACAGATAAGCAAAAGCTGAGAGAATTTACCTCCCACAAACCATATCTACAGTGTATTTGGAGGGACTGCTATTGATGGAAGTGTTCCTACAGTTTAGTAGCTGTCACCAGAGGTAATAAAACCACAGTAAAGAAAGAAGAACAGCTAATTACTAAGCAAATTCAAAATTAAATTAACTATCCCCAAAGTCATTAAGGGATAGACAAACAGTACAGAATATGATACCTAATATATAAAGAATGGAGGAGGAAGAAAAAGGAGGAGGGGGAAAAAAAAGGAACTTTTAGATTGTGTTTCTAATAACATGTTAAGTGAGTTAAGTTAGACTCTTAGAAAGTAAGGAAGTTAACCTTGAACCTTTGTTAACCACGAATCTGAAGCCTGCAATACCAATAAGTACATACCTATCCATAATCGCCCAAAATGTAAATGGAATGAATGCACCAATCAAAAGACATAGAGTCACTGAATGGATAAAAAACAAGACCCATCTATATGCTGCCTACAAGAGACGCACTTTAAACCCAAAGACATACACAGACTAAAAGAGAAAGGATGGAAAAAGATATTTCATGCAACTAATAGGGAGAAAAAAGCATCAGTTGCAGTACTTGTATCAGACAAAATAGACTTCAAAACAAAGAAAGTCACAAGAGACAAACAAGGACATTACACAGTGATAAAAGGGTCAATCCAACAGGAGGATATAACCATTATAAATATCTATGTGCCCAACACAGGAGCACCTACATATGTGAAACAAATACTAACAGAATTAAAGGGGTAAATAGAATGCAATGCATTCATTCTAGGAGACTTGAACACACCACTCATGCTGAAGGATAGATAAACCAGGCAGAAAATAAGTAAGGAGACAGAGGCACTGAACAACACATTAGAACAGATGGATCTAACAGACAGCTACAGAACTCTACACACAAAAGCAGCAGAATACACATTCTTCTCAAGGGCACATGGAACATTTTCAAAAATAGATCATATACTAGGCCATAAAAAGAGCCTCGGTAAATTCAAAAAGATTGAAATTGTACCACCAGCTTCTCAGACCACAAAGCAATGAAACTAGAAATGAATTATGCAAAGAAAATGAAAAATACCACAATCACATGGAGGCTTCAAAACATGCTCCTAAATAATCAGTGGATCAATGACCAAATAAAAACAGAGATCAAGCAATATATGGAGACAAATGACAACAATAATTCAACACCACAAAATCTGTGGGATGCAGTGAAGGGCATGATAAAAGGAAAGCATATTGCAATACAGGCCTACCTTAGGAAAGAAGAACATTTGCATATGAACACTCTAAACTCACAATTAACAAAACTAGAAAAAGAAGAACAAATGAGACCCAAAGTCTGTAGAAGGAGGGACATAATAAAGATTAGAGTAGAAATAAATAAAATCGAGAAGAATAAATCAATAGAAAGGATCAATGAAAGCAAGAGCTGGTTCTTCGACAAAACAAACAAGATAGATAAACCCCTAGCCAGACTTATCGAGAAAAAAAGAGAGTCTACTCATAAAGAGAATCAGAAATGAGAAAGGAAAAATCACTACAGACACCACAGAAATACAAAGAATTGTTAGAGAATACTATGAAAAATTGTATGATCACAAACTGTATAACCTAGAAGAAATGAACAACTTTCTAGGAAAATACAACCTTCCAAGGCTGACCCAGAAAGAAACAGAAAATCGGAACAGACCAATTACCAGCAACAAAATTGAACTGGCAATCAAAAACCTACCTAAGAACAAAATGCCTTCACCAGATGGCTTCACCACTGAATGTTATCAAACATTTAGTGAAGACCTAATACCCATCCTCCTTAAAGTTTTCCAAACACTAGAAGAGGGAATACGTCCAAACTCATTCTATGAGGCCAGCATCACTCTAAAAGCAAAACCTGGCAGACACCACAAAAAGGAAAACTACAGACCAATATCCCTGATGAACATAGAGGCAAAAATACTCAACAAAATATTAGCAAACTGAATTCAAAAATACATCAAAAGGATCATACACCATGATGAAGTAGGATTTATTCTAGGGATGCAAGGATGGTACAACATTCGAAAATCCATCAACATCATCCACTACATAAACAAAAAGAAGGACAAAAACCACATGATCATCTCCATAGATGCTGAAAAAGCATTTGACAAAATTCTACACCCATTCATTATACAAACTCTCAAGAAAATGGGTATAGAGGGCAAGTACCTCAACATAATCAAGGGTATATATGACAAACCCACAGCCAACATTATGCTTAACAGTGAGAAGTTGAAAGCTTTTCCTTTACATTCGGGAACAAGACAAGGATGCCCACTCTCCGCACTTCTATTCAACATAGTACTGGAGGTCCTAGCCACAGCAATCAGACAACACACAGAAATAAAAGGCATCCAGATTGGCAAGGAAGAAGTTAAACTCTCCCTGTTTGCAGATGACATGATATTGTACGTAAAAAACCCTAAAAATTCATTCCAAAACTACTAGATCTAATATCTGAATTCAGCAAAGTTGAGGTATACAAAATTAATATGCAGAAATCTGTGGCATTCCTATACACTAACAATGACCTACCAGAGAGAGAAATCAGGAAAACAATTCCATTCGAAGTTGCTTCAAAAAGAATAAAATACCTAGGAATAAACCTAACCAAGAAAGTGAAAGATCTATACTCTGAAAACTACAAGACACTCATGAGAGAAATTAAAGAGATACCAATAAATGGAAACACATCCCGTTTTCATGGATAGGAAGAATTAATATTGTCAAAATGACCATTCTGCCGAAAGCAATATACAGATTCAATGCAATTCCTATAAAAATACCAAGAGAATTTTTCAATGAACTAGAGAAAATCATCCTAAAATTCATATGGAATCACAAAAGACCCCGAATAGCCAAAGCAATCATGAGAAGGAAGAATAAAGTTGGGGGAATTATGCTCCCCAATTCAAGCTTTACTACAAAGCCACAGTACTCAAGACAATTTGGTACTGGCACAAGAACAGACCCATAGACCAATGGAACAGACTAGAGAGCCCTGATATAACCCAACCATATGTGGTCAATTAATATATGATAAAGGAGCCATGGACATGCAATGGGGAAATGACAGCCTCTTCAACAGCTGGTGCTGGCAAAACTGGACAGCTACATGCAAGAGAATGAAACTGGATTATTGTTTAACCCCATGCAGAAAAGTAAACTCGAAATGGATCAAGGACCTGAATGTAAGTCATGAAACCATAAAACTCTTAGAAGACAACATAGGCAAAAATCTCCTGAATATAAGCATGAGTGACTTCTTCCTGAACGCATCTCCTCGAGCAAGGGAAACAAGAGCAAAAATGAACTCATGGAACTACATCAAACCAAAAAATTTCTGTATGGCAAAGGACACCATCAACAGAACAAATGGTATCCTACAGTATGGGAGAATATATTTGAAAATGACATATCCGACAGGGTGTTAACATCCAAAATATATAAAGAACTTACATGCTTCAACACCCAAAAAGCAAATAACCCAATTAAAAAATGGGCAGAGGATATGAAGTGACAGTTCTCCAAAGAAGAAATTCAGATGGCCAACAGACATATGAAAAGATGCTCCACATCACTAGTCATCAGGGAAATGCAAATTAAAACCACAATGAGATATCACCTCACACCAGTAAGGATGGCCACCATCCAAAAGACTAAGAACAACAAATGCTGGCGAGGATGCAGAGAAAGGGGAACCCTCCTACACTGCTGGTGGGAATCGAAAGTAGTTCACCCATTGTGGAAAGCAATATGGAGGTTCCTCAGAAAACTCAAAATTGAAATTCCATTTGACCTGGGAATCCCACTCCTTGGAATCTACCCAAAGAATACAACTTCTCAGATTCAAAAAGACATATGTACCCCTATGTTTATTGCAGCACTTTTGCAATAGCCATGATATGGAAGCAACCTAAGTGTCCATCAGTAAATGAATGGATAAAGAAGAGGTGGTACATATACACAATGGAATACTATTCAGCCATAAGAAGGAAACAAATCCTACCATTGGCAACAACGTGGATGGAGCTGGAGGATATTATGTTCAGTGAAATAAGCCAGGCAGAGGAAGACAAATGCCAAATGATTTCCCTCATTTGTGGAGTATAACAATGGAGCAAAACTGATGGAACAAAATAGCAGCAGACTCAGAGACTCCAAAAAGTAACTAGTGGCTACCAAAGGGAAGGGTGGGTGGGAAGGGTGGGAGAAGGGGATTGTGAGGTATTATGTTTAGTACACATGGTGTGGGGGATCATGGGGAAAACAGTGTAGCACAGAGAAGGCAAACAGTGAATCTGTGGCATCTTACTACACTGATGGACAGTGACTGCATTGGGGTATGAGTGGGGACTTGATAATATGGGTAAATATAGTAACCACATTGTTTTTTCATGTGAAACCTTCATAAGTGTGTATATTAATAATACCTTAATAAAAACAATAATAATTAACACAGTGTACAAATTCAGATTATCTGACTCCTGAAAACAAGTAAACCAGGTGAGATTCCGCAAATATTACAATTTTACCCACAGCACACCCCTCCAGAAATATCACCTCACAATTTACACATTGTCCGTCTTCCTCAGTGCTCCCTATGTGACAGAGCTGGAGCATTGTAACCAGGCTAATAACATAAAATAGCAACAGCAATAAATCATGATAATTCTCAAACCAGAGGTTTGCCTATCTTCAACGTCTTAGCCTAGGTTCAAAGTCATAAGTCCATAGCTCACCCATTCCACAGGCAGTCAGTAGCTGAACAGGTAGGGAGTTCAGAGCAATCATGCAGCAGCTGCAGCCAGGGGCATGTCCAGGCCACAGGGACTGTAGAAGAAAATAAGCTTATACATATTTTAATGACACCAGCACAGGCAAATCTTGTCTGTCAGGTAGCATACATGCAAGAGAGTGGTCCTGTGACAGAACAGTGGCAGGAGTGGGATCTCATTCTGGTCTAGTATACCAGACTTTCACCCCTCTCCCTGTGTAGGTTACTGATGGGTCTGTACGTAGGGCTATGGGAGGCTCATGCACTGGCCACAGTGGTAAGACAAAACTTTGCAGTAAGATGTTTTGGCCTATTTGGTTACGCTACCATCATCTTTGGGGGCCACTCTGCTGTTACGCCAGGAACACACAGGAGGCCAGCTTCCAGGCCTTGTCCCCAAGGTTCCAAAAGGGCCAGCCGTCATTGGTCAAAGTGTCCAAGGCCACACAGTCTCCAGGTTACTGTGGAACTCAGTCACACAGGGCACTTCTGACAGGGATCTGCTGACCTCTTCAAAGGTCAAAAACAGGCCCCACTGATAGGCTACAGCCTACATTATCTTCTGCCGAGGCAGGCTGCTCTGCTAGCCAGTGCACCTGGGCTACAAGGCACTGCCGAGGCCCCAGCCACAGCCATCTTCAGTCACATGGACACCCAGCTCACGGGGCCCTGATGGGTCTGTCTCACTCAAGACCTTCACAGCCTTGACTGTCCATGTTGCAACAGTAGAGGTAAAAGCACATGTTTCATGTCAGCCCCACCTGATGCCCTTTCATACCAAGCAGCATAAGGGCTTCAGAATTTATGACAAGTGCTGAATAAACACTCTCCAGTAGCCTACAAAACCCAAAACCTCTTGCAAAAATGCCACATTTATCTGTGAGGTAATCAGACATGAGTGTAACATCACACACAGTATTAGACGCCCTATTCCCAAGGGGATTTGGGCTTTTTCCACTCAGTCCCACACTGCAAACAGTAGGTGAGGTGGGGAGGGTCCCTGGAAAACCCTCTGGGTCACAATGAATCATGGAGTATTCAGCTCCTGTGTACACTAGGGTCAGGACATATAGTACATTCACAGGGGACCAATGAATATAATTCTACATGTGACCTCTGGTCCCCACCACATCCCCCAAGGCGGGGGCCTTGACCATCCCCTCAGTCAAACTGCGATGCCCAATCATCATCCTGTGGGGGTGAGGACCCAGGCGGAGAGTGAGTACTGTCTTCCAGGAAGTCTTGCAAGGACACAGGCCAAACATGGGGCTTTGTCTCCAGCTTCCGTGTCCTGGACCTCAGCGGCTGAAACTGCTGCTGTGGCTTTAACTGGTGCCATAGCTCTAATAAGATCCTATTGGGCTGCCAATCAAGTTTTTCTTTTGCCACCCTGGCTTTTATCAAATCAACCCACATCTGGGGCCTCGAGACCTTCACGGAGCCTTTTGCATCTCTCCTTTCAGTCATAGCCCATACTTCCCTCCATGCTCTTATTGTTTCAACTTCCACCGAATCTGTTAAAGTATGAGTAGCCTCACTTATGGGTCACCCTATGTGGGGGATAAGAATAGTCACTAGGGACCCAAAGAGAGATGGGTGAGTTGTATGGAGCATCATATTTCTCATTCCTACAGTGCACAACTCCTTATTGGGTCCCGGGATGTCCATATTATAGATGACATTTTTCATGCCCAATTCCCTCAACACTGTTGGAGCTCTGTATACATTTTCTAGCTAGTGTGTAAGTATGGAAAATCACCCTGATTGGGCCAAATTGCCCTGATGGCTGCTGTCAGTGAATCCAGAAGCACTTGATTCCCTGAGGTGTGACGGGCACTTTGCAACTGCTGCCGAAAGAAGAGTGCATTATCAGGGAAGCCACTCTACTTATTTGAGAACCTGACATAACAGTGTCTTCCACCCCCATATCCCAGAGACACAAAAGCCATGTAAGCAGAGATTCTGATGGCTTCTGCTGATACCAGATGCTCATGTCCACCAGCTCATCCTGGGTATAAGGGCAGAGCATGTAGTGCTCCACAACCTGAGGAGGGGGCGGCTCCTCCCCCTCAGGAGCCCGAGGTTGTTGTGTTTTTACTTTCTTAATTACAACCGGGTGGGCCTTTAATACAGGAGAGTCTGGTGCCTCAGGTGGTGGCCTTGACAACAGATGGCCCAGGGCCCCACCCCTTCATCCTCTCCTGACACCTCCTCCACCATCTCTGAAACTGAAGGCACCGCTCTTTCCTCCCCTCCCCAATGACCTTCTGCAGTGCAGACTCTCCTGCTGCCTCCCTCCTTGCTGCTGCTAAGGAATTTTCCAGGAGTGCTACCTGTCCTCTCAATAACTGTCTCTCTTCCTTAAAGGCATCCCTTAGGTCATCACCCAGCTCCTCCAAGTGATGCTGAAGTATGTCTCTCTCCTGCTGAAGTCTCTCTCTCTCCTCGATAACTCTCTCCACTATCTGGATGAAAAGAGATCCTACAATGCCAGCGGCTACATGGCCACTCAGGGTCTCTAATCAGTCTTCTATCTGATGGAGGGCTAATTCTGCAGCTTCCAGTGTCTCCACTCTCCTCCAATTCTGGGGAAGGCCCCACCCCTCTAAGAGGTGCTTTACCCTAGACCAATTCTCCACTAAGGACTCCCAAACTAGAAACCCCACATATAGGGAGTTCCAGAGTGAAGGTGAACCCTTTAACACTGCAGCCATTGGGGCCTCCCCATCATCCCTAAAGGCAACCCGCCCAAGGGTCACACACATTTAGACAGAATTCAGGTACAGAGGTCCACTGACTACCATCAGATGTAACTACAGGGGAAAATCCTGGGGCAAAATACCTCTGAAACTGAAATCAGTCAAAGGGAGAAAGAAAGTTAAGAAACCCGTTTATTTCTTACAAGCATTGGTCCAGTCTCTCTTTTGACCAGGCTGTAGCATAAGAGAGCTCCACCCAACCTCTAAAGTCCAGATAAACCCTTGCAGCCCTTGTATTTACCTATTGATATGGAGATGCACAACTCTCTCCACCCCTTGGAAACACCTACTGATATGCAGATGCAGTAAAGCCAGGGGAGACATTCTGGAAATATTGCAACTTTACCCACATAATCTCATTAAAATGAAATTGCAGTTTTGTTCCCCCCCACACACACCACGGGCTTTTCTGAGTGCATTCTGTGAAAGGACACATGCACTGAGAGGGATGGCTGTATAAATGGACCTGGCAATCAAATGATCTCACTTGTCAATCAAAGAGGTGCCTCTCAGACAGAATGTAACAAAAATGTCTCCTGCCTAAAGGATCGGAGCTTTTATCTACCTTAACTCTGGCCCACTCCTCCCTTGGAGTGTATTCAAATAAATTTTAACTGTGCTTCACTATTGTGTCTCTGCCTTTTAATTCTCTGTTTTGGTAGGGGCAAGAACCAAGGTGAACAAACTCGACCAGTAACAGGGTGACATATATTTCCCTGAGTATCTTTGGAATCTATGTTTATGGATTCCCCATATGTACATAATTAAACTTTGTGGTTTTTTTCTCTTGTTAATCTGTCTCCCATCAATTTGATCATTAAATCAGCTAGAAGAAACTTGAGGGATAGAGGAAAATTCTTCCTCCCCACCATGTTTAATTATACATTCTTGCACTTTGTATTTTCTATACCATCAATTTTCCCCACCCTCTTAGATTAATGCCATCTGAAAAAAATGCTTTAATATTTCTATCTTGAAAAAAATAATTTTACTATCATTTTTTCAACAAGCCTTTCTCAGTTCTTTTATTCCCTTATAGATAAACTATACTTCTCTGCCCTATACTAATTCTATTAGCTAAGAGCAGTTATTTGAAATCTCTCGCTTCAATGCCATCATATGAAAGATGTGCACAATTACAGCATCTACCTCTGATGATTGCTGTGAAGATTAGATAAATAAATCACTTAGAAGAGTAGTTAGTCCATGGTTAACTCAATAAATATTAGATATTTTATAGCCTTTTATGACATACAGTCATATAATATAATATTATATAATAAAATATTGTATCTATTTCTCCTTTTGTTTTCAAAAGAATTCACTGTCATTGATAAGAATTTGTTGTATGAGTGTGTAAGGGGTCCTAATCCAGATGCAATTAAAAAATAGAAGAACCATGCTATTTCAAAAAGAATGGATTTAATACAGGATATTAGTAATATAGATGTTAGAAGCCTGAAGGAATAAAAGGGGAACGTGAAGTAACTCAGAGACAAGGAACTATAGCTAACAGTTTCCACCCCTAGGACTAGGGAACAGAGGGAAGAAATGGTCCTGTAGGAATTAGCACTGGGGTGGAGCAGCTCTCAGATGCTGGGGGATTGAAAGAGACCATCAGGAGACACTGCCCAAAAACAGCAGAGTAGAATTAGAGCCAGAGATAAACTCAGGGTTCTATGCAGCTTTTGGCTTCTGATCTCACATTAGTGCCTCCAAATGGGGAAACCCAACAGGGAGCCAACCCGAAAAAGTCAATTGGAAATTTTTTGCACACACATGATTCCTGAACTACCTAGCAGAGTAGGAACTAAGAGACATGAGGTAAATTTTTGGGTAAGGGACATGTTTATAACTGTGGCTATACAAAGAAATATAGCTTTGTCCTAATCTTAAAGTTAACAGAAAAAATTACTCAAGATTATTTCATTGCATAAAATCTAAAGGAACATCAATCGTTGTATTCATCCATGCATTCATGGCACAATGTTCTAGAGAAATATTCTGCCTGAAAAATGATGCTGGGTCTGGTTGTATTAACATGGAAGTAGGTAGTTTGTAAACACCATAGATAAGAGAGAAAAGACATTCAGAGATGATGGAAGTTGTTCATACACTGTCAAATCCATGATTGTCCTCCAGGTAGAAGGGAGTTTGTTTCCACTTGCAGGTGTTGACATCATTGTCTTTCTGCAACGGATATTCTAAATGTGTATGTGTGTATGTTTGTGTGTGTGTGTGTGTTTAGAATCATACAATGTAGAAGGCAGACTGATAACTGACAACTTGGGTTCCAGTCCAGACATGGCTTTTTTATCTGTGTGACCTCAAGCAAGTGAATTAACCACTTTGAGTCTCAAAGATCTCATAAGGAAAATGAGGATAATATTAGTACTTATTCAAAATGTTGTATTCAATGAGTTGAGGTACATAAAGGTATTTAGAACTATATCTGCCACTGAATTCGCACTATATAGATGGGGTGTTTTTTTGGTTATTGTTTCTATAGCTGATTTTGGTGAAGTGTTTGGAATTCTTTCTCCTATTTTATTGCATTCATTTTTTCATATTATTTGGATTTCTTCAAAATAACATGATGTGCAAAGGTCACCAAATTTTCCATTCTAATGCTTGATATATTTAATTTATTCAGCCATTCATTTATTCTAATCAAAGTTTCCCTGTGGCAAATTAGAGTCACTCATTTGTAAATAAGACTATATGAAATGGAAATAGAAACTCGACATTTACGTTGGTTCAAGCAGCTGATTGAATATGCCCATACTGCTCTCTGAAGACTACACCAAAGGATATATTTTCCTACCCAACACCATGCTCAAATCTTTAATTGTGTAGCTAAAATGTCTTTCTAGGAAACTTTTCTGACTATTAGGGGGACTGTGGGGGAAGGCTTTATTCTTTTCTCACTGAAAATGTGTTTCTCAGAGGGGAAAAAATGGGTCCAAATAGAGCTTATATTTTAGTTCCCTCTTTTATAATCTCTACATGTATCAAGGGGACTCTAGTACAGCCAGTCACTTCTCTACTATCAAGAGCACTGATTAAAGTATAAATTGCATGAAGTTCACAAGTCATCAGAGACTTTTATAGATGACAGGATTGATGTTGCATTTTTTATGACCTAACCTATACCACAGGAATAAAATGTGTATATATTTCACAAGTTGAAATTTTAGCAAAATCATAATAAAATGTATTTAGATTCCTTCTAAGACAATTCTGAGAATATTTACAAATATTGTGTGTGAATGCCTATTTTTTCCAAGAGCTAATTTTCTTTCTATCATATACAGACATTAAATTAGATAACCTTTTGAATATTACCTATAATGGTAAATAATTTAGTTGAGACCTATCTCTCCAGAAATTTCAATGCAACAATATCTAATAGCCATAAAAGAGATGTTCAGCCTTTTTCACTGCCACCAAAATGATTGTGAACATTGTGTTTTCCTTTCTACTTTAATTTTTTTTTAATCAGGCAAAATGCATAGATTCTAAATAGTTCAATGCATTTGATGAAACACACATCTGTCACCACAGAAAGTTTCCTTGTGCCTCGGTTATTGTCTGAAAGACCTATCCACATTGTCTCACCTCTCAGTAATGGCTTCCCTCTATTGCTGAGTAACAGATAATGTAATTTTACCACAATGTGTCTATATGTTCTCCTGCTGGTAGGCATTTGGTTTATTTCCAGATTTAGACTGCTATAGTTCATAGTTATTAATTACTAATTTGTAGTGATACTAATTTGTACATGTGTATGTGTATATGTGTGCTTATATGTGTGTATTCAACATCAGGTATCTTCTACCTGTGAGCAAACTATAAGCTACTGATTCACTTTCTAAATGGTGTTTTTCATGAGCAAAAATAATAAAGTTTGTCTGATTTGCCAATTTTTTTCCATTTTAGCAGTTCTTTTTGTATCTTATCTGAAAAATATTTGCCTTTTCTCATGGTCACAAATATATTCTCCTGTTTTATTTTACAAACTTTATGGCTCTAGCATGTATGCTTAGATCTATGATACAGCTTTGAATAAATGTTGTTTATAAAATGAATTAGGTTTTGAAAAAAATGACTTTTATGTTTTCCATACAAATATCCAATTAATTCAATAGCATTGGATTTAGTGCCTACCAAAAAGTATTAGTGATATTTATAGAGTTTAAAGACTTTCACACTTGATGACCCTCAGTTAAATAGGTTAGTTTAGAACATAAGTCTTCATATCTTGGTAAGAGTATATAACATTTATTTTTCTGAACAATTCTTACTTAAAGGAATATAACAAAACATAAAGACACAACATAATATATAAACAGTTTTATGGACTGAATTACATCTCCCCAAAATTCATATATTGAAGTCCTAACTTCTAGTCTCTCAGATATGACTTTATTGGGAGATAGAACCTTTAAAGAAGTAAGTTAAAATGAGGCTGTTAGCATGGGCCCTAATCCAGTATGATTGGTGTCCTTGAAAGAAGAGACAGAGACACCAGTAATCCCAAAGAAAAGGCTGAGTTTGGCCACAGGGAGAAGACAGCCAACTACATCTACAAGGTAAATAATGAGGACTCAGGAGAGCCTGACACCTTGATCTTAGGTCTGTTAGGCAGAAAGACAGAAATGAGCAGGATGGAAAGGAGAAAGGGCCCCCAAAAGATGACTCAGGGAGTTGATAAAAAAGAACCAGAAAGCCAGAAATGACTCAAAGAGTTAATCAGATGAAGCCACAGGGTCCAAGAGTGACTCAGGAAATGTCCAGGGTCCCCCAGATAAGAAACATGAGAGGCACAGGCACAGCACAGGCCCCGTCCCCATTTCACCAATCAGAACAACCTAGAGAGCTGACAGCTGTCAATCAAGGACCTCTCGACCCCTCTGCCCTCCCAAAGCCACATAAAAGAAGCCTCAGAATGAGCATCTACACCTGCCTGTCTTATCTTAGGCAGGCCTGCTCTGCTACTTTATGCAGAGTGTATTAAAACTTACTTTGCTTTCTTGACTTTGGTCTCTTGTCTCACTGTATCTGACTTCCGTGTGACACCAAGCCGAGTCCTTTCCTTCCCAACAGGTCCAGAATCCAGAATTATAAGAAAATAAATTTCTGTTGTTTATGCCAGCCAGGGTGTGGGGCTTTGTAATAGCAGCCCTGGCAAACCAGAATGGCAGCCATTGCAAACTAAATACATGGTGTTAGCCAGAAACAAATATTCTGAATATAGGGAAAGGTAACCTGAAACAGGTACCTTGAACCCTTAGGTTCAAGTTCCAGTGTTTGCCCCTTCTGACCATCCACAGCATGTCTGTGTCTGAAACAAGCTGAGAGAACTAAAATCATTTTTTTTATTGTAAGAAGCAATGATGATGGATGTACCATATTTCTCTTCTGCTCATGTATTATGTCCTCTTCTTATCCCTGGCCTCCCCACAGCAGACACTAAAATCCAGCTGTTTTGAAAATTTGTTTCTTTGGAAGCTCAAGTTTCAAAAGAATGTTCTCCAGCAGATTCCTGCTAATTGTTTAACTTAGGCCAAAAAAAGAAAGAAAGAAAGAGTTTTATTGAATAACCTTCCATTTTTTTCCTCATTCACGATAGAATTAAAGAATGGGAAGTTCTCAGGCCAACTCAGAATTTCTGGCAACTTGAGCTTCTCTCCTGCTACAATGGAGAGAAAAGTCTTCTCCCGTTCAGCATTCCTGGTGTGGGCAGCCGATGGAAGTGAAATAAAGATAGAAGAGCAGCATAAGCAATGTCAGCTTGAATTCTGTTCATGTCTAGTTAAATAATAAAAATTACCATTTCTCCAGTGAATTAAACTAGTAAGGGTAAAAAAAGAAAAGTGCTAACAGTAACTCAAGATCCTTTCCCTAACGGTTCCATCATCCTCAGTAGTTTAAAATTTCCATTAAAAAAAAAAAGCCTAAGAATGAAGGTAAACCTTCAATTTAAGTCTTAACTAGTGAATTTTATGTATATTTTATGTTAATATTAAATTATTTAATTTAGAAGAAACAGAGCTCTCCAAGGGTCCGAAGACAGCCTGAATATCAAGATGCTCTTGATGAATGAAATGAATATAAACAAAGGGATGTAAAGTGTCAGTTTTATTAGATATCACTTTTTAGGTTGAGCTATCAAAAAGAAGTTGTTCAGATTTAAATGTATTACTTAATTTAATGTTTATGACTGAATAGCTGTTTTGTGAGAAAAGTCTATGGTAGTCAGACTTTACAATCCATATCAGCTTATGAAAAAATGTTGCATTTTTCTGATAATGTATCCTTTTTTATTTGTTTGGTGAGGTTTTACTCCAAACTTCCCCAAAGAATATTATATGGTGGTGATATTGTGACATTATGATTTCAGGAAAAAAGACACATATCAGTTCACTCAATGCAAAGGTTTTCATTCAGAAAACATTTTATGAAACAAAATTGAATGGTATATCTTGTTTGGATGAGTGTAAAAAGTCCTTTTTGTTTTGTATACTTACATAAAATGGAAGAGATGAGGAGATAGCATATGCTATGATTTTGGACTATTGTTCATATTTGGTTTTCCCATGATTTTCCAAGGCTTCAGAGCTTAGCCTTTATTTTGCCCTAGAGGTGTTTCCTGTGGTAAAGCTCTATTTTAACACGAATTGAATGTAAAATAAACATGAGCCCCCAAAAGACTAGACGTTTAGAGAACATGGTACAGAAAGAAGAAAAAGGAATGAATATATTAAGCATTAATACATTTTATTTTATGTACAAACTGCATTTATGTGTTTAGTTTCAAATTATTTATAACTTGTCTAAAACTTATTTGAGGTGTTCACTTGACATGTGCTTCTGTGAAAATTAGATATTTTGTTTTAAGTGTGTATCATGTTTTTTTCCTATTAATACTAAAGGAATTCTTTTCATTTAATGTTTTTTCGCTTAGTGGTGGAGTCTTGAGGAGTCAATGAAAATCAATAAGAAGAGATACTGATATTTAGTGATTTTAAAAAGTGGCCCTATTTTTAAAATATACATGAGGACAGAATATCAAAACTATCTTTACTAAATAGTGGAATCCAAAGTAGTAGTGTGAATATATAAAGCCTGTGTGATACTACTTTTCTCTGAATTGCAGCAGACAAGTGTGCTAGAGGTATTGATTTCTGGTGAGGTGGAATCTGGCATCTGAACATAACAATCCCTTGTAAAATGATACCTGCATCAAATCTAAAAGCTCCAAGGTTGTGTCTCATTGTTCCACATAATGTCCTAAGATTGCAATAAAAGACTCAGGGCTTTGAATTTCCCAGAATTCTTGGTTGTGACAGAGAAGCACAAAAAACAATTTCCACTCAAGAAAAAGTAATTCAATGTCACAAAAGTAAACTCAAAATGTATCAAAGACCTGAATGTTAAGTCATTAAACCATAAAACTCTTAGAAAAAAACATAGATAAAAATTTCTTGGACATACACATGAGCAACTTCTTCATGAACATATCTCCCCGGGCAAGGGAAATAAAAGCAAAAATGAACAAGTGGGACTATATCAAGTTGAAAAGCTTCTGTACAGCAAAGGACACCATCAGTAGGACAAAAAGACATCCTACAGTATGGGAGAATATATTCATAAATGACATATGTGATAAGGGGTTGACATCCAAATTATATAAAGAGCTCATGCACCTCAACAAACAATAAGCAAATAGGCCAATTAAAAAATGGGCAGAGGAACTGAACAGAAACTTCTCCAAAGAAGAAATTCAGATGGCCAACAGGCAAATGAAAACATGCTCCTCATCGCTAATCATCAGAGAAATGTAAATTAAAACCACAAATTAAAATCACCTCACACCAGTTAGGATGGCCACCATCCAAAAGACAAAACCACAAAGGTTGGCGACAATGTAGAGAAAGGGGAACCCTCCTACACTGCTGGTGGGAATGTAAATAAGTTAAACCATTGTGGAAAGCAGTTTGGAGGTTCCTAAAAAAACTCAAAATAGAAATACCATTTGACCCAGGAATCCCACTCCTAGGAATTTACCCTAAGAATGCAGCAGCCCATTTTGAAAAAGACATATAACTCCTATGTTTATCACAGCACTATTTACATAGCCAAGAAATGGAAGCAACCTAAGTGTCCATCAGTAGATGAATGGATAAAGAAGTTGTGGTACATATATACAATGGAATACTAGTCAGCCATAAGAAGAAAACAAATTCTACCATTTGCAACAACATGGATAGAGCAAGAGGGTGTTATGCTCAGTGAAATAAGCCAGGCAGAGAAAGACAAGTATCAAATGATTTTACTCATCTGAGGAGGATAAAAACAAAGCAAAAACTGAAGGAACAAAACAGCAGCAGACTCACAGAACCCAAGAATAGCCTAACAGTTACCAAAGGGAAAGGGACTGGGGAGATGGGTGGGAAGGGAGGGATAAGGGGAAAATGGGGCATTACAATTAGCACATATAATGTAGGGGAGGTGGAATACAGGGAAGGCAGTATAACACAGAGAAGACAAGTAGTGATTCTATAGCATCTTACTACGTTGATGGATAGTGATGGTAATGGGGTATGTGGTGGGCACTTGATAATAGGGGGAGTCTAGTAACCATAATGTTGCTCATGTAATTGTACATTAATAATACCTAAATAAAAAGTAAAAATAAATAAAAGTAATTCAATGTCATTGACCTTCTTTAGTATTCTTTGTGTATATTATGTCTCTCAGTTTTTAATCTTTCACATAACAAATCAGAGTAACTGCTTTATGTGAACTTTGGTTAGCACAACATTGCATAGCATATTATCTTATCCAAAGAAGCAAATAATAAAATATGAGTTTATTTAAAAATGCTTTCTGTTACAAATGTTTAACTTTAGGTCTCTAGTTTTGTCAGTTCCATCAACAAAAAAATCTCCACATTCAACTCCCTTATTTAATACTAATCTTCAACGCAACAATAAAGGTGGTTTACACTAATTATTTTTTTTTCAAAAAAGACATTTGTTACTTCTTTGTGTAGTGTAAGATTTTACTGTTGGAAAAGGAATTCTGGAAATGCCAGTTAGGAAAAGTTTCTATTTTAAAATTCTAAGAAAATGTTATCACTGAATATTAGACTAACAAATTAAATTTTCTATTGATTCTTCCAAAATAAAATAATATCCAATTATCTTCTTATTTTTATATAACATATAAATATATACTTATGTAAATATGCATTTAATATATATAGCATATATGATATGCTATAATAACCATGTCTAATATATGTGCCATAAAAACAAATTTATACAAATAAATTTGAGCATTTATATATTATTATAGACATGAATTAAAGGCAAAATATATTCCAGAAGGTATTTAAACTCTAATTTTTGATAAATGTTTGGGAAAGCTAATATTAATTATCCTCATTGCATCCAGGACATAAAATTTTCTTAAACAGAACAATAACTACATTTTCTGGACACTTTGCTGGAGTCTGAGGATGCAAGAAACTGGGCATTGCTCATTTTGCTCCATTATGAAGCTAGCCTTGCATTGCCCTGGGTACTGACACTCCCACGGTAGTGAAAGTTTCTCTACCAAAAGCTATATAGTTTCCATACTAAAGCCACTGCTGTATCATACTAACAGGAGGGAAATTTTAAAGGGTCTTCCTTTAGCAAATAAATCTGTAGACAGCTTCTAATGTTTCTAGTTATTTTAACTTTAATAGGAAATAGGAATGGTACTCATGAAAATGCCAGTTTGACATTTCAAATGTGCCACTCCTTACAGACTTCACACAGCTCTCTCCTTTCCTGCATGATTCAAATATAAATAAGATCTACCAAAATGAACATTTATAAACTCAAAGCAAAGTTTCATCAGTGTTTTCCCAGTGTTCAGGGGCATAGCCAGATAGATACATCATTTCTCTCTCTCTGTCAAGAATCACTTGGCGTACACTGGTCATTTCAGTGTATCCCCATCAGTCATCCTTAATCTCCCAAAGATAACATTGGGGAGAATGAAATAACTTAGAGACTCTAATCCCTCTCTTTTTTATATCAGTCTTTTTTAAGTAGGAAGATCAGCTTTGATAGTGGATTAGTGCATGCCACATGTTCTCTTCAGAACATCATAGATTGGATTTAGCACAAAAATAGATTTTTCTGATCTGTACACAGCACCAGCTGAATCCATATATCACATGAATGTCGTGCCAGAGCACCAGAGTGTTCTTTTCATCATGCAGCCAGTTTATTAATTCCCTTTTAGCACAATTTCCAAGCATTTGCATCTGTCACTTGGAGCTGAGCATTGTAAAGCTTCACCACCATTCTGGGCAACTGAAATGTGGTTGCATTGATGCATTTCCTGACTTAGATGCCAATAAAATATCTTTAAATGGCTTTAGGCTTGTGGCTTAAGTTTACATAGAGGTACTGCTTTCAGCTATCTTTACAGAGCTTACTTAAGCCTCAAATTGGCAGACTAAGCACATGTTGTAACAACCCTGGTTCCTAGGGTTGGATTTTGACAAAGTTCCACCATTACACTAGGTGTAAGCACAATGGAATTGATTAGGCTTACCCATTTTCTTAAGTTTCATGTTTGTTTGTTTTTTGGTATGCCAATGAAGAAATCCCTCCTCAAAAATACCAATGTCTAGAAGAGAAAATTCCACTTAGTGTCATTTTAGTATAATCATGTCAACTCAAATCCAAACATACCCAGATGTCTGCTGTGTCAGGACATTCCATTGAAAGAGAAGGTCCCCACCATCTCAACTCAATTAAAAGAAAAAAAAGCAACATTGTCTTTATCTACCTATTCACTCACTAATTTGAAAAATATTAAACATATTAAGAAAAAGTGAATCTCTACCAGGAGGTCTAAAATGAGTCAATGTTTCTTTAGTCAGAATGGTCTTAGAATTGGAAACAACTTTGGAGGCTTCAGTGTTTCATTTCAAAGCCAAATACTGTGCTAGTTATCTGCTACGTGTTCAAAGATGAATCCAGCATACCCACTAGTACTCAGAACTTTCTCCAATAATAAAATAAAGAAGTCTCTGAAGAATAACAGCAACAGATTAACTCCTACAACAGCAATTTGAATGAGAAGTTATCAGTGTGCACAAAAGGAAGTGTTTGTGCCTTGAAAGAACATGGAGTATGCTTAGAGGAGGTAGCCTGAACTGAGTCACTCATTCATTTGTTTAAAAATATGTTTCTGGATGATATTTTTGTGCCATGTATTTCCATGGTCTCTCATAACCTTCTCTGAAGGATGAGTTTTGTTTCTCTCCCCAGGGAAAAGGAGACTATTTTCCACAGCTCCTTGAATAACAGTCCCTTTATCCCTTATCCACCCAAATATTCACAGTAGCTGAATTATGGTTGGATTCAAAACGAATGGTTTTGTAATTAGGAAAGGAGATGAGGGCAGATCCCGAGGCTGGGAACACACATGTTCATCTAGTGGAAAAACTCCAGCAGAGGGAGTGTGCTAGTCTCCAATAGGGACGAGTGGGCTACTTCTGCGTGAACAGATGGGATGACAGAATCTGTGAGTGTAAGATTGCTTAGTGCCTCAACCCAGATGTCTCCATCATATGACTGTTATTTTACGGCTCAATCACATCTTTGACTTCATATAGAAGAAACACCTTGGTTCACTGTATTACTTTCTCTGAAGCTCTGGTAATTTAATCATGAAGTCTTTGACCTCGTCTTCAGCTTTACCTGTTCTCTAGCTGCAATCAGGGTGCTGTGCTACCAAGAAAACCCCCTAGCTTTCATAGTTAATTTTTAATTTCTGTTTAATCACAGTTACCCTTTCACTTTTCTCAAAGCATCTATTTCACTTAGCAACAGCTTCTTGATGTCACTGTCCTTTATGTCAGTTGTTACCTAGCCCATCTCTCTCAAGGTTGTAATACCTCGTCCTTGCTAGTGCGTTCCTCTCCACTGATGTGGCAGTCCAGTTCACTGCTGGAGAAAGTTTTAACAGCAGCATTGCTCCCTTGTGTCAGAGTCATCGGTGCTCATCTAACACTAGTGATGGGTCCTAGATGTGAGCTAGCAGATGAGTAAGCTCCTGAATTCTATCACTTATTTCCCTGATCATTTCTGGCAAACCTGATTGTGGAAAGCAGAATCTAGGAAGATTAACATGCAAGAATTTTATCATAGAGCACTTGGTGACTTCAAAAATAAATTAAATGGTTGGCCTCAAGGAGAAGCTGAACCATGATACAGTCCAAACAAAACTCTCAACCAAACCTATAAGGAGCTCTGATGCTATGATGGTCCTCCAGCACTGTCTTCATTGTCATAAGAGGGTTGGGTTTGATATGCTGTATCTGTCATAATTAAATCAAGGTTATCTCTAGGAAGTGGATTTACCTTGAGCCAAACAACTGACTCTAGCATGAACATTTTCCAGACAGGGTTGTTCTCTGAGAGTTGTTACCTAGCAACATTCTGAGAAGCTAGAGGACTAAGTCTTTTAGTCCTGAAGGGGAATCTAGGTTGCATAAGGATTTTGTAATCCACTCTGGAAATTTCAGAGGTAATACTACCCTTCACTGCATGCTGCCATTTTTAATAAATTAGAGAATAATGGCATGCCAGAAATTGTGACAAATGGACATATGCACCTCAAGCAGTGTCTGAATGGTTTTCAGGGGCTCAGATTAACAGAATCCTCCAGATAAGGACCACTTGCATTCTACAAAGGATGGTGGGTCTGTAAAAAGCCAAGACCATTGTAAGAATTGTTCAGGACATAGAGCACAGAAAATACCAGTGCAATGTCTTCTGCACTAATTACTTAGAATTAGGTCAAATTTCAAAGTTAAGGCTGCAATCCTCCACAAGACTCCCCTTACTTCAGACACCAGCCACACGCCTGAGAGTTCCCAGGGTCACCCTCAGTTCTGACTAACTGGCTACCAGTTTGAGGTTCTCACTACTCCCTTAGGTTTGATAATTGCTACAATGACTCACAAAGCTCAGTAAAGTGATATCCTTATTACAGATTTATCACAGTAGAGAAGATTCAAATCAGAACCAGCCAAAGAAAAAACATAAAGATCAAGGTCTCAGAGGATCTCAAAATCAAAGTTTCCACTGTTCTATCCATATAAAGTCAGGACATGTCACCCTCCCAGCACATCAACATGTAACAATATACACAGCATATTGCCAACCAGGGACACCCTTATGAGTTTAGGTGTTCAAAGTTTTTATAGGGTTTCCTTATGTAGGCATGATTGAGTGAATCATTGGTCATGTGATTAAACTCAATTTGCAGCCCCTTCCTCTCTTCACAGACTGAGCTGATACCACATAGCTCAAAGCTGGAACCCCTTAATCACATAGTTGATCTTTCTGGTCTGGTAGCCCTATCCAGAGTCATTTCTCATTAGCACAATCTACGTAGAGTCCCACTATTAGTCACCTTATTAGAATAAACTACCAGAGCCCACCATAAATAACAAAGATTCTTCTATTACTTGGGGAATTTCTAAAGACTTAGAAGCTACTTCTCAGAACTAGGGGCAAAGACCAGCCAAACTCTTTGTAACAGAAAAACCAGCCACTGCACTGAGCCAGTGGGATCCAGAAGACTTCATGGCTCAGAAAAGTGTTTTCTTTCATGCTCTATAAGAACTCAGTTCACTCCTTCATATAAGTATTCACCACTTTGGCAAGAGGAAATAGAGGGTAGGGAGTGAATGAAAAGGGGGAAGAAAAACTGATCTTTCACATAAAATACTTTTCTAAAAGTCCTAATAGGGAGTCAAACTTGGAATACATTCTGGAAAAATTTTTGACTTTTTTGTTAAATTCAGGCTTAAATTGTCTGATACCTAGTAGAATTGAGGCTCATAAGGGATATTAGATCAGCCATAGAAAATAAAGAAGTTAATGTTTCTTTATTCATTAGACAGTAATATGACTATATTTGGGATGATATTTAATATTTATAGAATATATGTCAGCCACAAATCTAGGAGATGCAGGTACAATTAATGAGCAAAATAAAGTCCCATCTCTCATGGCTCTTATGCTAGTGTGAAATATAAACATGTACATAAGCAATAAAAAAACTGTGAAACTTCTGTAACAGTAGTGGTAAAGAGTCTTTTTCTTTTTTTTTACAATTTATTTTGGTGTCATTAACCTACAATTACATGTGCAATATTGTGGTGATTAAACTACCCCCTTCATCAGATCTCCCCTACCAACCCTATTACAGTCACTGTCCATCAGTGTAGTGAGATGAGAATCACTACTTGTCTTCTCTGAGTTGTACAGCCCTCCCCGTGCCCGCCCACCTTACCTCTGCTAATCGTAATGTCCCTTTTACCCTCTTATACCTACCTTCCCACCCTTCTTCCCCAGTCCCTTTCCCTTTGGTAACTATTAGTCCGTTCTTGGGTTCTGTGGGTCTGCTGCTGTTTTGTTCCTTCCGTTTTTTTTCTTTGTTCTTATACTCCACATATGAGTGAAATCGTTTGATACTTGTCTTTTTTGGCTTGGCTTATTTCACTGAGCATAATACCCTCTAGCTCCATCCATGTTGTTGCAAATGGTAGGATTTGTTTTCTTCTTATGGCTAAATAATATTCCATTGTGTATATGTACCACATCTTCTTTATCCATTCATCTACTGATGGACACTTAGGTTGCTTCCATTTCTTGGCTATTGTAAAGTGCTGCAATAAACATAGGGGTGCATCTGTCTTTTTGAAACTGGGCTGCTGCGTTCTTAGGGTAAATTCCTAGGAGTGGGATTCCTGGGTCAAATGGTATTTCTATTTTGAGTTTTTTGTGGTATTTGCACTTAGCTTGGTACAATGGTTGAACTAATTTGCATTCCCACCAGCAGTGTAGGAGGGTTCCCTTTTCTCCACATCCTCACCAACATTTGTTGTTGTTTGTGTTTTGGATGTTGGCCATCTTCACTGGTGTGAGGTGATATCTCACTGGGGTTTTAATCTGCATTTCTCGGATGATTAGCGATGTGGAGCATATTTTCATGTGCCTGTTGGCCATCTGAATTTCTTCTTTACAGAAGTGTCTATTCATGTCCTCTGCCCATTTCTTAATAGGATTATTTGCTTTTTGTTTGTTAAGGTGCGTGAGTTCTTTATATAATTTGGATGTCAACCCCTTATCAGATACATCGTTTATGAATATATTTTCCCATATTGTAGGATGTTTTTTTGTTCTACTGATGGTGTCCTTTGCTGTACAGAAGCTTTTCAACTTGATATAGTCCCACTTGTTCATTTTTGCTTTTGTTTCCCTTGCCCAGGGGGGACATGTTCATGAAGAAGTCACTCATGTTTATGTCCAAGAGATTTTTGCCTATGTTTTTTTCTAAGAGTTTTATGGTTTCATGACTTACATTCAGGTCTTTGATCCACCTTGAGTTTACCTTTGTATATGGGGCTAGACAGTAGTCCAGTTTCATTGTCTTACATGTAGCTGTCCAGTTTTTCCAACACCAGCTGCTGAAGAGGCTGTCATCTCCCCATTGTATATCCAAGGCTCCTTTATCAAATATTAATTGAATGTAGATGTTTAGGTTAGTGTTTGTATTTTCTATTCTGTACCACTGGTCTGTGGGTCTGTTTTTGTGCCAGTACCAAATTGTCTTGATTACTGTGGCTTTGTAGTAGAGCTTGAAGTGAGGGAGCAAAATTCCCCCTGTTTTATCCTCCTTTCTCAGGATAGCTTTGTCTATTCGGGGTCTTTACGGGTTCCATATGAATTTTAGAATTATTTGTTCCAGTTCATTGAAGAAAGCTGTTGGTAGTTTGATAGGGATTGCAATGAATCTGTAGATTGCTTTAGGTAGTATAGCCATTTTAACAATATTTATTCTTCCTAGCCAAGAGCATGGGATGCATTTCCATTTGTTACTGTCTTCCTTAATTTCTCCTAGGAGTGTCTTGCAGTTTTCAGAGTACAGGTCTTTCACTTCCTTCGTTAGGTTTATTCCTAGGCATTTTATTCTTTTTGATGTAATTGTGAATGGAATTGTTTTTCTGATTTCTCTTTCTGTTAGTTCATCGTTAGTGTATAGGAAAGCCATAGATTTCTGTGTGTTAATTTGTATCCTGCAACTTTGCTGAATTCAGATATTAGTTCCAGTAGTTTGGGAGTGGAGTCTTTAGGGTTTTTTATGTACAGTGTCATGTTATATGCAAATAGTGACAATTTGACTTCTTATTTACCAAACTGGATGCTTTGTACGTCTTTGTTTTGTCTGATTGCCGTGGCAAGGACCTCCAGTACTATGTTGAATAACAGTGGAGAGAGTGGGCTCCCCTGTCTTGTTCCCGATATTAGATGAAAAGCTTTCAGCTTCTCGCTATTAAGTATGATGTTAGCTGTGGGTTTGTCATATATAGCCTTTATGATGTTGAGGTACTTGCCATCTATACCCATTTTGCTGAGAGTTTTAATCATGAATGGATGCTGAATTTTGTCAAATGCTTTTTCAGCATCTATGGAGATGATCATGTGGTTTTTGTTCTTCTTTTTATTGATGTGATGGATGATGTTGATACATTTTCGAATGTTGCACCATCCTTGGATCTCTGGGATGAATCCCACTTGATCATGGTGTATGATCCTCTTGATGTATTTTTGAATTCGGTTTGCTAATATTTTGATGAGTAATTTTGCATCTATGTTCATCAGGGATATTGGTCTGTAATTTTCTTTTTTAGTGAGGTCTTTGCCCGTTTTTGGTATTAGAGTGATGCTGGCTTCATAGGATGAGTTTGGAAGTATTCCCTCCTCTTCTATTTTATGAAAAACTTTAAGGAGAATGGGTGTTATTTCTTCTCTATATGTCTGGTAGAATTCAGAGGTGAATCCATCTGGTCCAGGGGTTTTGTTCTTGGGTAGTTTTTTGATGACCGATTCAATTTCGTTGCTGGTGATTGGTCTGTTTAGTTTTTCTGTTTCCTGCTTTGTGAGTCTTGGAAGGCTGTATTTTTCTAAGAAGTTGTCCATTTCTTCTATGTTTTGCAGCTTGTTAGCATATACATGCTCGTAATATTCTCTTATAATTCTTTGTATTTCTGTGGGGTCTGTTGTTATTTTTCCTTTCTCATTTGTGATTCTGTTTATGTGTGTAGATTCTCTTTTTCTCTTAATGAGTCTGGCTAAGGGTTTATCAATTTTGTTTATATTTTCAAAGAACCAGCTCTTGGTTTCATTGATTTTTTTCTATTGTTTTATTCTTCTCAATTTTATTTCTTCTCTGATCTTTATTATGTCTCTCCTTCTAGTGACTTTGGGCCTCATTTGTTCTTCTTTTTCCAATTTCAATAATTGTGTCTTTAGACTGTTCATTTGGGAATGTTCTTCCTTCTTTAAATAGGCCTGGATTGCAATATACTTTCCTCTTAGAACTGCCTTTGCTGCATCCCACAGAAGTTGTGGCTTTGTGTTGTCATTGTCATTAGTCACCATGTATACTTTGATTTCTGTTTTGATTTGGTCGTTAACCCATTGATTCATTAGGAGAATGTTGTTAAGTTTCCATCTATTTGTGAGCCTTTTTGATTTCTTTATAAAATTTATTTCTAGTTTTATACCTTTGGGATCTGAAAAGTTGGTTGGTAGGATTTTAATATTTTTGAATTTACTGAGGTTCTTTTTGTGGCCTAGTATGTGGTCTATTCTGGAAAATGTTCCATGTACACTTGAGAAGAATGTGTATCCTACTTTTGGGTGCAGAGTTCTGTGGATATCTGTTAGGTCCATCTGTTCTAGTGTGGTGTTCAGTGCCTCTGTGTCTTTACTTATCCTCTGCTTGGTGGATCTATCCTTTGGAGTGAGTGGTGTGTTAAAGTCTCCTAAAATAATTACATTGCTGTCTATTTCCTCCTTCACTTCTGTTAGTATTTGTTTCACATATGCTGACGCTCCTGTGTTTGGTGCATATATATTTATAATGGTTATATCTTCTTGTTCGACTGACCCCTTTATCATTATGTAATGTCCTTCTATATCTCTTGCTACTTTCTTCGTTTTGAAGTCTATTTTATCTGATACAAATACTGCAACACCTGCTTTTTTCTCTTTGTTGTTTGCATGCAATATCTTTTTCCATCCCTAAACTTTTAGTCTGTGTATATCTTTGGGCTTGAGGTGAGTCTCTTGTAAGCAGCATATAGATGGGTCTTGCTGTTTTATCCACTCTGTTACTCTGTCTTTTGATTGGTGCATTCAGTCCATTTACATTTAGGGTGATTATTGATAGATATGTACTTATTGCCATTGCTGGCTTTCGATTTGTGGTTACCAAGGGTTCAAGGGTTGCTTCTTTACTATCTAAGAATCTAACTAACTTTCTTGTTAAGTTATTGTGAATGCCGTCTGAGGTTTCTTTATCTCTCCCTTCCTATTCTTCCTCCTCCTTTCTTTTTATATTAGGTGTTTTATTCTTTGCCTTTAGTTAGTATTTGGATGGTCTGCTTTCTTTGCTATGATTTTATTTTCTCAGTTGACATATTTTTAGCCTTAAGGGTGCCTCCCTCTAGAGCAGTCTGTTTAAGATATCCTGTAGTGGTGGTTTATGAGAGGCAAACTCTCTCAACTTTCGTTTGTCTTGAAATTGTTTAATCCCTCCGTCATATTTAAATGATAATCGTGCTGGATACAATATTCTTGGTTTGAGGCCCTTCTGTTTCATTACGTTAAATATATCATGCCATTCTCTTCTGGCCTGTAAGGTTTCTGTTGAGAAGTCTGATGACAGTCTGATGGGTTTTCCTTTGTAGGTGATCTTTTTTCTCTCTCTAGCTGCCTTTAATACTCTTTCTATATCTTTGATCTTTGCCATCTCAATTATTATGTGTCTCTGTGTTGTTCTCCTTGGGTCCCTCGTGTTGGTTGATCTGTGGGTTTCTGTGGACTGCGAGACTGTTTCCTTCCCCAGCGTGGAAAAGTTTTCAGCAATTATTTCTTCAAAGACACTTTCTATCCCTTTTTCTCTCTCTTCTTCCTCTGGTACTCCTATAATGCGAATATTGCTCCGTTTGAATTGGCCACACAGTTCTCTTAATATTCTTTCATTCTTAGAGATTCTTTTATCTCTCTCTGCCTCATCTTCTTTGTATTCCTGTTCTCTGTTTTGTATTTCATTGACAGTGTCTTGTACCTCATCCAGTCTGCTGTTAAGCCCATCGATGGTTTGTCTCCCTTTTGCATAGCCTTTCTTCATTTCCTCCCTCAGCTCTTGCACATTTTTCTGTAGATCCGTCAGCATGGCTATGACTTTTATTCTGAATTCTTTTTCAGGAAGACTGTGCATATCCATTCCTTCAGGTTCTCTCTCAGGGGTTGTGTGTGTCTGAAGCTTTGTCTGTATCATATTCTTCTGCCTTCTCATGGCTATAGAATTGGTTGTTGGTAGTTTTCATGTATGTTAGCTGGGCTCTTTATGACTTTAAAAAGGAAAGAGAAGAAAGAAGAGAAAAAAATACTAATAATAGTAAAAAAAGAGAGCGAAAGAAAGAAAAGAAAGGAAAGAAAAAGAAAAAGAAAAACCAGCAACACCTAAAAAAAAAAAAGCCCACTGGGAGTGGTTTCTGTGTGAATGCTATAGGTGGCACTCTTGCTCCACTATTCCAGAGCCATGGCCATGCTGCTCCACACAGCCCTTTAAAGCTGTGGCCGGGGTGAGAATCACTGGGAGGCTGTTGAACTCTGTGGGAGTTCTAAATATGGCTACCCTTTCCCAGTCACCCACTATGGGGTCCAAAGCTCCCCAGGACTCCCAGCCTGCTGGGCTGAGTGTGCCACGGCGATGCGGTTCTCTGCTGGACTCCGGTCTCTTTAAGACCTCTGCAAAACAAAGCGTGCGCTTTCCTCCTTTTTTTTTCTTCTCTTTTCTCCATCCCTGAGCCAGCCGTGAGCAAGCAGGCGCGTTTCTGCTGAGACACTGCGCCCTCCGTCTCTCCAATCTCCACCACACCGTGCTTTGTGCGCCCGCGCTCCCGGGGCAGATCTGGGGTTGGTTATCTCCTGGGCCTGCACTTCCACTCCCTCCCGGCTCTGAATCCTCTCCTCCCACCCGTGCGCTGGGGTGGGGGAGTGCTCGGGTTCTGCCAGGTCACAGTTCTGTTTCTTACCCACATCGCCAGCTGCTGAGTCCTCTCAGGTGTGGCTGCACAGTGTGAGCTTTCCTGTGTGTTCTGGTCTCTCTTTTAGGAACAGTTGCATTTGCTGTGTTTTTGTGGATAAATATAATGTTGGAAGGAAAATTCTGCCGCTCCGTTCACGCCGCCATCTTCTGAGCCCATCTAAAGAGTCTTATAGGACCACAAAATTGAGGTATCTAATGAAATCTTGGAAGATGTAATCAGAAAGATACCAGAAAAAAACATCAAAGATTATACTTAAAGAATAAATCAAAATTCTCTCAGGGAATGTGGGCTTAGAATTGTATGCAAACTGTAGGTGTATCAGTGTTTCATTTCAAAGGCATTGATTATCAGTAGACCCAAGCATGGAAGGATTTTATCCAGTTTATCCAAAATTGTACAGGTTTTCCTCATGTATCCAGTCTAAATACACAGAGCAAATGGCCTTGTCATAGAGGATGATGTTATCATGATTATAGGTCTCCTACATGATGTCACAAAGTTCTCTTTTGGATCTGTGTAGTTCAGATGCTCATCAATCATCAAGATAAAGATTTAGAGAGTATAATACTAAATCTGTGATTAGCACAAAACTGGGAAGGATAATGAATACAGTATAAGACAGAATCAATATTTAACAAGATTTTGAGAGGCTAGAGTAATTTAATAATGAAACAAAATAATTAGACCCTGATCCAAAGAAACAATAATAGGAATAGAAATACATATAACTTAGCATCATAACTGGTGAAAAAAAGTATAGACAGTAAGGATTTAGTTAGTTTTACACTTAACAGTGTTACCAGCTGAGATGCTGTTTTTCCAAAAATCATGTCTTAGAAGCAATGAAGAATGAAGCCAACAGACAAGAGTACAGAGTAACCAGCAAATCTTTTAATAAGGAGTGAAAATGAAAGAGCTCCTGCTAATCAGTGAGGACTGCAAGAAAGGAAACCATTTGGGCTGCAGTGTCCAGGGGATTATAAGCACTGGAGAGGAGGAAGTCCACCTGGTTGCCTGGACTTGTTACTAGGGCTAGGCTGGAATCAGAAAAACCCCTTGTTTCCCAGGCTGGCCATTTCAGGGATGGTTTCTTACACATCCCACTTGGCCGGCTGACCACAGTGCCTGAGGTTAGTGTCCCATTTGGCTGATAGCTACCAGGGCAACATGTCCTGTTCTACCTACCTCACCAGTTACCTCCTACCTCAGTAGGAGAAACAATGTGCCTGTAAAAATATCAGTGCAATCTTGTGGGCCTCAAAAACAAAAATAACATATCTGTAACAAGAGATTGAAAAGTTCTTTGCTGTGCTCTTTTTGGAATACTAGATTTGGTTCTGGGCACTATACTTAATTTACACAAATTATTTCCACCCTCTGGTTTAAAGAATCAACTACATGAAACAACTAGCACAAGACATGAAGTAATATAGGTTGGTAAATAAAGATAGAAGTCACAAGTTTTGTCAATAGCTTTTTCACTGGTACTTACTGTATAATCACTGTGTCACGGATAGCAGACAGTCTCTTGATCTTACAGAGTTCATTCCTAAATATATATGAAATTTAGCTTAATTGATACTTGATAGAGGCAGAAATATATCAGAATAGAAAAAATATCAATGAAATACTAGGGTCAATATAGAAGATGGCTACAATTTGAAGAAACAGCAGTCACTTGTAAACCGTGTTAAGCCATATAAAAAACAATCAGAAAAAAAATTAAGGATTTAAGCAAGGTAAAATATATATTAATTCTAGACTTGTTGCCAAGGTTACCCCCTGGAAAAAGAAACTGCTGATAAGGTAAACTGAGTTTCCTAAACTTATTATAGAAATGAAAACCTCTATTTTTACAAACTCTTAATAGTATCAAAGAGGGAGGAAAGTTTTATTCCCTGGACTCCAGTATTACTTTGATGTAGGACTTTCTAGACAAGAAAAATGACAGAGTTCATGTCAGAATTCATGACACAACGGTATCAGATTAGTAAACATAGCAAGGTCAAAGTCTTAAAAACAATCTGGATGAGCTGACTATTGTCATGATTAGCAGACTTAACTGTGACTTACCTGGGGTGAGTGTTGATCTGATTAGGTAACTATTTTCCCAGATGAACAAAGTCACATAAATGTGCAAAGATTTCCTAAAGCACATAATTTTTGACTAGTTAGCAGTCTTACCTCCCTGAGTAAGAATTTCCTGAGCAAATGTTTAAGTTTTTTGAGACAGGTTGTTTCTGTAAGTATTTTTGGTCATTTTCCAGGTGAAGCTAGAGAACTTATCAAAGACATCTTTTGTGGTGCTGGGGAGGAAGACATTTCCTCTACCCCTTGAGGTTCTTCTAGCTGGTCTAAGAATCAAATTCACATGATAAAGATTAATAGGAGAAAAAAACAAAGTTTAATGAAGTATGTATGGGGAAGCCATAGACATGGTCTAAAGGCAGGGAGAATGTGGTAATGTATGTCATCCTGAACCAAGAAGTAGGTAGGTGTCTAAGACTTCAAAGAAAAAGGGAAGTAATTCATTGGAATATGAAGAGTAAATGTTTGATAAACTAATGTTTGCTGGGTCACACAGAAACAATGATGGGGGGCACAAAGAGGAATTTTAACAGACTTAGACACATCCCTCCCTGGCTATCACACCTAGTTTACATTTCAATATAATTATCTAAGGTGATAACTCTGTTCCTGGAGCAGGTCCTCTATCTAAATTATTTTTATGCAGCTGGGGCGTGGGAGATCAATGTATCTTTCTGTGTCATTTGGGCCTTGATCATTCTCAACTCTGAAATAATCTTCATGTAGCAGTGGCACATCTTGGGGTGGCCTGACCCCAGTCCCACAGTGGTCATTCTGTAAATACAGAGTTGATCCCATCTAAAATTTGGTTTGGATGTTGAAAATGATGACAGTACACATACACAAAGAGGATTAAGAAGATTTATTACTTGAATTGAGATCTCTCAGAAGAGCAGAGTAAGCCTTGCAAGCAAGTTCTAAATGGCCTGAGAGAGCAAGGAAAGGAGATTGGCTCAGAGTTTTTATTGTGGTTAAAAGTGGGACTGACCTGAATAGACATTTCTCAAAAGAAGACCTGCCAATGGTAGGGTATGAAAAGATGTTCGATGTCTCTAGTCATCCAGGAATTGCTAATCAAAACCACAATGAGATATCTTGCACCTCTCAGGATGGCTATTAACAACAACAAAGAGGATAAATATTGGTAAGGATATGGATAAACTGCAATTCTTGTCCACTGTCAGTGGGAAAGCTAAATGCTACAGGCACTATGGAAAACAGTATAGAGGTTCCTCAGAAAGCTAGAAATAGAACAACCATATGTTCCAGCAATCCCACTCCTGGGTATACATGGAAAAGTATTGAAATCAGGATCTCAAAGAGATATTGGCACTCCTATGTTCACTGACACCCTATTTACAATAGCCAAGATGTGGAAACAACCTAAGTGTCCATTGATAGATGAACGGATAAAGAAAACGTGGTATATACATACAATGGAATACTATACAGTCTTAAAAGAAATAAATTCTGCAATACACACAACATGGATGAACCTGGAGGGCACTATGCTAAGTGAAAGATGCTGTCACAAAGATAAATACTGCATGATTCCAATTATGTGAGATACCTAAAAAGTCAAATTCATAGAGTCAAAGAGTGGAATGGTGGTTTCTAGGAGCTAAGGAAAGGGGAAAATGATGTTACTAATCAGTGAGCATAAAGTTCCAGTTAGATGAATAAGCTCTAAAGACTTGCTGTACAACACTGTACCTATAGTCAACAATAATGTATTATACATTTGAAAAACTTGCTGAGGGAAGTTACCATGTTAAATATTCTTGTCACAATAAGATAAATTTTTTAAATGAGTAAATAATTAAAATGCTCAAAGACATGAAAGAAAAATGGGACTGAAGTGAAGTTCCTTCACATGGACAGGACCGTGCATGGTTGAATCTCTGGCACCAAAGGAGTGAGCACCCAGGATTTCTTATCAGCTTGCCCAAGTTAGGACCAGAATGGCAAGAAGGAAGGTTGAAGTTTGAATGGTGTTAGCAGTCAAATATTTTTTTAAAAAAATGGAATAAGACTCCTTATTATGCCATGACCCATTTTCAACCAAAAGTATAACTTGGGGATGTTGAATAACTATGTAATGTTTAGGCTCACTCATCAAGAACAGTCCCATACCAGGACATAAATTTTGTAGTAGCAAGATCACCAGGGGGATCTAAAGTAAAAGAGCTTGAGATTGAGCATAAGTGGGGCATCTTTTTTAAAAGTGAGACAGTTTTGACATATAAATCATCATTTCCTTAGTTCTTGTCAATTTCTAATTTTGTAAAAGTTTGGTTAAAAGTCTAGCAAACAGAAATGGTCCATGTGGATTGTTTCAGTGCAGAAATAAAACTCCCACCTTAAGTATGTTATTTAGATTTCTGACTCTCTGTCCTGTTGTGGTACTTGCCATCTAAAAACTCACTTAGAAACCATATTTGGATACAGTTACAGGTTAAGTTCATTCTCCTTAGTTCTTGTCCCCATGGCAACAAAGAATTGAAAGCCAGAGACACAGTTGTTAAGCAAAATGCAAGTTTTACTTGAATACACTCCAAGGGAAGAGTGGGCCAGAGTCAAGGTAAAGGCATAGAACTTTTAGGGGTGGTTCTATTGCCACCACTACCTGGGATGCACTTCCCTTGATTGACAGTTCTAGTTCTACACCCATTCTTCTTGGTGTCTTTTCAAAGAAAACACACAGAAAAGCCCATGGGAGTAGGGGAGGGGAGTGGGAAACAAAGCCACAATTTTGTTTTAACGAAGTTATGAGGAGGTGTGTTTTGGATGGTTCTTAGTTTTGTTCCATTGCACTTGCATTGGGACCTGTTTGGGACCAGTCTGGCCTGGTCTGATAGGCAAAAAGTTATCTGCCTGCAAATCCTTTGTTGTCCTCATGTGGGACCCCCTACCTGGGCAGTTTAGGCAGTTTTTCCTTGAACTTAATCTTTCTCTCTCCAGCTGCTTATGTCTGTCTTTTCTACCAGGAACTGGTACAAACAAAAACCCGAAGGGCATCAAACGAAAGAGTAAAAAGCCAACATTTGGTTTCATGACATGTTTTAGCCAAAGACTGAGCAAATTGCATCCAGATTTTGGATTTATATCAAAAAGTGACTGGGGATAGAAAAATCAATATTAAGAATAGGAAATTTACATTGTCAAGAGTTATTACATGTCTGTAAAAATTCACAAATCTGAAACAAGTAAATGGGAAGGAAAGTATCTAAGATAAAGGCGCACAAATGAACACAGATTACAGCATAATCATTCATAGTTCTGTTTATCTTATTCCATGGACCTTGGGCAGATGTAGTCTTTGAAGATGTACTTTGAACTGTCATCATCTGCTTGATTAGACAGTTTTGTGTAGAAGCTATCTCCTTCCAACAGTCATCTACTTCTGAAAGATTCTCCCAAAATCCTCATATGGGCACTCTTACTGACAGTGTCTAATTGGAAGATAACTTCTGTCTGTTTAATTGAGAGAAATGAATCCAAGGATCAACACCCTAAGGTCCACTCAAGGTTCAGGGGCAGACTTTGTCTAATGTCTTTTCCAGGTCCTAAGTTGTGAAGAAGCTATTTCATAGTATATTCACAGAAAAAGCTTCTGATAACTCTGGAGAGAAAATATGTTCCCAGCCTGCAGCATATAATCTTTGAAATCAAAAGCAGTCTAAGGGAGAAATAAAGTGAGAGAAACCCATTTACGGCTTACAAGCAGTCGTCCACTTCTGCTCCCCCGTGTCTCTCAAAACCCCGCTGCAAAAAGGGACCTGACCAACCCTCTCTGGTCAAGATATGCCCTAGCTCCTCTGACCCTTGTAATCACCTATTAATATGGAGATGAACTACTTCTCTCCACCCCTTGGAAGCACCTACTGCTATGGAGATACACTATGGCCAGGTGAGAGATTTTTGGAAACATTGCAATTTACCCACATGCCTTTTAGTAATGTTATCACATGAAACCTTTAAAATATTTCACTATATTAGTCTGTAAAAAAAGCAGCCTCTGAGATTTGGGGTGATATTCACAGAGTTCAAGAGTTTCTGAAAGTTAGCTTAAGCTTGAAAATTCCATTTTCGTTTCCACCTTATCTGAAGATTGACAGTGACATGGACATTGGAGTTTGAATTAAATATTCTGACTCAGAAAGCTCCTTATTAACAACAGTTCTGGTTAAGTGAATGTTGCTCTTCTCAGAAATAGAGTATCCGATTCCTCAGGGAAGAAATAAAATGTCAAGCAACTTTTATTTTTGTCCCTGTATAAGTTGAAGCTTTTACCTATCTTAACTACTAAGATAAAGGAGCACAAATGAACACAGATTACAGCATATGTAATAACAAAAATATATTCATAACCCATTGCTGGAGCAATCATTTAAAATTCATCTGGAAATACTCAAAGGAGCCTCAAGGGTTTGACTAAATTCCTCTCACATCTTTACAGTTTTGTCAGGACTGTGTTGCAGGCATGTAGGACATGAAATACTGCCATTTTGATCATGCATTTAAGTTTCTCCAGAAATGTCATTTTAAAATAACAGCAAGTTTATATATGCTTTGAAGAGAATACTGAAGAGCCTTATTCAATATAGTATGTTAACAAGCATTATGAAAATGGAATAGTAGGATATTTTTCAAAAAGTATAACAAAATAAATTCATTTGCATATGCTCAATGATTAACCTAGGAGTAAGGACACATTGCAAATAGTAGGAAAATTGAAAAATCCTCAGGGCCTTTTGATTTACACCCTAAAGTATACTATGACTATTCCTGTTAATAAGATCACTGAAACCTAGAAAAAATTAACTTATAGTCAACTATTGTACCAATCTAAGTTCAAATATGAGTATATTTTTTAGCCTGAAAAATATGCAATCATTGAAGTATATCTATATTAACACATTTTACCAATATAAAATTAGTCTAGGATGACTGAACTTCCTTTTAAATTTGTTAGTTTCTTTATTGTAAATTTACTATATAGAAGTACGGAGATGGCAAAATTTATTTCCATTATCCATTATTTTAAAGGGTAAAGGAATAAATTTGCATGTTTCTTGATAGCTTTTAAATAAAATTCAAAAGGTATAAGATCTTAACATTTTAACATAAAATATATCTTAATTTTATTCTTTGGAATTTGGATGTAAATCAGGAGTTGTGAGAAGAAAAATCTTCTGAATCTAAGTCATAAGTATCTAAAGGTGAGAAATAATATAAAGGTAAAATTTTAAAACACATAGCAATAGTGATGACTATTAGAAGTATAACTTTTTTCAAGAATAATAATTTTTTTGCAAAAGTTATTCAAGAGTATGCTAAAAATACAGAGAGTACACAAAATATTTTGATAATGAAATTAAAAATATATGAAATTTTATTGACTTAGGAGTAAGTTTATAAAACTACCTACATAAGTATAGTTCATTAATAACTGATACTGACAGCCAATCCAATTTAGTTATTTTCATTATTAAAATAATTACTTTAAATGAGCACCTGATTATTTTGGTAATTTCCATAATAAATCAGTTTAATCAATAAGTGAAATGATAAAATTTAGTAGTAGCTAAATACTTTTACCAAAAATTAGCTAATCAACTGAATCTAGTTATAAACTAAATCAGACAATGCAAAAATAAAAAATATATATTGCAGTTTACAAAAGTAAAGAGTGTCTTAGAAAAAAACATAGGCAAAAATCTCCTGGACATAAACATGAGCGACTTATTCATGAACATATCTCCCCGGGCAAGGGAAACAAAAGCAAAAATGAACAAGTGGGACTATATCAAGCTGAAAAGCTTCTGTACAGCAAAGGACACCATCAGTAGAACAAAAAGACATCCTACAGTGTGGGAGAATATATTCATAAATGACGTAGCCAATAAGGGGTTGACATCCAAAATATATAAAGAACTCATGCACCTCAACAACAAAAAAGCAAATAATCCAATTAAGAAATGGGCAGAGGACATGAATAGACACTTCTCTAAAGAAGAAATTCAGATGGCCAACAGGCAAATGAAAAGATGCTCCACATCGCTAATCATCAGAGAAATGCAAATTAAAACTGCAATGAAATATCACCTCACACCAGTGAGGATGGCCAACATCCAAAACACAAACAGCAACAAATGTTGGCGAGGATGTGGAGAAAAGGGAACCCTCCTACACTGCTGGTGGGAATGCAAATTAGTTCAACCATTGTGGAAAGCAGTGTGGAGGTTCCTCAAAAACTCAAAATAGAAATACCATTTGACCCAGGAATCCCACTCCTAGGAATTTACCCTAAGAATGCAACAGCCCAATTTAAAAAAGACAGATGCACCCCTATGTTTATCACAGCCCTATGTACAATAGCCAAGAAATGGAAGCAATCTAAGTGTCCATCAGTGGATGAATGGATAAAGAAGAGATGGTACATATACAAAATGGAATATTATTCAGCCATAAGAAGAAAACAAATCCTACCATTTGCAACAACATGGGTGGAGCTAGAGGGTATTATGCTCAGTAAAATAAGCCAAGCAGAAAAAGACAAGTATCAAATGATTTCACTCATATGTGGAGTATAAGAACAAAGAAAAAACCTGAAGGAACAAAACAGCAGCAAACTTACAGAACCCAAGAATGGACTAATAGTTACCAAAGTGAAAGGAACTGAGGAGGATGGGTGGGAAGGGAAGGACAAGGGGGAAAAAGGGGCAGTACGATTAGCAGACGTAATGTCGGGGGGCACGGGGAGGGCTGTACAACTCAGAGAAGACAAGTAATGACTCTATAGCATCTCACTACATTGATGGACAGTGACTGTAATGCGGTTGGTGGGGGGGACCTGATGAAGGGGGTATTTAATAATCATAATATTGCACATGTCATTGTAGATTAATGATACCAAAATAAATTATAAATTAAAAAAAGTATAAAATAAGCATGTGAGGCATGCACACCAATTTCACTATGGTGTTTTCTCTAGAGCCAGGAGTAAAATAGACTGGGCAGGAAGGGGACTTTAGATGTCTGAAGCAAATTTGACAGGTGTAATATTTAATCTGTGTAGAGGATATACATCTTATATGTATTCTATGTTTATCTGTATGAAAGTCCATGACCTAAAATTTTACATTTATAAAAACAGAGTTCAGCCTTAAAAAATAAATAAATAAATAGAGTGTGAGTTATCAAGAAAAGAGGCTACTTTCCTTGATTTTTTTATCCTTATAATTTAAAGAACTCTTTTTTTTGTGTGTTTTGTCTGTTTTATTATTTTGTCTATTTCTTTAAACCTTGCTTTAAGCAGAACTGCAGTTGTTATAAATATTCCTTCAGAAAAGAAAGAACAAAGAAGTGAAATCTTATCTGGATGCTGAAATTCAGTATGTGGAACTATATCTAAAAATGTTGATCAACTGAAAGAGCACTAAAGTAGAATCAACAAAGTGAGCTGGCCTCTAATCAGCTTCTCCTAAGCCTTGCCACGTATTTAGTAATGCTCCAACATCCTAGTAAATTAGCTAGGACTTAACCAAGGTCCAGATGTCACTCAAAGCTCTTTGCTTCCTACATTTATATACTGAATCTGTAAGGAGTTTTTCAGTTATTTAGCCAATATCCTTTAAGTGCTTACTTGTGCCTGTACTTTCTTAGGTCCTGGAGGGAGCTAGGAAGTATATCACACTCCTTGCCACCAAATACACTCTGCCATTTATTTTTCAGACAGGTGAATTGTTATAACGTAGTGTGATCAACCTGTAAGAAAAATGGACAGAGTGACTGGGATGATAGGCACCAAAGCCAGTCTGAGTATGGCTGGAGGAATAGACTCCTGGAATGAGTACTGTGGACTGAGTCTCAAGGTGCAGGAACTTTCCAAGAGGCACAGGGGAAGCAAGCTCCCTTCAATAGGAATCTAGTCACATGGGAAAATGAGATGACTGATCACTGAATTTTGGACAATTGTGTTCAATCTATTTAAGTCTCTCTGAATTAGATAGGGGTCGGTTTAGGGACAGCAGTGCAGGTGAAACTATAAGTGGAAGGCAAATAGCAGAGCTGTGAGGGAAGAAGGGATGCAAATTCTGGAAACGAGGCAGGGTCTGATCTAATCAGTAGTCCCAGAAAAATTATCCTTTGTAATTTTTTAACAGAATTATTGATATTCCAGGCCATACTTCTGAAAAAGCACAAATTATCAGGTGGCTATAAAATACCCTTTCAAAGTATTGAGATAAAGAAGGTGCATGTTCTCCCTGAATATGTCATGCCACCCTTACCAAAATCTTATATTTCAAAAACCAGGAACGTACTTTCTTTTACACATTTAGGTAAGCAAAGAGAAATGCAGAGACTATAGAGTTAGGACAATAAAGTCATGCTGAACTTCTTACACAATTGCTTTTGTTATGTCCCAAGCAGTTACTTCTGCTGTCACCAGGAATAAAATACACTACCATTGAAGAGGGAAAAACATCAAATGTATTCCTGGGAATTACAACATAAGCATGCAAATAATTCCACAATTTCTAAAGCTTGTCTTCTATTTGGTAGTCCTACTACTTCAGTTTTCACTTATTGAGGTTTTTGTTTTAGTTTTGCTTTTAATATCCCAGAAGCTGAAGCAGAATATATTGATAAGTTTCAGTATAAAATAACTGTGTTAACAACTATGGTCCTGGAGGAAAAATATCACTTAATAAATAATGTACTTAATAAAAATATTTATTTCTAAAAATTAAAAGCCTTACTATAAAAATTTAAGCAAATTTTATGGCTAATAGTCTTTTGAAGACTAACATTTGGATGTATGCATCACAGGCAGACTTTGACATTGTGACAGTTTAATTATCTCACACAAGGGACACATGGATCCTTCAACAAAGTATGTGAATCTTAAAGGCCTCTCATTTCTGTGTGCAAATATTATAAAAGAATCAGCTTAAGATCTGTTCAGTCTTGTTGCTGCAGTTCTGCTCTTGCTATGGCTGGAATTACTTAATCACCCACCAAGTCTGATCCAGGTCCAAGATCCTGCATTCTTTAAAAAAGTAGTAAATAATAACACAGATACTAATTACAGTAACATGTACACATAGTTTAAATTTCATATGATCCACACTTCTTCAAAAACAGAATAATCTTCTATGGGGTTGTAGAGAAAATATTTTTACACTTATGTAGTTTAAGCTTTCTGAGTAAATTTTAGAGAAATTTGCAACATGATCAAGTTTGGGAAGATAAATTATGACTTATTTAGGTAGTGAGAGAATGCCAGAGAAATTTATCTAGGGAACTGGGGAGCTGAGACCTGAGACTGTAAAGATATAGCATAAAGACGCTGCAAAGCTGGAACAAGGCTGTTCTCTTTCCCCAGGAGAGATTTATATACTTTCTAAAAACATTAGAGGAAAACCATCCTTCCTGAGGAGCAAAGTGCCCAGGTTCTTTTTGTCTGTGTTCTTCATGTACTAACAAACCAGTATATATATAGGATAACATCTGGATCTCATCTCTTCACCCCAAAACTAAGAAATTGGTGCACTGGGAAACTACATGCTTATTTGCTGTGTGTAAATAACAATCTTCTCTGTCCTGGAAACTCTGTGTGTACATTAAGGATAATATTAGTATTGATATTACAAATATCTATCTTACTCCTCCTATTTTCCAAAAATTAACTTTCAGCTATTATTTATCAGATTATCTTTATTTCAGATACAAATTTTTACTGCTAATTTAAGTCCAAAAACAATTAAGAAAACAGAAGCTGGTTGACATCTTTCAATGTGTCTGTTGAAGAGGCTGAGGAGAAAAAGTCTGAAAAACAGCCAATGAAGATCTTAGCTTAAGCATACAAAAAAGTGGGTCTTATATGTTCACCTCCAAGCCCCTGTAAATCTCAAGAACCTCTGGACCCTTCCTCCCCAATTACCTAAGTTATCAGCACCATGAGGATGATTCTCGAAAGCTCAACTGGAGGCCTCTTGACATCTCACATCAGTCAGGTATCTATCTCTAATTGCTACCTGGCAAAAAATCTTGTCCTTCTCTACCTCTCAAATCTCATTAAAGTACTATTCATTGGATGAAGAGTATGGAGAAGACGAATCTGGAAAAATATACTTCCCAGCTCCTAATTCTTAGAGAAGACCTTAGAAAAATTTATTTGGGCATAGTGCCCGTTGAGTTGACAACAGACAATCTAGCTCACTCTTATTTCCAAACACGTCAATTTTAGATATGATCTATTGTATAGTATCATATACTTTGTTTTAACTTCTTTGAAGTTCCCCATCTTTATTCTATCCAGCTATTATAGTTAAGTTATCATTTTGGCTAAGTCTAGATTCAATATTTATAATAGCATAACTGTAAATTTATCTACTGCCAAGAAAAGTGTCATATGATTATACTTCCATTTATGAAAACTGTTATTTATGCTTGCCTTTCTTAAAACTTTGTTTTTCTCCTGGATTTGGTAACTGTAGCATTTTTTATTTGCTCTGTTTTTTTAAAATTCTGCTGCTATTTCTGAACTCGAAGCTCTTAAACAATTTTCAGTACTATTTTTTATATGATCAAATGAATCGCATAATCTATCGGTTTTATTCTTCCCCTACTCTCCACTCCATGACATTCCTTCAAGAGTTCGCCTGCTACAATATGAAATAATTGTTCCCTAGGCCCATTGCAGAGATTTTGATATAGGGCAGTTCCTGTCCTCCTGTTGTGAATCTGTTGTTTCCTTCTAAGTTTCTTCCTCTTTCTTAGTTCATTTTTTCATTTTGATGAAATACATTCTCTAACAGTTATCTGACCAAGAGTTCACATGAGGGTATAGCATGAGAAAAAAAAATGTCAACTACTAGACTTTATTGAAGGGTAATCCTGTGAGAAGTAGGCTTTAATTTGGGGCCCTAAAATCAGGATCTCATGCACTTTCTCTGCAACCAGTTTTTTTATGCAGAATAACATTATGCAAAAGAAAAATAATATCTGGCTGCATGAGTTCTAAGAGCAGGTAGAAATAGGGACTGATGTTTTTATCATTCTGTAAGCAGATTTTCAGATAATATACCTATTTTCAGCCATCTAACTAACCTTTGACTTCCATGATATCTGGTATTCCTGAATTGTCCTTACTCTCTAATTTCCTCAGAAGATTTCGGGCCAGAGCTTAAGGAGGGGACAGGGTAAGGAGAGAAGAGTGTCAGTTGCTTGGCTTGTATGTGGGAGAAGGGCTCAAGGGTCTACCCTTCTCTGTAGAATTCTACCTGACTCTACATTATATCCCCATAATTCATCATCCTTTCTGTTTTTCCATAGTTCAACTTATCCCAAGACCTGAGCCTCTCCTTTATTCTGCAAGGCAAGTGAGCTCATTAATTTCCCTTTGGGCAGTCTCAGTTTACAGTTTCAGCTCCCACTCTGCTCAACCAAGAGTAAAGGTCTTGGGTTTAGATTGTCATGTGAACTCACAAGGCACAGTAGCCTTCACTAAGTACAATGTTTATTTAGCTATAAGGAAGAATGAAGTGGATCATGGCATGTACAACAGCATAAGCAAGTTTTCATGAATCCCAAATGTGGTTATGAGAGGTGGTGCTGAGTGGCTATGGACCATCTTAGCTCTAGAAAGTCATCAGCTCCGGGTCCCTATGACTCTTCTATACTGCTAGTTTTTTGGGCACTTGCATTCCTTCTCTGATGCTGCTGAAATTCATTATATCAATTAGGAGCTACTAACCAATTAGAAGATACCAATTAACAATCTCTACAATTAGGTTCAGAGGCTTGATTCAGTATACAACAAACTCAGGAGTACTCTCCTTTTTCTTGGATCTGATAAATTCTTATATATTCCTTGAATCTATGTTACTAACTTAATTATCTGTATAAATTTCCTAGGGCTGCCACAACAGAGTTCTGCAGAATGGGTGACTGGACAGAAATGTATGTGCTCCAAGTTCTGGAGCCTAAAAGCCCCAGGTCACAGAGACGGCAAAGCTGATTCCAGTCTCAGGCCTTTCCCTTGGCTTGGTGGCCATCTCCTCGTCAGTGTGTCCTCACACGGCCTTCCCTCGGGGTGTGTCTATGTCCCAGTGTCCTCCTCTTAAAGGACATCAGTCATAATGGGTTAGGCCCCACCCTCAGGGCTTCATTTAACATTAATTGTCTCTTTAGAGACCACATCTCCAAATACAGTCACATTCTGAGGCACTGCACGTTTGGACTTCAACATATGACTTGGGGAGAACACTTCAGCCTGAGACAACATCTAATCCTCAGGCCTCCAGAGGCCAACGGAAAGGATCTATTAAACTGTTAATGGTTTCCTTTGATCATTCACCTAGTGTCCATATTCCAAAAATGTTTGACATACGTTGTCCCTCTTCTCCTCTTTCCTATCTCCTTTGCCCTTTTGGTTTAATCTTTTAATCTCTGTTTTTGTCATTTGAACAGAATCTTATAAAGGAAGTAGGAAGAAATGTGTAGCTTCATCTGCTATGTGCAACTGGAAATACCCATTTCCCAGATTCAATTACTTTTGAGCCAAAGTAATAGAGAGGATTTTCTTTTCCTAATATAATGTTCTAAATATGAGAAAATATTAGAATCCAAGGATAATGTTTAACAGTTGCTCAACTTTGCTAAGTGAATGCTTTATTGTTTTCTTGAAAAATAAGTCAAGTAACCAGAAATGGCAGAACAGTGTTCCAAAAGGAATTTTTTTTATTAAGGTATTATTGATATACACTCTTATGAAGGTTTCACATGAAAAAACAATGTGGTTACTACATTTACCCATATAATCAAGTCCCCACTCATACACTAATTCAGTCCCAGTGATTCCCCAAACCATGTGTACTAAACATAATACCCCACGATCCCCTTCTCCCTCCACCCCCACCCACCCTGCCACACCCCTCCCTTTTGGTAACCACTAGTTCCTTCTTGGAGTCTCTGAGTCTGCTACTATTTTGTTCCATCAGTTTTGCTTCGTTGTTATACTTCACAAATGAGGGAAATCATGTGGCACTTGTCTTTCTCCACCTGGCTTATTTCATACAGCATAATATCCTCCAGCTCCAGCCATGTTGTTTCAAATGGCAGTATTTGTTTCCTTCTTATGGCTGAATAGTATTCCATTGTGTATATGTACCACATCTTCTTTGTCCATTCATCTACTGATGGACACTTAGGTTGCTTCCATATCTTGGCTATTGTAAAAAGTGCTGCAATAAACATAGGGGTACATATGTCTTTTTGAATCTGAGAAGTTGGATTCTTTGGGTAAATTCCAAGGAGTGGGATTCATGGGTCAAATGGTATTTCTATTTTTACTTTTTTGAGGAACCTCCATACTGCCTTCCACAATGGTTGAACTAGCTTACATTTCTACCACCAGTGTAGGAGGGTTCCCCTTTCTCCACATCCTCACCAGCATTTGTTGTTCTTAGTCTTTTGCATACTGGCCATCCTTACTGGTGTGAGGTGATAACTCATTGTGATTTTAATTTGCATTTCCCTGATGATTAGTGATGTGGAGCATCTTTTCAGGTGTCTGTTGGCCATCTGAATTTCTTCTTTGGAGAGCTGTCACTTCATATCCTCTGCCCATTTTTTAAGGTTATTTGCTTTTTGGGTGTAAAGGTGTGTAAGTTCTTTATATATTTTGGATGTTAACCCCTTGTTGGATATGTCATTTACAAATATATTCTCCCATACTGTTGGATGCCTTTTGTTCTATTGATAGTGTCCTTTGCCGTGCAGAAACTTTTTAGTTGGATGTAGTTCTGTGAGTTCATTTTTCCTTTTGTTTATCTTGCTTGAGGAGATGCCTTCAGGAAGAAGTCATTCATGCTTATATTCAGGAGATTTTTGCCTATGTTGTCTTCTAAGAGTTTTATGGTTTCATGACTTACATTCAGGTCCTTGATCCATTTCGAGTTTACTTTTCTGCATGGGGTTAAACAATAATCCAGTTTCATTCTCTTGCATGTAACTTGCGGCCCGCGCAATCGTCTCGCCAGCAAGAACGCACGCGGACGCCAGGATCCTTCTGCAGCAAGCTTTATTGAAGCCGGAGGAAAGAGGAAAGAGGAAGACCAGGAAGAGAGGCAAAACCCCTCCTTTATAGCACTAGCACTGGCGTGTCTGTTTTCTACTGGCTGATACGACTCAGGCGATCTGACGTCTCAGGTCATGCAACCTCTAGGTGGTATTTGGCTGTTTGGGCATGCGCCCCGCAGTTGTTTACGGCTCGCAGTGGGCGGATGTCAGCGCCATCTTGTAATGGCGTTTTTGCAAAGAGAAGTGCGCATGCGCCGCGCGCCACATCTCCCCCTTTTTTATTTCTTTTGGGACTCTGGGACTCACTCTCTGGGTGCAATGGGTAAAACCCTCCAGGTGCAAGAGCTGGGTCCATAAGCAAATCCTGGGGAGGTCTCGCAGCCAGGGAAGGCCTCCCACAAGACCTGAGCCTGTTGGAGAGCAGTGCTCTTTCCTTACCCGTCTCTGGGTCGGCCTCCCCACCCGAGGTCGCCCTGTCTTAGGCGGTTAGAGTCTTATCTAACACTCCGTCACTGACTTACCAGGTCTTGATGGGGGAGCGAGGGACCTCATGGGCAGGAAGAGAAATAAAAAGGGATCATTGGTTCTTAAGCATGGACACCCACATACCTATTGCTTCGCCTTGTTCTAAGGCTGCAAAGGCTTGAGCCATCACTGCTTTATCCCGTTGCCTTTGAGCCCGCAGCTTGCACAGTATAAAAAAGGCAAACGCCAGGCCAATACACACAAAAGTACCAAAAAGTCCAACTCCCACCCACTCCTTAAAATAGGAAACGGCCGAGGAGATCCAAGAAGACAGCCCCTCGGTCAAAGACAGATCAAGCCAGGTCGAATTCACTTCAATAATGGCAAAGCGCAATTTTCGTAGCGTTTCTTCAAATTCAGATGTCCAATTCTGTAGTAAAAACTGAGACAAAGTTTTAGAAAGATTTGCTGCTCGAGTGAAATTCTCATATTGAATGGAGGTAACACATAAGCCTGGCATTTTCTGTTCACAGCCTAATTGAGCCATCTGCCATAAAATATCAATCTGTTCTTGAACCAAATCTATACGTTGGTTCACTAGCATTAGGCCTCCCATAATTTGTGAATTGGCAGAGGCCTGAACATCTAAGGCTGAGGTAACTGTGGCAGACAACTGATTAATAGTATCTGCTGTCTGTATAGAAGTAGATAGGGCGAGGGCAGATGCCGTGACTGACCCTGTCACGGCAGCGGCGGCAACAATCCCAACAATAATGGCAGAAATACCAAAATCTCTTTTTACTCTAAATTTGCTTAGACTACTGGGTGCTTCGACTGGTACAGGTACAAATCTAGGTAACCGAGTCACCATAGCAAAAGGAAAAGTGCTGGCATCCCAGCAAAGCACATAGAAGCAGGTCTCTGAGGTGCACCTTAAGGTTTCATTCCAAACAGAACTAACATTGCTCACAATCCATATGAATGGAGGCCAAACACACACAGGTGTGGGCTCAAAAGTCAAGTTTTGATATTCTTCATAGGACTTAAAGTCGGTAGTCCACTGAAATTTATTCGAGGATCCTCCAGAGCCAGAGGCTTTAGCGGTTCCTTTAAAATCAAATGTTATTTTTCCTTTAGCAGTGGCTCCTCCATTGATCATAACAAATGGTGACAAATCAGTGCAACTTCCATTAATACCGCAAAGGAGCCATTGATCAAAAGGGTTAGCATTGGCTCTTTCAAGGATCATATAAGTAAAATTATAACCAAGAAATGTACTATTATAATAAGTATTAATATTAGGGGAAAAGGTAAAATAATTTTGTATGGTCCAAGATGAATGCCTGGCCTGACAACCTGTCCATGGCAGGAAGAGGTCATCTGCCATAGTTCCCTTGCAAAACGGGGCTAATTTAGGTTGAGGGGGTGGTTTTTCACGGTTGTTTGTGGCACTAGGCCACCATCCCCGCAATTGATTATAAATTTGAACACAATGACTAGTCTCGTTAGGGCTTTTGATGATCGTAAAGCACAGGCTCCCTTTTAAGAGGTAACGATTATTAGTAGCCATCCTCTGACTTTGGTCATCATAGGGGATAAAAGCAAGCCCCAGGCTTCTGTTGGTGGTAAAAAAGCGTGGGAAAACTTGAGCATTATGCATCACTGGCATGGGTATTGGAAATGTCGTCATGATTCCCCACCGGGGTTCCCCCGTTACCACCATCAGGCTCAGGAGCAGCATCCCCAAGCCGACCAGGGGTCTCCTTGTGGTCTCGTGCCTCTTCATTTTCTAAGATTCTTCTGGTCAGTCTTTCAGGCACCCAGAACGGAGTATTTTCTTCCTGTGGGAAAACACAGACAGCTCCCATGGATCACATTAAAATAGGATCCGGGCCTTTCCATTGACCAGAGATAACATCTTTCCATTTCACTAATTCTTTGGGTGAATCTGTTGGTGTGCAATGGTGATCAGCCGCAGATGCGCCATGGTCATCCAGATTTTAAAAATTTAATGTAAAAAGAGCCAGAGAAACCACTGCCCGGGGGCCTGGAGACAAAATGTCTCTAATTCCCCCTTTTTGTTTAATGAAGTAGGATTTTAGTGTGCGGTGGGCACGTTCAACAATCCCTTGGCCTTGGGGATTATAAGGAATGCCTGTACGATGGGCTACATCCATCTGGTGGCAAAATTGTAGAAATTTTTGAGAGGTATAAGCGGGGCCGTTATCTGTCTTTAGGACTTGAGGTTTGCCCCATGCACTCCACGCCTCTAGACAATGTTGTATTACATGAGAAGCTTTCTCTCCAGTCAAGGGGGTGGCGAATATAATGCCAGAACAGGTATCAATAGAAACATGTAAATACTGGGATTTTCCAAAGGAGGAGACATGGGTAACATCCATTTGCCAAATCTGTAAAGGTCGGATTCCTCTAGGATTAATTCCAGTATGAGGTACTGGTAAAAATTGACAACACTGCTTACACTGAGTTACTATCTGCCTAGCTTCCTTTCTAGAAATATTAAAACGATGTCGTAGCGTCTCGGCAGTGACATGGAACTGAGAATGGAATTCTTTGGCTTGATCAAGGGCTGTGTTGACAAGCACTGTGGCCACGAGGCGTGTGGCCTGATCTGCTTGCATGTTACCCCAAGACATGGGCCCTGGGAGGCCGGAATGGGCCCTTATGTGTGTAATAAATATTGGGGACTTTCTATTCAACAAGGCAGCCTGGATGTCGCGAAAAATAGAGGCGACTTTACTAGAGGATTTAATTAACCCAGCAACTTCTAGAATTTTTACAGCATTAACTACATAGATGGAGTCAGAAACAACATTTAGGGGTTGTAAAAAGGTCTGTAGGACTTCTAAAACTATTAAGCATTCTACCACCTGGGGGGAGGATTCTTGATACTGTCTGGTTGTTATTTTTTCATCAACTACATAAGCTCCTCTGCCTGTCTTAGATCCATCGGTATAGACTACCACACCATTGGGGAGTGGCTTTGATGCTGTCAGTCTGGGGAACACTAAAGCTTGGGTTAATGCGAATTGCAAAATTGGATGTTTAGGATAATGATTATCTATCTTGCCATTAAAGGAAGTGACTAAAACTGCCCAGGTATCTGAGGTGGCGGTCAGGACTTGAACTTGATGCGCAGTATAAGGAACAATTAAGCTTTGTGGCTTCTCTCCAAAATGAGTGAGGGCTGCCTTTATTCCACGCAGGGCTAAGCAAGCGACTGCATCGGGATACCAATCAATTATTTTTGCTGGAGAAGCGTGGGGATGGACCCATAATAAAGGTCCATCCTGCCATAGCACAGCAGTGGGCAATTGGAAAGTCTTGAACACACACAAGAGAAAGGGCGCGTTCTTCACAATCCTTTGCAGTTGAGCAGTCTGCAGTGCTTTCTCTACTAATTGTAGTGCTAAGTCTGCTTCAGGCGTCAGGGTTCTGGGTGAGGTAATATGAGTATCTCCTTCCAAAATGTCAAACAATGGCTTTAACTCAGCCGAAGGGATTTTTAAAAAAGGTCTCAACCAATTAATGTCTCCTAACAATTTTTGGAAATCATTTAAAGTATGGAGGTGGTCTCTGCGGATCGTTACCTTTTGAGGGCTGATTGTTTCGGGGTGTATAGTCACGCCCAGGAAGGATCCGATTGCTGACATTTGGACCTTTTCTGAGGCAATATGGAGACCCCATCTTTCTAAAACTTTTGTTAATAATGGGTAAGAAGCGCGCAAAACTGACTGTTCCCTATGCAGAATGTCATCCATATAGTGAACTATCATGAGGGATGGAAATCGAGCCCGAATGGGTTCAAGGGCTTTTTGAACATATAACTGACATATGGTGGGGCTATTAGCCATGCCTTGTGGCAGGACTTTCCATTGGTATCTCTTATCTGGCATAGAGTGATTAATAGCTGGCAAGGTAAAGGCAAAGCGAGGCCTGTCCTGCGCATGCAATGGGATAGGGAAAAAACAATCTTTGATATCTATAATGATTAAATTCCAGAATTTTGGAAGGGCTGAGAGAAGAGGCAGGCCTCGCTGAACTGCACCTAAGAGCTGCATTTGAGCGTTGATAGCTCTTAAATCATGCAAGAGTCTCCATCTCTTGGATTTCTTTCTAATCACAAATATTGGGGTATTCCAAGGGGAGGTAGAGGGTTCTAAATGTCCAAGTAGTATTTGTTCCTCTACTAATTTTGTGGCAGCCTCTAACTTTTGGGAGGAAAGAGGCCATTGAGGAACCCATACGGCCTCCTCCGTGAGCCAGGTTATGGGCACAACATCCTCAATGGCCACTAGGGAAAACCCAGGCCTTGCTTACCTGGGTTAGTCTTTGATTGTATAGGCTCCAGCCTTCCTTGTTCATGAATCCCTAACCCTTTACCTTCTCTATATCCCATTTGAGACATTATAGATACTGCTTGTGGTGAGTAAACATCGGTCAATCTTAAATTTAGTTGACTTAGTACATCTCTTCCCCATAAGTTAACTGGAAGGGGGAGAACATAAGGAATAAATGCGCCCTGCTGGCCTTCTGGGGCTACCCACTGCAGGGATCGAGAACTGAGCGAGGGGTTGGCCTTATAGCCTAGTCCCTGGAGTGACTGAGATGATTGTGTTAGTGGCCAATTTTTCAGCCACCAGAGGGCAGAAATTATACTCTTATCAGCTCCTGTGTCTAAGATGCCTGTAAATGACTTTCCTTCCACGACTAACATCATGGTTGGTCGAGTTTTTAGGTCTATTACTAAATGAGCATGGTCTGATCCAGATGATCCTATTCCACTTTCCCTCTTTTCTGTTTTAGCTGGGAGGCTACTCTGTAAACTGGGCAATAGGATGAGCTGGGCTATGCGATCTCCTGGTGAGATGGAAAAGACGCCCTCAGGGCTGGAGCAGAGGACCTGGAGGTTAGGTGGCGAGTCTGTGCTCACAACACCGGGATGGACAATGAGTCTTTTGATAGTCAAGGAAGCATGGCCAAGTATCAGTCCCACACTTTGGTCAGGGAGATGGCCATCGAAGGCGACAGGGACGGGCTGTGTCCCTAACTGAGGCATCAATAAGATTCCGGTGGTGGCGCAGAGGTCCAGTCCTGCCGAGCCGGAGTATGCTCGGCAGCTACCCAACCCTTTTGTGGGCGGCTCTTGGCTCCATATTTCTGAGGGCCCTGGCGCCGGGGGCCCTGTAGGCCGTTTTTTGGCTGCTCAGACTCTAAGGTGTTAACCTCCTCCGGAGGAGGAAGTAAGTTACCCTGAAGATCTCTCGTAGAGCGACATTCCCCGGCCCAATGATAGCCTTTTTTGCATCTAGGACAGAGATTAGGCGGCCTCTTAGGACTAGACTGTTGGCTACGACAGTCCTTTTTCATATGGCCAGGTTTCCCACAGTTAAAGCATGTTTTCAAGCCTGCAGCGGCTCCTCCTTTTGTCTGCAAGATCGCTGCGGCTAGTCCTGCATTGGTAAGTGGGCCTCCTATACCGCGACAGGATTTTATCCAGTCTGCTAGGCCTTTGTTTCTCCTAGGTCTTATAATGGTTTTGCATTCAGGGGTAGCATTTTCAAAAACTAGCTGCTCTACAAGGATTCTTACTCTATCAGAGTCGCCAAAAATTTTGGTTGCTGTTTCTGTCATTCGTGCCGCAAAGTCTAAAAAAGACTCTTGTGGCTCCTGGACGACTCTAGTTAACTGTCCTTCCAGTTCCCCCTTTTTAGAAAGTCCTTTCCATGCTTGCACTGCGGCGGCCGCGATCTGAGCATAAGCTCCCCAGTTATACTCTGTCTGATTATTAGCATAAGGGCCCTGTCCTGTTAGGAGATCATATGTCCAAAGGGCCTGATCGCCGGCTAACAGGGCATTCGTTTTGGCTTGTATTTGCAAGGCTTCTTGCCACAGGGCCTTCCACTCCATATATTGGCCTGAGCTGTTAAGTGTGGCCTTGGCGGTAGTTTGCCAGTCGCTGGGTGTCAGCGCCATGTTAGCAAGACGCTCTATTTGCATGACAGTAAAGCTAGCGTCTACTCCATATTTGCGGACTGATTCTGCAAGCTTTTCTAAAACTGCAAATTCTACAGGAGCATGTACTCTACCTCCTCCAGCCCCTTCAAATACAGGGAAGGCCATTCTAATCTTTTGGGACACTTCAGGAGAAAAGAAGGAATCATTGCGCTGACTCACATAAGGCGGGGGCGCAGTTGGTATCTGCGCAGACGGTTTAACGGAGGGTGGTCCGCCTGTCTCCCTTACTTTCGTTTTTAATTTTGGTGTCGGCCAATCAGGGTGATATCTCTCCCTTTCATAGTGTGCAGCTTCTTCTTCTAAGGTTTCTGTTTCCCCAGGATCAAGACCTTCTGTGTCGGAAGTGTCTAAGTTCAACGCTTCTAATTCTGCAAGGGGGTAAAGGGGTTTTCTCACTGACTCCTTACTAGTCTCTCCCAGAGCGTCCTTTCTATTCTCTAACGCCTCGACGGGCTTTAAAGCCTGTGAGGGGCCTAATTTCTTATCGTGCCTTTTCCTTTTGCGCATGCCACTTCGTCTCTCTTGATCAGATTCTGACATGCTGGACTGTACTTCCTGGAGTATCTCTCGTCCTGACACTAGAACTGCTTGACAGTTCTCATCTTGTAGACAGGACCGCACCAAACTCCATACTGCTAAGGTTCCTGATCTGAGTCTACCTTCTGTTTGTGCTCGCTCGAGGTCCCCTTTCAATTTATCCCAGCAGGGGAGAGTTAACGAGCCTGAGACGGCAAACCAAGGAGCTAGTTTGTCTACCTCCTTGATGAAATTCTCAGTTACCCCACGGGGCAAGCCGACCTCATGTTTTTTCAGAACGGTGTTTAGAGCCTTAACTAGGGGGTGTGAATTTCCCATAGCTGGTGCTGCAGCTTATCTACGTCCGACTGATAACACCAATGAAGAGTTTACTTATCAGGAAATAACGGGAGGAAGTCCAAACATACCTTGCTGATACTCACCCGAAGGCTGCAGTTCTGGACCCTCCCCGAAAAAGGGGGTCTCCCTCGGTGCCTGGCGATGGTTCGGCCTTCCCGGGTTTCGGCACCAGTTGCGGCAATTGTCTCGCCAGCAAGAACGCACGCGGACGCCAGGATCCTTCTGCAGCAAGCTTTATTGAAGCCGGAGGAAAGAGGAAAGAGGAAGACCAGGAAGAGAGGCAAAACCCCTCTTTTATAGCACTAGCACTGGCGTGTCTGTTTTTTACTGGCTGATACGACTCAGGCGATCTGACGTCTCAGGTCATGCAACCTCTAGGTGGTATTTGGCTGTTTGGGCATGCGCCCCACGGTTGTTTAGGGCTCGCAGTGGGCGGATGTCAGCGCCATCTTGTAATGGCGTTTTTGCAAAGAGAAGTGCGCATGCGCCGCGCGCCACAGTAACTGTCCATTGTTGCCAACACCAGCTGTTGAAGAGGCTGTCATTTCCCCATTGTATGTCCATGGCTCCTTTATCATATATTAATTGACCATATATTGTTGGATTTATATCAGGGCTCTCTAGTCTGTTCCATTGGTCTATGGGTCTGTTCTTGTGCCAGTACTAAATTGTCTTGAGTACTGTGGCTTTTTAGTAAGGCTTGAAGTTGGGGAGCATAATCCCCCCAGCTTTATTCCTCCTTCTCAGGATTGCTTTGGCTACTCTGGGTCTTTTGTGATTCCATATGAATTTTAGGATGATTTTCTCTAGTTCATTGAAAAATGCTGTTGGTGTTAGATTGGAATTGAATTGAATCTGTAGATGCTTTAGGCAGGATGCCCATTTTGAAATATTAATTCTTCCTATCCATGAACACAGGATGTGTTTCCATTTATTGGTATCTTCTTTAATTTCTCTCATGAGTGTCTTGTAGTTCTTGGAGTATAGATCTTTCACTTCCTTGGTTAGGTTTACTCCTAGGTATTTTATTCTTTTTGATGCAATGTTGAATGGAATTGTCTTCCTGATTTCTCTCTCTGCGAGGTCATTGTTAGTGTACAGAATGCCATAGATTTCTGCGCATTAATTTTGTATCCCACAACTTTGCTGAATTCAGATATTAGATCTAGTAGTTTTGGAGTAGATTCTTTAGGACTTTTTATGTACAATATCATATCATCTGCAAACAGGGACAGTTTAAATTCTTCCCTACCAACCTGGATGCCTTTTATTTATTTGTGTTGTCTGATTGCTGTGGCTAGGACCCCCACTACTATGTTGAATAGAAGTGGGGAGAGTGGGCATCCTTGTCTTGTTCCTGATCTTAAAGGAAAAGCTTTCAGCTTCTCGCTGTTAAGTATAATGTTGGCTGTGGGTTTGTCATATATAGCCTTTATTGTGTTGAGGTACTTGCCCTCTATAACCATTTTGTTGAGAGTTTTTATCATGAATGGATGTTGAATTTTGTCAAATGCTTTTTCAGCCTCTATGGAGATAATCATGTGGTTTCTGTCCTTACTTTTGTTGATGTGGTGGATGATGTTGATGGATTTTCGAATGTTGAACCATTCTTGCATCCCTGGAGTAAATCCTGCTTGATCATGATGGATGATCCTTTTGATGAACTTTTGAATTCGGTTTGCTAATATTTTGTTGAGTATTTTTGCATCTATGTTCATCAGGATATTGGTCTGTAGTTTTCTTTTTTTGTGGTATGTTTTCCTGGTTTTGGTATTAGTGTGATGTTGGCCTCATAGAATGAGTTTGGAAATATTCCCTCTTCTTCTACACCTTGAAAAACTTTAAGGAGTATGGGTATTAGCTCTTCACTAAATGTTTGATAAAATTCAGCAATGAAGCCATTTGGTCCAGGCTTTTTGTTCTTAGGTACGTTTTTGTTTACCAGTTCAACTTCATTGTTGGTAATTGGTCTGTTGAGATTTTCAGTTTCTTTCTGGGTCAACCTTGGAAGATTGTAGTTTTCTAGAAAGTTGTCCATTTCTTCTAGGTTATCCAGTTTGTTAGCATATAATTTTTCATAGTATTCTCTAATAGTTCTTTGTATTTCTGTGCTGTCCATAGTGATTTTTCCTTTCTCATTTCTGATTCTGATTATGTGAGTAGACTCCCTTTTTTTCTTGGTAAGTCTACCTAGGGGTTTATCTATTTTGTTTATTTTCTCAAAGAACCACCTCTTTCTTTTGTTGATCCTTTCTATTGTTTTATTCTTCTCAGTTTTATTTATTTATGCTCTAATCATTATTATGTCCTTCCTTCTACTGACTTTGGGTCTCATTTGTTCTTCTTTTTCTAGTTTCATAAATTGTGAGTTTAGACTGCTCATATGGGAGTGTTCTTCTTTCCTGAGGTAGGCCTGCATTGCAATATACTCTCCTCTTAGCACGGCCTTTGCTGCGTCCCACAGATTTTATGGTATTGCATTATTGTTGTCATTTGTCTCCATATATTGCTTGATCTCTGTTTTTATTTGCTCATTGATCCATTGATTATTTTAGATCATGTTGTGGACCCTCTATGTGTTTGTGGGATTTTTCATTTTCTTTGCATAATTCATTTCTAGTTTCATTCCTTTGTGGTGTGAGAAGCTCGTTGGTACAATTTCAAGCTTTTTGAATTTACCTAGGCTCTTTTTGTGGCCTAGTATATAATTGATTCTTGAAAATATTCCATTTGCACTTGAGAAGAATGTGTATTCTGCTGCTATTGGGTGTAGAGTTCTGTAGATGTCTTTTAGGTACGTGTGTTCTAATGTGTTGTTCGGTGCCTCTGTCTCCTTACTTATTTTCTGTCTGCTTGATCTGTCGTTCAGAGTGAGTGGTGGGTTGATGTCTCCTAAAATGAATGCATTGCATCTATTTCCCCCTTTAATTCTGTTAGTATTTGTTTCACATATGTAGGAGTTCTGTGTTGGGCACATAGATATTTATAATGGTTATATCTTCTTGTTGGATTGACCCTTTTATCATTATGTAATGTTCTTCTTTGTCTCTTGACTTTCTTTGTTTTGAAGTCTATTTTGTCTGATATAAGTACTGCAACTCCAGCTGTTTTCTCCCTATTAGTTGCATGAAATGTCTTTCTCCTGAAAGTCCAGTGGAGCGGACCCTCTCTCAAGACCCGGGATAAGCGGCGACCCAAGTACTCACAGGAGACCGGTCTTGATGCAAATTGCAAGAGGTTTATTGATTCACACCAGCATGCTGGGGTCGAGACTCATAACCCACGCAGGGGTAGAGGAGTTCGACCACGAGCAAAATTCTCAAGGGTTTATAAAGGAAAAACTACAACTAGGGGGAGGGAGAGGGGTGGAGGGGGTGCCCTTGTGGGGAGGCTAGCTGCAGGTTTGATGACCTAATTGCAAGACATTCCGGTTAAGGCCCCTCCGGGCTTCAACATTTAGTAACTTATTGTCTCCCTCGAGCACAAAGAAGCAGGAAGGTCTTATCTCAAGGCTGGCCATCTGTGCCCAATGCTCCGGGCGTACGAGATGTACGTGCCTTAAGAACACGGACAAATGGCCACCGGGGCCTGTTTTTGCAAACTGTATACTTAGGGCAAACTTTAAATTTTCTATTCCTTCATTCCCCACTTCTTCTTGTGCCTAGTTCTAATCATAGAACTAGAGCCCTGTATCATCATAAAATTCTCTCTCGGGATTATGCAAGGACTGGTAATGGTGCCTTAATACTAGAACCTGTACGGCGCTAACCCATTCTCTAATAAAAGCTACTAGCTTATTTAAGATGCAAGGGCCAAGGGTGAACAACAAAAGCAGAATCAGAATAGGTCCCAAAAGGGAAGATATTAGAGTAGCAAACCAAGGAGATCTACTAAACCATCCTTCAAACCATCCTTGTTGAGCCTCTCGGTCTCGTTTACGCTTGTCCAGCCTTTCTCTCAACTTGGTCATGGAGTCTTTAATGACTCCAGAGTGATCTACATAGAAGCAACATTCTTCTCTTAATGCAGCACACAGTCCTCCATCTTTCAAAAACAGTAGGTCTAGCCCCCTCCTATTCTGTAACACTACCTCTGATAAGGAAGTCAGGGATTCTTCTAGTTTGGAGATAGACTGTTCTAGGGCTCGTAAGTCTTCATCCATAGCGGCTCTTAACTCCTGGAAGTGCTGGGGTCCTTGTATTAAGGCTGCAGTTCCAGTACCTACTCCAGCTGCTACTCCTAAGCCTAAAATAATGGCCAAAGTCAAAGATACTGGTTCTCTTCTGTATCTAGAGGGCCGGTGGTCAAACTCATTAACAAAAGAATCTTCAGGATGGTAGAAAACTCGGGGCACAAGCTGCACTAACACACAATAATCTTTAGAATTATTAAAAATTGCCATAGATATACACGGGGTCAGGCCAGTGCTGCAGGCCCACCACTTATCTAGGCTAGGTATCAAATAATAATTGGAAGAGGTCTGAAGGCTCTGAACAGTAGTACTGCACAAGTGTTGATATGCCCTAGGTGGGGTACCAAGGCATAGTCCTTTTCATGAAACTTCTGTAAGAGTAAGCTTATTTCTTGATCTCCAATTACAAGAGTCATGGCTGGTGGTATTATTGTAAGTTCCAGTAGTGGCTATGCCTTCATAGTAAGGAGGACCTGAGGCTAAGCATAGCCAACATGATTCAGTGATATTAGGATTAGTATTATTCAGGAGAGTAAATGCTCCTTGTATCAGGTTTAGCAATCTCTGCCCTGTATTAAGTGAAGGAATATAATCTGGTATCTTAGAGGAAATTTTTGTCCAGTCAGAGGTGGTAGAGGCCTTTATATTATTCTGAGGAAGCGGAGTGAGTGGGGCTAGCACTGGCAGCTGGGCAGGTGGCTTCTGTTCAGGTAATACTTTGTTGGGGCCAATTGGCTGAGCAGGAGGGGTCTCTATTCTTAGTCTTATTATCAAAGTGGAACCTTTTCCTCCATACCAATGTTTCCAAAAGACTATTCCCCACGTCATGCCACATACCCATTTACTGATATCTTCTTTTTTTCCTTTCTCAGTAAAGGTTAATTTTAAAAAATCTAAATCTCCAGAAGAACAGTCTTTTGGAAATAAAGAGACCCATGACCCCAACCCTCGTATCCCTGACACATAGGTTAGGTTGACTTTGGCATCCTTTGGGTTAGCAAAAGAAATTTGTATTCTATCTCGAAAGGAGTCAGTGGACCACTTCCAGTCTCCATCATTTGACGTGACACAACTCCACTGCTTACAATAGGAATCTACAACCCCTCCACAATATTGCCCTTTGTCGGTACCTGGGCAACTATAGAAGCCATATCTGCGCACGTACCGCTGTTCCACTCTCGCTCTTAAATTTATCTGACGTAGGCAAAAGTAAAGATCTGGCCACCACGTTCCAGGAGGAGTAGTGTTTTGCGTCCTGTTAAGAATGGTGCCCGTATCAGGGTCAATAAGGAGCCAAGTAAGCTGCTGGGGGGCATGAGGGTTAGAGGAAGCCCGAGGGAGGCAGTGGCGGGAGTACCGGGGCAGCGGAGGGGTCAGAGTTACGGTGCAGGCAAAGCTTAAGAGGATTATCAGTCTTTTCCACTTGCCAGGACTCATCTTCATCTGACTCTGGTGCAGCTTTCAGGTGAGAAGCGTGGATCCAGGCGTCTATTCCTTCGACTTTCACTGCAGTGGGAGGTGTCAGCAGGACTAGGTAGGGTCCTTTCCACCGAGGCTCGAGATTCCCAACACGATGTCTGCGTACATAGACTGCGTCTCCCACTTGGAACTGGTGAGGGACGGTGGTGGTCTCAGTGGAGTAGGCCTCTCTTAGTTGTTCCCACGCCTGCTGGCGAACTACTTCTAGGGCTTTTAGGCGAGCAAATAAGGGTTGAGAAAGAACAGCATCAGGGTTATGTATTTTTCCTGCTTCTACAAGGGGAGGTGGTCCTCCACATGAAAGCTCATAAGGGGTTAATCCAAAACGCCCTGGGGTGTTCCTTACCCGGAACAGGGCAAAGGGAAGGAGAGCTGTCCAGTCATTCCCGCCAGTTTCTAAGGCTAATTTAGTCATGGTCTCTTTTAGAGTTCTGTTCATCCTCTCTACCTGTCCTGAGCTTTGGGGTCTATATGCGCAATGTAATTTCCAATCAAACCCCATTTGTTTGGCCAGTCCCTGACTTACCTGAGCAACAAAAGTGGGCCCATTATCAGATCCAATTACCTTAGGAATTCCAAACCGGGGGAAAATTTCTTGTAGAATCTTCTTGGCCACTATGTTGGCAGTTTCTGTCTTGGTCGGGTATGCCTCTACCCATCCTGTAAAGGTATCTATAAAAACTAGTACATATTTATTCCCATATCTGGCAGGTTTTATTTCAGTAAAGTCAACTTCCCAGTAAGCCCCAGGCCGATCACCCCGCAACCTTCATCCAGGGGGATATTAGTTGGAGCCTGCATTCGTCATGGCACAAGGAATACAGTGTTTAACTACAGCGTTGACAACTTCAGGAAGTCCAATCAAATAGTAGGGGGATGATTTTACTGTCTTTATCAGATGCTTAGCTCCTAAATGTGTGAGCCTATGAAGATGTTTTACGTATTCTCTGGCTTCTTGTTGGGGGAACACAATTTTCCCATCTCCTGTTTTTCTTAGTCCATGAGGGGTCTCAATTGTAATCCCTAGGTGGTCCATAAGCTGATAATCATTTTCAGTATAGGAACCCCCGGGGCTATACTCCATCTCATGGTCATACATTATTGATAATATCTGAGTCCCTTGAGCAGCTCTCCTTGCTGTCTGATCAGCCAGTTGGTTTCCTTTTGCTACTTTATTGGTGGCTTTTTGGTGCCCAGGGCAATGTATGATGGCTACCTTTTTAGGCAAATGCACTGCCTCTAGTAGACTCAGAATTTCTTTTTTATTTTTAATCTCTTTACCTGCCCATGTCAGTAATCCTCTCTGCCAATAGATGGTACCATGTACGTGTGCTGTGGCAAAGGCATATCTACTGTCCGTATAGATATTGATGACCTTCCCCTCAGCTAGCCTTAAAGCCTGTATTAAGGCTATGAGCTCTGCCTTCTGAGCTGAGGTCCCTTCAGGTAGACTGCTTGCCCATACTGCTCGCTCTCCATCTACCACCACGGCCCCAGCCATCCTCTTACCTTCAACTACGAAGCTGCTACCATCCGTGAACCAAGCAGTGCCGTTAGGCCAAGGGGTGTCGGTGAGGTCGCTTCTGACTCCAATTTCCTCGGCCAATATGTCTCCACAAGTATGAACAACTGGCTCCTCAGTGTTCTCGGGTAGCAAGGTAGTGGGGTTGAGGAGGGCAGGCTGGCCAAAGATGATTCTCTCCGTCAGCAACAAGCTTTGGTAGTGGGTCATGCAAGCATTCGTCATCCACCGATCAGGAGGTTGGCAGATAACACTCTCTAGGGCATGGGCAGCAATTACAGTCACCTGCTGTCCCATAGTCAGTTTGTCAGCGTCTTTGATCAGGATCGCGACTGCTGCAATGGCCTTTAAGCAGGATGGCCATCCGCTGGCCACTGGGTCTAATTTCTTTGACAGGTATGCTACCGGCCTCTTCCAGGGTCCCAAGGTCTGAGTAAGAACTCCCCTGGCCACTCCCCACCTCTCATCTACATAGAGGGTAAAAGGCTTGGTCAGGTCTGGCAAGTTAAAGGCTGGTGCTGAGAGGAGGGCCCTTTTAATTTCATCGAAAGCCTACTGATGTTCTTTTTCCCATTGGAACTCTACCCCTTCTTTGGTTACGGGGTAAAGAGGGGCTGCTAAGGTAACAAAGCCTGGGATCCAGAGTCGGCAAAAGCCAGCAGTGCCCAGGAACTCACGTACCTGTCTAGATGTCTTAGGTACTGGAATTTGCGTGACAGTCTTCTTCCTGGCCTCGGTCAGCCATCATTTTCCTTCTCTTAAAGAGTAGCCCAAGTAGATTACCTCCTGTTTACATAGCTGAGCCTTTTGGCAGAGGCTCGGTACCCTAACCGGCCCAGCTCAGAGAGGAGGCTCTTAGTCCCTTCAAGGCAATCCTGATAAGTCTCTCCTTCCAAGAGCAAATCATCAACATACTGGAGGAGAGTTACCTTGGAATTTTCGGCCCGAAAGGGGGCCAAATCCCGGTGTAGCGCCTCATCGAAGAGGGTGGGAGAATTCTTGAATCCTTGAGGTAGTTGGGTCCAGGTCAGTTGTCCTGTTTGCCCAGTGTCAGGATCCCTCCACTCGAATGCGAAGATGGGCTGACTCGATGGATGTAGCCTCATGCAGAAGAAGGCATCTTTTAAGTCTAGCACAGTGTACCAGCCCCTTTCTGGGGGGAGAGAGCTAAGGAGGTTATATGGATTTGGCACCGTGGGGTGAATGTCTTGGACCCTCTTGTTCACCTCCCACAGGTCCTGGACCGGCCGGTAGTCTCCTGTACCGGGTTTCTTAACGGGTAACAGTGGGGTGTTCCATGGGGAGCGACATGGCACCAGAATTCCTGACTGCAAAAGTCGCTGAATGTGGGGGCAGTCTGGCTTCCTGGCTCATGGGGTACTGGCGCACCGAACCGGGGTGGCACAAGCCTTCATTTCTACCACCAGGGGTGGAACCTGCTCTGCTAAGCCCATTCCCCCTGTTTCTGCCCAAGCTTGGGAAAATTGTCTCAACCAGTCTTGCATATCTTCAGGGACTGACTTCTCAGTAAATATCCGGTATCCATCCCTTCACTTTTAGTCTGTGTATGTCTTTGGGTTTAAAGTGAGTCTCTTGAAGACAGCATATAAATGGGTCTTGTTTTTTTATTCATTCAGTGACTCTATGTCTTTTGATTGGTGCATTCAATCCATTTACCTTTAGGGTGATTATGGATAGGTATGTACTTATTAGCATTGCAGGCTTCAGATTCGTGGTTACCAAACGTTCAAGGTTAACTTCCCTACTATCTAAGAGTCCAACAACTCAATATGCTATTACAAAGACAATCCAAAGGTTCGTTTCTTGTTTGTTTGTTTGTTTTCCTCCTCTTTTTATTTCTACTCCATTCTTTATATATTAGGTATCATATTCTGCACTCTTTGTCTATCCCTTGATTGACTTTGGGGATAATTAATTTAATTTTGCATTTTCTTAGTAATTAGCTGTTCTACTTTCTTTACTGTGGTTTTATGACCCCTGGTGACAGCTATTAAACCATAGGAACACTTCCATCTATAGCAGTCCCTCCAAAATACACTGTAGAGATGGTTTGTGGGAGGTAAATTTTCTCAACTTTTGCTTATCTGGAAATTGCTTAATCCCTAATTCAAATTTAAATGATAATCTTGCCTGATAAAGTGATCTTGGTTCAAGGCCCTTCTGCTTCATTGCATTAAATACATCATGCCATTCCCTTCTGGCCTGTAAGGTTTCTGCTGAGAAGTCTGATGATAGTCTGATGGGTTTTCCTTTGTATGTGATCTTATTTCTCTCTCTGGCTGCTTTGAATAGTCTGTCCGTATCCTTGATCTTTGCCGTTTTACTTTGGATGTTGTCTTCCTTGGGTCCCTTGTGTTGGGAGTTCTGTGCACCTCCATTGCCTGAGAGACTATCTCCTTCCCCAGATTGGGGAAGTTTTCAGCAATCAACTCCTCAAAGACATTTTCTATCTCTTTTTCTCTCTCTTCTTCTCGTATCCCTATAATGTGAATATTGTTCTGTTTGGATTGGTCACACAGTTCTGTTAATAGTCTTTCATTCCTAGAGATCCTTTTATCTCTCTCTGCCTCAGCTTCTTTGTATACCTCTTCTCTAGTTTCTGTTTCATTTATCTTCTCCTCCACCATATCCAATCTGCTTTTAATACTGTCCATTGTATTCTTCAATGATTGGATCTCTGACAGGAATTCATTCTGGAGTTCTTGAATATCTTTCCGTACCTCCAATGAGCATGTTAATGATTTTTATTTTGAACTCCCTTTCAGGGAGAGTATGAGGTCCATATCATTTAAATCTTTCTCAGGAGTTGTATTCATAATTTTACTCTAGACCAGGTTCCTTTGGCGTTTCATATTTGTGTATGATGCCCTCTAGTCCCGAGAAGCTCTACTCTCTGGAGCTGCTAAACTCCTGAAGCAATGTCAGGGATTGTAGGGGAGTCGTATTGGTGCCTCCAGGGAAGATAGATCTATTTCCTGGTTCCTGGCTGCTATGCCTGTCTCCTCTGCCTGAACCAGTGGGCCGAGCACACAGGTATAAGCCTCTGTGCTTTGCATTTTTAGTTACTGTACACAGATCTTCCCTCTGGCTGGCTGGCCCAACACCAGCGTAGAGCTTCCCACTTTGCAAGCCTGGTGGGGCTGGCCAGGAGAATGGTGCCCTAGCCTGCCTGTCACAGAAGGGGCCCCTGGGGCTGTGTAGGCAGCCAGGGAGTGGGAGTACCTGAAGATCGTGAAAGCTCCCAATCTGCCAGGCAGAGTGCACCCAGGCAATTTTGTCTACCTGTCCTTTCTCCTGATCAGTAAGCTCTCTGCAATCCTTGCCCCTTTAGCATCCCTCTTGCTAAGGGCTTCTTTGTTAGGAAGTCTTTAAGACTGCCTGTCTTTCTTTTGTCACAGAGCAGCTGGATATGGATTCCTGCTTTCCACAAGCAGCTTGAATCTTAGTCTCTCCAGAAATTCTGCCTGTCTTATCTTTCCAACCCCCTAATTATGAGAGTATCACGCAAGCACCATGAAATGTAGGTTTGTGATCCCAGCACAGTTCTCTGGAGTTAGGTATTCAGCAGTCCCAGATCTCCACTCCCTCCCTGCTGTGTTCCTCTTCCTCCCCTTGGTAAGCTGGGGTGGGGGAAGGGCTTGGATCCCACAGGACCACAGCTTTAGTATGTTACTCTTTTCTGTGTGGGCTGCTCTTGTCTCCAGGGTTATGCAGTTTGTGGCAGTCTTCTTTCCTGTTTCTCTTTCAAGAGTAGTTGTATTAGTTATATTTTCATATTATATGCGGTTTTAGGAGGAAGCCTCTGTCTCAACTCTCATGCCGCCATCTTTAATCCTGTAATCTACATTTACTTTTGTCCCAAAAGGAATTTTGAAGGCTATAATAAAGACAGAATATGTCTCAGTTTGGTAACTCAGTATTAAAGGAGATAAATTAACCACAGAATTCTATGTTTTGGGTATGAATTTTTCTTTGGTAGTCTCCTGGAAAGTCTGGTAGAGATAGTGAGGCATTTATTAGTTTCTTATCTAAAGATAAATGATAATGAAAGAGCATTTCCATTCACTAAGACTAATTTTAGGGAAAATGCAGTATTAGTATCCTTACATGCTTTCCAGTAATAACATGAATCATTCTCATAGCATGATATTAAGGAAATCCCCAAAATCCCACCTGCTGAGAGATATCTGAAATGTTCAAAACACTGACTGCTTTAAAAATAAAAATATAAGGGCTGAAAATCATTTTCTTTTCCATTTGTAGTCCAAAGCTTTGTTTAATCAATAATTTTTTATCCATTCCATTTATGAATGGCTAGTTTATGAATATGTGAATATTTGGAAAACAAATCATGAACTTTTCACTCTTTGAATGAGATTTTTGTAAGTCAAATAGTAGTTCTTGCTTCGAAGCATAAATTATCCCCACAAAGATTTACACTGGAAAGTCTGTACTGAATAAGAAAACCACTTAAATATTCCAAACAATAATTCAAATCGTTAACTCTTAAAAACTCCAAACCCAGTGATTTCAAATGTGTCAAAGCAATTTAACAAAATCATAAAACTTTTAAGTAATTTTATTGTGCCAACATTTTATTAGCATAACAAATCTATTTATTTAAGACCCTGAAGCCTTATGAAAGACATTTCATTTAGTATACTGTAGTTGACTGCCATTATATACCTGTTAAATTACCATATTTTCTAGTATGCAATTATGAAATAATATTGAATTATAGTAATAGGTAACAGGTATAATCAAATTTGCTCTATGTGCTGTTCAATTTCTTCCTTACCAGAAGAATACAGAAGTAACCCAAAGTCATACTTGGGTGTCTAGTATAATTGTATAATTTCTAAACCCTCATTTTAGTTTTTATTCTAACATATGAAAAAAATTAGACTATTTTTAGGTCTATAATATTTATGCTGTCAGAAGGTATAACAAAACATTTAATAACAGAGTCAATGAGAATTTTTCAGCCATTCTGTCAAGAAATATTCAGCTATTTTTGAGAATATAGCCAATGATTCTAAACATTTCCATATGTTGACAGATAGTAACTGCACTAGTGAGGTTGAGGATTTAACAATGTGGTAACTGTTGAACCTCTGTGTTACAAACTTGAAACCAACATAAGATTGTATATCAATGATACCTCAATTAAAAAAAGCATTCATCTATTTTTAAAAGGTTTAACTGAAAATTGAATTATCTGAAAATGGGCCAAAATAATGCAAAGAGCCAGAAACATAGTATAAAATATTAAATTCCCTTTTATGGTACCATAGAGAATATAAAATGAAATTTGTGATTTTACCATTGCTAATCTTAATTTGAAAACCAAGGCTATATAATGTGCTACAAAATATTTTCTCTTTGTTCTCTTTACTTACATTAAATCAAATAATAAAAAGATGAATACTTTAAGGGCAACAAAGAAGAAAGGAGAGAAAATGAGAGCAAACGTAGAGGAAAAATAATATTTGTTGTAAAAGTTCTTAATGTCATATACGCAAAATGAATTTTATATCCATTATGTTACATGATGAGAGTCAGATTATGTGGAATCCAATCTCAATCCTTTCCTGGGACAAGATCCTAACCTTAGTGTGCGTACATTTCCTCACTCATCAAATGGGACAGCAGTAGTACCTAGTCATAGAGTTTCAGTGATGAGTATAAATATATATGGCAATTATAGATTGATGAGTGTAAATATGTATGGCAGTTCGAGCAGCCTGCGCAAACTGGTCAGCATCAAATAAGCATTCAGTATTATTTAATCCTCACAAATTTGTAATGAATTACAGAGAATATAAAATAGATGAGAGTGAGATCTTGGAATTCTGACGTTGGCATTTAAATAAGGCTTAGCTCATAGACATACCCAGGAGTTAAAAATTGAGAATACTAGTTTTTCAGAATCAGAAATACAGTGTTGACATATATTTCATCACATGTGAATGTTTATATAAATATCCTTTCATATATACCTTGCACATACACATAGTTCTTACATCTGTACTACAGACCTGTCCACAATAAGCTCTGAGAAATCAAACATTCCAATGAAAAGAACAAACAAAAGATTTATGGATAAAATGCTACTGTATCAGAATGAAAAATTTTAGAAAATATATCAAAGTGAATTACATTTTTGCCATATAAAATCTACCTTTATTCTTTGTGAGCCACTGCTTATAAGTATTTCCTAACTAAAACTGTCAGTCATAGCATAGAATCCTTTTAGCCTTTTCTACTATTGAAAGAGGTACTTAAGTCTATAAATTATTTTAAGCCAGGGTAAATTAGACAGCTTCTGTTTTAAAAATTGCTGATATCCAAGAACATAAAAATCTTAGATACATATAAGAGTGGAAGCAATAACTTCAGAAATAAAATAATTATTAACCCTGAAGAGATTTAGTAACAAAGAGCATCTACATCTGTCCATCAGTTATTGATGACCATCGATATGAATTTTATGAGCAATAAACAAGAAATACAGTTTGATTGGTTCTTTTACTATACTTATATCATATAAAAAAAGCAGAATATAATCTAATTTTCCACTTTTATTGAAGTGTTGATGAAAAATATGATGATGAATTTGAGGCAAGTAGATGACTCTTTACATCTGCTCTTTGGGGTATGGAGAGTGGGTTGCTATCCAGGTGACTGGAGGATTCCTCCAGCTTTGTTTCCTCTTGAATTTTTACATGATCCTTCTTTAACACAATGTGTAATGTGTTCTCAGAAGAATATATCGTCAATTTTCTTTATTCAGAATTGCAAATATCTGCTGTATTAGCAAGGAATACCCTGAATATTTCAGCCTCTATATAACCTTTCCCTCTGTCATATTTCACTTACATAGACTGATAAGACAGGCCACATAGACTGATAAGACAGGCCAACATGGAAGGCAACATTAGGCTAATGACAGGTCATATGCACTGACTTTATTAATGATGTCTTTATAGCATAAGTGCTCGGACATCTTGGGAAGCTGCCCACTGTCTTTTATATTCTGACTGAATCTTGGTGTAATACAACATTTTATAACAAATTCAAAAGCAAAAATTTCTTAAACCAAATTAGAGTATCTCCCAAACCTAGGAAAGAAATACAACAAATAACTAGTTAAGACAGTTCCCGCTACCACACTAACATCCAGAAATGGAACCAAAGCTGCACGTAAATTAATATTACTGCTTCAGACTTTTTACATCTTTGAATAGTCTATTTTGACAGACATCATTTTGGGTAAGTTGCATCTGGATCTCTGGTTTATTTCCTTTTATGTAAGATGAGAAGTCTTGACTATATCCTTGTTCTTCAAAGGACTAACAGCAGCACTAAGATTCCTAAAAATAAAGAATCTCATGATCTACCACAGATCTAATGAATCAGAATTTTACAAGATCTACAGATGACTAAGATGGACCTTAAAGTTTAAAAATCACTGGATG
>JAQQAC010008350.1:34855864-35095785 GCA_029783875.1 Phataginus tricuspis | reverse complement strand
TAATTCCCCCTGTTTGATTCCTCCTTCTCAGGATTGTTTTGGCTATTCGGGGTCTTTTCTGGTTCCATATGAATTTTAGAATTATCTGTTCCAGTTCATTGAAGAAAGCTGTTGGTAGTTTGATAGGGATTGCATTGAATCTGTACATTGTTTTAGGTAGTATAGCCATTTTGACAATATTTATTCTTCCTAGCCAAGAGCATGGGATGCATTTCCATTTGTTAGTGTCTTCCTTAATTTCTCCTAGGAGTGTCTTGTAGTTTTCAGAGTACAGGTCTTTCACTTCCTTCGTTAGGTTTATTCCTAGATATTTTATTTTTTTTGATGCAATTGTGAATTGAATTGTTTTTCTGATTTCTCTTTCTGTTAGTTCATCATTAGTGTATAGGAAAGCAACAGATTTATGTGTGTTCATTTTGTATCCTGCAACTTTGCTGAATTCAGATATTAGTTCTAGTAGTTTTGGAGTGGAGTCTTTTGGGTTTTTCATATACAGTATCATGTCATCTGCAAATAGTGACAATTTGACTTCTTCTTTACCAATTGGGATGCCTTGTATGTCTTTGCTTTGTCTGATTGCCATGGCAAGGACCTCAAGTACTATGTTGAATAACAGTGGAGAGAGTGGGCACCCTTGTCTTGTTCCCCATCTTAGATGAAAAGCTTTCAGCTTCTCACTATTAAGTATGATGTTAGCTGTGGGTTTGTCATATACAGCCTTTATGATTTTGAGGTACTTGCCGTCTATACCCATTTTGTTGAGAGTTTTAATCATGAATGGATGCTGAATTTTATCAAATGCTTTTTCAGCATCTATGGAGATGATCATGTGGTTTTTGTTCTTCTTTTTATTGATGTGATGGATGATGTTGATGCATTTTCAAATGTTGCAACATCCTTGCATCCCTAGGATGAATCCCACTTGATCATGGTGTATGATCCTCTTGATGTATTTCTGAATTCAGTTTGCTAACATTTTGTTGAGTATTTTTGCATCTACGTTCATCAGAGATATTGGTCTGTAATTTTCTTTTTTTGTGAGGTCTTGGCCCGTTTTTGATATTAGAGTGATGCTGGCTTCATAGAAAGAGTTTCGAAGTATTCCCTCCTCTTCTAGATTTTGGAAAACTTTAAGGAGAATGGGTATTATTTCTTCTCTATATGTCTGGTAGAATTCAGAGATGAATCCATCAGGTCCGGGGGTTTTGTTCTTGGGTAGTTTTTTGATTACCGATTCAATCTCGTTGCTGGTGATTGGTCTGTTTAGTTTTTCTGTTTCCTGCTTGGTGAGTCTTGGAAGGCTGTATTTTTCTAAGAAGTTGTCCATTTCTTCTAGGTTTTGCAGCTTGTTGGCATGTAGCTGCTCGTAATATTCTCTTATAATTCTTTGTATTTCTGTGGGGTCCGTCGTTATTTTTTTTTCCTTTCTCATTTGTGATTCTGTTTATGTGTGTAGATTCTCTTTTTCTCTTAATGAGTCTGGCTAGGGGTTTATCTATTTTGTTGATTTTTTCAAAGAACCAGTTTTGGTTTCGTTGATTTTTTTCTATTGTTTCATTCTTCTTAATTTTATTTATTTCTTCTCTGATCTTTATTATGTCTCTCCATCTGGTGACTTTGGGCCTCCTTTGTTCCTCTTTTTCCAATTTCAATAATTGTGTCTTTAGACTGTTCATTTGGGAATGTTCTTCCTTCTTTAAATAGGCCTGGATTGCAATATACTTTCCTCTTAGAACTGCCTTTGCTGCGTCCCACAGAAGTTGTGGCTTTGTGTTGTTGTTGTCATTAGTGTCCATATATTCTTTGATTTCTGTTTTGATTTGGTCGTTAACCCATTGATTCATTAGGAGAATGTTGTTAAGTCTCCATGTATTTGTGAGCCTTTTTGATTTCTTTCTAAAATTTATTTCTAGTTTTATACCTTTGTGATCTGAGAAGTTGGTTGGTAGGATTTCAATATTTTGAATTTACTGAGGTTCTTTTTGTGGCCTAGTATGTGGTCTGTTCTGGAAAATGTTCCATTTGCACTTGAGAATAATGTGTATCCTGTTGCTTTTGGGTGTAGAGTTCTGTAGATATCTGTTAGGTCCATCTGTTCTAGTGTGTTGTTCAGTGCCTCTGTGTCTTTACTTATCCTCTGCATGGTTTATCTATCCTTTGGAGTGAGTGGTGTGTTAAAGTCTCCTAAAATAATTGCATTGCTGTCCATTTCCTCCCTCAATTCTGTTAGTATTTGTTTCACATATGCTGATGCTCCTGTTTTGGGTGTATAAATATTTATAATAGTTATATCTTTTTGTTGGACTGACCCCTTTATCATTATGTAATGTCCTTCTTTATCTCTTGTTTCTTTCTTCGTTTTGAAGTCTATTTTGTCTGTTACAAGTACTTCAACACCTGCTTTTTTCTCTTTGTTGTTTGCATGAAATATCTTTTTCTATCCCTTCACTTTTAGTCTATGTATATCTTTGGGTTTGAGGTGAATCTCTTGTAAGCAGCATATAGATGGGTCTTGCTTTTTCATCCACTCTGTTACTCTGTGTCTTTTGATTGGTGCATTCAGTCCATTTACATTTAGGTGATTATTGATAGATATGTACTTATCGCCATTGCTGGCTTTAGATTCGTGGTTACCAAAGGTTCAAGGGTTGCTTCTTTACTATCTAAGAATTTGACTTAACTTTCTTGTTAAGTTATTGTGAATGCCGTCTGATGTTTCTTTATCTCTCCCTTCCTATTCTTACTCCTCCTTTCTTTATATATTAGGTGTTTTATTCTTTGCCTTTAGTTAGTATTTGGATGGTTTGCTTTCTTTGCTATGATTTTATTTTCTCTGGTGACATCTTTTTAGCCTTAGGGGTGCTTCCCTCTAGAGCAGTCCATTTAAGATATCCTGTAGTGGTGGCTTATGAGAGGCAAACTCACTTTCGTTTGTCTTGAAATTGTTTAATCCCTTGGTCATATTTAAATGATAATCGTGCTGGATAAAATATTCTTGGTTCGAGGCCCTTCTGTTTCATTACGTTAAATATATCATGCCATTCTCTTCTGGCCTGTCAGGTTTCTGTTGAGAAGTTTTATGACAGTCTGATGGGTTTTCCTTTGTAGGTGATCTTTTTTCTCTTCTCTAGCTGCCTTTAATACTCTGTTTTTATCTTTGATCTTTGCCATCTTGATTATTATGTGTTTTGGTGTTGTCTTCCTTGGCTCCCACGTGTTGGGAGATCTGTGGTCTTCCATGGACTGCAAGACTATTTCCTTCCCCAGCGTGGGAAAGTTTTCAGCAATTATTTCTTCAAAGACACTTTCTATCCCTTTTTCTCTCTCTTCTTCCTCTGGTACTCCTATAATGCGAATATTGCTTCGTTTGGATTGGTCACACAATTTTCTTAATATTCTTTCATTCTTAGAGATCCTTTTATCTCTCTGCCTCAGCTTCTTTGTATTCCTGTTCTCTATTTTGTATTTCATTGACAGTCTCTTGTACCTCATCCAGTCTGCTGGTAAGCCCGTCGATGACTTGTCTCATTTCTGCATAGTCTTTCCTCATTTCCTCCCTCAGCTCTTGCACATTTTTCTGTAGATCCATCAGCATGGCTATGACTTTTATTCTGAATTCTTTTTCAGGAAGACTGTGCATGTCCATTAGTTCAGGTTGTCTCTCAGGGGTTGTGTGTGTCTGAAGCTTTGTCTGTACCATATTCCTGTGTCTTCTCATGGCTATAGAATTGGTTGTTGGTAGTTGTCAAGTATGTCAGCTGGGCTCTTTATGACCACCTTGCCAGCTGCCGAGTCCTCTCAGATGTGGCTGCACAGTGTGCACTTTCTTGTGTGTGATGGTCTCTTTTAGGAATAGTTGTTTTTACTGTGTTTTCGTAGATAAATATAATGTTGGGAGGAAAATTCTACCGCTCCGTTCATGCTGCCATCTTCCCGGAACTCCTATGTATTTTTATGATTCTTTGAATTCCTGTAATGGGAATTCAAAGGTAGGAAAAAAGAATCAACTTCCAAGTTGATGCTGAACGGCAGATAACTAAAGTTTTCCACCAAATAAATATAACCAAGTTGTACCTGAAGCCTTGGATTCAAGCACTTTAGTTAACATGTGCTCTGAGACACACATCTGTGCAATGCAGCCCAGATTTTTTTTAAGAGTATGAGACACTTCTGGCCTGGGGTATTCATTTATAAAGGAAAAACACTGAAAGACTTTGTACAAATTGATTTTCTCTGTTTTATTCCTATTTCTAACACCATTGATTTTTTTGCTGTAGTTTTTATTTTTCAGTTTCTCCTGTTTTTTAGGCTTAATTTGCTCCTCTTTGTCTTACTTCCAGAGACAGAAGGTCAAACTATTCATTTTACATATGTTTTTCTAATATATTCATTGAATGCCATAGATTTTCCTTCAAGTACAAATTTAAATGCATCTCACACATATGATAACTTGTGTTTTCATTTTGCTTTTGTTCAACTATTTTTAATTTCTCTGAGATGTCTTCTTTGGCCCATGTGTTATTCAGAAATATGTTTTTTAATCTACAGATATTTTAGTATATTCCAGCTATCTTTCTGTCATTGATTTTTAGTTTAACTTTGTTGTTATCTGAGAACATACTCTGTATGATTTCCATAATTTTATTTGTCATGGTGTGTTTAGTGTCCATAATGTGATTTATCTTGATGGATATTCCATGTGAGCCTGAAAAAAATGTTCATTCTGCTATTTTTGGATAGAGCACTCTATAAATGACAATAAAATTAATATTAACTATATTCTTACTGATTTTCTACATTCTTGATCTACTAATTTTTGAAATGGGTACTTATTCTTTCTAACTGTAGTAACGGATTTGTCTACTTCTCTTTGCAATTCTATCGTCTTTTATCTTAAGTATTTTGATCAACTGTTGTTAAGATGTATACACATTAAAAATTGTATGTCTCCTTGGGAACTGACCCCTTTATCATTATGTAATTCCTCTTTTTTTGTGATAATTTTCTTGTCATGAAGTCTGCTTTGTCTACATTCTTCTTTGACTGGTGTTACCATGGTACATCTTTCTCTATTCTTTTGCTTTTTAACCTACTTGAGTCTTTATACTTAAAGTGAGTTTCTGGTAGGCAGCATGTAGTTTTTTTTTAATCTACTCTGACAATTTCTGTCATTTAACTGGAGTATTTAGATCATTCATATTAAAGTGATTACTGATTTAGTTGGATGCTCTTTTTTGTGTCTTCTCTGGTTTTAAGTGAGCATCTTATGACTCTATTTTCTCTCCTGTCATAGCATATCAATTATATTCTTTCAAAATTTTTGGGTTTCGGTTGCACTGGAGTTTGCAATACACATTTACAACTAATCTAAGTCCACTTTCAAATGACATTATACTCCTTCATATTAATTTCAGCTACCTTAAACAGAATATTCCCAATTCCTACTCCTATCCCTTATAACATTGGTGTCATTCATCTTATTTGCTATAATTTTATTTCATGCTATAATTATCCAGTGAGTTTTTACAGTTATAGAAACTGAGACAGAAGAGAGAAGACACACATTACTAATACTACAAATGAAGGAGTCATCACTAGTGATCCCATGAACACTAAAGGGATAATAAAGGGAGAAAATGAAAAAATCTATGCATACAAATTAGATAACTTAACTTAGATAAAAGGGATAAATTCTTTGAAAGACACAATTTACCAAACTCACACAATGATAAATAGGTAATCTGAATAGGCTTCTTTCTATTAAAGAAATTGAATCAATAACTGATTTAAACTTCCAAAAAAAACAAAAAATCAGGGCTAGATTGTTTTACTGATGAATTCTACCAAACATTTAAGGAGGAAATGATACAAACACTACACAATATCTACTAGAAATTACAAGAAGAGGGATTACATCCTACCATCCTCTATAAGGCCAACATTATCCTTATACCAAACCAGACAAAGACATTGCAAAAAAAGGAAAGTACAGGCAGTTATTCTCATAAACACTGATGCAAAAGTTATCAACAAATATTAAGAAATCATATCCACCAATGTATAAAGAGAATTGCATATCACAAAAGTGAGATTTATTCCAGATATTCAAGGCTAGTTCACCACCCAAAATTCACTTATTATAATCAAATACATCAGCAAAAGAAAAAAGAAAAATTATATGTTTATGTCGATGTAGAAAATGCACTGATAAAATCCATGATTAAAAACTCTTAAATAGAAGGACCTTCTATAATTTGATTGTTAAAATCTACAAAAACCTATCAATAACATATTTACTGTTAAAAACTGGATGGTGTGATTTTCTATGTAGAAAATCCAAGAGTTGAAAAAAATTCCTAGAATTTACAAGTGTTTATAGGAACTTCACAGTATACAATGTTAATATACAAAAGTCAATTGCCTTCCTAGATACCAGAAATGAACGGTTGGAACTTGAAATGAAAAAATAGCAACCCCCCAAAAATAAATACCTGGGTAAAATATCTACCAATATTTTGAATTTTCTATATATAGAACAATTTTAAACTTCTAATTACAAAAATCAAAGAATATATAATTAATTAGATATTCCATATTCATGTTTGGAAGAGTCAATATTGATGAATGTCAATTCTTACCAACTTGACTTATAGATTCAACACAATCCCAGGCAAAATTATAGCAAGGTATTTTGTAAATATTGACAAGCTAGTTCTAAGTTTATATGGAAATGTATGAAGACCTGAAAAACTGACCATACTAGTGAAGAAGAGGACCAAAGTTGGATAACTCAACTACCTGTCTTCATGACTTACTATAAACTACAGTAATCAAGACAGCATAGTATTACATAAAAGAATAAACGCATGGATCAATGAAACAGAATGGAAAGCCTAGAAATAGATCCACACAAAAACATAGTCAAGTGATTTTTCACAAGAAATCAAAAGCAATCCAATGGATAAAGGATAAAATCATTTCCCATGATGGTAATAACAACCAATCCTTAGACTGCTTTTCAAATATACAAGAATTGAATAATTAATTAAATGGATGGCAGATAATGAGATCCAAGTTTCTCACTGTTTGAGTGTTAGTGTACATAAAAGCAAGAGAAGGAGGATAGAATGATCTATGTTGTAATAGATTAAAGTTGGAGACACTAATGTGAAGTCATGTTTAATATGGGCATAGACAGCTACATATAGAAACATTTATAAATACGTATATATACTCCTGTTACTGTACAAAAATATATTTCCTTTCTCTTTCAGCTGAGAAATCTTAGAATCAATAATAGTTTAGTAGCATCAAGCACACTAAGCCTCCAGATTTTGTTTTCTAATAACAGTCTTCAATTAAAGGGACCAGGCTTCTGGAGAAATGAATGATTCTAATATTGAAGGGAAAAATATAAAAACTTAGTGACAGAGAATAAATAAGTGATTAAAAAAATAAACCAATAGAAAACCTACATTGGTGAAATATATGAAAGGGACACACAAACCAACCAAATGAGCTTTTAATGGGTAAAGCTAGAAAAACTTAAGAAGCAAAAAAATAAGGATACATTGGATTATTAACCCAAAGTATTAAGTAAATATTCATGAGGACTTAAATTAATAATTAAGTAAACAAATTTAAGGGAAAAACACACCTTCTCTGCAGATGAATTCTGTACCAGGAGTCTCCAGAGAAATTGAACCGATAGGAAATGATGAATGAATGAATGATTGCTCAATTTAGAGATGATAGGTTGATAGGTAGATAATACAGACAGATTTTTAAAGAATTGGCTAATTCAATTTGGGGGAATGGCAAGCTCAAAATCTATAGGACATGCCAGAAGGCTAAAATCTCAGACAGAATTTCTATATTATCACACTGAAGCAGAATTTCTTCTGCTCTGAGAAACCTGTTTTTATACTAATATTCCAGCTAAATGGATGAGACCTACCCACAATATTAAGTATATCTACAAAATACTTTCACAATATCTAGACTAGTGTTTGGCTTAACAACTGGACACCTATCCTAGCCAGATTGACATCTAAAATTAACCATCACAAATTCCAAATAATTTATGTAAATAGTCCTCTATCAAAGAGAGGGATAATAACTCCATGTTCTGTAAGTTTGAACTGGGTATATTTACTTCTTTTCAAAGAGTAAAGTATGGAAAAAGGGTGTGGAAGTAAAGTATAGAAAAAGGTTGTGAAGCAAGATGACAAACACTACCTCATCCAGGTGACCGAGGTTGACATCAATTGTGATAAATGTTAGTAGTATAAATAGCACTTTATCTGGTTTCTCTCCAAAAACCCATCAACTCAATCTAACCATGAGAATAATGCCAGGCAAATTCCAAAGTGTCACGGCCCGCAGGTCTGCAATGAAGAACCTGGAGTGGGGGTGGGGAAAAATATGGAGACAAGAGACACAAGAAATGGAGACAAGACAGGCTTTCTGATCAAGTCTCATTTATTTGCAGAAAAAGCAAAGAATATATAGCATTAGAAGGGGTGTGATAGGGCGTGGTTTCTTCTGATTGGTTGCCCCTTATGTTAATGAGGCAATCTACAAGCTCCAATCACACACTGAGTTGTGTGCATGCTCAGTTGTCTCTTGACATAAGCAACTGAAACTGAAACTTAAGCTCACTTCTCAGAATAAGAAACTGAAACTTAAGCACATATCTTGGAATGTGAAACTGAAACTTTTTGTGCACTTTTGAAACTCAGCTTCTGAGAGAGCCTAAGATGAAGTTGCTATGGCTGTTGCATATCCGGCTCCCCACACCAAAGGAGGGACACTTTACAAAATACTTGACCAGTACTCCTCAGGAGTATTAAGGCCATTAAAACAAGGAAAATCTGAAAAATGGTCACAATCAAGGAAAGCCTAAAGAGACCTGACAACTAAATGTAATGAGGTGACCTGGATCAGATTATAGAACAATAAAAAGGATGTTAGTTAAAAAATAAGGACATCTGAGTAATTATGGACTTTAACAAATAATGATTCATTAATTATAACTAATATACCATACCAATGAAAGCTATTAATAATAGAAGAAACTGCGTATTTGGAAACTCTGTATATTAATGTCTCAACTTTTCTGTAAATCTAAAACTATTTTAAAAATAAAATCTATAAAAAATAGTCGAATTGGAAACTAATACCACTTAGAGGGATAAATGTGGTATTTTTTCATATATAATATGTCTGCATGTACTAAATATTAAGGTGGGTGGATAAAAATATCCTTGACATTAACAAAGTAATGGTGGGTGGAAAGACTGTGAAAGACTAAATACAGTGTTATAAATTGTTTTAAAAAGACTATATATAAAGTACAGTTAAAAGGTCCTTGAACAATAAGTTGATAAAATTTCACTAGGAGACTAGGGCACTATAAACACATGAAAAGATGCTCCACATTGCTAATTATCAGGGAAATGCAAATTAAAACCACAATGAGATATCATCACCTCACACCAGTTAGGATAGCCAACATAGAAAAGACTAGGAACAACAAATGTTGGCGAGAATGCAGAGAAAGGGGAACCCTCCTACACTGCTAGAGGGAATGTAAACTAGTTCAAGCATTGTAGAAAGCAATATGGAGGTTCCTCAAAAAACTGAAAATAGAAATATCATTTCACCCGGAATTCCATTCCTACGAATTTATCCAAAGAAAACAACTTCTCAGATTAAAAAAGACATATGCACCCCTATGTTTATCACAGCACTATTTACAATAGCCAAGATATGGAAGCAACCTAAGTGTCCATCAGTAGATGAATGGTTAAAGAAGATGTGGTACATATACACAATGGAATACTATTCGGCCATAAGAAAGAAATAAATCCTACTAATTGCAACAACATGGATGGAGCTGGAGGGTATTATGCTCAGTGAAATAAATCAGACAGAGAAAGACAAATACCAAATGATTTCCCTCATTTGTGGAATATAACAATGAAGCAAAACTGAAGGAACAAAATAGGAGCAGACTCACAGATGCCAAGAAGGGACTAGTGGTTACAAAAGGGGAGGGGTGTGGGAGAGTGAGTGGGGAGGGAGGGAGAAGGGGATGGTGGGTATCATGATTGGTGTACATGGTGTGTGGGGGTCATGGAAAAGACAGTGTAGCACAGAGAAGACAAATAGGGGCTCTGTGACATCTTACTACACTGATGGACAGTGACTGCAACAGGGTATGGGGGGGACTCAATAAGGGTGAATGTAGTAATCACATTGTTTTTCTTGTGAAACCTTCACAAGGGTATAGATCAATGACACCTTAATAAAAATAAAAAATAAGTAGCAGTAGACTCATAGACATTGAGAAATGACTAGTGGTTACCATGGGGGTGGGGTTGGGGTAGATGGGTGGGGAGTTGAGGGGGATAAAGGGGCACACACACAAAAAATATACTACAAATATATAAAACAAAATGGATATAAAAATATATTACAAATAAGTAAATAAGTGTGGTAGGAGGATTACTGTAAGCATAGCAAAGTAGTTTAATGGAATCAACCTTTACACAGATAACAATCATGACTCTGGAGAAAATATGGAAGATAACTACTTGAAGCTAATGTAGAGAGGCCAAAAGCAGCAGAAATTAGAGAGGAGTTGAACATTGAAAAAATTAAACAGTACTAGTAAATTTCATGTTTATATGTTTTTTAGCCTGAGGCCATTCCCCATATGTATGGAGTAGGACAAGTAAAACCAAAACAGAAACTTGCCATATTATTTTTCTGAAAAACCTAAGAACAGAATTCAAGAATGTCAGAGCTCCTGGAAGTTTCAAGAAATGTTATAGAATGGAAAGACCCATGCAAAATAACTCTCCAAACACTGTAGCTAAACCCTACCAAATTTTTGGCTGATTCCTAAATTATGTATATAAGGACATTCCAAAGAGCTGAGTTAAAATCAACAACTAGAAACACAGAAGAACTGAACAGAAATTTTATCTCCTGCTCATTTAAGAAGAAACATGTGTGATAGCATCAACCCAGCTAATGGCCCACAAGAATAAAAAACACTCTTCAGTGGAGAAAAGCACAATACTAAATCTCTAACATATCACCTCAAATGCTCTGTATACAATAAAAATGATTAAACAGGAAAAACAGAGACATAGTTCAAAAAAAATCTGTAGCCAGAAACCATCCTGATGTGACCCAGTGTTGTGTTTAGTAGACACAGATATCGTAAGTACTTTCAATAACTTAAAGGACAGAATGCTAGTCATAAATGAAGATATGGGGAACTTAAGCAGAATTAAAGGAAAATTCTAGAAGAGGAAAGTAAAATCTCTTTAAAAAATTACTGCACTGACCTAGCAGTAAATTATAAATTACAGAAAAAAGGTTAGTGATCTTGGGTGAAGATAAATGAAAATTATCTAACCTGAAGAATAGAGAGAAAAAGATTAAAAAATATAGAAACTTGATCTATGAAAAATATCTAATGGCCTAATATATGCATAATCATAATTCCAAAAAAAGAGACTAGAGAGAATGTAGCAGCAAAAACATTTGAAGAAATAGTGGCCAAATATATCCCAAATGTGGTGAATAAAGAAACTCAGTGACCCTCCCAAACAATAGAAACAAACAACACACATGGGCACACATTATAGTCAAACTGCTCAAAATTAAATTTAAGTAAAAATATTAAATGGAACCTGAGAATAACAAATGATACATTATTTACTAGATAACAACAAGATTAATAATAACTTCTCATAAAAAAATAATGGAATAAAAAAAAACAATAGAATATCTTTAAAGTCCTGAGACAAAGCTTCCAACTTGTAATTTTGCATTAAGTTAAATTTCAGAAGAAAAGGCAAAATAAATATGCTGACACGTAAGCAAAAGCAAAGAGTATGTTAATGTAAGAAATCACAATATGTTCAATTTGCAGCTAAATAACACCAGAGGAAACCAGATGAAATAACACAAGATGTAATTACAGGAACAAATAAAGATTATTGGAAACAGTAAATAAATGTTTACTTTTTAAATTTAAATTATCATTTTTGTTTTATTTTCTTTAAAAAACACATCTGTTTAAATAGAATACATATTATCTTTTCCAAATTTCATGCTGTATATAGATGTAATATAAATGACAACTACAGCATAAAAATGGGGTAAATCAAAGTATAATATTCATATATTTTATATAAAATGATATAATACTAACTCTTAGTATAGTGTGGTAACTTAAGAGCACATATTTTAATTCCTAAAGAGCCACAAAAATTAATGGAAAAAAAATAAAGTTTATTGAGACACAGCCAAGATCTGAATATGGTTTGATGGGAAAATGAGGCATTGGAAATTAAATAAGTTTGCTTTAAAAATCTCCTACTTGAGCATGTTATTAGTTAAATGAATTTTAAAACTAACACCCTCTTTAAGGTGTAGTTTTATCAGGTATAAAAATTTTCTGTTTGTTGTTTAAAAGGTAGTAACATAACATTTTAAAAGTTCCAAATATAGTTCCTATGTTTCAATAAGTAGCCCTTAGCCATCTCCAACTTCTCTCTCTATTGCACAAATAAGTGGGAGGTCACTTCAATACAAATAGCAGCAGTTCCTAAAAAGTTTTTTTGGAAACATCTGAATATATTGGAAAAGTAATAGCAGTACTGAAAGAAGTATATAGAATTATTCATGGATTAAAACAATATATCAAAAGAAAGCACATGGAAAATTGTAAGAACATATAATCTAAATATGCTGAAAATTGTAAAGCTAATTCAAAGGGGTAAGAACAGAGGGAGATTAATCTGAGCATAAACATCACATAGAGGTTGATGAAAGAGAGAAATCAGAAGCAGTACAGAGATACAAAAGCTGTTAATGGCCTAGGAGACAGAGAGTAACATCAAGTCATCTCCACTTGGAAACAGGTGCAAATAGAAAAAAATGGTGCAAATGGGAAACTGCAATGTCTTTTCATCTTTTAGTCTTTACAACTAAATGACTGACTTTGTGAACAATCAATCATAAACTTGAAATTGTACCCTCATTACTCAGTTATACATTTATTAAATATTAAATTCTACCTTGTGACAAAAATGAATCATGGATACACAAAGATATAGCTAGCTATTTTTAAGAGTGTGTTGAACTACAATTGTTTATCTACAAATTCATAATTAAAATTATGGGTGAAAGAAATAGCAGTCAGGATCTAAGCCCTAAGAAAGTCCTAATATCTGAAAGAAAACTATAGTATTTTATGAGCAACTTACATAACCACTTGAATTTTGGTAATTAGATTATCTTATGATTTTTTTTTACTTGACACACAGTTATATAATAGCTTTATCATATTGTGAAGCCCAAAATATTGTGGAAAAAATTTTTATTTTAGTGTAAAATTATCAACTCATGATTTTATTCAGCAATATCATGGTTTGTTGTAAGGCTCAATAATTCAGAGACATGTTAGGAGGGTGCTGAAATCAATGAATCAACTCTGCTTATTTCTGTACATGGCACATCCTTTGAATGGCTACTGAGGATGCTCAGAAATGAAAAAAACTACATGAAGCCATGAGATACAGGAGTTGCTTTGTTGGATAAATTGTCTTGCTTGGAGTATGGGTTTCATAAGAGATATGTGACAATTCCAAATTAGAATGAGAACAAAAAGAGAGATTGACAACACCAAAGAAAAATGTCCAGTGCACATATGAGGAAGAAAGGAAAGAAGGAACAAGAAGGAGGAAGAGAAACAGTCTGACTCCATGGTTTTTTATTTATTTTACTGTTCTTTTTCTTAATGTTCCACATATGAGAAAATTGAGAAGGAAGCCTGGGTACTTTCTCCTTGATGCCAGCAGGAGGTTCACATGGAGGTTCAAACTGCCCTGTCCCTGCCCTTGGACCCACACTCCTAGTTTACCACCTAGCTGCAATAAAAATCCCAAACCAGTCTCCTTTCTCTGCTCTCTCAAGCTTGCTTGCTAATTTTCTTTTTTGCTTGCTTTCCTTTCTTTTTCATATTTTTGATCAACTTGGAAAGCCCATCCTACCCTCCACATTAAGCCTCATTATGTGACTCAAAACTCTTTTCATACCATCTTGGTGTGTGTGTGATGTCTCGGTCTTGACACTGGAATCAAATTTTAGGTGGAGACACATCTTTTATCTGTAAGGTGACTATAATAAACAAAATGAAGGAAAAAAAGAAATCTTGAGACATATAGGGAAGGAAGACAAAAACAGGCAGTTTTTAAATGAGCTTTTTCCTCCCAAACAACAAAAGAATGGTCCCAATGGTCTTCCTTCCCCAAATATGGGAACTGGGATGCATTTGGGTTAGAGAAACCAAGCCATGCCAACAGGTAGAAGTCTTCCTTATTCATCTGTTGCCACGTGTTTAAGTGAGATGAGGTTGGCCTAAAGGGAACTCAATTTTTGTCACTATAAAATTATCACAGATATTAGAATTAATTGGTCAAATTTAATGTTATCACTTCAAAAATAGTGGTTGCTATCTTATCTATACTATGTCTTCGGTTATTTTCAGGTAAGCTTTTCCATAAACAATTTTCCATTTAAGAATCCCATCAGCATGTTGGGTGTGTGTAACATTACAGATATTTGGGTTATACAGAACTGATACCTAAATGGGGCATGCAATATTGCTTGTAAAATTACTTCAACATTTGCCTTTGGAAGTCAACAAATAAATCTATCCCCACATTACGTAGGAGAGTGCTTTGCATCCACTCTTTGCTGAAATAACCACTCATTGCTCTCTGTAATCTAATTTCTGCTTGTCTAGTTTGATGACTGAAAGGCCACATACCTTGAATTCATTGGCTTTGGAAGCCATGCAAGTTCACGAAACAAATGCCTTGTTCATTCTTTTTCATTTTTGTATGCTTTTAACTTTCAGCACATCTCATATGAAACATGACTATGAGAAAAATTTATTCCTCTTCAAATCAGCCATTACAAATAAGGTTATTATTTTATTCAATCTCCACTTTATAATGATATGTGCAATATGTCTTTATAAGGACATACATATGTCCACTCATTAAATGAACAGGATATTTATATCCACATAAATTATTTGTATTCATTAAATAAGTATTGTGTGATCATATATTATGTGTCTATATATTATAGTGTGAACTAAAAAATAGAAATAGTCTTTATCTTCTTGGAGCTTACAAACCAGTGCAGTAACACACATTACAAAGAAAGACTATTTTTACAAACTGTGAAAAGTGCTATGAAATAAATGTAAGAAAGAATATATAACAAAGAAACATGGCTGACATTTGAGCTGAGCTCTGAAGGTTGAGTGGGTGCCATAAGGTGGAGGGAGGTAGTGTATTTAGGGACAGGCAAAGATCACTCTGGGGGTGGGCAGTGTCCAGCTCTGTGGCAGGAGGAACATGGCTTACCAGGAGAACTGAGAGGAGGCCATGAAACAGAATTCTACACCTTCTTACATTTACATTTTGTTTATGATGTGTGCATGTATTTCTGTCAGGAAATATTCAGATTTAAATTTAACACTAGATCATGGTAACTATGTCATACCATTATTCTGTTATTATTCCCTTCTTTCCTGTGTAAATTTTAGACTCAATTTTTCTATATTTGCTGTTGAATTTTATAATAAGTCACCTCTATTACTCTTTGGAATTGGTAGGGGAGGAGGGAGAGTAGATGTAAGGGAAAGAGACAGGAAGAAATGAAAGAAAGATTGTAAATTTGGCATCATTCTAGCTGGAAGGAGGAACAAAAAGGTAGCTACAGTAAATAATCCTAGCACATGGATAATATATTTTCTATAGCTAGATTTGTCTCTATCATTCGTACTGGAAAATAAAACTAATACTGAACTTATTTTTCAAATAAAAGGAATAACTTTTGTGGGCTTGAATGACTTAGTAAAATTTCAGATTTTTCTAATATGCTTTATCTACTCTAAGATCTACCTTAACCATTGAGGGATTAATTTCAGGATATAAATATGTTATAACATTGACTCAAAGCTCTAAAGGGTGCCTCAAAAGACCATAATTGGATTCCTAGATTCCTTCCAAGGGAAATGATCAAAAAACACTTAAAAACTTATAATTTCTTATAATTGAGTAACCTTCATTCTGACTGGCAATTTAACATTTCAAATAAAAGGTAAGCTTTAATTTAGTGGCTCAATATATGTTGAAAAATTTAATCATTTCCACATTTGCATAACAAAATTTATTATCTGTAATTAACGTTTAGAAAATTCATTTTTAATTTCCTCCTGTCAACATATCTAGAAAATGCCAAGTTAACAAGCATTAGCATATAAGCAACTACATTAGTGTAGAAATTACACTACAGCAAGCATTAGATGGATGAAGCAGTCAAGACCCGTTAATTAAAGTTATCATCTTATCACATTGTTCCCTTGAAAGCATAAGGAGAAATATTTTATATCATTGCTAAGTGACAACAAAATCATAAGACACCATTTTGTATACACTAATCAGCTAAAGTAATCTATTTAATCAGCACTGTTTACTTGGAATTTCTTTATAGTTATAACATTATGTTTCATGTCAAAACAAAACCTAAATATGAAAATCCAGTTTTCCTAATTTTAATTGTTCTAATTCAACTGCAATGTGCATACATTTTGTCATTCAACTTTAAAAGGAACAGATTTACAGTGGTATTTTTTAAATCTTCAATATCTTAGAAGTTAATTTCTTCTTTCCTTCCAATCTTGTTATAAGGAATGATAAGGTAAAAGTAAAATGTTTATTCCATCACAAAATTCAGTTTATTAAGTCCTCATGTAATAAAATATGTATGTTCATGTCATTCTTCAGATTATATGGCCATAGAAATTAAAAAGATTTTTTTTCTTTTCAATAATAAGAAAAGTAACAATAACAAAACCCTCTATTTCCCCCTAGAGTTTATCAAACTCTGCTAAATGTTGTATATAATCATTACAATTCACAGAAAGAAAGGCAGTGGTAGCAGGTGGCATTATGAACATTATGAATTTAAATTAGATCCAATGTGCAGGACAGCATGGGGTCTTCTATATCAGTTTCCAGAATGCATGACTCCAACAATATTGTATTTTTTCCAAACTAGTCAGGCCATTACTATTCCACAAACATTTTTTTATCCATTTCACTAGAGTGCTTTATTTCCCTCAAGATACTAGTTTGTAAACTCATCAGACTCTTTTAGCTTGATACAAGAAATCTAGGGTATTGATGATGGAAAATATACAATGAAACAAAGCAAGATAGATGCCTTTTAAGACAGTTCTAGAGGGTGAGTCGTCTTCTAATATTATCTCCTTTTTTATATATATACAGATGCACACACATACATACACAAAGCCAATATCTAAATAACTACCTATCTTACTCCAACAAAATTAAATTAAATATAAATATATATTTAAAGTTATACAAAGTAGAAGCTTTATACCACTTTTTTTAAAACAGACTTTTGATGGATTAGAACATAGCTATTTTTTATATCATGCTTGAGAAAATTTAAAAAGAACCTTTAAAGGGATTCAGTGTCTTATCTCTTATTTTCTAATCCTAAGAATTGGCATCAACATCTATTTAGATATCAAAGCCAGAAATTTGAGATTTATAAATGAGAGAAATAATTAAATCACATGTTATTTACATTAAAAGACAACTCAATAAATTATTATTCAATTATACCAAAGCAGGATTTTCTTAAGTCAACATTATGGGTTATTGTTTCATAAAATACAGATTTGTAGAAGGTAAAAAAGAATAATAATATAATTTTTACTCTTTCTTTAGCATAATTGTAATCAGGCAACGTTCATTTATATAAGCTTATAGCAAAAGCTACTGGAAGATGATAGAAATTGTTAAGCTATAATTTCCAATATGAATAAACAGGATTTATCTCTGCTTTCCCTAATGGTTTCTTTTCCCCAATGCCTTGATCATTTAGTAAAGAATAACAGGGCTAGTAAAAAGAAATTTTGGTTAACTGGCATTATTGAAGACCTAATAAAAAATAACACAGAAAGAAAAATTCATCATAAAATCATATGTCATTGAATTCCAGCCATATTTAACACACAGCTCTGTACTCAGCCTCTTTTGCCTTAGGGACCCACTCCCTATCACACAGGCAATGAGGCACCATCCCTTTTCTAATCTCCTATATTCTCAAGAACTAGAAACGTCTTGCTCCTGCCAAGACATAATAGGATGAAATGTTCAATACCTCTTTGCCGATTTTCTTGGTTTTATCTTGGGGCCATGTGATTAAATAGATCATCCACAGAAAATGTGCAAAAATTGTGAACATGATTTCAAGATTTGGCCTCAAAAAGGTCTCCCAAGATCCTACTAACTCATATTCCCTATATCTTTAGCTGGAATGGGAGGACTCAAAGATAATAGATCCATATGATGGAAGGCATTGGATCCTTGACTCATTGTTGAAGGAAGGAAACTTAAGTGAGCTGCTTGATCTCTATCAGATTGTGATAGTGATGCCGGGGTTCTTGTTCGCAGAGTCAAAGAATGAACTTTGCAAACACTCAAGGTAGGAGAGCAAGGCAGAGGCTTTTATTTAGAGAGAAAGCGAGAGGACAGAGCTCCCATCTCAGGCCAGGAGGGGACAAGAGAGTCCCAGGGTGGTGTGTTGTCTAGGGGTTTTACAGGCAGTTGAGAGACAAAAGGCTAGGGATGTACACCTGCTAAGTGGTCCTAAAATGTTTACCTTTGAAGAAACACTAAGTTTCTTATTAGTCTTCCTGGTTATTTACAAAAATTTTACTGCTCTGATTTCCTCCCAGGATAGCAGCTTCCTTCTCTGAGAGCATATCACTCAAGGCTGCCTGCTCTGCTTCGAAGGCGGCCTAAATTATTGTCTGTTTGTTAAGAAACTTATTTTTTAACTAACTGGGTTTTAAGATGCAATCTTATTTTCAAGATGGAATCCTTCTTGTTTTTACTAGGTTGTTTTGGGCTTGCTTGCTACATTGCCCAAGTTGCAAATCATTTGTTTAGGGCTGGAGGAAGAAAAGCAGCACCTGAGTAAAGTCAGAAAAATAAACTGGGCCCCCCGGCAGGCCAAAGCAAATCCCACAATGGATTATCTTGCTTTGTTTTTTCTGGAGGCCCTCATCCTACTCAGTCTAAGCCCATGGTCCCTGTCTCAAAAGGAGTAAGAAATACTTTTGTTACATTAATCGTGGTGGTATATCCTGTGTTTATGACTTTGGGGTGGGAGAATGATATGACATCTGCTTTGATTTTCAAGCTGAGAATCAAATAATATGATCACAAAGAGGCAATAAAAAGTGAAAAGTATAGCTAATACTATCCAGGACACATTTTGCTCAAAATTTATTTATATTTTCATTTTTCTTCATCCTATGAAGTCTTTATGTAATTCTTAGGGCACAGAATCTTAGCATTTAAAAAGGTCTTGAAGTCTATTTTGTTTAACTAATATATATGCAGGAACCATATCTGTATCACCCTGACATGTGATACTTCAAATGTAGTACACAGCCTAAAATTCATTGTGAAAGGCAGTTTTATATCCTAACTGTTACTTTTTCTATTGATAGTTATTGGAAGAAAGAGATAGATGATAGAGAGATGATAGATGGATAGATGAGATAGATAGATATCAGAAAAAAAGACTGATATAAAATAGAAAACTCACAAACATTAACTACTTTTAATATCTGGTATTAAGATTTTGCAAGAAATTAATCAAAACCTTTCTCTTTTAAATTACAGCCATTGTTTCTTTAAAACAAAACAGAATTTAAATTTATTTTGTATATAAAGATATTACAAACACTGATCTAAAACAATCATTGCATAACCCTCGGGTTTCTCTTCTCCAAATTAATCATGACATTTTTCTTCTCCCTCCATGTTTTAATGGATTTACTTAAGGAACTTTTTCTTAGATGATTCTGAAATGTCCAGGACTATCTGAAGAGCTGTCTGTGCTCAATAACATCATTCTTTAGAAAACATTTCAGCTTTATGTGTTTTGAAAAGATATAAAGATTAAAATCCAAAACCTTAAAACATTGTTCACCCATTAGGTATTTTTCCAATATAAAAGACCTGCAACTATACTGTGGAATTCAATTTTGTCCATAATTATCACAAGAAAATATTTAATATGAAAGGAAAATTTACTAGCTGCATAAAATGTGTCCTTAAAGTAAGATTTCAAAGGTAAAAATAAAGACCAATAATTAACCAAGGCACTAAAAATGGCCTTGGTTTGACAATTTGAGGAAAGAAAAATACATATATTATTTCCAGTAAGAATTTGTGGTTTGGGCTTGAAAATGTTTTGTGAAAATATTCAGTAATTCTACATCCCTTTTAAGAGAGAAAATGATAAAGTTTACATGTCCATGTGAGACTTATTCATATTTTTTCCTATATACAATATACCTAAGGCAGGAATGAGTAAGAAAGCTTGGTTTCAGTGAGACAAAAAAGTGCTATTTTGACTATGATAAACGAATATGATACTATTAAACTAATTTGCTAGTGATTCTTCATAACATCTAACATATATACTGATAGCACTTACCAAAATACTTTATTGGTTGTTAATTTTATTAGTTGCAGATATTCGCAACTATCTAATGTAACATCATAACAACCAGATGTGAAAAATTGTATTCTTTAAACATAGATTGTCTTCATATGTATATGAGTGATTTCCTACTTATATATTCTTGTATTTATTTAGTTCATACTATAGAGTTGATTTGCAGTATTTTTCTTGTCACTAAATTAAATATTCCCAGCTGAGGAAGAATGAGCTAACAGCTACAGCTAATGAATAGCTAATACTGTTTACCATGCAATTATCTTGCCTGAAATAACAGGATTATGTACAGCAGCTGATAGGATAATTTATCAGATATTATCCCTCTTTTTAAAGGTTTCATTTTAAATCATGCAAGATACATTTGACAGCATCTTTAAGTTCCTAATTAACTTACAAAGAATCTTTGAAGTATCTTTCCCAGACATCATTTTTTCCATATTTTCAATTAATTGCTATTAGCTTTTCTCCAGTAAAAGCACAATGGTACTACCATTGAATTTTGCACAAGGAGACTTTAGTTACATCTGTGAATGAGGCATGCTGAAACAGACTTCACATAGTTTATTCAGTCCTCAGGTTCTCAGACATTTCTTGCCAGGGACTTAACTAAGAAGTTACCCGTTAATAATAATAATGAATATCCTGTGGCTCCATGAAAGATGGCAGGCACACCCTGACCCTGCACTCTCTTGTGGCACCACAAAATCCAGTGGACATGTCCCAGCCCTACACTCTCCTGCTGCCTCATTAAGCCTGAGGGCATGCTTACCAGTACCTCCCAAGAAGTATCTTATGCACTTCTCTGAAGCCCCACATTTTGCACTGTCACCCAGGGGTGAGTCTGGAAGAAAGGAGGGTTTATGATTGTGGTCCCACAAAACTGTATATATTTGCATACTTTAAAAGCTGTGCCTGAGGATCTGGTTTCTAGTCAGCCTTAAACTAGGTGCTAATTGAGATCTCTGTCTTTGGAACCCTATCAGGACTTGGCACACCCTCAAAAACTGAGATCTATCAAAAATTATTCATACCCCTTAGAAAACCACAAAGGTTCAAGAGACACCCAAAAACTAGGTCAAGGTTGAATGATAAGGTTCATGTCCTACACAGGCCACTCCTTCAAGACTGGGAGAGGTAGCTGTTTCATCTAATACATAGAAGGAAGCACAAAGAGTCAAGTAAAATGAGGAAACAGAGGAAAATGTTTCAAATGAAAGAACAATATAAACCTCAGGAAAAAAATATTTAATGAAATGGAGATAAATAATTTACCTGATAGAGTTCAAGTAGTCATAAAAATGCTCACCAAACGGGGAAAGAATGATTGAACACAACGAATACTTCACCAAAGAGACAGAAAATATAAAAACGTACCAGACACAGTCACAGAGCTAAAAAATACAATAACTATACTGAAAAATACACTGGAGGGATTCAACAGCAGTCTAAATGAAGCAAAAGAAAGGATCAGTGACTAGAATATAGGGCAGTGGAACTCATGTAAACATAGTAGTAAAATAATAAAGAGTGAAAATAATTTAAGGGACCTATAGGACACCATTAAATAGAATAACATTCATATTACAAAGTTTCCAGAAGGAACAGAGAAAAAGGGGCAAAAACTTGTTTAAGAAACAGTGGCTGAAAATGTCCCTAACCTGGGGAAGGAAACAGATATCCAGATCCGGGAAGTTCAGAGTGTTCCAACCAGGATGAACCAAAAAAGCCACACCAAGACACATAATAATTAAAATCTCAAAAGTTAAAGACAGCATCTTAAAAGCAGAGAGAGAAAAACAACTTTTCACATACAAAGGAACTACAATGAGATTATCAGCAGATTTTCAGCAGAAATTTTGCAGGCAAGAAGAGATGGCGTGATATGGTAGATGGCATGATATAGGAAAAGTCTTCTAATGAAGAATATTCTCCACCTAACAAACATATTATTCAGAATTGAAGGAGAGATAAGCAGCCTTCCAGAAAAGCAAAGACTAAAGGAGTTTATCACCACTAAATGGGCCTTACTAGAAATGTTAAAGGGAATTTTTTAAGCTGAAAAGAAAGAATATTAATTTGTAAAAAGAAAAAATATGAAAGTACAGATCTCACTGGTAAAATAAATATATAGCAAAGGTAGTAGGTTAATCATCTATAAAGCTAGTTTCAAGTTTAGAAGACAAAAGTAGAAAAATAAATATAACTATAATAATTAGTTAAGAAATACACAAAATAAAAAGTTGTAATTTGTAACATCATAAAACATAAAATATATGGTGGGGGATAAAAATATAGTTTTAGAATGTGTTCAAACTTAAGTGACCATCAATTTAAAATAGACTTACATATATAGGCTGTTATATATGAGTTTCATGGTAACCACAAAGGAAAAACCTATAGTAGATACACAAAATAAGAAGAGATTCTAAGCTTAATGCTAAAGAAAGTCATCAAAGCACAAGGGAAGAGAGCCAAAGAATGATAAAGAAATGGGGGAAAATTGTGAAATAGCCAGAGAACAATTAGCAAAATGACAATAAGTATAAACTTACCAATGATTATTTTAAATGTAAATGGACTAAATTCTCCAATCAATATACATACAGTGGCTGAATACATTTAATAAAACAAAACAAAACAAGATCTATCTATATGCTGCCTACAAGAAACTTACTTCAGGTGTAAGAATGCACACAGACTGAAAGCAAAGGGATGGAAAAGGAAATGGAAAGGGAACCAAAAGAAAGGCTAGGTTAGCCATCCTTGTATCAGTCAAAAGAGACTGTAAAACAAAGACTTCTGTAAAGACAAAGTTCATTATGTAATGATAAAGAGGTCAATCCAACAAAAGAATTTAATATTTGTAAATTTTATGCACCCTAACATAAAAACACTTAAACAAATGAAGGAAATATCAACATACATGAAAGGATAAATTGATAGCATTATAATAATAGCTGGGGATTTTAACACCTCCACTTAGATCAATGGATAAATCATCCAGACAAAAATATCACTAAGAAAAGAACAGCCTTAAATGAAATATTAAACCAGATAGACCTGACAGATATATACAGAACATTCTATCCAAAAGTAGCAGAATACACATTCTTCTCAAGTGCCATCAGACATTCTTTGTGCTAGATATTATGTTACATCACAAAATAATTTTCAAAATTTTAAGGAGACTGAAAACATATCAAGCATTTTTCTAGTCATGATGGTATGAAACTAAAAATCAATTACAAGAAGAAAATGAAAAGTCACAAATATGTGGAGATTGAACAACATACTACTGAACACCCAATGGTCAATAAAAAGATCAAAGGAGAAATAAAAAGTATCTTGAGACAAACTGAAATGGAAATATGACATACCAAAATTTAGGAATTCAGCAAAAGCAGTTTCAAGAGGAATTGTTTACAGCAATACAGGCCTACCTCAAGAAACAAGAAAAATATCAAATAAACAAATGAATTTTACACCTAAGTGAACTAGAAAAACAACAAACAAACCCAAAATTAGAAATAAGGAAATAACCAAAATCAGAGGGGAAATAAATTAAATAGTAAAAAATGAAACTAAGCTGTTTCTTGAATTAATAAACAAAATTGACAAGTCCTAAGTTAGACTCACCAAGGAAAAAAGAGAAAGGTTAAATTAAATAAAATCAAAAATGAAAGAACAGTTACAGCTAATACCAGAGAAATATGAAGAAATAGTTTCAAAAGAGACAATTCTACATTAAAATTAAATTACATTACATTTACTTAAACAATTTTACATTAACAAATTGGGCAACCTAGAAGAAATGGGTAAATTTCTAGAAACATACAATCTTCCAAGACTTAATCATGAAGAAATAGAAAATCTGAATAAACCAATTACTAATAAGGAGATTGAATCACTGATCAAAAATCTCTCAACAAACAAAAGTCTAATGCCAGATGGTTTAACTGGTGAATTCTACCAAAAACAGAAAGATTTTATACCAATTCTTCTTAAACTCTTTGAAAAAAATTAAAAAGAAGAGAATGCTTCAAACTCATTTTACAAGGCCAGCATTACCCTGATAGGAAAACAAATAAGGACATCACAAGAAAGAAAATTAGTCAGTATCCCTGATGGACACAGATACAAAAATCCTCAACACAATATTAGCAACCCAATTCAGCAATACATTAAAAGTATTATACACTATGATCAAGTGTCATTTATTCAAGGGATGCAAGGATAGTTCAAATTCCTCAAATCCATCAACATGATAAACCACATTAACAAAATGAAAGATAAAAATCATATGATCATCATAATAGATGCAGAAAAGCATTTGACAAAATTCAACACCTTTTATGTCAAAAACTCTCAACAAAGCAGTTGCAGAGGTAGCATACCTCAACCTAATAAAGACTATATATAACAAACCCACAGCTAAGATCATACTCAACTGTGAAAAGCTGAAAGCCTTTTCTCTAAGATGATGAATAATACAAAGATGCCCACTCTCAATACTTTTATTCAACATAGTATTGGAATTCCTAGTTAGGGCAATTAGGCAAGTAAAGAAAAAGAAAGACATCCAAACTAAAAAAGAAGAAGTTAAATTGTCACTTTGTATGGATAGCATGATTTTATATATAGAAAATGCTAAAGATACCACCAAAAAAACCCCTTTTAATTAATAAATTCATTAAATTTTCAGGGTATGAAAACAACATACAAGAATTTCTATACAACAACAATGACTATCAGAAAAAGAAATAAAGAAAATATCCCATTTATAATTACATAAAAAACAATGAAATACCTAGGAACAAATTTAACCCAGGAGGTGAAAGAGCTGTACACTGGAAGCTATAAGATATTGATGAAAGAAATTGAACACAAATAAATGGAAAGATGTTCTGTGTTCATGGATTGAAAGAATATTGTTAAAATGTCCATATTACCCAAAGTAGTCTACAGATTCAAGGCAAACCCTATCAAAATCCCAAAGGCATTTTTCACAGACAATCTTAAATATGTATGGAATCACACACAAAAGACCCTAAATAACCAAAGTAATCTTGAGAAAATACAAGGCTGGAGGCATCATGTTCCCTGATTTAAATTATATTACAAAACTCTAGTAATCAAAACAATATGATATTGGCATTAAAAACAGACACATAGATCAATGGAACAGAATAGGGGCCAGAAATAAACCCACACACATATGGTTAGTTAATGTATGACAAAGGAGGCAAAAATAAGTAACAGGGAAAGGACAGCTTCATTAATAAATAGTATTGGGAAACTTGGACAGCCACATGCAAAAGAATGAAACTAGACTACTATCTGATACTATATACAAAAATTAAGTTAAAATGGATTAAAGACTTAAGTATAAGACCCAAAACCATGAAACTCCTAGAAGAAAACATATGCAGTAAGTTCCTTGACATCAGTCTTAGCAATGACTTTTTAGATATGACTCCAAAAACAAAGGCAATAAAAGCAAAAATGAACAATTAGGCTACATCATACTAAAAAGCTTCTGCACAGCAACGGAAACTATCAACAAAAGAAAAAGGCAACCTGCTAAATGGAAGAAAATATTTGCAAATCATACATCGGAAAAGAAGTTAATGTCCAAAATGCATATAGAACTCAAACAACTAGCCTGAGTTCTAACAAACAGCAAAAAACAAACAATCTGATTTTAAAAACAGGCAAAGACTGAACAGATATTTTTCCAAAGAAAACACTAGATAGGCGATAGGCACATCAAAGATGTTCAGCATTACTAATCATCATGGAAATTCAAATCAAATCACAATGAGATACCACTCACACCTGTTGAATGGCTCTTATTAAAAATAGAGAAGAAATAACCAGTGTTGGCAAGGATGTGGAGAAAGGGAAACTTTGTCCACTGTTGGTGAGAGTATAAATTGGTTCAGCCACTATGGAAAGCAGTACGGAGGTTACTCAAAAACATTTTAAATAGAACTACCATATGATCCAGCAATTCCATTTCTCAGTGTTTATCTAAGGAAAATGAAAACACTAATTCAAAAAGATATATTCACCTTTATGTTCATTGCAGCATTATTTATAATAGCCAGGTTATGGAAACAAACCTAAATGTCCATTGATGGGTAACTGGACAAAGAAGATGGTACACATATAAAATGGAATACAACTTCGACTTAAAAAGGGGTGAAATCTTGCCACATGCAACGATGTGGATGTACCTTAAGGTATTAGCCTAAGTGAAATAAGTTGGAGAGAGAAAGACAAATACTGTATGATGTCGCTCATATGTGGAATCTTAAAAAAAAAAAAAGAACAAATTAAACAAAACTCAAAGATAGACAGCAAATTGGTAGTTACCAGGGTTACAGAGGGGTTGAGGGATGGGAGAATTGAGTGAAGGTGTCAAGAGGTACAAACTTCCACTTATAAAATTACTAAGTCTTAGAAGTATAATGTACAGAATGGTGACCATAGTCAACAATATTGTAGTGCATATCTGCAAGTTGCCAAGAGAGAAAAACTTAAAAGTTCACATCATAAGGAAAAAAAAATGTGTAGCTTTGATGGTGATGGATGATAACTAACTTGTGGTGATAAGCATATACAAATATCAAATCACTATGTTGTAAACCTGAAACTAATGTAATGTTATATGTCAATTATACCTCAATAAAAAATAATGAAAATATATTGAGTGTTCATATTTATTTAAAACTACTATAGGCCAGGCTCTGTTCTAAGCACTTAATTACTTAACATTTAGTTATCTAGCAAAAGGATTTGGGAAGGATTACCCTAATCTGGTTAAACACATGCATTAAAACAACCAAATTAAGATTGATAATCTGGAAGTAACTTTTGATACTTGAAAAAAAATTTACCACTTTAAAGAAAGATTGAGCTACTCATGTTTACCAATCCAGGTATTCACTGGAGATAAAGGGGCATCATATTACATCTTCCACTTCCAAGAATTTTCCCTATTAATGTATTATTTAGGTCAGACCATTAAAATAGCACTGTAGGATCCTCAGTGATTGTAATAAATTGTGCAAAATACGATTTCTGCTCTTTCAGTGGACTTTATTCATGTGCTATGTGAAGCAAATAACACATTTAGAGCAGACTTGAGGCACAGGGATTGTCCTGAACAATGTGGTGCAGGTTTGTTTACCAAGCAAACTCTCATCTCTTATGCTTCCAGTAGTTAAGATTTTGTTAATGCCTTAAGTCAATTGATTTTTCATCCCTGTTCTTATGCAGGCGGAAGACAATAAGAAAAGTGGTAGCATATCAGCAAACCATGTGCATTCAAAGGAAATATTTGTATTCTTACACAAATGATAGCTCATAGCTCTGAGGAGATCTACTCAGGCAAAATAAACTCCAAGATATGTTTGAACCTACAAAGAATCAAAGTATTTTCTTCTCTACTTAACATAAGTAATGACTCACAATTTTTAAAATGTAGTGAGAGGTTTTTTTTACATTTTTTTCTAAATTTATGACAATGCTTTTTTCCTGTCTAGAACAGAAATAAAAATGCAACATTGTTAGAACCAAAAATGTTGGGCCTAGACTTCTAAGAAATTTAAAAAATCAACTGTAATTGGCACATATATGTTTAACAAACTTTATAAGGTGCTTTCATATTTTAAAATTATTGTGGTCTATTTATTTCTATCAGCTTTCATTTCATAATCTCCCCCTCTTTTCAGAAGTCTACTGTCCCTTCAATTTTCCTTCACAATTGTTAGTCATTCTTCCCAAGAAGACAGATGATTTGGGAAATGATGTGGAATAGGATTCCCCTGCTGCTTTCAATCCAGAAGACGCCGTGGGGCGGAACCCGCCTAGGAGTCCCTGCTGATCCTTAATGTTCCAACAGCATTGCCAAAGAGTCACCCTAACCAGCAGTTTTATCTGTTTCCTTCCCCATGTAGGAAGTACTATTATTGTCCACAGGTGAGATTTTCATAGAATAATAAGACTGTACCCTAAGACTTTCTGAAGATCATGATCAGAGAATTTATTCATTCATTTATTAGTTCTTATATTTACATGTATTTACAATTTTATCATGCATCCCACTAGAATTTATGATAAAATGGCAACACGTTTCTTTTAATTTTTTGTGATACTGGCCACTTTTATTACATACTGAAAATATGACTTTAACTAATGTAATTGTAATAGAGTATATTAAAAGTGGAATGGAAATGGATATAACGTACATACCAAAGACCCACATGAAACCTACATTTCACATAGCATAATTTCAATATTTTTAATACCTGAAAAAAATGCAGCCTTTAGAATATCTCTGGTTCTTTTCTTTGGAAGCAAATATTCATATAATTTAGACTTTAGTATAAGAATTACATGTCAGTGTGAATATTTAATGATGCTGAGGTATTTACTTTTAATTTCTAGTTATTTCAACACACGTGTAGAAAAGTGAAGACATTTTTCTCTATTTCCTTTTCCTTGGATTTCTACTTCTTTCAGACTGCTTGTCACCAATGTTCCAGTATTCTTTGAAGAAAAATGTGATCATTTCAGAATATATACATATGTCAAATCATTATTTGTACACCTAAGCTAATATGATTCTTATATATCAATTATGTCTCAAATAATATCTGACATGCAAATTCAAATTTAGTTATCAGTGCCAATGTATTTTGCCTTGCAGCAGTGTTTGCATTTTAAAAAGGCATTCCTAATGGAAGACTGTCAGATTCCATAGCACCTTTTGAGGGACAATATTTTAAGCAATGTACACCCTACAAAGTAAGCCATAGGAAACTGGTGCTCCTATCCATATCAAGGTAGTAGTAAACCTAATGAATATGAAGTGTTGCATAAAAGCAGATGATCCCATAGATGACTGGATGCATGTGGGCTGTATTACTCAATGAGAGAATTGAATCCAAATCAATCTGACCCAGCTGACTTTTATAGTCTTACTACTTTCAGGCAACATGAAAGAAATTATGAGCTTTAGAGCATTTGTAATTTTGCCTCTGTCACTTATTATCTATCTAATCTTAAACAACTTTAGCTCTCTTGCTTCAGTTTTCTTATGTAGTTGGCAACTCTGACCCACACCCAAATTCAAGCCACTTGTATAAAAATTTTTATTGGAGCACAGCCATACACATTCATCTTATGCACACATTCATCTCTGTGACTACTCACACCCTAATGACAGAGTGGAGCAGTTGCAACAGAGACCATGTGATCTTAAAAGCCTAAAATAGTTATGACCTGACACTTTACAGAAAGAGTTTTTTGAATCCTGCTCTAGAAGTTGCCAAATCCATGGAGAATAAATATATCCTTACTCACAGAACTTGCCCTCAGGTTGTGTTATTGATCATTACCTTCCTCTGTAACTTTCTTTATCTTTAGTCCTTTGATTCCACTTTCTTCCATATCTCTCTCTTAACAGTGCCTTTTCATACTCTTCCCCTATTTCTTAAATTTTGGTGACCTCCAAAGTTTCATCTCCACATCTCCTAATTTTCAATCACACACTTTCCTACATAAGCTCCTCTACCCATCAAGACTAAAACAATCCCTGATAGGCCACCACGTCCCATTCTTTTCTCACCATACTTAATATGCTGCAATGACAACTGAGAGGTTTTTTTTAGCTTTTTCCCATTTGGACATATTCCTGATGCCTGATCAGCAACCAAAATACATGCTCAGTGGATATTTGTAGAACAAGTAGAATAGATACCCATTTCAACTCTCATTCTCCCTCTTGAAACTGACTTTTAGATTATACTCTTCCTTCCTATTGTGAATTCTTAACAGTGTCACAATCCATAAATAAAAATGTCCTAAATAAACTGATCCCCCAACACACTGAACTAAAATATTATGTTTCTCTCTCATGAATTTATCAAATAAATACAGCAATGACACAAATATATCTTACCAAAATGAAGTTAAAATGTTCAAGAACAAGAGAGAAAAATAGAGAGATCATCACCGGAGAGCATAAGAACTACATACTACGCATTCTGGATAATAAACAGGAAGAAATACTAATCAAACCACTTAGATCTCAGCCCCTATAATTAATCAAGGAAAATAACACAACTTTCATAGTGTTGACTGACACTCCCCTTGGACATAAAGAAACTATCAAATGCGTAGAAATGAAATAGCTCAATTTCCCCCTCTTTATACTATTACATACATGATCACCATCTTTATATCTCCTTTCTGGAGAATTCTGTACTGTCTTAAAACATAACCAAAAATAAAAATTTGCTTCTTGTGATACACAAAGCAATTTCCAGCTGAAGAACTTTCAAGAACAATTGTCAAATATATAAAAGTCCCCTTGGCAACTGTGAAGGGACTAAATCTTACAACCATACTGAGATGTGGATTGATTTGGGAGTTGGTATTTGAAATAGATTTGTTTTTCTTTTTCCTCCTTTTTCTGAACAAATTCACAGAGCCTGGATTATGAACGATATGGCTGACTCAGAAACACCAGCCAACTCAAAAATATAGCTTGTATTGCTGAGTTGGTTTACAACTAAAACAAAAACAAGGAGAAAAAAGGAGATATAATTATGAAAGACAGAAGAATATGGAAAAGAGATTAAACCTTATTAAAATGTCATCCCTAGGCATTAGCAGCAGTTGTATAATTAATAATATAACAGTTGACTGCCCTAAGCACCATAATAGAAATTAAATTTTCAGTTATGAACAGGAATAATGAGGTAACATAAAAAGATTGGGCTTGAGTTTTTCTGCTACTAAAAATTAATAATTGCCTAAGGTCTATATCCAGAATTAAGACACACATTTGGTTGTAGAAAAAGATAATTCACAGGGTGTGCACACACTCTAACACAGGACTGCCGTCATGATATGAACTGAGTACAATTTCCATTTCACCATCACTGAAGTCAGATTATTTCCACTATTGCTTATTTCATTATATGTACTAGAGAAAAGTAAGTGTATCCTTTTCAGAGAAAAAATGCAATGTAAATGACAAAAAATTGTAGTTCCCTTTTTAAAAAGATCCCTCTGCAGTATAAATATTCAGTACACTGTTCTTACAGCAGTTGTTGAGACACTTTAACATCTAAAAGGAAATTTGGTTTTCTTGAAAAAATAACAGTACTGTATAAGCAAGATGTGTAGAATTTCCTTAAGAAACTATTTAAAAACTGAGATAATATACCGTTGCTTATTTACCAAAGGTTTTAATTTTTTTATAGTATTTAAGTTCTGTATAAAAAATAAATCCTATATACAGATAAATCCTGTATCAAGTATACACTAGGTATCTTTATCCTACTATTTGCACGGCTTGGCACACTCATGAATTAAAGGTTAAGAAAACTTCATAAAAACATTGCTTTTTATTTCCAATTACAGTGCTTATTTTATAAAAGGGAGATCAATTGATTATTTACATAAAATTTTAAGAAGAGAAATTATAATGGAAATTTTCATTTTTTAATTTAACATAATTGACATATAATGTTGCATTATTGTGGTTATACAACATAATGACTTATGTAGATATTATGAAATGATTACAATCACAGTAAGTTAACATCTGTCACCACACATAGTTACAGTTTTTATTCTCGTGATGAGAACTTTTAAGAAGTATTGTCTTAGCAACTTTTAAACCTATATAACAGTATTGTTAACTATATTCACCACACTGTACATTACAGCCCCAGATTTATTTATCTTATTGAAAGTTTATAACTTTTGACCAACTTTGAATGAATTTTTATTTTTAACTCATCAACTTCCACTTGTATGATTCTCCTGTAGCCTCGGCCATTGGTTTTAGTTAGATACCTCAGGTCAAAGAGCAGAGAGGGAATTGATAGTCATTTGATGCTAAATATGCAGTAGACACTTTTGACTTGGTCTATCATCATATCGTGAACTATCTCTGTGTGTTGGATGTTTCTATCCCCTTTATACAGATGAAGAAAGTCAAGATTTAGCACCACAGGATTTGATCCCAGATAGGCCTGAATATAGAGCACTACATTCTTTCCATTTTACTAGATGATCCAGTAATGCTCCTAAAAAGCTAATAATCATAAGATAATTTCAGAAACATAATCTTGTTTTGCCTACAAAGATAAACACAGAAACTCATATATACACACATATGCACTCTCTCTCTCTCTCAAACACACACACACTCCCTAGACCCTAGTTTACTGGAGAATATATATGGCAAAGATTTTTTTATGATTGTTGTGGTTTAGCATTTTGTGGAGGACCACTTACTCCTAGAATATTAACTAAAAACACTTTGTCCAGGTATCTGAAATTATTTAGAACTAAATTTGAACTAAAGGGAAAGGGTCATGTTTTAGAGAAGGAGATATTGGAGTCTAACTGCCTAATATTTTTCTTTTTACCTTTTTTCTCTCGTACCTGTCTTCTTCCCCATAAAAAGCCCATATCCCAGTCTAATCATGAGAAAAACATCAGACAAATACCAATTGAATAACATTTAACAAAACATGAATATTACTACTCAAAAGTTTGGAGATCATCAAACACGAGTCAAATCTGAGGAAATGTCACAGCCAACAGACGCCTAAGACCCGATGACTAAATGCAGTGTGGTGTGGGGACAGCAGTAGAGCAAGGCCCTGCTGTAGAGCAGTCAGGGAAGGCCTCATAAACACAGACCTGAAGGAAGCAAGGGAGACAGCAACGTGGTAACTGAGGAAAAGTATTCCCAGCAGGACCAACAAGTTCAAAAGCCATGAAGGGCTATGTATGTGACATGTTTTAGAGGCCACTGTGGTTGGGAGGAAGAGAATGGTAGAAAGGAAAAGAAATCAGGAATTTGGTGGGACAGTGGGGATGGGATGGGAGGAGGCAGCCATGGTATAGATCATGTAGGGCTTATAAATCCTAGTAGAACTTGAACTTATGCCCAGAGGGAAACGGTAGGTAAGTTTTGAACAGGGAGAAGTGGCATAATCAGATTTGTATTTAAAGGACAACTGGCTGCTGTGTGTAAATAGATCATTAACATGAATAACAGATTTGGGGAGACAAGAGAGACATTGTGAGATGATAAGTCTGTGGCTACACAGGATGACATGCCCCAGAAATCACAGGTCCATATACCCCAACTGCTGCCAATAAACTTCCTCAGTCTTCACTGCCAAGGTTGGAATGGACAAAATGGCTAAATAAAGCAAGGACTGAGGATAGATGAACTGCCAGCTACATCTGATCTCAACTGGGAAACTGCTGGGTGGAAGGATCTGGAAATAGCCATATAATATATGGCAAGCCAAGTTAGCCTTATACTAGTCAGAAAAGATTTATACCCAGGGTGATTTCAGAAGTCCACCATAGAATATCTTCTCCAAACGTTTCCTTGGTGTCTCAAGTTTGGAAATTAGTTTGTACCTTTCGTATTAAATTTTGACCTATCTTTGTAGTCTCTTTTAGAAATCAAATATCTGCTAAAAGAGTTAGACATTAAGCTGCCTTTATTATGAATGTATTTATTATATTACAGAAAGTATATATAAAGAACTTTAAAAGTCAACAAGATAGCAACTCAGTTTTTAGAACAGGCAAAAATTTGCACAGACACTTCACCATAGAAGGTATGCCATATGAAAACACATGAAAATATGCTTAGCATCATCTGTAATTAGGGAAATATAAATTAAAACCACAATCAGATACCAATACATATGTATTAGAATGACTAAAATTTAAAAGAAAATCCAAGTCAAGTGTTAATGAAAAGGAAATGGAATTTGCATACACTGTTGATGAGAATATAAAATTACAGCTACTTTGGAAGGCTGTTGTCCAATGTAAGTTATGACTACAAAGTACCCACTAGCCACATGTGGCACCTGAGCATTTAAAAAGTGGATAATGAGATAAAGAACCCTATTTCACATTTTACTGAATTTTGAATAAATTAAAATGTTAAGCCTTATACTCAACACAAATAAATACACACACAATAATGGGGGTATGTCAAAGGGATACAGGAGCCGAGTGAAAGAGCTTCCAGTGACCAAAGTTGGAACAATTTGAACAAATAGAGTATTGAATTATAAACAAAGCATAAGACAAATATCCATGACACATTGATGTGAATAATTAATTGAATAAATAAAAATAGGGGATAAGAAACAAATTTCTCTTGCAGAAGAATTCCTAATGACTTAGGTAAATACCCTCCTTAGAGATGGACAGCGTAAGTCCCCACATGTTAAATATGGGCTCTGCCCAGTGACTTCCTTCTAAATTGTGCAGTACGGAAAGGGTGGAAAAGAATACGGTGGAAAAACCTAACAAATACTACCTCAGCCCAGATGATCAAGGTCACATCAACAGGGATAAATTATGTTGATAATATACTAAGATAGTATAAATCACGTTAATAGTATAAACCATGTTTACAGTATACAGTTGATACCCTCAATATGATGTGGTAGTAATGACATTTTACTTTTGTGATATTCCTCCCAGAAAAAGCCCATAATCCCTGTCTGATCATGAAAAAACAATGGACAAATACCAACTGAAATACCTTCTACAAAATACCTGATCAATATGACTTAAAAGTTTTAAGATTATCAAAAACAAGTAGTCTGAAAAAAATGTCACAGCCAAAAGATGCCTAAGGAGACCAGGTGACTAAATGTAACATGCTGTTCTGGATGTGATTCTGGAGGAGTAAAAGGGAGCCTGAATAAAGTGCGGACTTTAGTTAATAATAATGTACCAAGATTGGTTCATTAATTACAACTGTAGCATATTAATGTATGCTATTAATGACAGTGAGAGCTCCCTTTTCAATGTTTCTGTTAATCTGGATCTATTCAAAGCAAAGAGTTTATTTTAAATGTTATTTTGCTTGTTTGCTTTCTGTTTGTTTGTTTGTTTTAATGCCAAGGCTCTGACCCCACAGCAAAAGCAAATCTGCTTCTTGGAGTGGTGGCTGGAAGACTATGATTTCAACAAGCTCTTTACTGGGTCTGATGGTCAGCCAGGTTTAAGAGTGACTACAGAAGAACGGATTCCCTTGTCATGAAACGATTTGAAAATTATATTTATTTTGTAATCTGTGTTACTGATATTGCATATTTATTTTTTAAGAAATTGATATTCAAACATTTTAATATTTTTGGAACAACTTGCATAAGTAAATCTTTTTTCACTTGCAAACCACAAAATCTAAATACAGATCTAGTATTTCTGATGAAAATTTAGCATCCTAATTGAGATATACAGGAAGTATAATTAACACACCAGATTTTGAAGACTCTGTATGAAAAAAGAATGCAAAATATCTCTTTAAGAATTACTTTCATATTGAAAAAATAATATTTTGGAGATTTGGATTTAAATAAACTTATCACAATTAATTACACTTGATTCTTTTTACTTTTTTAATATGACTATTGGAAAATTCTAAATTATGTATATGGCTTAATTTATATTTCTGGTGGCCAGTAGTGGTCTAAGCCATCTGTATGATCTGAAGTGTAAACTAGAGCTAGCTGGTACCTGTAACTATTGGAACTTTACATTCCCTGTTGACATACTGAGTACAATAAAAAATGTTAATTATCCCTATAAAATCACAAATATAAAATCACTCCAGCTCCTTCCCCATGCCCAGGCACCAGTAGAAGGGGAAAAAAAAATCTAACATATCTTTTAGAATTGAATCTGTAATTTTAAACTTCATCAGCATTGGAAGTCACCAGTACAAGGAAAATAGCCTGGGCTTTGGTGAAAATTAAGCAAATGTTTGACTGTTTGTCCAGCTACCAAAGTTCTGTGACTTTGTGTGGGTTTCCTGAATTTTTTTCATCCTCTTTTACCTCAACCATTAAGTAGGAATAATAATAAAACCTATCTTACATTATTGTATAAAACATAAATAGCACACATTAAATAAGTGGCACTTTGTAGACAGTGTTCATTATTTTTACCAAGGTTAAGTAATTATTCATTCTTTATGCACTGCTTTTAAAGTGAAATGGATGCCATTTGAGAATCACATATTTTAAATCCTAATTTTAATCTTTGATGGTAGAGTGTATGTTCTCATGTGGACTCTTCCCCAGGAGAACCTACAAAATAGTTGGAAAGTTATTGTCTAACTTACATAATGGAGAAACAGGGCTGGCAACCTGAATAAAACATTGCCTTTACAGCTTACTCAGTTCCTTGCGCATATAATAGACCACATGGAAACAATGGAGAACCACTGAAATCCCCACATGACGATTACACACACAACTCTCAGTATCTGTCTTTGTGCTAAAATACAGGTTAAAAATAATTGACCCATTGGTTCAATATATTTAGTTGTTGAACAAAAGCAGGATCATGCTCTAAGAGAAATGGATTTCTTGGCAGTTTAGGCCTATATTATCAAACTCAGAATTAAATAGCAATTTCCCCACAAGCCAGTCACATTTGGGAGACTATCACTGTTATAAATTATGCTACGGGGGTAGAAAAGTTCTTCTAAGGATATTTCAAATGCTTTACTCAAAATGAAAGTTTAAAATCATTTCAATTTTACAAGTAGAGATATAGACTTGGGATATAACAAAATATTCCCAAAGTTCTGATAACACACAACTGTTGATAAACAAATATTTGACTTGGGAAATAGAAGAGAATAGTGATGGTAGATTTAAATCAGTCATATTCATCTCAAAATACTATTATTTGACTGCCATGATTTGCATTTGCTTCTACTTTAAAATTTAAAAGTATCAAATGATCTCTTTTCTTTCTGGTCTTGTTACTGATTTTTTTATTATGATATCATTAATATACAATCACATGAGCAACATTGTGGTTACGAGATTCCCCCATTATCAAGTCCCCACCACATACCCTATTAGAGTCACTGTCCATCAGCGTAGTAAGATGCTACAGAGTCACTACTTGTCTTCTCTGTGTTATACTGCCTTCCCTGTGCTCCCCCTTACATTATATGTGCTAATCATAATACCCTTTATTCCCCTACTCCCTCCCTTCCCACCCACCCTCCTCAGTCCCTTTCCCTTTGGTAACTGTTAGGCCATTCTTGGTTTCTGTGAGTCTGCTGCTGTTTTGTTCCTTCAGTTTTTTTCTTTGTTCTTATACTCCACAGATGAGTGAAATCATTTGATACTTGTCTTTCTCCACTTGGCTTATTTCACTGAGCATAATACCCTCTAGCTCCATCCATGTTGTTGCAAATGGTAGGATTTGTTTTCTTCTTATGGCTGAACAATATTCCATTGTGTATATGTACCACACCTTCTTTATCCATTCAACTACTGATGGACACTTAGGTTGCTTCCATTTCTTGGCTATTGTAAATAGTGCTGTGATAAACATAGGGGTGCATATATCTTTTTGAATCTGGGATCCTGTATTCTTAGGGTAAATTCCTAGGAGTGGAATTCCTGGGTCAAATGGTATTTCTATTTTTAGTTTTTTGAAGAACCTCCATACTGCTTTCCACAATGATTGAACCAATTTACATTCCCACCAGCAGTGTAGGAGGGTTCCCCTTTCTCCACATCCTCACCAACATTTGTTGTTGTTTGTGTTTTGGATGTTGGCCATCCTAACTGGTGTGAGGTGATTCAAATAGTCTCTTTTTATGATTTGCATTAATCTCTACATGGGTTTATGTAGATGTGTTTCTTTCATTAAAGAAAAATGTATTACACATTAGTTTAATACCTTACTAGGAAAAAAACCATAGGCAATTAACAATTTGTGAAGTGCTAACTGTATGGTTTTAAAACACAATGTTGATATGCAGAATAAGGAGATAGGGTAAATAATCATTGGTAAAACTGAGCCCCCGGCATGTTTTAAACTTTATTTTTTATAATTCAATATTTTTCTGTAAGCCTTTATGAAGCTTTGACTATTTTGCTTTGAATGTGTTATAATGCTAAAGATGAGATTCCTAAAGTTTTTACATATTTTTTTGTGCTGTAATAAATAAAGCTTTAATTATTAACCTGTGAGGTTTAGTTTGACATTTCTGTCAAGCATACATAATTTGCTTCCTAATAGAATCAAATCTAATCTCCAGTGTTTAAATAATATTTACTTTGGTTTTATTACTAGCTTTTGTTTTCATTATTATTCACTTTGACTCTTTGCTATGTCTCCTCTCCATGTGAAAAATTTCTGATTTATTTAAAGGAAGATCATACACATTTACAAATTTCATTATGCAGACAGCCTCTTTGAGATGGGTATTTCACCAGTCTTTTGTAATATCTCAGTCATAACTATAAAGCAGATTACAATTAACCATCTCCCAGTTTGCCCATGTAAATGCTTGTTATTTTTGTTGATTACACAAAACAGACTTTTTATGGTTTTGGCAAACAAGATACAGAGGCTATAAACTAAACACCAGAATCGGCCATAAAATTTTTCTGTTAAATCAATCTCCATTGCTGGCCTGAGAATACATGTGTAATGTAGAATATATATATATATATATTTTTTTTAATATTACACCAATTTCAATACATTTGCTTTCCTTTAATGAAAAATATGTGACAGATGTACTGAGTTCAACATGCAGGTGAAGGAGATTACAGATTAGGTTCATTCAAAGTGCCCTTGAGGTCATTTCTCTCACAGAGGCAGATAAATCTAGCAGTGTACGGCAAGCTTTAATGAAATGAAACTTTCTAATCTTTTGATCAAGGAATCTTCATAGCTCCATCCAGCAGCTGCCATGTAAAGAGATTAATACTAAGAACAGCAATGATTATGGAAATTTGATCCATGTGGAGAGCAAAATTAGGTAATTCAGTATGAAAGAGTTCTAATTTGGTCTTAAATATTTGATTAAAGTATTGGCAAGTTTGCCAATGGTTTCTCAACTACCAGTGAATTCAGACGTCAGTGTTCAATCATCAAGTTCATTGTTTTATAGACAAAACAATGGAGAGCTTTTTTGGAGGTTAAGTTTTCCAGTTTAGCAAATTAATTCATATAATTTGGGTAATATCCAATCTTCTCACTCTCTTTGATTTGTCTTGACCAAGGCTTAATTATTCTCAGTCGCTTTACATTTGGTTGGCAGGAAAATTAATTAAGAAGCAGTGGTTATGGCCGTGCTAGTGCCCCAAATGCCTTGCAGAATGCTCCAGACCACTGTTATGTAAAAACAAAAAAAAATACTGAGTACAGCCTTATGTGAATAAGTCATGCAAACATTTAACTGTCTTTTGATGACTGACCTAATTTGATTAGAAGAGCACATTGGGAAAGGATATGAACATTAGACAATGTGAGTCATACTATATTTTCATGATTGGAGATTAGTTATAACCTTTTTTGATAGTGTGATTCTTTGTACCCAAGCAGATACACTCCATCTCAACCAGTCGTCATTTAATTCAATTTACTTTTGCTTTAGGAACAACAGATTTGTATTAATTCTGAATCAATTCCCCTGATAACAAGCAAGATGTGGAAATGCAGTTAATTGCTGGAGAATATTAAACTCAAGGCCTTACAAAGAGCACCTTTTGTTCTCACTACCCAAGCTACCTTGGAACTTGATTAAACTGTAAAGAGATAAGTACCACAGTTCTTTAACACATCAGTACTTCCTGAAACATCCCACTAAGTCAATAACACTTTCACTAGAAATGATTTCTTCCAATGGTGCCAATCGCATGAGGTTACAAGTACTTGAAAGTAGTCTCTGTAATCCATATACAACTGGAATTACAATTTCCCCACCCTAAGGATTTACTCTGAATAAAGAGACTAAAAAGTCTGTATAAGATCTCCTTTACAGATCCAGAGATTGGTGAGGAAAGTTAAAACTCTTTGCTAAGTCTTTGTGTAACTAAATATGACCATCAGTGAAAGAGAGGTCTTTGGTTTGGTAAAACATTGTAATTTAGATATCAATTTCTACAAATAGACTACCTTTAACATTTCTCTGAAAATGTTATCACCTAAGGCAGAAATAATTTGGAATTTGAAATTACATTACAGTTAACAAAAAATGAATTATCTTCCTTAGTCTGCGATAAAATCATGCTAATATTAATGCTACTGTTATTTAAACAGTGTGGGTGTGTTTGTGTGTCTGTGCATGCACATGTGTGTTTTCTAAGACTTACTTACTAGAAACTGTTATGCGTTGAGTTCATTGTCCTGGGTCCTTGTCCCTACCACAACAAAGAACTGAAAGGCAGAGACACAACAGCAAAGCAGAGGGGAAGTTTTATTTGAATACACCGCAAGGGTGGAGGGGCACACAGTCAGGATAGACAAAGTCCTCGATCTGTAGGCAGGAGGCTTATATACTGCGTCCTGGTTAGGAGGCACCTCTTTGACTGACAAGGTGGAGTTATTTGATTTGTAGGTCCTTCGATATAGTCCTCCCTTGCAGTGAGCCTGTCCTTTCCCCAGGCTGAGGTGGGATTTGGGCAGTTCTTAGCTCCATCCTTTGGGATCTGATTGTGGAGGAAGTTATCTCCCTGCAAAGCCTTGTTGTCTCCACATGGGTCTCGAACCCGGGCAGAGTTTGGGGGCTTTTCCTTTGAACCTTATCTGGGCACCTTCCTCTTTGAGCATTATCTTCCCCTTTTCTGGCTGCTCATGTCTCTTTCTACCTAACATTGCTAACAAAACTTCCCAGAAGAAAGACAAGGTTTATCTGCCCTGGCAAAGTACCCCAAAGCAAACCAAACTTCAGTTTAAATGGGCTGAATATAAAAACCCTCTGACACACACCATGGTTTCATCAGCTGAGCAGTCCTTCTTTCTGAAATGTTACTTTTGTGGACTATTTTGTTCTGGGGTTGCATGGTGCCAAACAATGAATCGAAAAGTGAAACCAATTTCTTTCAGTGAGAGGTAGGATTTTTCAAAAGGAATTTGGAGATTTGCTTTGGAAGGACATATGAATGAGCCTCTCAGAGAAGAAGGGCTGATGTTGAAACAAGCAAGACTTGGTTTAGTGTGTGTGTGCGCCCACGTGTATGGCCTCACACATGCACACAGGTGCTGGGAAATTAACTTTTTCCGTAGGTTATTAAAACAGTTATGTTTTTATGTTTTTCATCCACTTTCAACTTTTATCATCCCATATAGAAATTCCCCATTATTTCTAAGCTTGAAGTCAGGTGTACAATGCAGACATAATCTTATGTTAATGGATTTCTAGACAATTAAGTAATTAGGATATGAAAGGGCATTCTGAAGCTCCAGATAGCAGCATCTTGACAGGTGACATAGTCTCAGAGCCATCGGCAGTCGTCAGTTAAAACCTAGAGAGTTGTAGACAGAACTGAGAGCAGTAAGAAGACAAGTTAGGACTGTACTTGAGCCAGACAAGCTTGTGGAATGAAGTCCGGGAGGCTTGTACAGTGTTAGATTTGCCTTGGAAGGACATAGGAATGAATCTCTCAGAAATGAAGGATCAGATGATACAGCAGTTACAAGCTGAGGACAAACAGTGCCTAGAGGAAAAAGCAGCTATTGGGTTTGGCTGTTCTCTGAGCTCATTCTTGCTTGTTGATTACATCTTTGGTGCAGATACCACTGCTTTTTATGATTTCCTTATATATAAGCAGGTTCCTTGATCTATCAACTTTGAATCCTCTCAGGTAGAGGAATTAGGGAACAACACTCTAGATAGCTCTGCTGTTTCACTACATACTCTATCCACTACCTTAGTGATGCTCACCATGCAGTATTGATCAAGGATTAGCTGTTTCAAAGTGCACCCAGTGTATTGAGACTGGGTTTTTGTGTGTGTGTGTGTGAAATTAAATTGCTCTCTTTTATTACACTTTTTTTGAGCTTATCAGGTAGTGTGTTAGCAAAGAGCTGCAATAATGAAATATCAATATTCATTTACAAATGTCACTGAGATACCATAAATGAATCTAAGAAGCACAAGATGATTTGTATATAGAATGCTCATTGTCTAATCAGACTTATAAATATGATTGAATATTTAATCAGTTAAGTTTATTTGATTCATGAGCTATTTAAACGTTTGTCTTATAATATAAAATGCAGAATAAATAATAGTTCAGAGATTAGGAAATTTCCAAATAAAACTCACTGGGTGAATTTGTTGCACAAAAATGAACATGGAATTAATAGAAGCAATAGGATAGTGACCCATATTATATTTCTAAAAACAAATTGTTTTCTATGTGATGAATTATAATTTAGAAAGGATAATTGTGCTACCTTACGCAAAGATATTTGCATTTCATCATTTTAGTCCAGTGTGAAGGTAATTGCCATTGCACTTTCTAATTAATGTACTGTACATGCATTATAAAATGCAACTAATGTAAGTGTTCTATGAAACAATCATGTGACTGTTCTAATTTGCCACTTCTGTACCAATTAAATGCATCTTAATACTTCTGGAATAATTGCAGCAAATACAACTTGCAATACATTTCTGGCCTTAATAAAAATAACTTCTCAAAGGGAATGAATAGCAGACCAGTCAGCTGAAAACAGAACAGGAGGCACGAGAAGGAAGAAAGGAACCAGAGCAGGAGTCAGAAAGGGTGAACAGGTATGACTGAGACTCTAAATCATGTATCCACAGTTTGGAGGTTGAACCTGAGATCTTTGCCTAAAACCAACAATGAAAAGGAATTAAACAGGAGAGATTGGATTAAAGATGGCGGTGTGAGAGGTGAGACAGAGGCTTCCTCATAAAACCACATATAATATGAAAATATAACTTATACAACTACTCTTGAAAGAGCAACAGGAAAGAGGACTGCAACAAACTGCATACACCTGAAGACAAGAGCAGACCCCCCCCCACGGAAAAGGGTAATGTACTAAAGCTGTGGTCCTGCAGGATCCAAGCCCTTCCCCCACCCAGCTCACCATCAGGAGGAAGAGGAACAGAGCAGGGAGGGAGTAGAGATCTGGGACTGCTGAATACCTAACTCTGGAGATCTGTTCTGGGAGCACAAACCTACATTTCATGGTCTTGCATGATACTCTCATAATTAGGGGCTTAGAAAGCTAAGACAGGCAGAATTCCTGGAGAGGCTTAAGATTCTAGCTGCTTGTGGAAAGCAGGGATCCATATCCAGCTGCTCTAGGATAAAAGAAAGGTGGGAAGTCTAAGAGACTTCCTAACAAAGAAGCCCTTAGCAAGAGGGCTGCTAAAGGGGCAAGGATTGCACAGAGTTTACTGCTCAGGAGAAAGGACAGGTGCACTCTGCCCAGCAGAGTGGGAGCTTTCACGATCTTCAGGTGCTCCAGCTCCCTGGCTGCCAACACAGCTCCAAGAACTCCTTCCGAAAAGGCAGAATACTGCACCTTTCATCTGGCCAGTCCCACCTGGCTTGCAAACCAGGAAACCCTACTGTGGCATTAGGCCAGCCAGAGGGAAGATCTGTCTACAGCAACTAAAAATGCAAAGCACAGATGCTGATACCTGTGTGCTTGGCCTACTGGTTCAGGCAGTGGAGACAGGCATAGCAGCCAGGAACCAGGAAACAGCTCTTTGCACCCCTGAGGCACCAATACCACTCCCCTGCAACCCCTGACATTGATTCAGGGGTTGAGCAGCTCCAGAGAGCAGAGCTTCTGGGCACTAGAGGGCACCATAAGCAAATATGAAACGCCAGAGGAACCTGGTCCAGAGTAAAATTATTAATACAACTCCTGAGAAAGATTTAAATGATATTGACCTCATGACTCTCCCTGAAAGGGAGTTCAAAATAAAAATCATTAACATGCTCATGGAGGTAAGGAAAGATATTCAAGAACTCAGGAATGAATTAAGGTCACAGATCCAATCATTGAAGAACACAATGGACGATATTAAAAGCAGATTTGATACGGTGGAGGAGATGATAAATGAAATAGAAACTAGAGAAGGGGAATATAAAGAAGCTGAGGCAGTGAGAGAAAAAAGGATCTCTAAGAACAAAAGAATATTGAGAGAACTGTGTGACCAATCCAAGCAGAACAATATTCGCATTATAGGGGTACCAGAACAAGAAGATAGAGAAAAAGGGATACAAAGTGTCTTTGAGGAGGTAATTGCTGAAAACTTCCCCAATCTGGGGAAGGAGATAGTCTGTCAGGCCATGGAGGTGCACAGATCTAACAACACAAGGGACCCAAGGAAGACAACATCAAGATATATAGTAATTAAAATGGCAAAGATCAAGGATAAGGACAGACTATTAAAAGCAGCCGAGAAAGAAATAAGATCACATACAAAGGAAAGCCCATCAGGCTATCATCAGACTTCACAGCAGAAACCTTAGAGGCCATAAGGGAGTGGCATGATGTATTTAATGCAATGAAGCAGAAGGACCTTGAACCAAGGTTACTTTATCTGGCAAGATTATCATTTAAATTTCAAGGAGGGATTAAACAATTCCCAAATAAGCAAAAGCTGAAAGAATTTATCTCCCACAAACCATCTCTACAGTGTATTTTAGAGGGTCTGCTATAGATGGAAGTGTTCCTATGGTTTAATAGATGTCACCGGGGTAATAAAACCACAGTAATGTTGCCTATAAGAAAGTAGAACAGCTAATTACAAAGAAAATGCAAAATTAAATTAACTATCCCCAAAGTCAATCAAGGGATAGACAAGGAGTACAGAATATGATTCCTAATATATAAAGAATGGAGGAGGAAGAAAAAGGAGGAGAAAAAAAAACCAAAGAGAACCTTAAGATTGTGTTTGTAATAGCATATTAAGTGAGTTAGGTTGGACTCTTGGATAGTAAGGAGGTTAACCTTGAACTTTGTTACCATGAATCTGAAGCCTGCATGCCAAAAGTACATACCTATCCATAATCACCCTTAGTGTAAATGGACTGAATGCACCAAACAAAAGACATAGAGTCACTGAATAGGTAAAAAAAACAAGACCCATCCATATGCTGCCTCCAAGAGACTCACTTTAAACTCAAAGACATACACAGACTAAAAGTGAAGGGATGGAGAAAGACATTTCATGCAACTAATAGGGAGAAAGTAGGAGTTGCAGTACTTATATCAGACAAAATAGACTTCAAAACAAAGTCACAAGAGACAAAGAAGGACATTCCATAATGATAAAAGGGTCAATCCAACAAGAAGATATAACCATTATAAAGGTCTATGCACCCAACACAGGAGCTCCTACATATGTGAAACAAATACTAACAGAATTAAAGGGGGAAATAGAATGCAATGCATTCATTTTAGGAGATTTCAACACATCACTCACTCTGAAGGACAGATCAATCAGACAGGAAATAAGTAAGGAGACAGAGGCAATGAACAACACATTAGAACAGATGGACCTAACAGACATCCACAGAAATCTACATCCAAAAACAGCAGAATACACATTCTTCTCAAGGGCACATGGAACATTTTCAAAAATAGATCATATACTAGGCCACAAAAAGAGCCTCGGTAAATTCAAAAACATTGAAATTGTACCAACGAGCTTCTCACACCACAAAGGAATGAAACTAGAAATGAATTATGCAAAGAAAATGAAAAATCCCACAAACATATGGAGGCTTAATAACATGCTCCTATATAATCAATGGATCAATGACCAAAAGAACAGAGATCAAGCAATATATGGAGACAAATGATAACAATAATTCAACACTGCAATATCTGTGGGACGCAGTGAAGGCCATGCTAAGAGGAAAGTATATTGCAATACAGGCCTACCTCAGGAAAGAAGAACATTCCCATATGAGCAGTCTAAACTCACAATTAACAAAACTAGAAAAAGAAGAACAAATGAGACTCATAGTAGAAGGAGGGACATAATAAAGATTAGAGCAGAAATAAATAAAATCGAGAAGAATAAAACAATAGAAAGAATCAATGAAAGCAAGAGCTGGTTATTCGAGAAATTAAACAAAATAGATAAACACCTAGGCAGACTTATCAAGAAAAAAAGAGTCTACTCACATAAACAGAATCAGAAATGAGAAAGGAAAAATCACTAGAGACAGCACCAAAATGCAAAGAACTATTAGAGAATACTATGAAAAATTACATGTGTACAAACTGGATAACCTAGAAGAAATGCACAACTTTCTAGAAAAATACAACCTTCCAAGGTTGACTCAGAAAGAAACAGAAAATCTCAACAGACTAATTACCAGCAATGAAATTGAACTGGTAATCAAAAACCTACCTAAGAACAAAACGCCTGTACCAGATGACTTCACCACTGAATTTTATCAAACATTTAGTGAAGACCTAATACCCATCCTCCTTAAAGTTTTCCAAGGAGTAGAAGAAGAGAGAATACTTCTAAACTCATTCTATGAGGCCAGCATCACCCTAATACCAAAACCGGGCAAAGACACGACATAAAGAAAACTACAGACCAATATTCCTGATGAACATAGATGCAAAAATGTTCAACAAAATATTAGCAAACTGAATTCAAAAATACATCAAAAGGATCATCCATCATGATCAAGTAGGATTTATTACAAGGATGGTACAACATTCGAAAATCCATCAACATCATCCACCACATCAACAAAAAGAAGGACAAAAACCACATGATCATCTCCAAAGATGCTGAAAAAGCATTTGACAAAATTCAGCATACACTCATGATAAAAACTCTCAACAAAATGGGAATAGAGGGCAAGTACCTCAACATAATGAAGGGTATATATGACAAACCCACAGCCAACATTATACATAACAGCAAGAAGCTGAAAGCTTTTCCTTTAAGATCGGGAACAAGACAAGGATGCCCACGCTTCCCACTTCTATTCAACATAGTACTGGTGGTCCTAGCCATGGCAATAAGACAACAGAAAGAAATAAAAGGCATCCAGATTGGCAGGGAAGAACTTAACCTGTCCCTATTGGCAGATGACATGATATTGTACATAAAAATCCCTAAAGAATCTACTCCAAAACTACTAGATCTAATATCCGAATTCAGCAAAGTTGCGGTATACAAAATTAATGCGCAGAAATCTATGGCATTCCTATACACTAACAATGACCTAACAGAGAGAGAAATCAGGAAAACAATTCCATTCAAAGTTGCATGAAAAAGAATGAAATACCTAGGAGTAAACCTAACCAAGTAAGTGAAAGACCTATACTCTGAAAACTACAAGACACTCATTAGAGAATTAAAGAAGATACCAATAAGGAAACACATCCCATGCTCATGGATAGGAAGAACTAATATTGTCAAAATGGCCATCCTGCCTAAAGCGATCTACAGATTCAGTGCAATTCCTATTAAGATACCAACAGCATTTTTCAACAAACTATGGAAAATCATTCTAAAATTCATATGGAAAAACAAAAGACCCTGAATAGCCAAAGCAATCATGAGAAGGAAGAATAAAGTTGGGGGATTATGCTCCCCAACTTCAAGCTTTACTACAAAGCCACAGTACTCAAGACAATTTCATACTGGCACAAGAACAGACCCATAGACCAATGGAACAGACTAGAGAGCCCTGATATAACACAACCATATATGGTCAATTAATATATGGTAAAGGAGCCATGGACATACAATGGGGAAATGACAGCCTCTTCAACAGCTGGTGTTGACAAAACTGGACAGCTACATGCAAGAGAATGAAACTGAACTATTGTTTAACCCCATACACAAAAGTAAACTCGAAATGGATCAAGGACCTGAATGTAAGTCATGAAACCATAAAACTCTTAGAAGACAACATAGGTAAAAATCTCCTGAATATAAGCATGAGCGACTTCTTCCTCAGCGCATCTCCTCGAGCAAGGGAAACAAAAGCAAAAATGAACTCATGGGACTACATAAAACTAAAAGTTTCTGTATGGCAAAGGACACCATCAACAGAACGAAAAGGCATCCTACACTATGGGGGAATATATTTGTAAATGACATATCCGACAAGGAGTTAACAAAAATATATAAAGAACTTACACGCCTCACCACCAAAAAGAAAATAACCCAATTAAAAAATGGGCAGAGGATATGAAGAGACAGTTCTCTAAAGAAGAAATTCAGATGGCCAACAGACACATGAAAAGATGCTCCACATCACTAATCATCAGGGAAATGCAAATTAAAACCAAAATGAGATATCACCTCACACCCGTAAAGATGGCCACCATCCAAAAGACTAAGAACAACAAATGCTGGTGAGGATGTGGAGAAAGGGTAACCCTCCTACACTGCTGGTGGGAATGTAAGCTAGTTCAACCATTGTGGAAAGCAATACTGAGGTTTCTCAAAAATCTAAAAATAGAAATACCATTTGACCTGGGAATCCCACTCCTTGGAATTTTCCCAAAGAATACAACTTCTCAGATTCAAAAAGACATATGCACCCCGATGTTTATTGCAGCCCTTTTTACAATAGCCAAGATATGGAAGCAACCTAAGTGTTCATCAGTAGATGAATGGATAAAGAAGAGGCAGTACGTATTGGAATACTATTCAGCCATAAGAAGGAAACGAATTCTGCCATTTGCAACAACATGGATGGAGATGGAGGGTATTATGCTCAGTGAAATAAGCCAGGCAGAGAAAGACAAGTGTCAAATGATTTCCCTCATTTGTGGAGTATAACACGAATCAAAACTGAAGGAACAAAATAGTAGCAGACTCAGAGACTCCAACAAGGAACTAGTGGTTACCAAAGGGGAGGGGTGTGGGTGGATGAGTGGGAAAAGGGGATTGTGGGGTATTATGTTTAGTACATATGGTGTGGGGAATCAAGGGGAAAACACTGTAGCACAGAGAAGGCAAACAGTGAATCTGGGTTATCTCACTACCCTGATGGACAGTGACTGAATTGGGGTATGAGTGGGGACTTGATAATATGGGTAAATGTAGTAACCACCTTGTTTTCTTATGTGAAACCTTCATAAGAGTGTATATCAATTAATAAATACATAAATAAAAGAAAAAAAAAGAAATACGACCTTACAGATAACATGTTGCATTTTCTATGTTCCCTTCTAGTCTGATTTCCCTCTCTCTCCCCCAAAGCAAACAATATTTTGAGTTGGATTCCATCATTATGTTCCAATTTCTTATATTTTTAAGATATATATGCATCCATGAACAATAAATGAAAACAATAAGTTAAAAATATTGCTTTTTAATTCATATAAATGCTCTCAGGCTGTGTGTAAAATTGCACTATTTCCAGAATCTCTCGCCTGGCCTTAGTGCATCTGCATATTAATAGGTGTTTCCAAGCGGAGGTGGGGGATGGGGGAGGGGGCGGAGGGAGGTCATATCTGGACTGGAGAGGTAGTGTGGGTTCCGTTTTTGCAGTGCAGCCAGCTTGCAAGAGACACAGGTGAGCAGAAGTGGACGACTGCTAGCAAGCAATAAATGGGTTTCTCCCACTTTATTTCTCCCTTTGACTGATTTTGGTTTCAAAGATAATGTGCCCTGGGCTGGAAACTTATTTTCCCCTGGAGTTATACAGACTGAAAGACTTTTTTGCTGTATGTTGTAACTTAAGATATCTATGCATGCTGATACATATAGATTTGCTTTATCCATTTAAACTATTATTTATCCACATAAATTGCCACATTTTATTCATCTCTTCCTATATTGATGAATATTTTAATTGTTTTATCACATTCTTGTGATAAAATTTTTGTGAAGATGTCCTATGCACAAGGTCCTGAAAACTTATGTAGGCCTTATACCTAGAAGTGAAGTAGCTGGATGTTCAAGTTTAATAGATGTCAAATTGCTGTAGACATGGGTTATATCAGTATGTCTATCTACAGCATGTGCATTATCTCTTAAATTCCTGATTGTCTGATGACATTTCTACATGAATTTTCTTTTAGTTAAAATTTAAAGGATACAGCACCAGAGAAACGTGCTGGAAAAAACAGGGTAAGACATCCTTTGTCTTAATCAGATTCTATTGGTGGAAAACTAATGCGGGAATCGGTTTAGGCAAGAACTAGCTGGAGAGTTGGGAGCTTCAAAGAAGTGAGAGTACAGAACTATACTTTGGTTTTGGTGATAACTCAGGAGACAGCACACAAGCAAAGGTTATAACTGAATAATTTTAATTCCTGCACCCTAATAGCGAGTACTATCCTCTGCTTTGCCAGTCTGGCTCTTTTTGGTAGTTTTTGCCTGAGGTGAGCCAATGTTTTTTACAGAAAGTTGTCCAGGAATTAGCTCACACAGGGGCCTACATAGCCAAGTGATGTTTTTCTTAGTTAGACTTTTGTGCCTTGATTTTGGACATAAAAGTTGATGAGAAACAAATTTCTTTTGTGCCCCCAAAAACTTGTGGAATAATTCATCATTCAACTCAATGCAGAAAAACAGCAGCAATGATGAATAAAAACATCCTGCTCATAACTTTTCCAGAAATAAAGGAAATCTAAGGTTCAGCTACAGTAGGGAGTGTTGTGATTTGCAAAATAATACCACCACTGCAGAGACTCTTCTGCTTGCCTGGGATGACTGTGTTTACCTGGTCCACCGGCTGAATGGATTCCAGCTCATTCAAGCCTTTGCTTTACCAGCTGTAGGAATCCTTTATTGGTACACTGCCCCCATGTTCACCCTGTCTGCACTACAATCACAAATTGTGTTTTGCATATTGGTAACACTTGTATCACCATATTGGAACTGTGCATTTACATGCATTTGAAGACTTAACAGCATTGCAAAAGAGGCAGCATGGGGGCCTAGACAAAATGGAGACTCTAGACGGGATTCTCTTGGGCTGGAACCCAGCTCTATCATAGTATCTGTGTGATCTGGGGCAAGTTCCTTTATCTTTCTGTACCTCAGTTTTCCTATCTATAAACCATGTTTAATAATTCATCTACTGCATAGAATTGTTCTGAGAGTAAAGTAAGTCAATATTAATCAATATATGAAAGCATTTGGAAGAGTGCCTGGGGCATGGACAGCAGAACAAAGCAACAATAGCTATTCCTGTTCTTATGCCCTGGAAGGCAAGCACTGGGTCTTCACCTGCATGTCCAAAGCACCTTCCACTATACCAGGCAAACAAGTGGTTGTACAGAAATATGTGTTCAGGTCAGTAAACACAGATGTACCTATTTTCTGAACAAGCATCTCTATAGTACACTTGATTCTGGTTGGTGCGTGTTCCATTCTTGACTTCATCCTTAGAGATCCCTGTTAGCTAGTCTTTGTTTGACAGACTCTTGGCTTAAGTTGTCACCTTCATGCTAAGTCTGCCCAATAAGTTATGAAAGGAGGTGGAGAATCATGATGACTTTTAACAGAAGGGAGTAGCCTATTGGCAGGACATTTGGGGACAAAACCACTTTGAAATACTACATTATCTTAGCTACAAGCCTAAGAAATACATACATTTATAGATTCCACTAGGAGGTGCTGTCCTCCCTCATCACAATGTATGGATATGCTTGGGGAACACTGGGTTGTTTTAAGAGCCTCACATAAATTGTTACAGCCACAGACTGTGTAGTAAAAAAATACTTTACAATTGTTTATTTATAAATTAGATGTTGTCTTTTGACTATAATTTATCTTAGGATATCTAAATGAATATCCTTTTGTGTACACATGCAAAAATTTTACATTGAAAACCTTACTTCTATTTCCCAGTTAGCACAGCTCATTTAAATGTTGGGCTGTCAATAAGTGGAATTGCACAGGATCTTAGAAAAATATATCCATTTTAAACTGCTAGCTCTTTTTACAGGCATCCGGTTTTCAGTTAAAGTAGGAATTCATACAGATATACAAAATACAGATCTGTGACTTTTCATCTAGGATATTATAATGAGTGGATCATGTGCTGGTTGAATGTTGTAGCCTAAATTTTACAGGCATTCTAAGGTTTTGTTGTGCCTAAGAAAGATAACCCAGAAATGAAAGTTAAAGTTAAATTTGCCTATTGATTTTGTACTATGCACCAACACCTGGATCCCTGAACTTAAAGAAAATATGTTAACTGAAAAGATAAGAGGGAGGGGTAGCTCACAGAAAAGGAGAACGTGAGAGAAATGGATATTAGCCTCATAGAAAGCCAGGTGAAGTACTTGGAATGGTACACATCTAAATTTAGATTTATATGACTTGTGTTCACATGAAGTTCTAAGTTTATTAGAGATGATCAATGCAATATATGATACAATTATCAATTACTATAGCTCATATCTTCTTTCTACACACAAAAAGTGCTGCTATGACATAAAACTAAATGAAGTTCACATTTCCTGTTTTAAAGCCTGGTGGGATTTACAAGAACACCGAATGTTTGTAAAGTGATTTCTGAACTATTTTTATTCATGGACAATTTATCTCTTCTTTTTTTCTGATCAGTATCTCTCAGTAGATATCATTTTAGAACCCACTGAAAAAAGAGTGTTTTAAATTATTAAAAGACTCTGCTGTCAATCAACTATATAACACCATAAGACGGTTTTCAAGTTGTGTAACTGCAGAAGGCTTCATTTTAGCTTCAGTTCACAGTATAAACTAACATTGTCTGGGAAAATATTTTTCAATTTAGTTTCTGAAAAATTGTGAGCTTATAATGATTTGGTTATTATCTAAAGAAGAATATGTTTAAGAGATTCAGAGTTCTCTATCCAAAATAGAGAGATATTTGAAATATAGATGAAATCTTTTTCTTTTGAACCCTATTATCATTAATAGGAATTTATGAAACATAAAAGATTAGAAATCAAGCTAATATACATAAAAAAGGACCTTTATTATATGATCATTTCAATTTTGAATATAATAAAAGGAAATCAATATTTTAAATAAATCCACTTCAAACTAAGTTAAAATGATTCCTCATAATTAGATATACTACTCAGAGTTCCATTATAATTTTATTAAGCATATCCTCAAAGATTATTTGCTAAAAGCTTAAAGTCAATTTATCAAAGATTTGTTATTTTATCAACTTCAGTGCTAACCACTACTGCAATTTTATTTTTGTACTATTACTCTCATAGACTCATATTAAAAGATAATTGGATCAAGTTGGGTGTTAAAAAATTCAACTTTCACTGAAATGCTTAAGCTATTTTAGGGATTACGTAGAAAGTTATGAACATTAGCTATATTAAAATCAAAAGGTTTTAGGAAAAGTTAGCTGTTACATAACAACACAGCACCAATTTTTAATTTTTAATATGGGAATTAGCTTCTCCTGGAAGTGCACTGAATAAAAATTATCTTTTACTTGCAATATTGAAGAGAATTTGAAGGAAGCATGGATGACTGACAATAAATATGTCTCTAGGTTGTCAAAACATGTAGATAAAGGGTTGAAATTCCCAGTCCATTTTCTTGCAGTTTTATCGTTGTGACAGCCCTGATGCCTCTCGACTGGCTCACTGAGAGAAAGCTCCATGTTCCTGATGTACCTTCCTTTATTCTATTATTTTTTTATTGAAGTATAGTTGATATACAATCTTATGTTAGTTTCAAGTATGTAACACAGTGATTCAGTAGTTACACACATTATTAAATCCTCACGCCACTAGTGCATTTACAATCTGTCAGCATAGGAAGATGTTACAGAATCATTGTTTATATTCTTCATACTGTACTACCATTCTTGTGACCAACTTATATTATGATTGAGGATTTTTGTGCTCCTTTATCCTCCTCACCCTCCCCACCCACCTACCCTATCCTCTCCCCTAGTAAACACTGGGGGTAAGCACTGGTCGCTTCTCAGTGTCTATGAGTCTTCTGCTGTTTTGTTCTTCCCAGCAGAAATCTAACACTCATATAACTGTTTCAATATTTTTAAAAGCAATTGTTCATATATATTTCTAAAAGTCCTGTTAACTCTTTCTATTTACTAGGCTTTTATAAGGAAAAAGAAAATATCCATTTCAGCCAGATGTAGTCTTTTTCTCCGTGTTTTTATTTTTATGTTTTATGTCTTACTAAACTTCATTATCAAAAGATGACATGCCCACTGCTCACAGCAGCTGCAATCCATTAGCCTAATGGATTGGAATTATAGGTTGCCCTAGGAATTTTTCTATTGTGTGCCAAAATCAAATGTAAACCCTACTGTGAAAAGTCTTGACACTATTAAATGTGAAAAATACAATGTGTTCAAGAAGTTAAGAAAAGAAATGTAGGGCATTTGACTAACCAACCAGAAAGTAATATGAAGTTTATACTGAAATAGAAACTATTTGTGTTTTCCCGTTGTTTGGCAGAGTAATCATGCACTCTCATTTACCACCCAACTGTGCTGGAGAAATAGTGGGTACTAACTGATTAATTATCCTTTTTTCCCAGCCAAATACTGGCTAAAGACTATTTGTACATACATCTTATTCTCACTCAAAATTCCACCTTACAAGAGTTTTTATTCATTCAACAAAAGCATTTGAGTGTCTGGTCTGTCCCACACATTGTGAAGGTACAAGGTTTGTAGGTATGCTAAAGCTGGCAAACAAGTAACAAGGAGAATGCATTGCTTGTCACATTCTCAGAGGCTCTCAGACCCTCTCCTCCAGGCTCCATCACAGGTCATCGTCACTGCCTGGGCAACACACACAGTGCTGGGCTGGAATCAGGTCTGAAAAGAATAGCCTGGCCTTTGCCATTCTCAGGTTCAGTATTGGCTCAGAAAGGAAAGTGAAGGAAAGCTGGACCTTTCCTAGAGGCTACCTAATGTTGACACAGGAAGCAGCTGTGCAGTGAAGGGAGCTGCCTGTTGATGAGCGGATGTGGCAAGGCGCTTGCAGGAGGGCGCCTAGGCTGTATAACTTGGACAGGAGTTGTCGCCACTGCTACTGCTTCAGAGGACAGTGTTGAGTTACCGCTGCTCATCTCTTCAAATCTGCAGAGATGATCTAACCCTGAAAGATCATTTGTGACATGTTCTGTCTCTATCGCCCTTTATGCATTACACTGGTTTATTTGAAGATGGCTTTCTCCTACAGAAATGCCTGCCATTTATACAGAAAATAAAACTGGTGTTTGAATGCATTGCTCAGTTACATAAAAATTTAATTTTTAGACAATAAAAACAAGATCAAAATTCTAAGCTTGTAAGTGATGTTATTCTGAAATACAAATCTTCAAGAGACAAAGAAATAAGCAATAAGTTAGACCTAAAATCTACTGATCTTCAAAAGTTACATATAAATCTTAACTCTTATAACTGAAACTACATTTTTTCATTAAGTATCCTAGAAAAGAAAGCAAAATATTGAATCATAATATGTTAACATTTAATCTTCATCAAAGAGAAAGTTTTTCTTTGAATGTCATTGCTGTGAACAAGTAACACTTCCTGTCTTTGTCTTCGTTTTCCTTTCTCTCACATACTGTCTCATGAAACACATTCACTCACCCACACAAATAGAATTCATATATTTATTTAGTATAATAATCTATAATAGCATTTCTTATAAACTTAGCTCTGTGCCAGATGCAAAAAAAAAAAAACCCACAGAAAATTGGTTCCTGACCTCCCGCCTGTATATTTGGAAAATGGAACATTCACTCATTCATTCATTCAACAGGCAATTATTGAGTGCTTATTTTCTGCCAATTATATATGCATGTGTTAGCTAAATAAGGAATAAGTGAACTGCTAAGATATAAGGAGCTGGGATCATCAGCGAACTGGAGAAATAGTGAATAAGAAAGAAACTAAATGAACCAGGAAGGAAGGCTAGGATGCTAAAGGACTAATAAGTTGCAGAAGGTAGAGTCTAGGTACATGCCAGAAAGTAAGTAGAATAGAAGCAATCAAGGCTGGGGAAAGAGCTGTGAAAAGTCCAGACTTTGTGTGGACGTGGGGTATAATCAAGGGCTGGATATAAAAGGAGCGACATCTGAAGTCAGCTTGGAAGGAGGGATCGGATCTGGATAAACTGAGGGGAAAGGAAGCCTGCTGTTCTATTGATGAGGTGGGACTGCAATTTGTGCTCAGGCTTGGAAATAAGAGTGAGAACTGCAAGTAAAGCAGAGAGGGACCCATAAGAATAAACTGGAGCATTTGAAACAGAAGTTGAGAGTAACTAAGATATACTGATCACTAAGGAAACTATTGCTTCTGGGTTGCGTTGTTCAATTTTGCCTGCATTATGTAAATATTACATTACGCTTCAAATAAATTGCTTAATTTAGTTCTTGTTTATAAGTTATTATTATCTATACCTGAAAGAATCTTAATATTGTATGTTTCCTACAAGCATTACAGATTAAAATTTTGATAGAATGCCTGGAGATGTTCTTATTGGGAGTGACATTTAAGTAAATAACTGATGGAAGCAAGTGAGAGAAACTTTCCAAACCATAGGATGAGCAAGTGCACATGGTCAGTCTACTGAATCTACTAATTATTACTGTGTTTGCTTTTTGTTCCAGTTTGTACCTTTGCTCCATTGTAAACGATACTGCACTAAAATGACCCTGTATAAAATATTATAGATTTATAAAAAAACTAATCCAATTAGGGTGAATACTTAATACAGTTCCTCTACAGAGATATCTTGGATATTCTTAAAATTTTCTTTACCATAGTTCTAATATTTAGCATGTTGATTTTCTTGAAAAAAATCCCATTTGGAATTTTATTGGAATTATTGCATGGAATCAATGTATACATAAAATTCTACAGCCAATTCTAACATGGGAGGGGATTCCCTACACATCAAGGAATGCTCTGTGACACCAACTGGGTGTTCTATGATTCAGTTCTGACACTATCTACCTGGAGATAGTATTTGATCCTACCAGGTAAGGGCTCAGTCCTGTAAGATTGCCCCTCCACACCACTACCAGCATCAGATGCCAGTTACAAGTACAGTTATCCCTTGTACTTCTGACCTGTCAGCTATGGGTTGGAGATTTCACTGAGTCTTTTCTTGGGTTTGATTAATTTGCTGGAATGATTCACAGAACTCAGAAAAACATTTTATTTAATGTATCATGGGTTTATTATAGAAGGATATAACTCAGGATTAGTTATGTGGAATTGAGATGCCAAGCAAGGTCCTGTAGGAAAGGAAAATTCCAAGTTTCCCTGACTGCTCCACTTTCCCCAAATCTGCATATGCTCCCCAACATGGAAACTCTTCAAACCCAGTCCTTTGGGTTTTAACAGAAGTTTCATTAAACGCATGGTTGATTAAATCATTGGCCATTGCTGACTGATTCAACATCGGACCTGGAGGTTAGGGATGTGGGACTGAAATTTCCAACCCTCTAATGCCAATAGTAAATGCTCTGGAAAACATTCCACATCCTTAGGGCTTTCCAAAAGCCACCTAATTAACATAACAAAAGAAACCTTTATCATTCTTATCACTAAGGAAATTCCAATGGATTTAGGAGCTTTGTGCCAAAAATGCAAAGACCAAACATATACTTCTTATTATAAGTCACAGTATCACAATACAATATTCCATTTTTTACCAAATGAGTTTTTTTCTCAATAAACAATGTATTTCTCCATATAATTAATTCTTTTTCAATACCAGTCAATGATTCTTCATTAAAAAATAAATACATCCTGTTATTTTTGTACTGTTGTGAATTGTATCATTTTGAATACTATTTTATAAGTGTTCATTTCTGGTATATGAAATTCAAATTTTTTTTTTAACATTTTATTTTTTTGTGGTTTGCTGATATATTTTTTTCTTTTTTGGTATCATTAATATACACTTACATGAACAACACTGTGGTTACTAGATTCCCCTATTATCAAGTCCCCACCACATACCCCATTACAGTCACTGTCAATCAGCATAGTAAGATGCTATAGAATCACTAATTTTCTTTACTGTGCTACACTGCCTTCCCAGTGCTGCTCCCCTACATTATGTGTGCTAATCATAATGCCACTTTTAACCCTTATCCCTCTCTTCCCACCCATCCTCCCCCTTCCCTTTCCCTTTAGTAACTGTTAGACCATTCGTGGGTTCTGTGAGTCTGCTGCTGTTTTGTTCCTTCAATTTTTGCTTTGATCTTATACTACACAGATGAGTGAAATCATTTGATACTTGTCTTTCTCTGCCTGGCTTATTTCACTGAGCATAATACCCTCTAGCTCCATCCATGCTGTTGCAAATGGTAGTATTTGTTTTCTTCTTATGGCTAAATAATATTCCATTGTGTATATGTACCACATCTTCTTTATCCATTCATCTACTGATGGACACTTAGGTTGCTTCCATTTCCTGGCTATTGTAAATAGTGCTGTGATAAACATAGGGGTGCATCTGTCTTTCAGAAACTGGGCTGCTGCATCCTTAGGGTAAATTCCTAGGAGTGGGATTCCTGAGTCAAATGGTATTTCTATTTTGAGTTTTTTGAGGAACCTCCATACTGCTTTCTACAATGGTTGAACTAATTTGCATTCCCACCAGCAGTGTAGGAGGGTTCGCTTTTCTCCACATCCTCGCCAACATTTGTTGTTGTTTGTCTTTTGGATGTTGGCCATCCTCACTGGTGTGAGCTGATATCTCATTGTGGTTTTAACCTGCATTTCTCTGGTGATTAGCAATGTGGAGCATCATTTCATGTGCCTGTTGGCCATCTGAAATTCTTCTTTACAGAAGTGTCTATTCATATCCTCTGCAAATTTCTTAATTGGATTATTTGCTTTTTGTTTGTTAAGGTGCGTGAGTTCTTTATATAATTTGGATGTCAACCCCTTATCAGATACATCGTTTATGAATATATTTTCCTATATTGTAGGATGTCTTTTTGTTCTACTGATGGTGTCCTTTGCTGTACAGAAACTTTTCAACTTGATATAGTCTCACTTGTTCATTTTTGCTTTTGTTTCCCTTGCTCAGGGGGATAAGTTCATGAAGAAGTCGCTCATGTTTATGTCCAAGAGATTTTTGCCTATGTTTCTTTCTAAGAGTTTTATGGTTTCATGACTTACATTCAGGTATTTGATCCACCTTGAGTTTACTTTGTGTATGGGGCTAGACAGTAGTCCAGTTTCATTGTCTTACATGTAGCTGTCCAGTTTTTCCAACACCAGCTGCTGAAGAGGCTACCATCTCCCCATTGTATATCCAAAGCTCCTTTATCAAATATTAATTGACTGTAGATGTTTGGTTTAATGTTTGGATTTTCTATTCTGTTCCACTGGTCTGTGGGTCTGTTTTTGTGCCAGTACCAAATTGCCTTGATTACTGTGGCTTTGTAGTAGAGTTTGAAGTCAGGGAGCATAATTCCCCCTGTTTGATTCCCCTTTCTCAGGATTGCTTTGGCTATTTGGTGTCTTTTCTGGTTCCATATGAATTTTTTAATTATTTGTTCCAGTTCATTGAAGAAAGCTGTTGGTAGTTTGATAGGGATTGCATTGAATCTGTAGATTGCTTTAGGTAGTATAGCCATTTTGAAAATATTGATTCTTCCTAGCCAAGAGCATGGGATGCATTTCCATTTGTTAGTGTCTTCCTTAATTTCTCCTAGGAGTGTCTTATAGTTTATAGAGTACAGGCCTTTCACTTCCTTCGTTAGGTTTATTCCTAGGTATTTTATCCTTTTTGATGCAATTGTGAATGGAATTGTTTTCTGATTTCTCTTTCTGTTAGTTCATCGTTAGTATATAGGAAAGTAACAGATTTCTGTGTGTTAATTTTGTATCCTGCAACTTTGCTGAATTCAGATATTAGTTCCAGTAGTTTGGGAGTGGAGTCCTTAGGGTTTTTTAAATACAGTATCATGTCAATCGCAAATAGTGACAATTTGACTTCTTCTTTACCAAACTGGATGCCTTGTATGTCTTTGTTTTGTCTGATTGCCGTGGCTAGGACCTCCAGTACTATGTTGAATAACAGTCGAGAGAGTGGGCACCCCTGTCTTGTTCCCGATCTTAGATGAAAAGCTTTCAGCTTCTCGCTATTAAGTATGATGTTAGCTGTGGGTTTGTCATATATGGCCTTTATGATGTTGAGGTACTTGCCGTCTATACCCATTTTGTTGAGAGTTTTAATCATGAATGGATGCTGAATTTTATCAAATGCTTTTTCAGCATCTATGGAGATGATCATGTGGTTTTTGTTCTTCTTTTTATTGATGTGATGGATGATGTTGATGTATTTTCGAATGTTGTACCATCCTTGCATCCCTGGGATGAATCCCACTTGATCATGGTGTATGATCCTCTTGATGTATTTTTGAATTCGGTTTGCTAATATTTTGTTGAGTATTTTTGCATCTACGTTCATCAGGGATATTGGTCTGTAATTTTCTTTTTTAGTGAGGTCTTTGCCCGTTTTTGGTATTAGAGTGATGCTGGCTTCATAGAAAGAGTTTGGAAGTATTCCCTCCTCTTCTATTTTATGAAAAACTTTAAGGAGAATGGGTGTTATTTCTTCTCTGTATGTCTGGTAGAATTCAGAGGTGAATCCATCAGGTCCGGGGGTTTTGTTCTTGGGTAGTTTTTTGATTACCGATTCAATTTCGTTGCTGGTGATTGGTCTGTTTAGTTTTTCTGTTTCCTGCTTGGTGAGTCTTGGAAGGCTGTATTTTTCTAAGAAGTTGTCCATTTCTTCTAGGTTTTCCAGCTTGTTAGCATATAGATGTTCGTAATATTCTCTTATAATTCTTTGTATTTCTGTGGGGTCCGTCATTATTTTTCCTTTCTCATTTGTGATTCTGTTTATGTGTGTAGATTCTCTTTTTCTCTTAATGAGTCTCGCTAGGGGTTTATCTATTTTATTTATTTTTTCAAAGAACCAGCTTTTGGTTACATTGATTCTTTCTATTGTTTTATTCTTCACAATTTTATATATTTATTCTCTGATCTTCATTATGTCTCTCCTTCTGGTGACTTTGGGCCTCATTTGTTCTTCTTTTTCCAATTTCAGTAATTGTGTCTTTACACTGTTCATTTGGGAATGTTCTTCCTTCTTTAAATAGGCCTGGGTTGCAATATACTTTCCTCTTAGAACTGCTTTGCTGCATCCCACAGAAGCTGTGGCTTTGTGTTGTTATTAGTCTCCATATATTCTTTGATTTCTGTTTTGATTTGGTCGTTAACCCATTGAATCATTAGGAGAATGTTGGTAAGTCTCCATGTATTTGTGAGCCTTTTTGATTTCTTTATAAAATTTTTTCCAGTTTTATACCTTTGTGATCTGAGAAGTTGGTTGGTAGGATTTCAATATTTTTGAATTTACTGAGGTTCTTTTTGTGGCCTAGTATGTGGTCTATTCTGGAAAATGTTCCATGTGCACTTGAGAAGAATGGGTATCCTGTTGCTTTTGGGTGCAGAGTTCTGTAGATATCTGTTAGGTCCATCTAAAACCAGCAATAGCAGTAAGTCCTAGTATGTTGTTCAATGCCTCTGTGTCTTTACTTATCCTCTGCCTGGTTGATCTATCCTTTGGAGTGAGTGGTGTGTTAAAGTCTCCCAAAATAATTGCATTGCTGTCCATTTCCTCTCTCAATTCTGTTAGTATTTGTTTCACATATGCTGATGCTCCTGTGTTGGGTGCATATATATTTATAATAGTTATATCTTCTTGTTGGACTGACCCCTTTATCATTATGTAATGTCCTTCTTTATCTCTTTCTACTTTCTTCGTTTTGAAGTCTATTTTATCTGATACAAGTACTGCAACACCTGCTTTTTATTCTTTGTTGTTTGCATGAAATGTCTTTTTCCATCCCTTCACTTTTAGTCTGTGTATATCTTTGGGTTTGAGGTGAGTCTCTTGTAAGCAGCATATAGATGGGTCTTGCTTTTTTATCCACTCTGCTACTCTGTGTCTTTTGATTGGTGCATTCAGTCCATTTACATTTAGGGTGATTATTGATAGATATGCACTTATTGCCATTGCTGACTTTAGATTCGTGGTTACCAAAGGTTCAAGGGTTCCTTCTTTACTATCTAAGAATCTAACTTAACTTTCTTGTTAAGTTGTTGTGAACGCCATCTGATGTTTCTTTATCTCTCCCTTCCTATTCTTCCTCCTCCTTTCTTTATATATTAGGTTTTTATTCTTTGCCTTTAGTTAGTATTTGGATGGTCTGCTTTCTTTGCTATGATTTTATTTTCTCTGGTGACATCTTTTTAGCCTTATGGGTGCTTCCCTCTAGAGCAGTCCATTTAAGATATCCTGTAGTGGTGGCTTATGAGAGGCAAACTCTCTCAACTTTCGTTTGTCTTGAAATTGTTTAATCCCTCCATCATATTTAAATGATAATCATGCTGGATACAATATTCTTGGTTTGAGGCCCTTCTGTTTCATTATGTTAAATATATCATGCCATTCTCTTCTGGCCTGTAAGGTTTCTGTTGAGAAGTCTGATGACAGTCTGATGGGTTTTCCTTTGTTGGTGATCTTTTTTCTCTCTCTAGCTGCCTTTAATACTCTGTCTTTACCTTTGATCTTTGCCATCTTAATTATTATGTGTCTTGGTGTTGTCTTCCTTGGGTCCCTTGTGTTGGGTGACCGGTGGGCTTCTGTGGACTGTGAGACTACTTCCTTCCCCATGTGGGAAAGTTTTCAGCAATTATTTCTTCAAGACACTTTCTATCCCTTTTTCTCTCTCTTCTTCCTCTGGTACTCCTATAATGCGAATATTGCTCCGTTTGGATTGGTCACACAGTTCTCTTAATATTCTTTCATTCTTAGAGATTTTTTTATCTCTCTCTGCCTCAGCTTCTTTGTATTCCTGTTCTCTGTTTTGTATTTCATTGACAGTCTCTTGTACCTCATCCAGTCTGCTGTCAAGCCCGTCGATGTCTTGTCTCCTTTCTGCGTAGTCTTTCCTCATTTCCTCCCTCAGCTCTTGCACATTTTTCTGTAGATCCATCAGCATGGCTATGACTTTTGTTCTGAATTCTTTTTCAGGAAGACTGTGCATGTCCATTCCTTCAGGTTGTCTCTCAGGGTTGTCTGTGTCTGAAGCTTTGTCTGTACGATATTCCTGTCTTTTCATGGCTGTAGGATTGGTTGCTGGTAGTTGTCACGTATGTCAGCTGGGCTCTTTATGACTTTAAAAAGGAAAGAGAAGAAAGAAGAGAAAAAAACTAATAATAAAAAAGAGAGAGAGAGAGAAAGAAAGAAAAGAAAGGAAAGAAAAAGCAGCAACACCTAAAAAAAAACAACAAAAAAACTGCCCACTGGGAGTGGTTTCTGTGTGAATGCTGTAGGTGGCGTTGTTGCTCCACTATTCCAGACCCATGGCCGCGCCACTCCACAAGGCCCTTTAAAGCTGTGGCTGGGGTGAGAATGAATGGGAGGCTGTTGAGCTCTGTGGGAGTCCTAAATGTGGCTACCCTTTCTCAGTCGCCTGCTAAGGTGTCCAAAGCTCCCCAGGACTCCCAGCCTGCTGGGCTGAGTGTGCCAGGGCGATGCAGTCCTCTGCTGGGCTCCTGTGTCTTTAAGACCGCTGAAACAATTTCTCTCTTTTTTTTCTTCTCTTTTCTCCTTCCCTGATCCAGCCACAAGTAACCAGGCACGTTCCCGCTGAGACCCTGCGTCCTCTGTCTCTCCAATCTCCACTACACCGCGCTCTGTGTGTCCATGTTCCCAGGGCAGATCGCTGGGGCTGGTTATCTCCCGGGCCTGCTCTTCCGCTCCCTCCTGGCTCTGAATTCTCTCCTCCCGCACGTGTGCTGGGGTGGGGGAGTGCTCAGGTCCTGCTGGGTTGCGGTTCCATTTCTTACGCCCCTCACCGGCTGCTGAGTCCTCTCAGGTGTAGCTGCCCACTGGTGCGCTGCCCCGCTGGATGCGAGTCCTCTCAGGTGTGGCTGCATGATATGCACTTTCTTGTGTGTTCTGGTCTCTCTTTTATGAATAGTTGTATTTGCTGTGTTTTTGTGGATAAATATAATGTTGGGAGGAAAATTCTGCCGCTCCGTTCACGCCGCCTTCTTCCTGGAAGTTCTTCGTCTTCTCTAGTTTCTATTTCATTTATCATCTCCTCCACCATACCCAATCTGCTTTTAGTACCATCCATTGTGCTCTTCAATGATTGGATCCCCAACCATAATTCATTCCTAAGTTCTTGAATATCTTTCCATACCTCCATGAGCATGTTAATGATTTTTATTTTGAACTCCCTTTCAGGGAGAGTCATGAGGTCAATATCATTTAAATCTTTCTCAGGAGTTGCATCCATAATTTTACTCTGGACCAGGTTCCTTTGGCATTTCATAGTTGTGTATGGTGCCCTCTAGTGCCCAGAACTTCGACTCTCTGGAGCGCTCAGCCCCTGAAGCAATGTCAGGGATTGCAGGGGAGTGGTATTTGTGCCTCAGGGGGGGAAAGAGCTGTTTCCTGGTTCCTGGCTGCTATGCCTGTCTCCACTGCCTGAACCAGTAGGCCAAGCACACAGGTATCAGCATCTGTGCTTTGCATTTTTAGCTGCTGTAGACAGATCTTCCCTCTGGCTGGCCTAATGCCACAGTAGGGTTTCCTGGTTTGCAAGCCAGGTGGGACTGGCCAGATGAAAGGTGCAGTATTCTGCCTTTTCGGAAGGAGTTCTTGGAGCTGTGTTGGCAGCCAGGGAGCTGGAGCACCTGAAGATCGTGAAAGCTCCCACTCTGCTGGGAAGAGTGCACCTGTCCTTTCTCCTGAACAGTAAGCTCTGTGCAATTCTTGCCCCTTTAGCAGCCCTCTTGCTAAGGGTTTCTTTGTTAGGAAGTCCCTCAGACTTCCCGCCTTTCTTTTATCCCAGAGCAGCTGGGTATGGATCCCTGCTTTCCACAAGCAACTGGAATGTTTGCCTCTCCAGGAATTCTGCCTATCTTGGCTTTCCATCCCCCTAATTATGAGAGTATCATGCAAGCACCATGAAATGTAGGTTTGTGCTCCCAAAGCAGATCTCCAGAGTTAGGTATTCAGCAGTCCCATATTTTTCCCTCCCTGCTCCGTTTCTCTTCCTCCCGTTGGTGAGCTGGTGTGGGGGAAGTGCTTGGATCTGGTAGGACCACAGCTTTAGTATGTTACTCTTTTCCATGAGGTCTGCTCTTGTCTCCAGGTGTATTCAATTTGTTGCAGTCCTCTGTCCTGTTGCTCTTTCAAGAGTAGTTGGATTAGTTATATTTTCATATTATATGCGGTTTTAGGAGGAAGCCTCTGTCTCACCTCTCACGCAGCCATCTTTAATCCTCTCCCTGTAAGGTACTATTTCTTATAGAATTATTCAAAGCCAAATGTGATCAAGTGTTAACATTGATTATGTTGCGTTCATGGGTGTCTCTACATTATCCATGTCTTTCAGAATTTAAGACAAAAGAGGTGCAGCCCAATTTGAGGATAATCTTGGAGGTCTGGAATGGGGTGCTTGTGTTGCTTGTGTCAACAGCCATCCTGCCAGTTTTCTTCTCTTTGAACTCACTCTCAGTTGTCCTTTGTCATTAACTCTGCATTCACTGGACCAATGTTTTTTTTCTTTAGGGCACCTGTAAGCGCTCTGAATATAAATAATTAGCAACGAAAGAATGAGGTTGGTTTTTGTTTGCTCTTTTATTCTCTTAGATGTCCTTAGCCATAGTTTAATCATTGGCTGTCATATATCAGCTATGTTCTGACTCTTTTAGGATGACTATCCCATGTGCTCACTGCCCATCAGATCTCCCTCACTCTAGAACATGAGACCCTGCTCATTTTATTTTGGAGTAACTCAACTAGCACAATGTGTTGAAGAGGCTCTGGCCGAGAAGTCATGGTTTAATTCTTGTTGTTTAACTCTATGGAATTAAAGACAGTGGACTTCAACTGTTTGTGGCTAAAAGCTAAGTGTAGAAAGTAAATCAAGAAAAGAACAAAGAGTGGGGGAAATATCTATCATTTAATGATTAATCTTTTAGATTTCCGATTTGGCCCTGAAGGCAGGTGTCTTTACATAGTGACCCTCATAGTCCCATAGTCCATACTGCAGAATGAATGAGTGTTAACATGAAGACCAATAAACCAAACACATTTAGGCCTGAGCAGACCTGCCTTGGAAATTTCAAAATAATTGCATGGGTCTCTGTACCTGTGTACATATGAATATTACTTTATGGGATAATATATCATAAACTCAATTTGAATTCTAGAAAATAAATTCCACCAACATTAGTATTTAGTAGATTTTCCTAAATTGTCCCCAGCATTAGCACTTCTATAATTTCATTTAATTTCTAAAACAATCTTATATAGTGAGAAAAGCAGGTATTACAATGACTTGTTATACCCACCTTAGATCTGAGGACATCAGTGCTAATTAAATTAGGTGACTTTGTCACACATGTATCTGATAGGCAAACCTATGGATTAACTTTAGGGCTGATCATTTTTCCATTTTACTACAATGAGCTTGTAGTAGAAACAATGTGCCATATTTCGAGAGTGGTAGAGTCAACCACAGTAGTGACTTCAGTGGTTGCAGCAGACTGCCTATCACCTTATCTGCAACATGACTATAAAGCCAATGTTACCAATTCTCTGCACTGGACACGCCTCAGCTCTCTGTGCCACACAGGTATTGTTCAGTGCAAAGCAAACAATCCAACCTGGTTATTTCTTGGCAGCTTTAACCAGTCAGCATCACATAAATAAGGACTTTATTCTGACCATGGTTTCAGATAGTTTATTATTCTGTGGCTGAAAAACAGACAGCTGAAAGGGGGCTCCAAAATGAAAACTGGCATTTACTAAAAGAGCAATGATCTTGCAAAGACGCCAGTTGGTGGCTTTTTACCATTCAGACAGCAAAAGTAATTCATCATTTTTTTCTGCTTGATTTCTGCATTCTGTACAACTAAGTATTAAAAGATATTTTTCTGTTGGGTAAAATTCAACACTGTGTCTATTGACTTCCTTTTAAGTCACTATAATTCTCTAAGCCACTTCAAGTTTTTTTTTTTTTTTTGCCACTTCAAGTTTTTATAGCACAATAATGTCCATTTAAAAATGATCAAAAAAAGAGTAAGTATCCGAGGCAAATATAATTATAAAGGTATATACGAAAAATATAATAAACTTTTGCTTTAGCAAAATTCTCTAAAATTGCCTTTTTATATATACTACAGGCAACATAAATGCTATAACAATGATATTAATTTCCCTAAGACATCCAACCTATTTGCTTAGAATTTTATTGTTGACCATGTTGCTAAATATTCCATTGTAAGAGTTTCTGCATGGTATCCCCCATATTTACTATTTTAAGTGGCTCATTAAAACCTATTTTGTTAGCTTTTGCCTGTATACCCTGCAGTTATAGTCTGAGGAAAGACAGATAAATGAAAGCAATAGATTCATGGCTCACATATTTTAATTATTTGAACTGTAAGTTATAGCTTCTCATACAAATTGATAGACATAGACTATATCAGTACAATAAAGGAACTCCAAATAAATGTCAAGAGGACCTCAGAGGTTGTATTTTCACTAATTTCAAAATGGGGAGGTCTCTTTTGAGTTCTCACGTTCTAAAATTGGGTAATTGTGGTACCTTCTTGATTATTTACAGCCTGGGGAAAGGCCATGGTAGTAAAGGTCCTGGCAGAAAGCTGGCCTGTGGTCATGAACAGCCTGTATGGGCCATAGTGTAGTCCCAGTTCATCTGGCAGAAGGGAATGCATGGGATATTGTCACCAAATGTTCTTTCAAGGGAACATAATCATTTTAGTATATTTAGCTTTTCTTGCTTATCTAAGAAGAAACACAGGTTCTAGGTGTATTAGAAGATATTTCTTTTTCTATATTTATTAATGTTGATTCTCTCTTTTTCCCCTCTGAAGTTCTAATTTCTAGCTATAATAGTTTGATTAAGATATCCGATAATTTCATCTCTTACTACTGGTTGGGGAATAGCAAATACCTTTTTTCATAAGTGACCACCAAGTATTTACTTCACTTAAGCAAAAAGTTGGCAGGCATACCTGATTTTATTGGACTTCACTTTATTCGTTTTATTCACAGAGAATGAGGTTTGTTTTTGCAAATTGAAGGTTTGTGGCAGCGCTGCATTGAGGAAGTCCATCAGCACCATTTTTCCAACAGCATTTTCTCACTTCATACTCTGTATCTCTGTATATCACATTTCAGTAGTTCTTGCGATATTTCAAATTTTTCATTATTATTACAGCTGTTATATGATCTTTGATCTTTGGTGTTACTGTTGTAATTGTTTTGGGGTGCCACAAATTGTGCCCATATAAGACAGTTGTGTGGGTTCTAACTGCTCCACCAACCAGCCATGCCCTCGTCTCTCCCCCTCTTCTCAGGCCTCTTATCTCCCTGAGACACAAGAACTTTAAAATTAGACCAGTTAATAACCCTACAGTGGCCTCTAGCTTTTCAAGTGAAAGGAAGAGTTACATGTATCTCACTTTAAATCAAAAAGTAGAAATGATTAAGCTTAGTGAGGAAGCATGTCAAAAGCTGAGATAGTAGAAAGGTAGGCCTCTTGTGCCAAACAGTTAGTCAAGTTGTAAACGCAAAGGAAAAGTTCTTGGAGGAAATTTAAAGTGCTACTCCAGTAAACACATGAATGATAAGAATGAAATAGCCTTATTGCTGGTGTGGAGAGAGTTTTAGTGGTCTGGATAGAAGAAGAAACTAGACACAACATTCCCTTAAGCCAAAGCCCTAACTGACTTCAAATTGATGAAAGCTGAGAGAGATGAGAAAGCTGCAGAAAAAAATATGAAGCTGGCAGAATTTGGTTCATGAGGTTTAAGAAAATAACCCATCTCCTTAACCTAAAGTGTAAGGTGAAGTAGCAATGCTGGTATAGAATTTGCAGCAAGTTATCCAGATATCTAGCTAAGATAATTAGTAAAGGTGACCACACTAAAGAACAAATGTTCAATTCAGATGGAACAGCCTTTTATTAAAATATGTTACCTAGGACTTTCATAGCTAGAGAGAAGTCAATGCCTGCTTCAAAGCTTCAAAGGGTAGGTTGACTGTTTTGTTAAGGGCTAATGCAGCTGGTGACTTTAAGTTGAATAAAATGACCATTTATCATTCCAAAAATTCTAGGGTCCTTCATAATTAGCTAAATCAACTCCTCTGATGCTCTATAAATAGAACAACCAAGTCTGGATGACAGCACATCTGTTTACAATGTGATTAGCTGAATATTTTAAGCTCACTTTTGAGATCTTCTGCTCAGAAAAAAATGCTCCTTTCAAAATATTACTGCTCATTGTCAATTCATCTGATCACCCAAGAGCACTGATGGAGATGCACAATGAGACTAAGGTTTTCATGCCTTCTAACACAACATCCATTCTGTAGCCCATGAATCAATAAGTAATTTTGACTTTTAAATATTATTATTTAAGAAGTACATGTTCACCATTTTAGATGCTATAAAGAACATTTGTGATTCATGGGAAGAGGTCAGAATATTAACACTATCAGAATTTTGGATGAAATTGATTCCAGGATGACTTTGAGGGGTTCAAGACTTCTGTTACCTGCAGATGTGATGGAAACAGCAAGAGAATTAGAATTAGAAGTGGAGCATGAAGATGTTACTGCATTGCTATAATCTCATGATCAAATTTGAACATATGAGGAGTTACTACTTATGGATGAGCAAAGAAAGTGGTTTCTTCAGATGGAAGCTACTCCTGGTGAAGATTCTGTGAAGATTGTTGAAACAGTCTTCAACAATGGCAACAAAGGATTTAGAATAATACATCAACTTGGTTGATAAAGTAATGACAAGGTTTAAGAAGATAGACTCTAATTTTGAAAGAAAATCTGTGGGTAAAATGCTATTTAACATCACTGTGTGCTACAGAGAAATCATTTGCAAAAGGAAGAGTTCATTGGTCTTATGCTTTACTGTTGCCACAGACACCCAACCTTCAGCAACCACCACTCTCCTCAGCCAATAGCCATCAACATTGAGGCAAGACCCTCCATCAGCAAAAAGACTGACTTACTGAAAGCCTAAATGATGGTTAGCATTTTTTAGCAATAAGGTATTTTTAATTAGGGTATGTCTTTTTAGACATAATGCTCTTGAACACTTAATATACTACAGTATAGTGTAAGCAGAACTTTGTATGCACAGGGAAACTTAAAATTCATTTGGCTTGCTTTATTTCAGTGGTCTGGAACTGAACCTGTAGTATCTCTGAGATATGCTTATAATTCAGATTGAAGTTTTTCCTCTGTGTTGTTTTCCCCGTTTCCTATCTCTTTAAAATTTTATACACTGGGGAAAAGATTATCAGATTCAGCCTGACAGAATTACCCTTATTTCCACTCTAATATCAGATTTTACTCAAATTTAAATTATTGAATCTTCAAATTAGGATTCCCTATTCTATCCTCAGCCATATTTTAAATATTCAAAATTATCTTTTACAGGGTTTTAAAATTATTTTATAAAGTGAACAAAGGACTAACTCGTCTGTGCTTTATTCTTCATTAAATTTATGTTTGGAAAAATTAGAGAAAGCAAAATGTATCTTACATTGTTTTATTTATCCTATTTTATCTTGCTGTTAAATTTACCTTGCTTTACCTAGTCAGAAGCTAACATATTCTCTTTCCTGGAGATTTATAATAAATTTTTAAGGCAATATCTTGATTAATAATGAGGTTGTGTAAGACTCAAAAACAATACTGCCTTGGGGGAAATCTCTGTCTTCTTCTTTTTAAATGGAGCATTATCAGACAAGATAGATGTGCTTCTTTGAAAAAATACCATCAAAGTTTTTCTGGCAGAACCTTTTCCCCTGCTGTGTCTTTATTGATCCTTTCAAGCTTCACATCCATGTTGGATGCATTTGTAAGTATTAATGAGAGAGAACATGTGGTCCAAAAGAGTTTCATATTTTTAAGAAGACTTGAAGTAATCAATTCACCAAATAGAGAAGTATTACATTTCCAAAATAACTTTATATGAAATGGGACATGTTAGAATTAGTATTTAGATATGCACACAAAAGAACTTTAATATATGCTTTTGAATGAAGCTTAATGAAAAAAATAAGCTTTTACAAATTAAAAAATTGAAATAAATATAGAGTACAAGAAAATATGTGAGATGAAATCTAAGAGGCTTAATAGAGAGGATACTTAAAGAATTCTTAGTTGAGAGAATATATATAACTTAAATAAATTATAATGTCCTAATGATCACCACCCATGGGGAAAAAGTAACATATAACAATTAACATAAAATTTCAAGTTAGAAAACAGAATAAAATGAAGACATTGTAGGTCTTCTTTCTGAATCTTTTCATTTAGCATTTCATTGAAAACTTTATGTTCTCTATGCCTATGGTGTGTAAAATTAAACTTCATATATAGCACACTGATAAAGAACATTTTAGAAAAAAAGTTAAAAATAGCATTTTTACAAAAAAGTAATCTTAGCAGAAATTATCAATAAGATTTTTCAAACTCAAAAGAAAACCTATAGCAATTAGGATATAAGTGGGAAATTGAGAATCCAGGTTTCACATGATGGAGGGCTGCTATAAGGAAACTGGGTAATCAACAGAGGGCTTAAAAGAAACATTGTAGGCTTCAAGACATTGCTAAACTATAAAAATGCACAAAGTCTAAAACAAAAAGCTAATTATTCTCAACATATTAGGTATAACTGAAATGTACCTCAACATAATATAGGCCATATATAACAAGCCAATATCTAACATCATACCCAATGGTGAAAGATTAACGCTTTTCCACTAAGATGAGGAAGAAGACAAGGATGCCCACTCTTGTTACTTTTATTCAGCAGAGTACTAGAAGTCCTAGGCCACAGAAATGAGACAAGAAAAATAAATAAAAGAATCCAAATCTGAAAGGAACAGAAAAATTGTCCATTTGCAAATAACATGATATCATATATAGTAAACCCTGAAGAGTCCACCAAAAAATTCCTTGCTATATCTAATAAATGAATGGATTAAAGCTACAAGATATAAAAGTCAATATGTAAAATCAGCTGTGTTTCTAAACACAAACAATGAACTATCAGAAAAAAATAATTAAGAAAAAAATCCCATTTACAATTGCATTAAAAAGAATAAAATACTTAAGAATAAATTTGACCAAAGAAGTGAAAGATTTGTACACTGAAAACCATAAGACACTGATGAAAGAAACTGATCACAAATAAATGGAAAGATATTCAATCTTCATTGACTGAAAAAATTAATATCTTAAGATTAATTTGAATAGTAAAATATCCATAATACCCAACAAAATCTACAGATTCAATGCAATCTCTATCAAAATTCCAATGGCATTTTTAACAGAAATAGAAAAAACAATCCTAAAATCTGTATAGAATCACAAAAGACCCCAAATAGCTAAAGCAATCTTGAGAAAGAACAAAGCTAGAGGTATCACATGTCCTGATTTTAAACATATTGCAAAGCTAAAGCAATCAAAACAGTATGACACTGGCATAAAAAGAGACCAAAAAATCAATGGGATGCAGAAGAGACCCTAGAAATAAACCCATGTATATATGATTGATTAATTTTTGACAAAGGAGCCAAGAACAACTGAAGAAAAGATAGTCTCTTTAATAAATGGTGTTGGGGAAACTGGCCAGATGCAAAAGAATGAAACTAGACTGTATCTTACACATACACAAAAATAGCCTCAGAATGCATTAAAGACTTGCATTTAAGACCAGAACCATAAAACTCCTAGAAGAAAACAGGCAGTAAGCTCCTTGACATTGATTTTGGTGATGACTTTTTAGATATGAAAACAGTTGACTTTTAAATGTTTACAAAGCAAATGAGAAGTTTAAAAGTGATGATCTATTCTTACCTATGATGGAAAGAAAGTTAAATGGATTGCACAAAAGTCAGTTAAGAACATTTTGAAGCTGTTTTCTAAAGCATAGATGCATGTGGTTAATATGATTTTTATTTAATATTCTAAAAGTAAAAAATCAAAGGGTATAAATTTCTTATATATCCAATTGATAATGTAATCATAAAGAACTGATAATATAATAATAAAAATACATCTTCTGTACAAGAGTATTGGGAGAAAGGCAAAACTACTAGGACTACAAAATAACTTTTTTGGAAACCAGTTTGATATTATATATTTAAAACTAGTAATTTTACTTCTGAGATTCATCATAATAATCAAAATGTACCCCATGATTTCAGTAAGAAATTGCTTATAATAATGAAAAAAATTAGAAACCTAAATTTTTAATATCAAGGTATTAGACACACTAACTATTACACATGCAATGGAATATTATGTAGCAATTCTGGTGTAACTATATCAACCTAGAAAGAAAGTATATTGCTTGGTGGAAAACCTCAGTTATTAATAATTTTCAGGGCATACCTCCATTTTATAACAAGAGTGTCTCCTTATTTAATTGCATATACATACAGCCATACATATATAAAAATGTCTGGGAAGTTACACAGCACATAATAGCAATGGAAATAAATGGCTAGAGGAATTTTTGTCATATCCTTTTATGGCTTGCTTAAATACATTTTTTAATTTTTTTCTTAAAAATTTGTACTGCTTGCAAAAGAAATAATGAAAATGATACCTATTATCTGGGGTAGAAACACCTATAGATTTCAGTCTACCTTCTGAGGTTTCTTCATTCCCTATTGTCTTAGCCTCTCCAGGTGTGTCCTCTGTGTTCAATCCATTATTTCTCTATTTTACCTAGCTTTGTTGGTGACTTTCAGAAGGGCCTCAAATTTGCCACCAGCTCTCAATTCCAATGGCATTTTTAACAATTCCATCTAGAAGCAGAAGCCTGAAAACTTTATTAAGAATGTCTTATTTTTTGTGTGATAAATAATACTGAAAGTGAGGACAATTGATAATATTCCTAATAGTTTATGTTTAAATAAATAACTGCAATAACCACAGTTTATTTTTCTTCAATTTCTAATCAGTCTTAGCCAGGAAATTGTGACTCCCAAAGATACGGCCATGATCCCAGTCAAATACACTGCTTGTGTCATTGTCATGACACTGGACTTTAGGGTGAAATTCTTCAGTATGTCACTTTAATCTGTGCTGAACTGGTCACATCCTAGTACCTTACAACAAATCCCTACCACTTAAAAGAATTTCAGTCTAAAATGGAATCAGATGATATAAAATGAGAAATCTCACACATGTGCCCTCAGGGAAACAAAATTTAAAGACTGAGATTAATTTCCCATAAATACTTAATTTATAGAAAACTGTTAACACTGGAATTTTCTGAAATGATAGAGAGTTGGTCAGGGGTTGTCTCATATGGACCTTGGGAAGTTTTACTTATGGTTTCCAGAGGCATGAACAAGAAATGACCCAAATTTGCTGGCCTTGCATAATAAGCTGAAGTTGAACTTTGTATAACTAAACCACTTTTGTTTGCTAAGGAATTTTTTAAGCTAATGGCCCTTTGTTTTGTATTCTGACAGACTCTAACTGAACGCATCCCTCTTTATTCCCTACCCATAAAGCTGGTCTATCCAAGCTCTCAGTAGAGTCCCCTGTGGATTGCTACAGTCTGTGTGTCCCAAACTACAATTCCTCCATCATTGCAGAATGAACTCATCTTTTGACAACTGCAATGGAGCAGCCTCTTTATATTAACTGGCTCTAATTATCTAAACAAACACACTTAGATGAGGAAACCAAGGCACTGGGAAGTTAACAAACTTCCTTCATGTCACAAATTCAATAAATCAATTGAGCCAGGATTAAAATTCATGTCTGCCTAGCTCCAAAATAACTGTCTCCTTACATATGTAGAACATCTGAAGTTTCCTTCAGCAAATAAGCTAAGTTCTGACTGTACAGACTTTTCACTGTCTATATTTTTGAAGGTCTACCTACCTCATAGATCCATGCAGTGTTGGCATTGTAAAAATGTCTATTCTTCCCTGACACCTGGATAAGATGCCTCTCTAGCTCCTTATTTCCACAGGGATGCTTTGGCATTGCAAAGACCCCCTCCAACACTACTCTTTGCTGTGTCCCTCTAAGCAGCAATCTGTCTCCTTGATCCCTTCAATGGGCATGTTTTTATAGTCCCTGGCTATTGCTCAGAGATAACAGCTTAGGATTTAAGAACTACATCTTTGTTATTCTCTCCTATTGCCATAAATCCTTACCTGTACACTTCATTTCCTCCAGCTGCTATGTACACCATGTTCAGGCCACAGGGGCCAGGCTATTTTCCCAGACAACTTCACCGTAAATCTACAGCTATGTCCAGAGAGTCTACGATTTTAGAATTTATCCACCATTTCTTTAAATGAACTTGTCTAAATGAATTGTTTGAACCATTTTAAGAAATGGAGGGAAATTCAGTTATTATTCAAAAAGCTAAGAAATCTACATATTATTGTATCTGGCTTGCACATGCATTCTATAACATTTTGTTACTCCTTCACAGAAATTAAAACTTCCCTAACATGTTTACATGTTTATCTGATACTAACATCAAAACTTTCAGCATGATTAGCTGGAGAAGATGACTTAGAAGCTTACAAAATGATGAATGATGAAAACACCATCAGAAGCTAAAGTTGCTATGAAGAGTCCGTCAGTAACAAGTAATTTTATAAACATGCATCATTGCCATTTGCATGACTCAAAATTTACTTCTGAACAAAAATTGATTAAATTTTTGTTGGAAAAATATTGGCTAATATTTTGTTTACAGTGACAAACTAAAGCAGAACTCACATATAAAGTATTCATTTTCAATTTAAGTCATATCTAAAATTTCATGAAAATCATTTGATTCCTTCTCCATTAGAGAGATGCAGAGATGAGTAAATAAGCTGCAGGTTAATAAATTGAGACAAAGCTCAGTTCATTTGACCTTTTAAATATTTGCATACAGGGAAAACAAAAATATAACTATAAATGACTGTAAAATTGTGTTGGTCTTATAAAATTTTGCTACTGAATCATCATACATTATTTGACAACAATATGAAGAACTTATTCAAGAGAAGTTGAAGACAATTACCTCTGGGAAGAAAAGCATTTGAAAGAGGAGACAGATAACACCTCCCAGGACACCACCAGCATAGAAACAAGATTCGTTCCAGGGCAGGGGACCCTGGGCTTTCAGAAGGCAATGCTGTGAGCAGTGTGGAAAAAAGTCAGTAAAAAAAAAGCTAATAATGGTGGGTATTCAGAAAAGGAACAAAGGTTACTAGGAAATTGGGGAGAAGCCAGAAAAGAGAGATTCTAAAAATCAACTCTCAAGATGATTAAGGCAATGAAGAGATAAATTAATAAAAGGTATTTTTTAAATTGTCTTCTGTATCATGTAATATAAACCACTTTTGCAACAAATGTATATACATTTCTACATTTCCAGCTGTTTGCATGGATTCCTTTTTTTTAAGGTATTATTGATATACACTCTTATGAAGGTTTCACAGGGAAAAACAATGTGGTTACTATATTTACCCGTATTATCAAGTCCCCACCCATACCCCAATGCAGTCACTGTCCATCAGTGTAGTAAGATGCCACAGATTCACTGTTTGCCTTCTCTGTGCTACACTGTTTTCCCCGTGATCCCCCACACCATGTGTACTAAACATAATACCCTTCAATCCCCTTCTCCCTGCCTCCCCATCCGCCCTCCCACAGCCCTCACCTTTGGTAACCACTAGTTCCTTCTTGGAGTCTCTGAGTCTGCTGCTATTTTGTTCCTTCAGTTTTGCTTCGTTGTTATACCCAACAAATGAGGGAAATCATTTGGCACTTGTCTTTCTCTGCCTGGCTTATTTCACTGAGCATAATATCCCCCAGCTCCATCTATGTTGTCGCAAATGGTAGGATTTGTTTCTTTCTTATGATTGAATAGTATTCCATTGAGTATATGGATCACCTCTTATTTATCCATACATCTGCTGATGAACACTTAGGTTACTTCCATATGTTGGCTATGATAAAAATTCTCTGATAAAAATAGGGGTGCATGTGTCTTTTTTTTAACTTCTTTTTGAAAAACTCTTTATTTTTTTTTAAGCAATTTATTTTGGTAACATTAACCTACAGTTACATGTGCAATATTGTGGTGATTAAACTACCCCCTTCATCAGATTCCCCCCCACCAACCCCATTACACTCACTGTCCATCAGCGTAGTGAGATGCTATAGAATCACTACTTGTCTTCTCTGAGTTGTACAGCCCTCCCCATGCCCCCCCACACCTTATGTCTGCTAATCGTAATGCCGCTTTTACCCTCTTATCCCTCCCTACCCACCCATCTTCCCCAGTCCCTTTTCCTTTGGTAACTATTAGTCCGTTCTTGGGTTCTGTGAGTCTGCTGCTGTTTTGTTCCTTCAGTTTTTTTCTTTGTTCTTTTACTCCACATATGACTCAGATCATTTGACACTTGTCTTTTTCGGCTTGGCTTATTTCACTGAGCATAACACCCTCTAGCTCCATCCATGTTGTTGCAAATGGTAGGATTTGTTTTCTTCTTATGGCTGAATAATATTCCATTGTGTATATGTACCACCTCTTCTTTATCCATTCATCTACTGATGGTCACTTAGGTTGCTTCCATTTTTTGGCTATTGTAAATAGTGCTGCAATAAACATAGGGGTGCATCTGTCTTTTTGAAACTGGGCTGCTGCGTTCTTAGGGTAAATTCCTAGGAGTGGGATTCCTGGGTCAAATGGTATTTCTATTTTGAGTTTTTTGAGGAACCTCCATCCTGCTTTCCACAATGGTTGAACTAATTTGCATTCCCACCAGCAGTGTAGGAGGGTTCCCCTTTCTCCACATCCTCGCCAAATTTCTTGTTGTTTGTGTTTTGGATGTTGGCCATCCTCACTGATGTGAGGTGATATCTCATTGTGGTTTTAATTTACATTTCTCTGATGATTAGCGATGTGGAGCATCTTTCATGTGCCTGTTGGCCATCTGAATTTCTTCTTTAGAGAAGTATCTATTCATGTCCTCTGCCCATTAATTGGATTATTTTCTTTTTGTTTGTTAAGGTGTGTGAGTTCTTTGTATATTTTGGATGTCAACCCCTTATCAGATACATCATTTATTAATATATTTTCCCATATTGTAGGATGTCTTTTTGTTCTACTGATGGTGTCCTTTGCTGTACAGAAGCTTTTCAACTTGACATAGTCCCATTTGTTCATTTTTGCTTTTGTTTCCCTTGCCCGGGGGGATATGTTCATGGAGAAGTCACTCATGTTTATGTCCAAGAGATTTTTGCCTATGTTTTTTCTAAGAGTTTTATGGTTTCATGACTTATATTCAGGTCTTTGATCCACCTTGAGTTTACCTTTGTGTATGGGGTTAGGCAGTAGTCCAGTTTCATTGTCTTACATGTAGCTGTCCAGTTTTTCCAACACCAGCTGCTGAAGAGGCTGTCATCTCCCCATTGTATATGCAAGGCTCATTTATCAAATACTAATTGACTGTAGATGTTTGGGTTAATGTTTGGATTTTCTATTCTGTTCCACTGGTCTGTGGGTCTATTTTTGTGCCAGTACCAAATTGTCTTGATTACTGTGGCTTTGTAGTAGAGCTTGAAGTCAGGGAGCATAATTCCCCCTGTTTTATTCCTCCTTCTCAGGATTGCTTTGGCTATTCGGGTTCTTTTCTGGTTCCATATGAATTTTAGAATTATTTGTTCCAATTCATTGAAGGAAGCTGTTGGTAGTTTGATAGGGATTGCATTGAATCTGTAGATTGCTTTAGGTAGTATAGCCATTTTGACAATATTTATTCTTCCTAGCCAAGAGCTTGGGATGCATTTCCATTTGTTAGTGTCTTCCTTAATTTCTCCTAGGAGTGTCTTGTAGTTTTAAGAGTACAGGTCTTTCACTTCCTTCGTTAGGTTTATTCCTAGGTATTTTATTCTTTTAGGTGCAATTGTGAATGGAATTGTTTTCTGATTTCTCTTTCTGTTAGCTCATCATTGGTGTATAGGAAAGCAACAGATTTCTGTGTGTTAATTTTATATCCTGCAACTTTGCTGAATTCAGATATTAGTTCTAGTAGTTTTGGAGTGGAGTCTTTAAGGTTTTTTATGTATAGTATCATGTCATCTGCAAATAGTGACAATTTGACTTCTTCTTTACCAATCTGGATGCCTCGTATGTCTTGTTTTGTCTGATTGCCATGGCTAGGACCTCCATTACTATGTTGAATAACAGTGGAGAGAGTGGGCATCCCTGTCTTGTTCCCAATCTTAGATGAAAGGCTTTCAGCTTCTCACTGTTAAGTATGATGTTAGCTGTGGGTTTGTCATATATAGCCTTTATGATGTTGAGGTACTTGCCGTCTATACCCATTTTGTTGAGAGTTTTAATCATGAATGGATGTTGAATTTTGTCAAATGCTTTTTCAGCATCTATGGAGATGATTATGTGGTTTTTGTTCTTCTTTTTATTGATGTGATGGATGATGTTGTGGATTTTCGAATGTTGTTCCATCCTTGCATCCCTGGGATGAATCCCACTTGATCATGGTATATGATCTTCTTGATGTATTTTTGAATTTGGTTTGCTAATATTTTGTTGAGTATTTTTGCATCTACGTTCATCAGGGATATTGGTCTGTAATTTTTTTTTTAGTGAGGTCTTTGCCCGGTTTTGGTATTAGAGTGATGCTGGCTTCATAGAAAGAGTTTGGGAGTATTCCCTCCTCTTCTATTTTTTTGGAAAACTTTAAGGAGAATGGGTGCTATTTCTTCTCTATATGTCTGGTAGAATTCAGAGATGAATCCATCAGGTCCGGGGGTTTTGTTCTTGGATAGTTTTTTGATTACGGATTCAATTTCGTTGCTGGTGATTGATCTGTTTAGTTTTTTTCTGTTTACTGTGTTTACTGCTTGTTCAGTCTTGGAAGGCTGTATTTTTCTAAGAAGTTGTCCATTTCTTCTAGGTTTTTCAACTTGTTAGCATATAGATGCTCGTAATATTCTCTTATAATTCTTTGTATTTCTGTGGGGTGCATATGTCTTTTTGAATCTGAGAAGTTGTGTTCTTTGGGTAAATTCCAAGGAGTAGGATTCCACGTCAAATGGTATTTCTATTTTTCATTTTTTGAGGAACCTCCCTATTGCTTTCCACAACAGTTGAAATAGCTTACATTACCACCAGCAGTGTAGGAGTGTCCCCTTTCTCTGCATCCTTGCCAACATTTGTTGTTCTTCGTCTTTTGGATGCTGGCCATCCTTACTGGTGTGAGGTGATATCTCATTGTGGATTTAAATTTCATTTCCCTGATGATTAGTGATGTGGAGCATCTTTTCATGGGTCTGTTGGCCATCTGAAATTCTTCTTTGGAGGACTGTCTCATCATATCCTCTGCCCATTTTTTAATCAGGTTATTTGCTTTATGGGTGTTGAGGCATGTGAGTTCTTTACATATTTTGGATATTAATCCATTGTCAGATATGTCATTTACAAATATATTCTCCCATGCTGTAGGACGCCTTTTTGTTCTGTTGATGGTGTCATTTGCTGTACAGAAATTTTTAGTTTGATGTAGTCCCATGAGTTCATTTTCGCTGTTTCCATTGCTCGAGGAGATGCGTTCAGAAAAAGTTGCTCATGCTTATATCAGGAGACTTTTGCCTATGCTGTCTTCTAAGAGTTTTATGGTTTCATGACTTACATTCATGTCCTTGACCCATTTCGAGTTTACTTTTGCGTATGGGGTTAAACAATAGTGCAGTTTCATTTCTTGCATGTAGCTGTCCAGTGTTGCCAGCACCAGCTGTTGAAGAGGCTGTCATTTCCCCATAGTATGTCCATAACTGCTTTATCATATATTAATTGACCACATATGGTTGGTTTACATCAGGACCCTCTAGTCTGCTCCATTGGTCTATGGGTCTGTTCTTGTGCCAGTACCAAATTGTCTTGCTTACTGTTGCTTTGTAGTAAAGCTTGAAGTTGGGGAGCATAAAACCCCAGCTTTATTCTTCCTTCTCATTATTGTGTTGGCTATTTGGGGTCATTTGTGGTTCCATATGAATTTTAGAATGATTTCCATTAGTTCGTTGAAGAATGCTGTTGATATTTTGATAGGGATTGCATTGAATCTGTAGATTGCTTTAGGCAAAATGGCCATTTTGACAATATTAATTCTTCCTATCCATGGGCATGGGATGTGTTTCCATTTATTGGTATCTTCTTTAATTTCTTTCATGAGTGTCTTGTAGTTTTCAGAGTATAGGTCTTTCACTTACTTGGTTAGGTTTATTCCTAGGTATTTTATTCTTTTTGATGCAACTGTGAATGGAATATTTTTTCTGATTTCTCTCTCTGCTAGTTCGTTGTTAGTGTATAGGATTGCCACAGATTTCTGTGTATAAAGTTTGTATCCCGCAACTTTGCTGAATTCAGATATTAGGTCTAGTTGTTTTGGAGTGGATTCTTTAGGGTTTTTACGTACAATATCATGTCATCTGCAAACAGGGACAGTTTAACTTTTCCTTGCCAATCTGGATGCCTTTTATTTATTTGTGTTGTCTGATTGCCATGGCTAGGACCTCCAGTAATATGTTGAATAGAAGTGGGGAGAGTGGGCATCCATGTCTTGTTCCTGATCTTAAAGGAAAAGCTTTCAGCTTCTCGCTGTTAAGCATAATGTTGCCTATGGGTTTATCATATATGGCCTTTATTATGTTGAACTACTTGCCCTCTATACCCATTTTGTTGAGAGTTTTTATCATGAGTGTATGTTGAATTTTGTCAAATGCTTTTTCAGCATCTATGGAGATGATCATGTGGGTTTTGTCCTTCTTTTTGTTGATATGGTGGATGATGTTGATGGATTTTTGAATGTTGTACCATTCTTGCATCCCTGGAATAAATCCTACTTAATCATGATGGATGACCTTTTTGATGTGTTTTTTAAATTGGTTTGCTAATATTTTGTTCAATATTTTTGCATCTATGTTCATCAGGTATATTGGTCTGTAATTTTCTTTTTTTGTGGTGTCTTTGCCCAGTTTTGGTATTAGAGTGATGCTGGCCTCATAGAATGAGTTTGGAAGTATTCCCTCTTCTTCTACTCTTTGGAGAACTTTTAGGAGGATGGATATTAGGTCTTCACTAAATGTTTGATAAAATTCAGCAGTGAAGCCATCGGGTCCACGTGTTTTGTTCTTAAGTAGGTTTTTGATTACCAGTTCAATTTCGTTGCTGGTAATTGGTCTGTTAAGATTTTCTGTTTCTTTCTGAGTCAGACTTGGAATGTTGTATTTTTCTAGAGAGTTGTCCACTTCTTCTAGGTTATCCAGTGTGTTACCATACAATTTTTAACAATATTCTCTAATAATCCTTTGTATTTCTGTGGTGTCCCTAGTGATTTTTCCTTTCTCATTTCTGATTCTGTTTATGTGAGTAGACTTTCCTTTTTTCTTGATAAGTCTGGCTAGGGGTTTATCTATTTTGTTTATTTTCTCAAAGAACGAGCTCTTGCTTTCATTGATTCTTTCTAATGTTTTAATCTTCTCAATTTTATTTACTTCTACTCTAATCTTTATTATGTCCCTCCTTCTACTGACTTTGGGCCTCATTTGTTCTTCTTTCTCTAGTTTCGTTAATTGTGAGTTTAGACTGCTCCTATGGGATTGTTTTTCTTGCCTGAGGTAGGCCTGTATTGCTATATACTTTTCTCTTAGCATGGCTTTCGCTGAGTTCCACAAATTTTGTGGTGTTGAATTATTGTTGTTATTTGTCTCCATATATTGCTTGATCTCTGTTTTTATTTGGTCATTGATCCATGGGTTATTTAAGAGCATGTTTTGAAGCCTCCATGTGTTTGTGGGATTTTTCATTTTCTTTGAATAATTTATTTCTAGTTTCATACCTTTGTGGTATGAGAAACTGATTGGTACAAATTCAATCTTTTTGAATTTACTGAGGCTCTTTTTGTGGCCTTGTATATGATCTATTCTTGAAAATGTTCCATGTGCACTTGAGAAGAATGTGTATTCTGCTGCTTTTGGGTGTAGAGTTCTGTAGATGTCTGTTAGGTCCATCAGTTGTATTGTGTTGTTCAGTGCCTCTGTTTCCTTACTTATTTTCTGTCTGGTTGAGTGAGTGGAGTGTTGAAGTCTCCTAGAATGAATGCACTGTATTCTATTTCTTCTTTTAATGTTGTTAGTTTTTATTTCACATATGTAGGTGCTCCTGTGTTGCGTGCATAGATATTTATAATGGTTATATCTTCTTGTTGGATTGACCCTTTTATCATTATGTAATGTTCTTCTTTGTCTCTTGTGACTTTCTTTGTTTAGAAGCCTATTTTGTCTGATACAAGTACTGCAACTCCTGCTTTTTTCCCCCTATTAGTTGCAGGAAATGTCTTTCTCCATTCCTTTACTTTTAGTCTGTGTATGTCTTTGAGTTTAAAGTGAATCTCTTGGAGGCAGTATATGGATGGGTCTTGTTTTTTTATTTATTCAGTTATTCTATGTCTTTTTATTGGTGCATTCAGTCCGTTTAAATTTAGGGTGATTATGGATAGGTATGTACTTATTGGTATTTCAGGCTTTAGATTCATGGTTACCAAAGGTTCAAGGTTAACTTCCTTACTGTCTAAGAGTCTAATTTACCTCACTTAATATGCTATTACAAACACAATCTAAAGGTTCTTTTTTTTATTCTTCCTCCTTTTTTTTCTCCTCCAATCTTTATATATTAGGAATCATATTCTGTACTCTTTGTCTATCCCTTGATTGACTTTGGGGATAGTTAATTTTGTTTTGCATTTCCTTAGTAATTAGCTGTTCTTCTTTCTTTACTGTGGTTTAATTACCTCTGGTGAAAGCTGTTAAACCTTAGGAACAATTCCCTCTATAGCAGTCCCTCCAAAATACTCTGTACAGACACTTTGTGGGAGGTAAATTCTCTCAATTTTTGCTTATCTTGGAATTGTTTAATCCCCCCTTCAAACTTAAATTATAATATTGCTAGATAAAGTATTCTTGGTTCAATGCACTTCTGCTTCATTTTATTAAATACATCATGTCACTCCCTTCTGGCCTGTAACGTTTCTGTTGAGAAGTGTGATGATAGCCTGATGGGCTTTCATTTGTATGTGATCTCTCAGACTGCTTTTAATAGTCTGTCCTTAACCTTGATGTTTGCCATTTTAATTACTATATGTCTTGGTGTTGTCTTCCTTGGGTCCCTTGTGTTGGGAGATCTGCACACCTCCATGGCCTGAGAGACTATCTCCTTCCCCAGATTGGGGACGTTTTCAGCAATCACCTCCTCAAAGACACTTTCTATCTCTTTTTCTCTCTTCTTCTTCTTCTGGTATCCCTATAATGTGAATATTGTTCCATTTGGATTGGTCACACAGTACTCTCAGTGTTCTTTCATTCTTAGAGATCCTTTTTTCTCTCTGTGCCTCAGCTTCTTTGTATTCCACTTCTCTAGTTTCTATTTCATTTATCATCTCCTCTACCATATACAGTCTGCTTTTTATACCCTCCATTGTGCTCTTCAATAATTGAATCTCCGACCAGAATTCATTCCTGAGTTCTTGAATATCTTTCTGTACCTCCATGAGCATGTTAATAATTTTTATTTTGAACTCCCTTTCAGGAAGAGTCATGGGGTCCATGTCATTTAAATCTTTCTCAGGATTGCTATTAATAATTTTACTCTGAACCAGGTTCCTTCAGCATTTCATAGTTGTATATGGCACCCTCTAGTGCCCAGAAGCTCTACTCTCTGTAGTTGCTCAGCCCCTGAAGCAATGTTGGGGTTCACAAGAAAGTGGTATTGGTTCCTTGCGGGAGGAAAGAGCTGTTTCCTGCTTTCTGGCTCTATCCCTGTCTCCACTGCCTGAACCAGTGGGCCGAGCACACAGGTATAAGCCTTTATGCTTTGCATTTGTAGTTGCTGTAGACAGATCTTCCCTCTGGCTGGCCTAATGCCAGGGTAGGGTTTGCTGGTTTGCGAGCCAGGTGGTGCTGGCCGGGAGAAAGCTGCAGTTGGCTGCATATTACTGAGGGGGTCCTTGGAGCTGTGTAGCCAGCCAGGGAGCTGGAGCACCTGAAGATCATCTAAGGAGGAAGATTTCTTTTTCCTCCTTAAATATGAGAGTCTATATGGCAAAGCTCCCAACCTGCTGGGCAGAGTGCCCCCTGACAATTTTGTCTACCTGTCCTCTCTCCTGAGCAGTAAGCTCTGTGAAATACTTGCCCCTTTAGCAGCCCTCTTGCTAAGGGCTTCCTTGTTAGGAAGTTTCTCAGACTTCCCACCTTTCTTTTTTCCAAGAGCATCCAGATATGGATCCCTGCTTTCCACAAGCGGCTGGAATCTCAGTCTCTGCAGGAATTCTGCCTGTCTTAGCTTTCCAACCCTGTAATCACGAGAGTATCATGCAAGCACCATGAAATGTTGGTTTGTGCTCCCAGAGCACATCTCTGGAGTTAGGTATTCAGCAGTCCCAGGCCTCCACTCTCTCCCCGCTTGGCTTCTTTTCCTCCTGCCAGTGAGCTGGGGTGGCGGAAGGGCTTGGGTCCTGCCAGGCCACAGCTTTGGTATGTTACCCTGTTCTGTGAGGTCTGCTCTTTTCTCCAGGTGTATGCAGTCTGGCACAGTCCTCTTTCCTGTTGCTCTTTCAGGATTAGTTGTATTAATTATATTTTCGTATTATATACAGTTCTAGGAGGAAGCCTGTGTCTCACCTTTCATGCCGCCATCTTTAATTTGTTTGCATGGATTTCTTACTGAAGTTATCCTGTGCTGAGATAGACCACAGAGTAGCTCAGCTTTAAAACAGTTATAATTAATATTTATACCTAATATCTAAAAATAAATATTTTAGTTACCAGTATTTAATATAATTATCTATGGGCACTAATACATAATGTGACACATGTTACAAATAATCTAATACAGATAGTTTAATAATTTTAATGACCAGAGAATTACTGGTTTAATGACAATCACATCATCAATCACAAATTTTATTTTGATATAATAATAGTTTTAAATCTCATGGATAACCATTTTTATTTTTGTATTAAAAATGAACTGCCACAAAAAATATATAGTGGTAGTTGCAATACAAGAATCTATAAAAATGATTACTGAAAAACATTAATTTACATGCCACATACTGCATACTTCAATTTTATGGTTTATGTGTTTTAAGCAATTAAACCTATTATTTCAAAAGAAGATTTATTCACAAGTAAATAGAAGAAGATAACCAGAAATTATATAATAAAATATTGGCATTATGCAAAAAATTTACCTAAATGTCATGATATTAATATAGCTGAAATTGAATTGTAGGAAATGAGGCATTCATTCCATAAATTTTAGAGTAGTCATTTTATTTTTCAATAAGGCCTAGCAAACAATAAATTAAACAGTATTTTTAAATAGATGATATTTTCCAATCTACTTATTATTTATTTTATTCATTTACATATATTATTTACATATGACATACCTATATATTTTATGTATGTGTGAGATAGATACAGTTTCTACCTTAGTGTGTAATACTGTGTTAATTGTGTGTGTGTGTGTGTGTGTGTGTGTTTGTGTAGAGAGAATGAGAGTGAGAGAATAGAAAGGTTTCTTACTCTTAGGTGATGGACTGTGCTAATGGTTGTAATTAGCACCCAAACTGGTAACGTCATGTTCAGATACTAGTTAAATAACAAATTTTTCCAAGGTTATTAGAAAGAGGAAGAACAGAATACTGTATATAAATGAATGCAGTGTTAACTTATTTGAAGACATAGACAAAATTATGAATATGTGATTTATCCTTCACATCAAGAAGGGTGGGAATTTTTTGTTGTACACAGTGATGAAATATATCCCCTCTACACACACACTGAGGAGTTGATGTGAAGGATACCACACTTAATCACAGAACATGGAACATAATAATAATTCACATACAAAAATTATACAAGAGAGTGAGAAGAAAGAAAGAAAGAGGAAGAAAGAAAAGAGAGAAAAGGAAAGAACTGGCAGATTATCCACACACAAGTAGAGGACAGTGCTATTTCCGAAAGTAAGAGAAAGCTATTACTTCCTGTCCCCTGTTCAAACCACTATCACCTCCTAGTTGTAAGCAATTAGGTTCCAGGCCACCTGAGCATTGAGTAGGTGAACCTAGGACAGAAGTGATGGAGATTAAAGAAGTGTTGGAAGGAACAAGATTGAGAACACTGAAGGTGGGCTGAGTTTGGTGGGAATGGGGGAGACCAGGTTTTGCTATGTGCCGTGCCTCCAGGGGGCTCTCCGGGAGAAGCTGGACACTGTACCACAGTCTAGAGGACAGTAGCCTGGGCCTCTGTAGGAATATCAGGGCTCATCAGGCAAGACTTAAAGTGGTAAGGCATAAAGGAATAATACCCATTTCTGAGGTGTGCTGAGCTCATTGCCAGGCAAGCAGAAGACAAGGCGGAGCAGTGGTGTCAGGCGGCAAAGGGATGGTGACAAAGGTGACAGTCCCCATGTCTGGGCCTGCATAGGCTTGGCTATAAGCATGAACTCCTGGTGCCTGGGATTTAAGATTCAAGTGGACTCGATCCTTAAAATCATCACCAGTTCTAGATATTTAATTCTACAGTTGTGCTAAAATACTGTCGCTAAAATCATTTTTACCAGAATAGGCACTGGAATTATTTCAATACACTCATTCTAAAAATAAAATGTTTGGCCTTGTATCTAGCTAGCCACATTTAAAATAAATTAATTTACCTTGAAATTAACAGGTGAATAAATACCTTAAAATATAATTTGATTGTAGTTTAAGGATTACAGATATAAATATGTTGAATATTCAAGTTACACATGTATAATTTGGCTAGGAAAATGTCTATTTTTATTAAAGATCAAAAGATAACAGCTTTTTCGAAGACTTGAAAATTGGAGAAATATGGTTAAGTACAAACACAATGTTCATGTGCTGTGGACAGATGACCAAATTTTGATTTTATAGAAACACTTGGTGTGGAAAGGAAATTTCAAGGGCATCTGACGCTACATCCCCTCCTCAGCATCCCATAACACTCCTACTGCTGTGAGAATTATTACATCCAAAGGTTCTGCTTCTCCAGAGGCAGTCAGACGCATCTTTAGGCAGCTTGGTTAGTAAAAAAAAAAAAAAAAAAATTCTTCCTTACATTAATCAAAAATAAATCTCCTAGAAATGTTCTCTCTTTTCCATTCCATTGTGAAATTGCAAGTCTACAAGGAACAAATCAATTGCTTCTTGCACGTGAGAGCTTTTAGTGTCTTTAAGAGGAGCCCTCGGATTCCCCTGGAGTCTTCACTTCCGTGGATTCAATGTCGCAAGTCCTTCGAGGAGGCTGCTTCTGTCATACTTTCAATTCCCTTTACAATTCTCAGCTCTGAATATCTTCTAGTTTCTCAATATCTCTCTTAAATTCAGGTGCTCCAAGCTAAACAAAATGTCGCAGCTGAAAAGCAACCAAGTGAGAAGAAAACAGAACCATTACTTCCCTCATTCTATACATTGATCAATACAGCCAAGGTCAAATGAACTTTCCATGGAGGTCTGAACTGCTATGTACATGATTCACTATGTACACATCAATTATTCCTCAATATAGCTTTAAAAAAGAAAAAAAAGGGCACACTCTTTTATTTAAATAAAAAGCCATGGGTTGCCATGCCATCGGGATAGGACTGAATTTTCCAGAAATAGTCTACACTCTAAAATACACCTTCACCTTCTCTCACTCATGGGGTCGCCTTCTCTCAATACAGAAAGAAAAAGATCAACCCTACATCCTTCCAAATGTGCAATATGTACATCTGTTCCGGAGAAGGTATTTGGCATTAAAAATGGCCACGGAGGCATGCAGCAGCACCCCTTTCTTTGTTGTCTCTTTAAGAGGCCCAGCTCATCAGAATTAGCATCTTCAAAGGTAACAAATCCCAAACATAAAAGTCTTTTCCTATAAGCTATCCAAAACTCAATTTTATGTGCCAGAAATTTAAGGGAAATGGTGTTTGTTTTGCTATTCTGGCACCGTTCCCCTCAGTCATTTGAAACACAGAAAATAAAAGGATTTTTTCATCAACAGCACTAAAAAAGAATGGCACTGACTAGAACATTAAAAATTGTGATTTTAATGCAGGATTATCTTTAGTTTCAACTAAATTTCCTATCTCAGTCAGTATAGGTACATGAAGAGCTGTTTCAGAAATAAAACTGCTAATATTCATTATCTTCTTGTTAATTATTGTATGTATGGGTGTTTGTGTGAGTAAAAATAAAAGTATCATTAAGAATAAGCTTGTCACTCGATGGTGTGTTTTTTATTCTAATCAAAGTCCCCACTGTACTAATACCTAACAGGTGTCTGATCTTTTGTGTATCATATTAAGATCTTGATCTCAAAATCATGAAATCAGGCTAGTATTCATGCAAATAATCATTTTACTCTAAATATCACTTAATGAATACATCCATTGCTTAATTAAAGCTACTCTGAGCAAACAGTTTAGTATAAAAATTCCCTTTTGCATTCAGGAGAATATTCTCAATACATGTTCAAGAGCCCAAAGTAGAGACCCTTTCTGATTCAATTCAGCTCTGCAAGTGCCGGTCACTTAATAAATATTTGTTGGCATAATATTTATTATGCATAAGTGTATTCACCCATATTTTCTGCAATGGCACCCTTGGCTATGTGGTAAAGTACTGTCTCCCATGGACATGATAGGGCAGCTCCAGAAGACTGTAGAAGCAGCTACATGAACACCACATTCTTTTTCATGGGCTAATAATTTAACACTTCTGACATCTTTAGATGATTGAAACTATTCTTCTTAACACACAAACCCCTGCCAGTTTACTGTTAATGCAGTATTTCTTTGCATGAACCAGAGTCAGCCATTTATACTGGAAAAGTACTTCAGAGATCATCTAATCCAGTTCACTCTCTGTTTAGATAAAAACTCAAAGCGCAGAGGGGTTGGTCAGGAAGCCATTTAATCCAAAATTATACACCTGGCCCTCCTGAGTACTGCTCAGTGTCACTACAGCATTTTACCACCCTCTATAAGGCATAAAAGGTTGAATTAAATATAGCGTTTTGAATATTTAAAAAGGCAAAGAACGTTTTCTTAGCAGTGAGATATTTTTCCAACTTCTTGTTTCCACCTGCCTAATCTTCATAGAACATTCTCTGCTAACCTCTTTATCTAAATGTCTCCTCCTTGTCTTTTAGAACTCAGTGGAAAGGTCATTTCCTCAAAGAGCCTGTCAGCACCCATATTAATTTGGGTTTGTCTATTAGATAGTTTCCTTTTCACTCACAGCACCACCCCACTTATAAATGCATGTTATTCTGCAGTTGTGTGATTAGTATCTGCCACGCCTACTAGATTCAAAATCTGGTAAGGTCAGGGATGGCATCTCTGATTTGCCAGCCATGTACACCAGCTCTTAGATCAGAGTTCCAGCACCCAGTAGGTCCCCAGTACATAGTTAGTGCTGGATGTCTGAGTCAGCCTCTCGAGACAACTTGTGTAGCTTTGGACTGAAGAACAAAGTGAGAGACGACTAGAGACATAGATTATTTCTGAGCCAGATTTAGAAAATGTTAGAAAGTTTTCATGTAAAGTTCAAGAAAAGATAAAGTTGAAATATGTCCATAGTAATTAAAAATCAAAGTTGTTTCCACAGAGTGACCCCTAGGTTAGCTTCCTGTCTCTTTGACCTGTTCTGTTTTTGCCACAACTTTCATATCACTCTGGTGTTCAAAAGGCCTAGAGATCATGGTGAGCACTCTGAGAAACTCAAAATGCATTCAAAAAAAGAAAAGAGAAAACTCAAGTTTGTAAGACTATATTGCTTCCTCATTCACACTTCATTTGCACTTTCCTTTTTATCCTGCTGCCAACTGCTAAAGAAGGTGCAAGTTCATGGGTATCTCAAAATGCATTTCAGTGGTGAGCATATTTAATGATTGTTTTTCTTTATTCGATTGGTTAGAAAATAATGAACTATTGTATAGGGTTTTTCTGATCTGTCTAAACTCAGCAGTGACTCTTTCTTCCTGTCACTCTTTTGAGTCCTGCTCTGTTTCACTCCACATCTTCATAAGCTACATCTCCCCAACCTCTTTCTTTACCTCTCCTGAGGTTACTTTATGAAAAATTTCTGAAGGCCTTTCTCTTCTCATATATTCTACAAGCATTCAGAAACATTTATTGAGGGCCCACATCTCTGTGTTCAGTATTTTTTTTATTGATGACATTCCAAAGCTTATTTGCTTTTCGTCTACAATTTATGCATTTTTTAAATTTCCTTTGGTATTTTCGAGTGCCATTTAAACACTTCCAAAATCAGTAAAGTAAATTATTTTTTATGATTTATAGAACAAAAGCTCCAGAAACTTTACTGAATTCATAAAAACTGCCAGATGGCTATACTATAGATATCTTAAGCCTTCTTAAAATGCTCTTTTATATTATCTCATATGCCCAAATAGTAGTGTTTAGGGCATCTTTCCACCTATCCTTCCACCATACATATATACTGTCATTGAAGGGATCTCCTTTTCTTTCTCTTATCCTCATTTCTTGATAGCTTAGTCAGTTCAGGCTGCTATAACAAAATACCATAAATTAGGTGGTTTGTAAACAATACAAATTTATTTCTTACACATCTGGAGGCTGGAAGTCCAAGATCAAGGTGCCGGCACATTCATTACCTGGTTCACAGACAATGGACTGTGTTTCCTAAACACAGAGGAGGTAAGGGAGTTTCTCTGGGGCCTCTTTCATAAGGGCGTTAATCCCATTCATTTCAGACTCATGACCTGGTAACCTCCAGAAGGCCCCACCTCCTAAACTGCTACTTTCAGGGTTAGAATTTCAACATGGGAATTGTGTAGAGAAACGAACATTCAGACCACAGCACCTGGTAAAATCCATATGTCAATGGAAATGCCAGCCTTGCAGTATTACCAAGTGAAAATTTGAAAAGTCAGGTCTATGGATATGGAATTTACTAAAATAGTTCTCATAATTCACCATATCACTCTTTTGCTTTGTAATTTATACTTCCTTCCTCTAATTAGAAAGGTTTTCAGACTCTCAAGCATTTTTCCAGTTACTGCAAAGGTAGCCTGTTTTTCATTTTGTATTCTACTCCTTTTTAGCCTTTCTAGCTATGATTCTCTCTTTTTTTTCCAAAAGCATTATACATTTTACTCTATTCATCTCATTTTGCACTAATTCCTATTTAGTGAGCCAGTGTGTTAACTTCTCTTTTACAAAATCCAGATAGTTATTATATATTCCTTTTCAAAGATTTGGAAATGTTATTTTATTATTCCTTTTTCAGTGGTGCCCTCTTGTTAATACTACAGAGTTATACTATAACATGAAGAAACGCATTATTACTGCTGACGTGTAAGCATAGCGCCATGGGGCATGACGTGTTCCGCGTTACCCCAGGTGAAGAGCAAAAGTGAAGAGCTGATATGTTCCTCTTGTTTTGATAAAGTCTCTTCACCCTTAGTACCTCTCTTGTCAAACAGTGAACTAAGGTATTATGTTAAGAGAAGCTGGGAATGGAAAATGTGAGATATTATTGTATTGGGGGTGTTTATAATACTTTTATGAATGCCTTTTTATGGATTGAAAGTTGGATGAACACTTTGCTTGACACCAGTAGAATGGAGCAATACTTTGTGGCCAATAAAATTTAAATCTAGTGTCACATAGTCTTTGTTGTCTACAGTTTCTAGTTGTATAAGGATTCCAAAAAGGTCCCATATTCCACTTGGAATAATTTTAATAATTTTAAGAGTTATAATATCTCACCAAGTTATTGTAAGAATTAAATGTGGAAATGCTAAAACATTGGTTATTGTTATATATTTCTTTTTTTTTCTTAATTGTGTAAGATACTGCTTTTTTATTACATAGATGTATCAGTCAAGTTCAGCCAGAGAAGTAGAAGATATATAGTACAGGATTTAATGCAAAGAATTGGCTTACTTGATTTTCAGGGCTTGCTAGGCAAGTCCAAAGCCATAGGGCAGGCCACAGGAAGGGCAGGCTAGAATTTTGTGCATAAGCTGAAGCTGAAGTCACAGGCAAAATTTCTTCTAGGAAATCTTCAGTTCTGCTCTTAAAAACTTTAAATTGATTGAATCAGACCCATCCATATTATCTAGGATAATCTTGTTTGTTTAAATGTTAATTGATTATGAATGTTAATCATATTCTACAAAAGACCTTCACAGCAACACCTTGATTGTTGTTTGAATGACACTGGGCATATTCTTCCCAAGATGATACATGAGACTGATCACAATAGTTTAACTATTGTCAATTGTCATAATCATAAAGCATAAAAAAGCAAAATAACAGTGACAGACAAAAATAATTCGTTTTGCTAATAAGTCTACAGGTCAGCTGGGTAATTTTCCCATCTTGCCAAGGCATCTGCGGGTTGGTTGAGACATATTAACCCAGGTTAATTTTGGGTGGAATGACTCGGTTCTTCTCCACATGGTTTCTCATCTTCAGTAGGCTGACAAGGGCTTGTTCTCATGGTGGTGGTACAATCCAGAGACAGCAGGGAATACACACAACCTCTTGAGGTCTAGATTTAGAGGCCTAGTGACACCTATTATTTCAACCACAGTCCATTGGCCACAGTAACTCACTAGGACTGCCCAAATTCAAGAGATGAAGAAACTGATACTCCTTCCCAATGGGAGGAGCTATAAAGTCATTTTTTAAAGGGCATGGATTTAAAAAGAGCTAGAAAATTGGGATCATTTTTGGAATAAATCTACCATAACTAGCCAATAAAAAATAGTAAATTAAAACATCTAAAGATTTCTAAATTATTTGATATGCTGTTTTTATAAAACTTCAATATCTTATTTTTACAGAGATCAAGAAGTTCTAATTTTATGCTAATACAAAATGGACCTAGAGCATCATCTAGATTTCATATCAGTTTGAAATGTAGTAATGTACAAGGTCAACTATTGACCTGGCATATATCAGAAGGTAGGATAGAAATGCCAAGAAGGTAGATCGTAAAATCAATTTGTGGTTCAAGCTTTGTATAATGGAAAGTTCAAGTAAAAAAGGAGGTGAAGAAGTGAATGAATACAAGTGGTTGAAATTGTCAGTTATAAAGAAACTCTGACACTAATGAAATGGAAGAAGCCAAAGAACTAGAGATGAAAGCCTGGTTGGAACGTGTGCGTGGAAGGCAAGCCCTGTCTGAACATTTGTGAAGCCCTAAGGCAAGAGGACAAGTGAAGACCCACACACCATATACCTGAATATTTATTAAGTAAAAGCACACTAGAAAATTACTAAGTAAAATATATCTTCTTTTCATCTCTTGACAAACCTATCTTTATCACAACCTGGAAAGGCCAGGAACCACATCAGAATGGGAAATACAGGAAGAACCAACCACAGCCCCAGGCTGGCCATCTTCTCTCCTGCCCAGCTTTATCCACACCAGGATGGTAAGGCCCGCTGCATGTTGTGAACTCTCACACGTCCAAGCTCCATCACTTCCTTACAAACAGCTGCCATATGACCAAATATTAAGCCTATAAAATGTAATACCCTGATGTGAATCACCCTCCATAGCACTGACATGGGAAAAGGTCTGGTTAGGTGCTAAAAACAGGATAGGGCCCTTGAGCAAAGAATTCCAGCATCCTGTGACTCAGCACACACTCTGGGAAGGAAGTCTAGGGGGCAGGTGGGCACTGACACTTGGCTGCATGAACTCCTATCCCCATCAGGAAGGTGTCCCCAGAGGAGAAGCAGAGCAGGTCCTATGAAGAGGACCCTCTTGCCTGAAACTAAATGGTAATAATATAGTAATAAGGACTTGAAAAATAGAAATCTGTGGGGTTTAAAATTTAATCTTCAGTAAATAAACTGGTCAAGTATAGTGAGTAGCACACTGTATGTGCCCAGTAAAACATGGCTTAAATTTATGGATTGCACTTAACACAAGGAAAAGTTTTTTTAACAGTAATTTATTCCAAAAATTGTCTTACTTACAGAAAAGTGTGTAGATCACTGAAAAGGGGATAAAATAAAGCATTAGAAAGTTCTATTCCAAAATTGTGAGTCTAACTGAATTTCAATGCCATGATATTTATGACACACATGTGAGTCGTGCATGGAACACACATCCATACACACTTTGCACAAGTAGCATTTAGTTCTGTTTGTTGTAATGGAAAGTTGAAAAACCCAGCTGTCTGTAGGATATGAAATATCACAGAGCTCCATTAGGATTTTAACATTTGGGGAAAAATATTATGCAACCATCCCTTAATTAATGCAATTACTAAAAATATCATTAAGTAGGAACAATTTTCACATCAACAGAACAGTCATAACAGTGCTTTTGAAACTACAGGTTGTAACCCATTAGTTAATCATGACTAGAATGTTGTTAATGAAATAGAAAATAAAGCAGGTTGTACATAACCATTGCTTGAATAAACTCTTGCCTCAGTTGTATATAACATATGTAACAGAGATAAAAATACTTTAAAATATTTTATTATTTATTATGCATCTATTTATTGCCTGAACATGTAATGAGTGCCTATTGTGCTAACATTTGGAGGAAGAATTGATCTCAAAAGACATAGAAAGTTACCTTACAAAGCTCATAGTCCAATGGCACAGGCAAATAATTATGGAAGCAATGAAGCATTAAAGTAGAAAAATATAAGTCTCCAACGGAGTTTATAAGTGATTTACAGAGTATGGAAAAAAACTAAAGCTTACAACCCATTAATTAATCATGACTAGAATGTTTGTAAGGAAATGGAGAATAAGCCATGTTGTGACTTTTTATGTTTATAATGAAGTAGAAAATAAAGCATGACTTTTTAGAGAAGGTATTGATTAAGCTGATACCTAAAGAATGAGTAGGAGTGAGCCCAGAGAGTTGGGCTAGTAGATTCAATGCAGGAATCTACAACATGAGACAAGAAAACATGTTAAGAAACTAGAAGGAATTCAGCCCAGAGCATAAAGTGCAATGACTGGAGATGAGACAGGGAGGTCATGCAGGGGTCAGGTTGTTCCTGGCCTTAAATTAGGGCAAGTGGGAGCCTGTGAAGGATTATAAGTAGGTTGGTGACATTTTCGTCTTAGCTGAGTATGGAATGGAAAAATGAGAGAGATAAGACAGGAGGTTAGGTGACAAGTTAGGTACCATCCAGACAAGAGTGACAATGGTCTGGTTTAGGCCAGTGAGAGTGAGGCTGAGAAAAGCATCATTTAATTGGATGTTGTCACCAGTGCACATGACCTTTGCCCACTGAAGTTAGGCACAGGGGTGTAGAGCCCATCTCTGGCAAATGAATGTGTTCAGCACAATTATTGATTGACTTGAACAGCTTAAAAGATGCACAGGTAGCTATGGCCAATGGCCACTAGGCAACTGAATAAAACATCCAGACCCCTGCAGAGAGGTCTATGCTGGAGATACAAAGATACACAAGCCTTCAGTGAATAAGTGGTAACTGGACACTTTCAGGGTTTGAACAACCATGAGAAAAGAAAATTGGCCAACAGTCTCTGAACTTACCAGATCAAATGCAAACCTTTTAAACTAACATTTTGTTTTCTCCACCTACCATTTAAAAAGAAAACACATAGATAATAAAACCTACCTATCCACATAATTGAGAAGTAGTATAATACCATAATTATATCCTAAAGAAGAAATTTAAAAGTGCTTTAGAGTAAAATAAAATAATAATGAAGGGTTCATACATTCACCCTCTGTGTAGGATAAGGTGAACACAGCATGTATGAAGGCAAATGTACTGAGTCACGGTCTGTAAGTGATTCAGGTTTCCTGGGTGGGGTTCCCAAGTGGGGAAAGGGCTTTCTAGAATTGTGAGGAACTCAGGTAAAATTCTGAATTACACAATACATACTCTTCCTCACATTCCACAGAGTTTCAGCCCTAGAAAACAGCACAAACACAAGCAAAAATATTTTGTTTATGCTTAAAACAGAGGATTCAAGGACAAACATGTTTATAATTAGGTTTTGAGTTTCTTCCCCACACACTTCACATGGGTATCAGGCAGGACATTTCAAAGTTACTTGGAACTCAGGAAGGTTCTTCACTATGTCTATCTTTACTTGAAATTTTAAACATATCTGGTATCCCTCACCCACTTCTCTTAACAAGCTGGAGACCTCAAATGTTATGACAACTAAAACTGCAGAATTCCTAAAATATCCCATAGAGAGAAACACCACAACTGATTTGGGAATAAAAAATAGAAAACAAATAGAGAGATAGGAAGAAAAGAACTCCTAAATTTAGTAAAAACCTTGTCTTATTCCTTACTTTATTTGACCCTTAAGCAGCATTTGAATCTAAATTTGATAACAACCTGGGCTTGGAGAGCTACTGAGAGCAGCATTAGGGGAGTCTTTGTAGGAGTACAGGACTGATTTCTGAGCATTGAAGAATGAGGATACAAACAGAAGCTACTGACATCTGCCAAGTGCATGGGTGGATTTATTAACTCAACTTGATTTTGTGCTGTTAGCCATTTTGTTTTATGCCTTAGGTGAGAAAGACTTAAGTATGAATAAGAGCTTAAATGAAGGGAGGTGTTACTAAACAAAGAGAGGTCAAATATGCAGGAGAGGGTTCCATTTTTTTACCTGACTGTGGCAGGCGATGGGTGGAGGAACCCGGAGCACAGGGAAAAGAGATTCACCTCATGCAGCCAAGGGAAAGCTAATGACATCTAGATGCAAGTACAGTCTCAGGTCTCATGCCAGGAGTCTGAGGGGCTCTCCTCCAATGACTGGCACTTTCTCAGTGAAGTCAGAGATGCTGGGATCCAGGAGAATAAGACAGGAAGTAGAAGGATCTGAAATATCTGAAATGTAAGAAGGGAGAATGTTTGCAGTAGCTGCTGTGGATAATGGAAAAACATGCAGAAATAAATGTATTTTGAAAATGGGGAAAGTTATCTAAAATAGTACTGAGCACTGATTACAGTATTTTTCTGCATGTTGAATGTTGAAAAAAGTGTTCTGGAAACATAGTTTCAATGAAGTACCATAAAACAATATTCCCTGACAACTATGAGGAAAAAGTTATTTAATACTGCAGGAATTGGGTGAATGATAGAGGAGAATGGAGGGTAAAACATTTCCTCTGTGTAAAACTTATAAACTGACACAATACTTCTTACTTTCAAAGCAAGAAGTTATAATCTGCTTTAAATCTACATGCTGTATAGTCAGTCAGGTAATAATCTACTTAAAAGATTTGGTTCTTAGATCTATTTGTGCCTATCACTGCAGGATGTCTTTTAGATGCCCTGAAAGAGGGAAAGAAAATAAATACACAAACCACTTTTTCAAATGTCAAGTTTTAGGCAAGGTTGATGGATTCTGCACAAAGTTAACCAATGGACTGCGTTAATTGCAAAGGACTTTCCTGCATGAATAAAATGTAACGCCATTCACTTTCCTCCTAAGTAAACATTCCCACTGCAACAGTATCAAGAACACCACAGTCTTCCACTATGTCTGATGCATACGTGAGGGAGGGAATCAAAAGAAGAAGAATTACACCTCAAAACCTGAAAGGACTGTAATTTCAAGACTTCTGTAATAACTCAATAACTTAAAGTGTTGCTTCTTTTTGGAAAGCTGAGTAGTTGAATTTTAAACCTTCACTCTGTCCTTAGTGGAACTGAGGAATTTGTAGCTGTCACAAACTGGATTCAACACATTTAGACACCTGCTTGGTGTTGTGGAAACAACTAAGATGACAAGCCACAAAAAGCTCACCAGCTAGGTCTGGAGAAAGAATCCTTTGTGTGTAGCTGGGATACCAAAAGGGGATCACAGTACAGTGGTTAAGAACATACACTCTTGAATCATATCTAGGATTTAATTTTGGTCTTATGACTTATTAACTGTATAAATTACTCTTACATATGAATAATTGCATAAATTATTCTTCTAGGCTCAGTCCCCCTCTCTGTACTTGTGGGAAACTACAAAGTATGTGTAATGCGGTGCCTGTCATGCATGAAACAGGTAACAAAAGGAAGAGAGACACTGTTGTTAAGTAAATGGGAAGGTACATTCAGACTGAAAGGTGGTAGAGAGGGAAAGCCATTCTCCTTCCCCACTCCCACTATCATTTCAAGCCTGATTCAAAATCCAAAGTCATCTCCAAACCAAAACTTCCAGAAAAATAAGTTTAGACATAATTTTTGTTGTCAGCATCACCACATTGAAAACTATACCCTTAATGAAGGTCTTCCCCTAAACAGAGACTTTCCATTTTGGGAACCATGTATGTTAGATTTTGCTATCAGAAACCCCCCACTTCTAAACATTTAAATTACATCAGCTGTAATCTGATTATTTTTAATTTACTTCAACAGCAGCAAAACTCACATTCTGTCTTTAGGACTCATACCACCACCATAACAAAAACCACTGAAAACAGTAATAATGTTCCCCCGGACTTAGCGACTCACATACAAAAGCTTTTGTGGTTAAGGACCCGACATGAAGAGAGTTCAGTCTAAGCAAACCCATGAAGGTACATTGACCCCCTCAGCAGACCTTTCAAATGCATTGGCCTTGATTAGAAAAACCAGCATAGCAAGGTAACTTTAGCTTCATCTAATCTGTTACTAAACAACCCTGAATATATCTTGAGTATAGCTTACATAAGATCTAATTTTATTGAGATTTTTGTAATAACTAAGCAATTTATAACAAATCATGGGATACCTTATTAAATATTTTTCTTTACTCTCTCGGTCAATGTTAAGGAAAACAAAGTTTCTGGGTGTTAAGAGTCAAATTAAGATTAAGTAAGACTATGTTTTTAAAGTCATCTTCAGAATTTCCTTCTCCAGATGGGCATTATAATTCTCATTTTACACAGCTGACCTAAGGTGGCAGAGGCAGTCGATGACAGAGCTAGATCCTGGGTCTGATTCCAGATCTTTTGGTCTTTCCACCTCACCTTGATCAATCTCAAAGTCAGGAAAAACAGAGAACCATTTGTAATATTTCTCTGCTGGAATTTAAGACAAGTGTTCAAGATCCATGCAAAGAGCAAAAGCCTCAAAACACAGAACTCACTTAACCTTCAATCCACGCTCCTTCAGTGATCTCTCATCCAACACTACATATGTCCACTGCCAGAATGAGAGAACAAAGCAACACCTTTGCAACTCTTAATAGCAACCAGAGCCATCACTGCAAAAAAAAGAAAAGCACTTATGCACAAAGACAAATAGTGGTTCTACAGCATCTTACTACTCTGATGGACAGTGACTGTAATGGGGTGTGTGGTGGGGACTTGATAATAGGGAGAGTCTAGTAACCATAATGTTGCTCATGTAATTGTTTATTAATGATACTAAAAAAAACGCTTACAATAAATTTAGAAAATTGCAGGATAACGTGTCCTGTAAGATCTCAATTATGAAAAATAAAATGTCAGCATGTATTTGCCCACACATTAAAAAATCTTAAAGAAATTTTAACTGTAATTTCCTCAGAGGAATGAAATTTGGGATTGAGGGAGACCTTAATATTTTTTGCTTTATACAATTTAAGCATAAGTTGTTTCACAAGGAATATATATCACTTTTGTAAAAAAAGAAAGTTAATTAAAAGAAGTAATAGCATAAAAGTCAGGATAGCAGTTATTTCTGTAAATATTGAGAGACTGGAGCAACATTTGAGAAGGGTTGTGGAGAGATCTTGTGTAGGTGGTGACAGTATTTTAAGTTTTGGTCTGAATAGTGGTTACCTGGTTCATCATAATACTTTTTTTAATTTTTTACATCTTTCTTTTGTATTATTTTTAGGTATATTTACTTTCATGATAAAACTGCTTTGAAAAGGAATCATCAAAACCAATTACCAAGAACACCAGGTAAATTATAATTCCTGATTTTATCCCTGGTGCCAGTGTAATTATTAATAATTCTAACTTGAACTCTCAAAAGTGTCCCAGTTTGTACAATAAAGTACATGCTCTTTGACTGTTCACTTCACATTTGGAATCAGTTTCTTTATCTTTAAATTGAGAACGAGGTTGTTCTTCACTGTGCAGTTCTATTGCACATATTGTAGAAAGATAAGCACCCTTCACTCCAGCCTGCTAAATACCAATAGTTCTCCTAGGCATTGGGAAAACCAAAAGCTTTGACATACATTTAAAAATATTCTTTTCTGGCATTTTGGAAACCAATGGACCCTCTCCAGCTAGTCAAAGAGCATGTCCTTAGTAACAGCTGGACCCAAGACTAAAAAGCCCAGGCCCCTTGCATCACTTACCAGTATTCTTATGTGTCATCCAAAAAACACTTTTACTTACAAATGGTGGAAAATTCAATCTATTACAGAAAGCAGTAAATAGTTAAGGAACTAACTGAATTAAGTGATTTGGGGGATAAATTTTGCTGAAATACAGATTAAAGACATAAAATCTCACCTCTTCTAACCGCTCCCTTCCCCCTCCAGGTTTTCCTCCTTCACCACCCTGCCAAGTTCAATTGCTTATTGCCCATCTGTGGTGGCTTCCATGGAGATTTATTTATCCATATCTTCATTAAAAATAGCAACTGAATTAGCTCAGTAAAGTTGCTTATCCTAATAAAACTCTTCAGAGCTTTGCAAATTTGCATTTAATACTCTTTAGTGTCATTATGGCATTAATAATCTGTGCCTAAGGAGCAATAAAAACTTTTACACTTTCTATTTAATGGAAGTAGTTTCATAACCTTCCATTTTCATGTGACTCAGCTCTTAATGTACCTTAAATAGAATCACTGATTTAAGTTGAATGAATCTGAGACTTCTTATGACCTATTTCCCTCCACCACTGTATTTCCCAGTCATGAACCAAATTGCAGGTATGTTGACCTAGGCCTATAACAAGAGCCTTCAGTATTTCCTTAAGAATAAATGACTTCTAATTTGCTCAAAGTCTTCTGATTACTAATAAGACTTAGATAGGATGAGAGACAGGAGAAATGGTGGTGGAAGAGTAAACATAGTAAATTAACACAAAGCAGGTAGTACCTGCCACCTGTGCAGAGGTCCTGTAGTTGAGACTTTGAGACCCACGAGCAATACAGATTCACTGATACATACCCACTGCCTATAAGTCACATGCCTGGATGAACTGTTAAAGGAAATAAAGATGTATCATGAAGGCTTTCTGGCCCCATCCTTTGTCCTTTTTCATTCTCTGTCTCTCATTCTCTCAATTCTATTTGGATAACAACAACTGAAAAGGTGGAAAAAAATTGGAAGTTGTTTAAAAGTAGATTTTAGATAACCACTAAAAACAACGGTACTGAAGGCACTGCACAGGAGGCATGGGTTTTGAGAGTAAACTAATAAACAGGCGACTAGGAGGGACAATCTAGGAAACTCATATGTAGAGACGTTTTAAATTTTTTTCCTCAATTCATGGCCAAAAATCAAATCTAGGAACAACTCGCTTTTTTTTTTCTGGCATCTAAACGCAATCTGATGGGAGAGATATTTTGTCTTTTTTCATCTAGTTTAAGATCCATTTAGAATAAAACCAATGGGGAAAAGGTGGAAGAGTGTGAGGAACAAAAAGAGATTCACAAGTGAATAGACACAGTGTCCGAGAGAATATCTGCTTCGCTGCAGCAGTAGTTCACTTGAGCTCTGTCTGGGCTGGATTTTAATGTTCATGGTCTTAAATTTGCTCTGAGCTCAAGGCCAATTACAGTAATTTTTAAATGCCTAGTGAAAATAGAAAAAGCCATTGGAAACCATGCCACCACATCAGCCAAAGGATGTTATTAAAATAGATCCAGAATGATTCATAAAAAGAAAGACAAAAAAAATTAGAAAAAGATTAATACATCAAAATTGGACTAAAACAATAATATTAAAAAAATAGTGTAGCTTGAAGGGCAAAAAAGTTAAGAAGGCAGAAGAGGGGAGAAGAAAACAGTGGAGTTAGACACTGAAAAAATATCTCACTGATAAAAAAGAAAGAAAATGTTCAATTTAAGCAAGAATGTGAGTAAGGCACTTAAAAATTGAATACAAAAGTGCTTAAAATTCCATGTTCCTACTCAGATAAAAGATCCTTAACCATGGAAAGTAGGTTCTGATCGAGTGACCCTACACAGGAGAAAAAATAAATTAGTGACTTAGGCAGAATTTTAAAAAAAATTGAAAATGGAAGAAATGATCTAATTGTTTTCAAAAGAATATATATTATCAAAATTACACAATGAAAGATTAAACTTGAATTCCTGACCATTTGAAAACACGGAATTGCCAAACCAATAATTTCTATGTCAAAATACACAGGCTGATTTACATATAGCTTTAATCAAAAATTCATGGAACTTCTATACATGTAGGATAAATAGGAAACCATTCAATTCATTACCTGGAGCTATTGTAAATCTGATACCAAACCTAGACAAGTACTGTACAAGAAAAGCTATAAGAGGTAACCTCATGTAGAGTAGACAAAGGTTAGGAGGTCTTATAAATCAGTAAAAAAAGAATGAATTGTAATTAGCAATGTTTCTGGCTCTTCATATAAACAAAGATCAAATTAAATCCCCAAATCCCACTTTAAGAACATATGCAGTGAATGACCTTTTTAGAATATTTTCTTTGCAGAATTGTTTTTGCCCAATAACTTGTCCTCATATTTTTTTTCTTATATTTTAAATAACAGGAAAGGATAGAGAAAAGCATCATTTAAGGTGAGAAACTAAGTCTGTGGAATAATGACAGATACAGTGGTGTGTCTACTTTTAAAGTACCTGTAAGAAAAACTATGGTATCTGATATACCAATATGCCAGTATTACATTTATTGTCTTTGTTTTGCCTTTTCTCTTATAACTTAAAGAAGAAACCATTTCTGAATGAAATTTTTTAAGAGAAATGCTTTCAAATCTGTTTATAATTACCCATTAATTAAGGAATAATCATTATATTTTGTAGAGGAGAAAGAGCAAACATGCACTGTGATGAACACCTTCGTCTATGGTCCTTTACTCAGTTCCAAACACTAGATACTAGAAGTATGTCTCATAGCAGGAAGAAAAACAAGTTTTTTTCATTGAAGCACAGCCATCTCAGTTAGGACAAATATATTTTTCTGCAGAGCAAGGCAACTGCAGTTCTCTAATTAGCTACAAAATGAACATGAAAGTTAAAAAAAAGGAAGACAGATGTTTGACCTTTCATTTCCATTCCCTGCACTAGCCCTGTTCTTTGAAATTTCAAAACTTATTTGTATACGTATGTTATGAAAATGGGCATAATACCAACCTACTTCACAGAACCTTGGAAAAATGTAATAACAAATAGTGTATGTGAATAGAGTGGTACATAAAACATATGTGAAAACATGAAAATAGCTGAATGTGTATATAATTACACCCAAACATGAAAAGAGCTGGATATATAAATGATCTTCATCTACACCAAATTATATCACCTGTGATAGAAATAAGATTAAGACAAAGGTTCATACAAAATCCAAACTAAAGTTTGAATCTTGCCAAGAATAACACATTTTACTAACCAAAGTTGTGTGTGTGTGTATGTGTGTGTGTGTGTGTGCACATGTCCATCTAGAGAAACATCTCAGCAGGGACACCCCTTGCATAAGAATGGATCTATGTGAGTCTCAAAGACAGTAGCCAAGAATACTCATTCCAAATGGTCATGGCTGAATGTGATGTGGGCAGAGAAGTAATAGAAATGAACAGTATTTGAAACAGTTGAGAGACTTCCTTGTTTGATTTCATGCAGGAGGCATTTATAATCTCCTCTCAGCTTCTAAGAGGGATATTGCTAGAGGTATCACTTCTGCCGATAAAATGAGTATTGATATGTAAAACAAGTTAAATTATTATAATTGAATTTGGTGTATTTTATGGTTATATCAAAATTTGTACCTGGCCATATAGGATCTGCTCCTAAAAATTTAGAATTTTAAAAGAAAAGAAAATCTGGGGAGAAATGTGTCAATAGTATGTCAATATAGAACATCACTTTGGTTAATAGTTGTATAGTATAAGTACTATATAGTAAAGTGTAAGTACTTATGCTCCAGAATTTCTCATTTGCTTCATTTCACCTTATAAGTGGAATATTATCCTTTTTTTCCTCCCCAAAGAAATCAAAAAGTCATTATTTGTGTGTTACTCAGTGAACTAATCCCATGATACAGACTTGTAGTTGCATTCCAGCGCCCCAATATCTTCTATGTGTCTAGAAGGTGTTCTGTCAAAAAACCCAAAAGATGGCCATAAAATAATTGATCTGGTTCAACTTAATGACAAACTTCTAAAATTCATTTTGTGATTAACAATGATTTGCACTATATTCCCATATGGATTCTTTTCCCTTCCCTGTTTAATCTCCAACTACTTTAAGAATGGAAATTTTGTTTAATCATATTAATGCACATTCTAAACTCTTATAGGATCTGACACACAGATTATAATCAAACTTTTATTCCATTACTGAACTAAGTTAAAAGCAAGTAAGAAGGCAAAGACTTTACTTTCTCATTATTTTCAATTTCCATATAATTCAGCAGTACTATACAGTAAGACTATAGTAATAAGTGTATTTTGAATTAATAATTAAATGCAATCTGATGACATCAAGTAGATGAATAAGCATGTAAGCAGGTAAGAACTGTAGGATCTGATACAGCACTAACCCCCTCTCTAGTAGAAGGCAGTCAAGGTCTCAAGTCCCTTCTACTTGTGTCTTCACCTCCTTGTTTCAATTCTCTTGTTATAATAAACATTAAGATCCTTGGGGTTATTTCCAAGTTTTGAATCTGTTATTTTCTGTTCAACCTAGTGTTTGTATTTAATATCACTTGGAATTCAATCAACTCCTGACCACATGCGAAGGACACCATGCAATAGTTTATGTTAGAACACAAATCTCAGAAATGGTTCTCTTAGTTAGACCACCCCCATTCAAACAACCAAGACTGTGAGTGAATCTTAAATTAATTTTCCTACCATAGATTTGATGACCTTTGTTTCTGAGTGCCAGGGTAACCTTCAAGTTCAGTAAATTCTAATCCCCATTTTGTTGGTCTAGTTTACACAACTTAATTTCTACTTGTCTTATGCTTAGAACTATAGTATATTCCTGCATGGCTCTGGCCAGGAAACCCTGCCTATCTCTTAGTCACTTCCTGGGGGGAGATCAAACATGATCTTTTTTTTTAGGAGCATTTAACATTTTTAATTTTAATTTTAATTTTTTATCGCACTAAAGTTGATATACAATATTATGTTGGTTTCATATGCACAACATAGTGACTCAATAATTATATATATTACTAGATGCTTGCCACAATAGGTTTAGTTACCCCATAATTATACCAAGATATTTAAGTATTATTGATTAAACTCTCTATGTTGTACTTCCATTTGTGTGTCTCTTATTTTACAATATTCAGTTTGTACCTCTTTATTCCCTTTACCTTTTCTCCCATGCCCACCTCATTCCCTGTGATAACCAACAGTCTGTTGTCTACATTTGTGGGTCTATTTCTTTTTGGTTTGCTTTTTATATTCCACATATAAGTGAAATCATATGGTATCATTTGTCTTTCTCTGCCTGGCTTATTTCACTTAACATGATACTCTCTATGTCCATCCATGTTGTCAAAAATGGAAAGATTTTCTTCTTTTTATGGCTGAATAATATTCCATTGTGTATATCTTCTTTATCCATTTATTTACCGATGGACACTTGGGTTGCTTCCATATCTTTACTATTGTAAATAATGCAGCAATGAACATAGATATGCATGTATGTTTTTGAATTAGTGATTTTGTTTTCTTTAAGTAAATTTCCAGAAGTAGAATTACCAGGTCAATAGTATTTCTATTTTTAGTTTTTTGAGACAAACATGATCTTTTATATGGTCCTATAGTGAATGTACTAATCAAGTGAAATTACGGCAATGAATTCCACTGCCCTATCCTAGAACTTCCCAACACTGTGTCCCACCCACACAACTTGAATCCCTCATGTAAAATTGTCAGCAAGAATCAAATTCAAGTTTGTCACTGTCTCTTTGGCCCCTGGACATTAAACAAGGCACTAACCTTGCTCAGGACTTACTCCAGAGTTTGTTTTTCATAGGCTCAACAACTTTCTCCCCAGCAGCCTTGATAGTCAAGGTCACAGCTGCCACACACCCCTTGCCTCAGACAATCTAAAAATTGACCTTCTGTAGCATTGTTATTTCAATTAAAGTTCAATGAAAATTTCTGAATGGAGGATACATAGAATTCTGAGGTGAAGTTAATAGACTTCAAGATAATAACAGACTCTGAATGAAGTTAACTGTCTTCAGACCCTCATCCCACCCAGCTATTTTAGCCTTCAGTTTAACTGCCCTGTTTCTCACTGTACTTATAACTAACATAGTGAGTTTAAAGATTTAAAAAACTAAAATAGAGGAAGAGTTTTATAAAAAATATCCAAGGATTTGGTGTTTATTTTTCTTTCCAACTGACTTTTTATAATATTGTTTCCCATAAGTACATACTATCAGTTTAGTTCTTTTATTCCACATTTAGATGAATGGAGGCATTTTCATTTCATTAAGACTGCTCAAACATTTTATTAAAGCAGAGAAAGGCAAGATAAATACCTTAGCAATGTCAGTAAAACATTTCCTGAAGGATCTGAAAAGAGTTATACTCTGAAGCTTTGTACTCAGTTTGGAGATACCTCACTTGAACCTTAGGTGCTTTTAGGGTTCCCCAATCAATCCAAAGCTTTGAATCTGTAGAAAGAAGTTGGCTCTGGGCCTAGTTGTATGAGTTCAACATCCTAGGCTATTGATACCTTTTCCAGTGGACTGTATTTCCCTAAAAATTCAGAAAGGAAGGCAAACACAGACAGACTTCAGTTTTGACTTAAGTGTTATGAAAGTAGTTTTTTTTCAATGGACAGAGGATATGAAGAGAGAGTTCTCCAAAGAAGAAATTCAGATGGCCAACAGACACATGATAAGATGCTCCACATCACTAATCATCAGGGAAATGCAAGTTAAAACCACAATGAGATATCACCTCACACCAGTAAGGATGGCCACCATCCAAAAGACTAAGAACAACAAATGCTGGCTAGGATGCAGAGAAAGGGGAACCCTCCTACACTGCTGGTGGGAAATAAGCTAGTTCAACCACTTTGGAAAGCAATATGGAGGTTCTCAAAAAACTACAAATAGAAATACCATTTGACCCAGGAATCCCACTCCTTCGAATTTACCCAAAGAATAGAACTTCTCAGATTCAAAAAGACATATGCACCCCTATGTTTATTGCAGCACTTTTTAGAATAGCCAAGATATGGAAGAAACCTAAGTGTCCATCAGTAGATGAATGGATAAAGAAGATGTGGTACATATACACAATGGAATACTATTCAGCCATAAGAAAGAAACAAATCCTACCATTGCAACAACATGGATGGAGCTGGGGGATATTATGCTCAGTGAAATAAGCCAGGTGGAGAAAGACAAGTGCCAAATGATTTCCCTCACTGGTGGAGTGTAACAATGAAGCAAAACTGAAGGAACAAAATAGCGGCAGATTTAGAGACTCCAAGAAGGAACTAATGGTTACCAAAGGGGAGGGGTGTGGGAGGGTGGGAGAAGGGGATTGAGGGGTATTATGTTTAGTACACATGGTGTGGGGGATCATGGGGAAAACAATGTAGCACAGAGAAGGCAAATAGTGAATCTGTGGCATCTTACTGCACTGATGGACAGTGACTGCAATGGGGTATGGGTGGGGACTTGATAATAAAGGTAAATGTAGTAACCACATTGTTTTTTCATGTGAAACCTTCATAAGAGTGTATATCAATAATACCTTAATAAAAATTTTAAAAAGAAAGTAGGTTTTTTTCTCACCCTCCACTTCACTTTAAATTATGACACATTTTTGGTTAGTGGAAGGCATGTTCTCTTGTCACAGTGAGTAGGAACATGTCCTTTCCTTAGAGTCAGTTACATGACTTTGTTATCTGAAGAAAGAACTGTTTCATAAAAGAACTCTGATTTTCCAATTTGTTTATCTGAGTAGGACATTAATTTGTCTAATTGACTAATGCATTGTTAGTTTGGTAAAACTAGTCTCCTTGATAGATTGTTTTCCAAATCCAAATGGTCAATACTAAATAATCCTACATAACTGAAAGAACTAATTCATTTATAAAGCTTGCAACTAACTGAGTTTGGCAGGCCTACTTCAAGGCACCATTAACCATGTTCAATGTGTTAAGCAAGCCAAATATTGTGCCTGCCAAGACCAGAGCAGCTGGTCCTTGACAGCAGTTTCCATATAAGGATTAGCGCTGAGTTTTCATTAGCATGGATTTGTATGCTTTTGGCTGTGGTTTGCACCTATCCTAGCCAGAAATGAGCCACTGGAGAACACCTGGCCCAAGGACAGAAAGGCTATAATGGTGCAAAAGCTGGGTCCTCCCCCCAAAAGATGTGTCCACATCCTAACCCCTAGAATCTGTGCATGTGATGTTATTTGGAAAAAGAATCTTTACAGATGTAATTCAATTAAGGATCTCAAGATAAGATCATCCAGGATTATCCAGGTAGCCCCTAAATCCCATGAAAAGAGTCTTTGTGAGAGAACAAAGAGGTCACAGACACAGAGGAGAAGCCTGTGGGGAAGCGCAGGCATAGACTGGAGCTATGCAGCAGTGAGCCACCAGAAGCTGGAAGAAACGAGGAAGGATTCTCCTCTAGAGTCTCTGAAGGGACTGAAGCCCTGACAACACCATGATCTCCAGAACTGCAAAGGAATGAATTTATGTTGTTTTAATCCACCAATTTTGTAGTAATTTTATACAGGAGCCCTAGGAACCTAACCTGGAATTGACTAAAAAGGTAGCCCTTGATGAACACTTGGCCCATTAGAGACATTGGAAATTAAGTTATCCCAACAGATATTTATCTGAGAGTTTGGAAATAAAATACAGAAAAGAATCAAGATGTTTATAACTGGAAGAAAACTGAGAATAAGTACAAAGAGAAAAAGAGATGGTGAGAGGAGCTGAGTCAGGTTAATGGAGAAAAATAAAAGGAAGGGTAAGGTGAGGTGAAGACAGGTGAGCACAGTCAGGGAACTGTACCTCTCACCGGCCTACTGTGATGAAAACCTCAAGTTGTTGCAATTATCATTTCTAAGCATAACCTCTCATGACAAGAGTAACTTCTATCTTTGTAATCAAACAATTTTTATTAACTCAATCATTCTAAAAAGAGCAATATGAGGTTTTGCTGGGGTCAGAGTTTATAGGTGGAGCTGACTTCAACATATCCAGCCACCATCAAGCCCAGCTTGTGGGCTGTCATGTTCCAGACTAGCATTTTCCAGGATCAAAAGCATATGCAAAACTGGTATTTGGAGAGACCCTTAGAATTTTGTACAGATACACATGTGCAAAGCTGGGGTGGCCTGCCATCCTAGTAAGAATAGGGTGAGTTATCTCAGCAACATGAGAGCCCATTAACAGAACCTCCTGCAGATTAAAGAGTTCAAGGAATATCTACTAATCAAAAGTGATACCTCCTCAAAACATCCAAAATTCAATTTGATCAACTTTGCCTATGAAATTATATTTTAGAAGATAATTAAGTACTGTTAATCAATCCTTTTGTTTTTTTTAAGATCAATTTTAATTCAGATTTAATGACCAGCTGATTGTACTCATTAGCTAACTATATCATTTTACCATATCACATTTTATATTATACTTGTTTTCAGGAAATAAATAGGTTAGGAAATGAAAAAGAAAAAGCCACATGAAGAATTCTTCAGGGTAAGTTAGCACTGTTGAATATTTTTCCCCCATAAAGTTCTACATAATTAATATCTAACAGAATTTAGTAGCAAAATTATTTGTCCCTTTCTTAAACAAAGGTCATGTTTACTTTTAATAATTTGTGAAAACTGTGGTTTTGTCATGTTTTCTTATCTTGGTTATGAGGAAGGCTGGGTCTCAATATAATGCTTATTAATCACTATTTCATTAAAATATAATCACCAGTATATTTTATATATACTGGTGATTAAAATATACTCACTATTTTAATGTACTTCAGGAGGGTAGGTAGTACTTCATATATTCATATAAAGAAAAATAGACTTTAGCACCTGCCATAGCTATGTTTGAATCCTGACTCTGCCATTTAACAGTTGTATATCCTTAGGCAAGTCACTTAATTTCCCTGAGCCTCAGTTTTCCCATCTATGAAGCAGAGATAAAAACACTGTGCACAATAACTTCATAGGGTTATTGTGAAGATTAAATAAGATTATACATATAAAATACTTAAAAACAGACCTGACACTATCTCCATAGCACGCTTATGTCTCTATTTTTTTTTTTTTTGGCTTTAATACTTTTATTCTAGACAACTTCTTATTCTTTCTGTAAACAGGTAAAATACAGACATAGATACTAAATACAGGATGGAAATACCCACTCTAAAAAGAACCTGAACAGTTTAGAAAAATAGATTAATAAATGTTAACTGCAGAGTTTAAATGTCTGTGTGCTGAACTTCTGAATTTTCTTTTTATTCCTCCTTTAAAATACATCTATTAGTGGTTAGGTAAGTGAGAACAAAGGCAGGCAAAACACGGAATTTGGAACACCACAAAGTGATGCCTGGTCAAAAAAGTGGAAACTTCAACAATTTCCCCTTATTATTAGAAATGGGAATTAATCTTACTATGCAAACACGGACATGCTATTTTCAGTGTGCCCTGAAGTACTGGTCCACTTTCCTTTGCTGCAGCATAAATCATTCTTAGAATTACAGCATGGTTACTCCAAATAGAGGAAGCACTGATTCAAAAGATAAAGCAAAATTAGAATGATCTACAGATGAATTGCTAAAAAAATGCAGTCATACCTGAAGCCTAGTAAAGCCAAATGATAGTGCATGTATTTGGAATCAAAGATTAACAGACATATAGCATGCATGAATATTTGTGAATTACTGAAGAAATATCCTAGAAAGAAAAACTCAATAGACAATCAATAGAATTATTTGTGATGTGAAAACAGTTTTTTTTTTTCTAAAATGCAAACCTACATCAAATCATAATGGAACTAGAAAGAGCTTTGGGAAAGTTTTAAGCTTCACATTTAGTTATGCTGTTAATTTCTTGAATTCCACATACTGTCAGGAACTAAAGATCTTGGTACTGTTAGGTTAACACCCCTCCTACCAAGGCTTCTAGCTTAAGAAAAAAATAGAGTTGAAGAATTTAGAAATGCATCATGTCAAAGTCTTCAAATCCAGAAGCAATAGGCATATGCAAATCTTTGCATGCCAGGTAATTATTTCAGTATTAGCTATATTGTCAATCAACTACACCTGTCAAGTACTCTGTTCTCTTGTCCTGTTAAAATCTTTACTCAGGATTCATTGCATTGATTGACACAGAAAGGTTATTAATAGTCCTTTTAGGTTTATAAATATGAAAAGTAACTAATTGAGCTTGTATCCCAAAATCTCCTAAGAAAGGTCCACATACTCTGAGTTCTGTCTTCATTTAATCCCATCAACAGAGATTATCAGCATACCTGTGGTTTAATAGATTAGAATAAAATGGCATTAGTTCTGTGTGGTTGTACTGGTCATTGCCTTTTTCCATATGAAAGTTATCATCATGGATGTCAGGTGGTAAACAATCTTGCCTTAATGTTTTTCCATTTGATTCAAAGTAAGAATCAAGGATTCCACTGAAAATATTCAGTTATGCAAGCAATGTATATTTATTAAATGTATATTATGTGTTAAGTTCTTATAAATTTTATCTCCTAAACAGTGCCTTCTCCACCATCCCTCACGTGGCTGGGAATTGGTGCAGTGCAACAATAAATTGGTATGACAGGAATTTTACTGATTTTTTTCAACAACCAAGAGTTTCACTAATCATAGAAAAACTCTTTCTGCATAATAGGCTGAGAAATGGTTCCCCCAAAGGTCATAATCCTCAGAATCTATGAATATGTTACTTTACATGGCTAAAAGGACTTTGCATATGTGACTAGATTAAGGGTTTTGAGATGGGGAGATTGTCTTGGATTACCTAGGCAGGCTCAATTTAATCACAAGAGTCTATGTAATGGAGAGGAAGTGGATGTGGTAAAAAAAAGCTGATGTGGTAACAGGAATGTGAGAAAGAGAAATTGGAAGATGTTAAACTGTTGGCTTTGAAGATGGAGACTGGGGCCACAAACCAAGGAACTCAAGTGGTCTCTAAGCTAGAAAAGGGACAGAAAGAAATTCTCCCATAGAGCTTTCAAAAGTAATGCAGTTCTGAAAAATCTTAGTTTTAGTCCAGTAAAATGTATTTTGAACTTTTGCCTTTCAGAACTGTAAGAGAACATATTTGTGTTAATTATTTTATCCACTGAGTTTATGATAATTTGTCACAGTGGCCATAGGAACCTAATGTACTGAGTTATCCCAAATTTACTGTGTTTTCATATCTGTGTATGTGGTTCCTAGGGGTAACAGAGATGGTACGTGAGTAGGAGCAGATCCGCTCAGCCCACTCGGGGTGTGAACTGCTCTTTACCTGTTCTTCCCAACATAAGCATAACCTTGTTCAGCAATGGCTTTTTGACCCAACTAGACTTCTTAAAGTACCTTAAAAATTATTTTATAAGGACTTCATGAAGCAATTAGTATTAGTTAACTATTATTAAAACTGTGATACAGAAGTGTTTACTAAGTAGGTGAACTATTAAAAGTATAGACAAGCTGATTCTATGTTATTATGCAATTTCCGTGCCTTTTTCACTAGGAAATTTGTGAAATCATTAGTCATATATGGTTAAGGGAAATGCGGAGGTGCTCTCTGAGTGAAGTCGGCTTCCTTTTTATCACTTGGTTCAGTATTACTCCCAGTCCTCTTGAATTCTGAGCTTTCTTCTATCAGGATGGAGCCAACAATCCAAAGATAATTCTGTTTGTCTGAATTTTGCTCAAGATTCAGAATCTTGCTCAAGATTCAGAATCTTACACCTAGGATTTCTTTTACTACAATTATGTTTATTCTGTTTTTCTATCAATAATATTTCATTCAAAAAGTATTTATTGGATGACTTCTGTGTGCCATCCTTTGTTCAGGATGCAAAAATGACAAAAATTCCTGTGTTATGGAGTTTATGTCTAGTGGGTCTGACCGTGTAGGTGAAGCAAAAAATTATCCTTCAGTGTGAGGCTAGTAAAGGTATCCACTGGGACCACCTCAAAAGCCAACGTGTGGTGTCTTCTCTTCCACTGATGGAGAAGGAAATGACGTGGATGGTGGGAGGTGAGGAATATGAAATAGAAAGAGGCACTAGAGGGACAATATTTAGTGGCCTACCTGGGAACACACATACACAAATTTCTAAGGGGAGCTCTTTTTAAAAAAGTCTTTACCCATTATTCAAATTTCAGTGATGATTTTCTCTGCTGCCCAGATACGCATTGCCGCTGGTCCCGAAGTGTCTGGTTCTGCTGCTCAACAATCACACACTTATATGTGCAGTGTTCACAGTGTCCTCACTATGCATGAGGAAAATGAGCCAGTAAGGCTACACTGGCTTGGCCCTTGGGCACTCCAGCCTGCAGCTTCTTGGCTAAGATACTAATTAGAGTCACGATTTGGAAAGGCTTAACTATGGATAAAAGGCAGGGGGGTGCGGCTGCAAGAAAACAACCTAGACTCTCCAAATGCCTTTGGGGAAGACATTTCATCCCCTTGGGCTTCTCTTTGAACCTATATTGATTGAGAAATTTTAATTAGATCATCTTTATGCTCACTTCCAGCTCTAACATCCTAATACTCTGTTGAAATTGGAAATTAAGATGTATGTCTAGAATCTCTTAACCTCTATTCCTATGTGTAACAAATTTAATATGTGAATTGTTGCCTCAATTCAGGATCCTACTTCCTCTTCCAAGGCACATGGAGCATAAAAACGTTTTGAAAGCTAATGTTCTCAAAGCACTGTTGGCATACACACATAGACATAGCCAACTGTATTTACATGCTGAAAGCGTATGTCTGTGTATGCAGATGCCATATGGCTTAACATCTTAAGAAATATGGTTTTTTATGGCATTAGGAAAGAGCAATATAAGAATTTCTTCATTTGGTGTAGTATGATATTTCTGTACTTTTGCCTTACAAATTACAAAAGATTCTTTTATTTTTGTAGGATAAATTCTCAAATTGTTAAAAACCCACAGTTTTATTACCTCACTCCATTAATGAGATTCTTCTCTGAAATACATGCACACACACAAATCTGATTATCAAAACCTAAATAAAAGCAGAACACTTCCACAAAATTCTAGGCATTGGTACACATTTAGCTTCAGCTCATCACCTCCATAAATATACCAGACCTCATGATAAAAACTCACATAAGGCTATAGAAGATCCTTAATGGGAAAATGAGAACAAAATAAATTATAGGTTTATGTACTATACCTGCTAGTTTTTAGGAAAATGAACAGAAATTATAGTTTTTTCAGATAAAGTCAAAACCAAATAGGTGTTTTATGACTAATATTCAGTCAGAAAACTCAAGTAATGTAACATCCAAATCTCAAGAAACTCCAGCATAAAAGTTGAAATTTGCAAATGAATTAAATTTGCAGATAAGTACTAAAGTAATGTAATTCACAATAAAAATGAAGTATTTGTTCAGAAGCACAAAACTTTCACCAACAAGAGGCCATCACTATAAAAACAATTCTGATCGAATCACCCATTGATGTATTATTAAACCAAAAGCTCTCTTCTGTGTAAATGAGTGCTGTCAAGATCAAGTCACATTTTTCAAAGTTCAGCAGAGAATGATTCTGAATAAATTTTAAAGGACCCTGGTGAAGTACCATAGAGTATTCTATAAGTTATTCAGAATTTGGACATGATCATGAATATATTTCCTATCACATTTTCCTGATCTCTTAAAAGATATTTTCCAAACACCCTGAGAGGTCTCAAAGGAGCCATCTGAGTAAAGCCATATTCCAAACTACTGTCCTGTGGGTGTATGTACAGTTATTCTGAGACGAAATGACCTTCAGCCATTAAAAAAAAAAGAGATTTACCTCACCAATGCCCAGGAGTAGGTTGGCACATTATTTTCAATCAGCAATTTTTCTTAAAACACTGTCACCGGACAGGCCACAAAGCACAGTCCCTTTGATAGATTCTGTCATAAAGACAGAGAACAGGTATTCCTCCAGGCAGAACATGCTGAAAGGGAATTTTGAGTAACTGTAGCAAACCTGGAGTGGAAGTATTTTTTGCAATAACTCAATGTTAGTGCAGGCAAGAAAGACATATTTGTTTCAAATGAGAAATAAATGAGTATGACTTTATATTCCACTAAAAAAAATAAAAAATAAATGAATACATTTCCAGCAGGAAACTATTTATTGAAATAAATAAGATTAATTCTATGTACAATTAATACTTAAACAAGTTTTATCAAACATAAAGCCATATCCATTTTCTCATTGCAGAGGCAAATAAATATTATTTGTTAACCAAGAAGTTGTTACCTGTTATCGCTCAGGTATTGAATTTTTTAAAGTATGAATCCTGGGATCCTGTCCCCATGTTTTCAGGTGTGAGTTGGCAAAGCCCCAAGCTAGCAATGACTAGCTGCCAAAGGACCCTACCCCAGTCTGGTCTGGACAGAGAATAAGGGAGTGTGCATCTCATTCACATTGGCATCCCATGATGGGAAGAAGAAATGAGCAGAGATATTGGACTCATATATACCTGGATTCAGATTCCAGCTGCTCCACGGACTCCTAACCCTTCTCAGCCACAGTTTCCTCATCTGTAAAATGGAGATATAGCAGTATCTATCTCACATGGGGCTTGTGAAGACATTGAATGAGGGCATGCACGTTAAGCCTTTAGCACAATTGTGCCTTTCTCTGTACTTTTCTATATAATTTTTTAAATAAATAAAATGCCACCAAAAAAAGAAATATGAATCAGTCTCTCTTTTATATCCCCAAAGTTTAGGATTTTCAGAACTGTAGATTCAGGTTTATGAGGAATATGACACACTCAGAGAGAATGACTGAGGTATTTTAATACAGGCAGCTTGTCTTAAATTGAAATAGCATCTTATTTGTAACTCCTAGATAAGTTCCAGCCCTAGAAAGTGAGTTCTCAGCAATATATGCTGATTAGCTGTTTAATTGCAGTTGCTGAAGGAAATTTCAAGTGTTTTTTTTTAAATCTTTAGATTGCAAAAAATTAACAAATTTGTATCCCCCCACCCAGGTCTCATCCATCCTTACAAATTTCTATCACAAAATTCTTTGCTTCTTTTAAGAGAATGTCCCTATAACATGTTATAATAGCATAAAACATGAAATGCAGACGTAGAAATCTGCTGATCTAGGTCAATATTGTTGTTGATGTGACTGTAAAAGGATTATTCCTCAATAGACTATACACCGAGGCAGCTGCTACCTAATGAAACATATCAATCATTTCTAATAATATGTGTAGAGCAACAGCCCTTTTTAATGTTTGGGACAGTCTCTTTTTGTTGCAAAAGATAAATTTGCATCTTTCAATTTTGGAAAAAAATAGTATTTGAGTGAGAAGCCACTTCTATCTTCTCAGGTGGAAATTTGAAATTGTTTTGTGGCCCTCTTAAGACCAGGAGGGCCCACCTAGGTAACACAGTGAATCAGGTGGTTATAGTAGATGTAGCCATTATTCATGGAGACACCTTGAACCAAAGCCAGGTAAAAGTACTGTCAACTCTTGAGACTGCCAGTTTAGGTCTTGGCAACTGAACATCTCATGTAAGTTATGTGGGTAGTGACGGAAGGAATAGAAGCTATTAATCAATAATGCATGGATAGATAAAGGAAGTGGGACTTGTTCAGGCATAGGAAGTTTTCATTTATTTATCTGAGTCTGGGGGTTGGAGCCTGGACTCCAAGGAGTGACAATGTGGTTGAAAGGGTCTCCTGAGAAAGGTAAGTATGGCAGTAGCATGGTAGGGGTGGGAAGAAGAAGGAACCCTGTTAAAAAAGGGAGAATGGGTGCACTCACAAGAGTAGTGATAACCTTACAGAAGTTCTTACTTTTTTTTCCTTGCTTACATTTTTAATATTATGCATCACAGTCCCATTCTGTTCTTCCACGTTTCTTTTTTAATGTTACACGGCGGTTTTAGCTTTCTTAGTCTTTTGCTTTGGAGAATGGTGTGTCTGAGCACGTTACCAGTGAGAATGGAGGTTGTGACCCTGCATGTCACATTACAGTGTGCAGAGGAGTGTTTTGAGAGATTATGAGAGGGACACTCTGGTCACCAGAGCCCTCAGAACAGGAATCTCAAGCAAGAGATAACAAGTCACATAAGTGGATTTGTTAGACATTTAAGGATCCCTTACCAAGGTCAGAATGTCATAAAAAGCTAGGATTTACTGCCATCAACAGAAAGATGATCCAGGCTATTTTATGTGTTTGCTGCATTAAAAAGGGTAAGGTGATCCCTGAAGATATGAGAATTTGGGGACATTCAGGTTGTATTGTAGAAAGATGTTAAATTAGGCAGAAAGAGTGAAACTCAGGCAACTATTTGCCCCCAGGGATCTCCCACCATTTACCAGTGCTTCCCAGAAATAGAGGCATCAAAGCGTCCCCTGTTCTTGCAAGGTCCATGTTACTGAAGAGGTAGAGAGACCACTCACTTAGTATGTCAGCTCATTTAGCTGGCTGCCCAACATGCTAATCTGAAATACCATTTTATGTTTGGATTAGAAAGATTATAGATGAAGAAAAACTTTTAAAGCAAACTATCAATTCAAACTTTTGGACTTTACATAGTTTTGAGTTTTCATCTACTATGCTGTGTTTTTTTTTTCCCCCCTCCTTTTCTTCTTTGGGAAACAGTAATCAGAGTCAACAAATGATTTGCTTTGAACTCCCATTAAAGTGCCTGAAAGTTCAGGAAACATCTTCAGCCTGAGACAGGAAATTTCTTTTGCCTCATATAGAACACTTAGAACTGTATACCATTTGTGCTTTTTGGTGTGCATGTGTGTGTGTGTGTTTAATTCCCTCTTTTACTCTGTGATACTGCCTGGCAGTTCAACTTCAGGTTGCAAGTCCCTTTTTTCTTGACATTTCCAAAGGCTCATGGTTCCCTGTAACCAGAAAGGAATGTGGTTGAAACCAAGGGTATAGAAATAACAGAAACCTGAGAATAGCCAAGATACCATATCATGTTCTTATAGATCAATCCAACAATAAAGAGGTGCATTTCCAGGAAGGCAGGTTGTTATTTCCATTCTTTCTCAGAAGAGTGTTAAATCACCTGAAAGAGGAACTCATCTTTAATGGATTGCAAAAACACACAAACACAATGCTTTTGTTTGGTTTGTTTTAGTTTGCAAATTTCCTCCACCAGTAAATCACTGATTAGTTGCTAATTAAATATCTTAAAACTTTCAATATGACTTGCTAATTAAGACAATAATCATCATGAAATATATATATATGTGTGTGTGTATTGTATTGCAGTGTTCCACTTATATATATCTATACATATAGTGTAATAGTGCATTTCGATATTTTGTTTAATTGAATATTTTGAAATGTATAATGTTTAATAGCTTGGCTGAGGTAAAATTGGAAAATCACTTCCATATCATAGTTTAACTATTTCATCTGTTCTTCACGTAGTGAGGAAATAACACCCTTTCTTATGCTGTAAGAAAATACCAGAATAAAATCCATTTAAAAAAATCTGTATTTTCAACAATTTGGAATCTGCTTTGGTTTCCTTGTGGTTCAAAATGCTTATATTTTAATTCCTTTAGGATCAGCATAGGAAAGATACAATTTTCTATCGATAGTCTGTATACTTTGCTCAATATTGATTTAAAAATTAAAAGCAAATATAAAATAACTAAAAATGTTAGCACATGTGGGTAACAGAATGTTGGCATTTGGACCAGATATGATTTGCTATCTCTGTAATACAGTTTTTCCCTTATATCTTCCTGGTGGCAGAGCAGCAGTATAGATCAGATGATGATTTCTACACTCTACTTGGCCATGCCTTAAAGAAAGTTACTCTGTCCTCAGCCTGATCAAGCCAATCTTGGCAATTCTATTGTCCTTGAGAATATTTTATCTAAAAATTGAAATGTGATTTTTTTCATATTGAAAGAAGTTATTCTGGGGAACCCTTTGCTTGAGAAGGATATTTTTTTCCCTGAGCCTGAATATGGCTCTAAGGGGCCGTAAATGCCAGAGCTGTGACAGCCAATTTACAACTATGAGGGAACAAGTTTAAGGTTAAAGCCAAAGTTCTCAAAATAGCTGAGCCTTTGGTAATATTGCTAAGCAGCTGAACTAACCAGCCCCGCAGTTGTTTTTTTTCCCTGATTCATGTTCTATAAGATAATAAATTCTAATTAAGCTATTTTAGGCTTTTTTCCATTATTTGACATAAAAACATCTTTATGGAAACATACATATACGTGTATATATGCATAGATACACATATAAACACAAATAAATGAAAAATATATAGCATTTATTTATGTATATATAAAATATACATAAAATTGTATATATTTCTCATGATTTCAAGGAACCATATCTGTTTATGAATTGTATTGCTCCACTTCAAACTCCACTTGAAGCAAAGGTATCAAATGCAAATGTACAGATAAGTTTACCTTCCAACTTAAAGTTTACTCAGAGACATATTTGTTGACAAAATCCCTTTTGGTGAACTGAAATATTCTGTAAACTACATTGAACTTCATGTAGTACAGATGAGAATAAATGCTTGACTACACTGAAGTACCGATTTTCCATTTCCTATATAATTTGTAATTTCCTTTTGTTTCTATTAATGTTGGAGTAGTTACTTTTTTAAGTACAAGATATTTCAAAGTTGTTCTCTTCTTTCTGGTGTGTGTTTAGTGCAGTCCATATGTCTACTGAAAATCAAATGCAGGGGAAAAAAACACTTACTTCAATTTTTTTCTAAAAAAGTCTTTAATAATTAATTTAAAATCATATTTATTAGACTCAATTACATGTTTTATATATTTGAATAGCTTAGAATCATCTTTTTAAATTTTTTTCTTGGCAAAATTATAAGAGATATAAATTAAGGTGATTTTTAGACTGAAATGAAGACTTTAAAGGTGTTATTGATCTTTTCACATCTATGTGATTGTGCACCAGAAAATCTACTGGCAATCAAGACAAAGTTCAGAGTAACCTAAGAAAATAAAAGTTGATCTAAGTCTACAAATGAAGAGAGTAAGAATTCCCAAAGAGGAGTTTTGGATATAACATTCCTGGATGCAAAACCAGAAGCCATTGTACTTGTAGATATGGCCTAAGCCGAATGAGCACTCTCTGGGGGCCGTTCCCACAGGCCACAGCTCTGCAAACCTCTGCTTTTGATGGAGAGCGTTTTTCATTTCCTTCACAGACTAAATCTAAGTCTCCTCCAAGAACCTGAGAATATCATATGTATCAGGTATGCTGGACTATCTCATTTTTTATAGATAAATTTTTTAAAATCCTGTAAGTCTCATAACTTCCCATAGAATTCAATGGTTTTGTTTTCTGAGGTGAATTTTGTAAGATCTGCCTCAACAACAACTCAAGCTCCCAGATCTCAGGTTTCACGAAGCATTCAGAAGTCAACCAACAGGTGACCATCAAGAGCCCAGAGCTTAGAATACCGTGGTATAAAGCAATCAAATTCCTATGATTATCTGACTACACATGGCATATTTACTTTGATCAATACTACCACTGCATGTCAAAAGGCTTATCATACTTGCAGTGTTTGATTTTCTGTATCATTTATTCATTCACTCACTCATTAAATCAATATTTTTTTACCTTTCCAAGTGCCAGAAACCAGGACTATACTAGTAGACAAGGAAGATATGCTCTGTGCTTTTAGAGTTTAGAGTCCAGAGAAGGTGATAAGAATTCACATTCATGTAAAGTATATTACTGGTTTATAAGATGTACTGGTCTAAGCTCTTTATACATATCTTCTGCTTTATCCTCCACCAACCTCTATAGTATTGCTATTATTAACCATATGTTATAAATGAAAAAATTGATGCTTACAAAGCTTGTATAACCTGGACATCTTCGCCAGGACAAAAGCACCACAGAATTAAAATGTAAACCTTAGTCCATTTTACCATAAATTCCATACTTTTAAGCAAAACCAGTGGCTCTGATTATACAGCCATCCATTCAGCAAATATTGATTGAGTGCCAGCTAAGTACCAGACATAATGGGAGCTGGGAAAAGAGTAGGGGTTAAGATGATATCCCTGCACATATAAAGCCAATATTTTGTGAGAAATATCATTAAATAAGTAAGCTAATAAGTAATTTAATTCAAAGTGGAGATAACTTCTATAAAGCAAAAAAGCAGAGTGAGTGCATAGAAAGAAAAAAGGGAAGTCCTGAGGAAATGACATAGGAGCAGAAACATAGATGATTTGAGGGGGTAATCTATGCAACAATCTTGGAGAAGCATCTAGGAATCCAGAATGTGGAAGAGCAAATGCAAAAGCCAAAAATGAGACCAAGCTTGGGGTCAAGAACAAGGGGTTGGCAAACTATGTTCTATGCCTGTTTCCCATAAGTGAATAATGATTTTTATACTTTAAGTTAAAAAAATACAAAACATATATTTCGTGACATGTAAAAATTATACAAAATTCTGTTTCAATCCCTAGAAATAAAGTTTTATTGGAATACAGCCAAGATCATTTACTTATTTTGTCTGTAGTGCGTTATGCATTACAGTGGCAGAATGGAAAAGTTGAGACAAAGATCATCTGGCTTCAAAGCCTAAAATATTTTACTATCCGTCCCTTGCAGAAAAATGTCTGATGAGAAAGGCCAACGTGAATGCAGATGACTGCATAGGGGAAATGAGTGAATGTAGTGTGCTCCGGGGGGGGAGGGTCTGGCAGGCCACAGCAAAGGGGTTTGGATTTGACTGTTATTGAAAGAAGAGGCTTTGGAAGGTCTTGAATAGGGAATCTGACTTAAAATTTTACAAAGGTCCCCTTGGATATTTTGTTGGGGAGTAGAATGGTGGGGAAGAGTCAGAATGACTCTTCAAATGAATCCGTTTTGGACATAATAAATTTGGCATGCCTATTAAGCCTCCAACAGTTAATGCCAATTAGTCTTAAACAAAAGAAGCAAAGCTCAGCAAAAAGATGAGGGTTGCAAACACATGCTTTTGCATCATCTATTGATAGAAAGCCATAGAGAGCTGAATGGGGTCACTTAGTAATATGCTATGTAGGTAGAGTATAGAAGAAAGCAGAGCATTGAGCCCAAAAGATGTTCCATTTAGAGTTCCAAAGGTCAAGAGCAAAACTAAATGGCAGTAAAGTAGGAGGGAGCCCATGAAAGTATTTCATGGAGGAGGAAGCATCAAATACTTTTTAGAAAATGGGGGCTATGATAGTTCTTAAACTTTAAAACATTATCTTATTATTTTTTTCTTCGTGGTGATCTGTTTTTCTTCTTCCTAACAAGAGAATTCTAAAACAACTTTTTAAAATTATTACATCTTAGTGAGAACAAAACTATCAACAAGAACAGAAAATACCATTCTATGAAGGAAGGAGATTTAGAAATCTGTCTTTTAAATACCTTTACAAGACCAAATATATATATATATATATATATATATATATATATATATATGGAGAGAGAGAGAGAAAGTGAGATAGAGAATATCTAGTTTCCACTCAATAATAAAACCTCCTCAATTTGCTAAGCTTACGCAGTATCCTGCAGACCTGCCCATTACATATCCAGCACATTTTTACTGATACTTTGCCAAGAATGCAAAAGATAAAGAATTCATGTAAGATGGGAAATTTGAAATCTCCTGTGAAAAAACCCCTCTGCTATTTACAGCCTCTAGTAATCAGTACCTCACTGTATATCCCTACTGCTCCTAAAGGGTCCTGGTAAATGTTCTGCTATTGTGTTTGGAACCAAGGGACAGTAAAATAAATGATCCAAGGATTATGGAATTTGTAGAATTTAGAAACTCTGTATTTTGTAGTTAAGTTAAAAAAAAATTATGTTTTCTTTTTTAATTTTGATTGATTTTTATGGAGGAAAACACAATTATTTGAGGAGTTTTGTCCTCCTAAATTCTAAAAATTTATTCCATTTTCATGGTCATTTGTATTACTAAGTGTAACTTTTGAGCAGTATGTCATGTTAATTGGCAGTTTAGCCACATTAAATAGCCTCTATCACTTATAAACATGCAAAGGAAGAAAAACAGCTAGCTCTCATGGTTACTTTACTGAAACAAGGAGAATGAAGTGTAGTATTTAATGGTTCACTGTAATAAAGATAATGCCTGAAATAAACTCTTCTCAGAGTGTTTGATTCAGTACTTAGGGATCATAAGATTATATAATATAAACATTAGATTAGCTTAAAATAATCTTTTGCAAAACAACCACTAAGCAAGTAATTTTCCAGAGAATTCAAAGGTATACTGTCATTAAATAAAATAGAAAAATGTTGCTTAAATCAAAATAAATTCATCTATTGTTTCTGCCCATCACAAGAAAGGAATTATATTTATTAGAGATCTCTGTTCTCTTCAGAGCCTCATTTATTATTATCTAGATCCTTCTGTGATCATCAGAGCTGTTAAGTAGAGTATGATTTAGCATTCAAAACTGATTGAATGACTTGTAAGAGGCAGACTCTGTAGTAGGTGTTGATTAATAAAAGACACGGGCTCAGTCCCTGCCCTGAAGGAATTTGTATTACAGTGGGGAAAACACAAGCCTCACCCAGAGTGGGAAGTCACATAATACTTCCCAAAGAAGACAGATTTGGAGCAGACTCCAGTGTTAGACATATTCATCTCAGTGGCTTAAGTACACAGAAACACTGAAATACCAGACACACAGACACCTTGTCAAGTGTTCTTTGTACATTAGTACTAATCCTCAAGCCAGCTTTTGGTCCATGCATATGAAGTCCCTGAGGAAGAAAATATTCTTTATCTCTCCAAGGTTAAATGTATAGAGCCACAAGTTAGCATTTGACATCCCATCACATCACCTCTCCTCCCCATGACTGTCTGTCTGAATTGAAGCCACCCTCTCTCCTCTCATGCACAGAGACCCCATTGTTGATTCACTGTATTTCACCCAACAAGAGAAATGCAAAAAGACTGAACATAAGTTAAACGTTTGTCTGAGTTAAATATTTCTAGGATAGATTTTAGTGTTTCATTAAAGTTCTTCTCTAGCTATCTTCTGACCATCAGGAACACGCAATCACGCCAATGTAGGTGAAATTTATAAAATGAGGAGGATTAATTTCAAAATCAAAGTGTATTATAATTCATCTTTAGAGTAGAAACATCTCCCTCTTATTTAAATTTTCTATAATTCTATCAAGCCAGTTTCTTCTACAACTTCCCATTCCTTAATGGAGTTAAGTATCCTCATTTTTAAGCCAATTGCATGGGAATTCATGCCATTCACAGAGCTGTGTCCCGATTAGGTCTAGAACGATTGCCTGACCCTGCAGAAGATCACCTTGAGCTCCAAGCTTACAGGGTTTTGAGGGCAGAAGGCATTGCAACTTCTGTCTGCTCCCCGAATATCATCAAAATTCAGTTATAATATGTCTCTCTTTAATGATGCTCTAGGGAGCCTTTGAAAGATGTGACCATGCAGATTTCACATTTCAGTTATCTTGATTGTGTCCTGCACTGATTCAGTCACCCACACTTCTGTTTATATCTCTAGGTGCAAAGTAGAACACAGATGTGCAAATACTTGAGAACCTTTCTATTTTATTGAGATTTAAAGAAGAGATTTCATCTTATTTCTTTGTATCCTTAAAGAGTAATACAAAGTGTGACACTTGGTAAGTACTCAATAACTGTCTGGAAATCTATGAAATTTAGTGGAAATCTATGAAAATTACAAAGTATCTTGATTTATATGATCTAATTACAGTGGCCCTTAGATTCAGAAAGATGAACAAATGAGCCTTCTGGAATTCTATTATGTTACCAATATCCTTTCTTGCTTAGAAATTCACAGATATGAACCACAACTCTCTAGGCTAGGGTTATTAAGAATAATAAAAACTAATAATAACTTATTATGTACTAGATATCTAGTAACATAAATCAGGTAATCTCCATAAGGGTATAAGAGATAATATGATCCCAGTTACAGAGAAGAAATGTGGCACAGGGAAGTTATGTAAACTTGCTCAAGGTTCCACAGTGATGAAATATGGAATCAGAATTTGAATTCAGTAGTCTGGTTTGAGAGTCCAGAGGATGTTTACTGGGACATTTAAAATAACTTTCCCAAACATATAGGGGCCACGAATAGAGAATCTCTCCCTCTATTTCTCCAAGAGGTCTTTTGGATAAGCCAGAACTAGAGAATTATTGTTATTATATAGTTGCAGAAATAGTTAAGCCATTGAATATTAACTTTTCATTAATAAAATATGTTAAATAATGTCATGTCTTTTAAATATTAACTTTTTTTCAGAAATGTAAACCTTATATTGCAATTTGATATATTTTATAATTTATATATTAGATATAAAAAATACATAATTAAAGGAATGAAGAAGCTGAAGCACAGCCATGAAGGCCCAGTGTCTACTGATCTATAGGCCATTATAAGCTACATATAAAAGACTAACAGCTGAATTACTCACAAAATACACAGCATGGTCCTTTTTATTGCACACAATCAATTCATCCCAATTAAGAAAGGTTCATCAATCAATCAACCAGACAGTTAATCAAAACACACATTGAAGGGTCTATTAAGTCGGGGTTCTGAAAGGAATTTAACTTCGATTATTTGAACACTAAAGATGCCTGGATTTAAAAATTGAGTTGCTTCCAAATAGAAGATGGAGTTATTCTTTCTTTCCATGGAACAGATTGTCCCACGTTATTCAAAATGGGGCCAGCCAATCAATCAACTTTCTGAAAAGCAATTCATTCTAAATGTTTACAAATAACCAAGTTTAGAGGGGAGATCACAGTGCAATAACAGTGTTCATTTTGTTCTTTTTAAATTTCTGCCAAAATCTGATACATCCAGAAAGATGAGAACTTTAAATGATTCCAACCCACTTAAAAGCAATTATATATCAAGGAAGAAATAAGATGAGGTAAAGTTGTACCAGCCAACTTGACTTCTCCCCATGTCACTTATCACAAAATCAGCCTGCAAAATTTGGGCTTTTATGTGCAGTCTCAAACTTCTGTGGGTCTCTTTCCTAAGGCAATCTCCAAAGCTTGACTACAGGCTATACAACTAGAACAACAACAACAAAAAAACCAATCTTCAATCTAATAATTTCTTGCAAAGATACATTACATTATAAATATTTTTGGATAACAAATCTTTGTTTTCAATTACTCAATAAGACCACAGACATTTATAAATATCTGTCTAAATAAGCTCTAAACTCCATTGCATATCACTTCTATTAGGGACAGTTTGCATTCCTAAAATCAGCTGAATAAGTGTCCCCAAACTAAGAGATACTTAGAAATTAGGGGTAGAGATCACACAAAATTTTAAAAGATAATTAATGTGGAAAACAAAATACATCTATCACTAAACAATTCAGCTATTCTTTTTAAAAAAAAGTTTTAATAATCTAATTTTTGCAGCTTAATTATATTAATCTATAATGGATTTCAGTCTCTTTTTCAAAATAATGTTGCAAAGCTAGCCTCAGGAATCAAAAAAGAAAAGAAAAGAAACTAGACTCTGACAATGTATAAATCTCTAACCCCACATAATTCTTGACTCATTCCCATGCTCCCATTGATTTTCCCATTTTTGACCCAGCACATCTGTTACTGGAACCCTCTATTATGTTTAAATTCTGGCTTGTGTATACTAATAGTTCTTCATGGCTGACTCTGTCAGCTGGACAAATGGGAAAGACCCAGCTCTTTCTCCACCCAGGCTTATACAGACACTCCCTTCTGGGACTCCCTTGGCAGCACAGTCCTACATGGGAAGCTTTCCCACTTCCCTGGCTTTCCACTAAAGAGCTGGGCACCTGTGAGCTAGTCCTTCATTTGATTTTGGAATTCTTGTTCATTTTATAGTCTCCCTTTTAGGAGTTCCTTAAGGGTTGAGATTACCTCCTCCTCTCTTTTGCTGTAGCACAGCAGCTTCCTAATGAAGGCACTCAGTAATTATTTGCAAAATGAGTAATAATTGATTAGTATATCATCCTTGATCAATGATTTCATTTTCAACACAAGTTATAAGCACTTGGCAAAGTTAGGAAGAGTCATGCTACAGTCTAATTTAAGGGTATCGTCTAGAGAGCTAATAAATGTACATATTTTAAGAAAGCAGTGTTTATTCCAAGTCAAGCCACCTATCGAGCTGGATACATATACTATAGAGGATATTTTTTTTCCTGAATTTTCACCATCTGGTTTTATAACTTTGTTCATTTTTTGTGTAGAATTTCTTGCATTCTCCAAAGTCCTAGAGACCATTACTCTCTTTAGGGAGAGCAGGAAATTGAGTATTCAGCTAATGCCTCTGTCTCATGTCTTGATCCAGGGTAAGAGCTATCACCAAAGTTATCACTCCTACGTTTTATCTTCTTTCCTGTTTTCAGGATGGAAAATCAAATGAAATCAGCAATATGATATAAATTCTTATGAGATAAACAAAATCACTGAGGACCAAGCCAGTTTCTCTAAAACCTAAAGAGACTAAAAACCCCTTGCCAAGAACTCCGAGTTCCAGAGGAAAAACGCTGGGTTTCAGCCCTGGGATGGAGTTCCCTGGAGGACTGTAAAGGACTTTTAGAAGCCTTAAAGAGAAAGTCGGAGAAAACAAAGCCTTCCCCTGACACGCCCAATACCTCAGAGGTATGAGGAGCTTGTAATCAAGGTTGTACTGAGCTACCCCGTGTTAGCCTGGGGCAGACACCCCAGCCACAGCCTCCCCAGATTCATCCAGCCATTCCCTGCCCTCTCGGTGGCCCCTAGTGGGGTTCCACAGGATTCCCAAGATCCCTCACTGTCAGGAGTGAGCCCCTCTCCCATTGGTTCCTCACTCTGTCACTTACGAGCCGCCTGGATTTGGGCAAGTTGCGGATCCTGTCTGTGCCTCAGGGTCCCCAATAGCAAACAAGAATAATAATAACAGCACAGACCTCATAGATGATTTAATCCATGTAAAGCATTTCAAAAAGACCTCAATGAAAGACCTCAATGCATATTAAGTATTGTTGGTGTAGTGCTTTACAATTTCAAAGTATCCTGCACATACTGTTAATCTGATTATCACAGCCACCCTGCAACAGGCTAGTGAGGGAGTACCCACCCCACTGCCTATGTTAATAAATAGATACTCGGAGAATTTAAATGACTATGATTTGCCCAAGTTAGCATAACTACTGAATGGTGGAACCAGACTGGGTCCCACATCCTTTTACATTTGGTCCAATGCTCTTTCTGCAATGCAGTGAAGACTGAGTTCACTGCAACATTCCTGGAGTGGCCCAGGAAGCTCAGCCTGCGAGAATCCCCCCAGTTTCACACTCCTTTCTCTAGGGTTCAGGGTGTCAGGGAAAGAAGAGGTTCCCCAACACCTGGTTGTAGATTGTTTATATTATGATACTGCTCCTGAGGATGATGATAATAAATATTAATAACTATTATTATTTATCACTTTAGGAAAGCCAACCATTTCTGATATTATAAGCATGAGAAATAATAAACGGTTGTCCTTTCAGGACCCTGAGTTTTGAGGTGGTCTTTTACACAGCAGTAGATAACAGAAATAATCCCCATTATCTTCAGTGGCCTTTCTAATCCTACAGCATTCGGGGAAGTAATTGATGTTTATGAAACAGATGAATGGGGCTGACCCTAGCCCAGGCTAACATGGGCAGAGAATATGAACATGGGTAAAAAGAAGCAGAAAAGAATATGAGTGCATTTCACGGCCTTACAGAAAGCCTGGGGTCTGCTCTGGATGATGAAGAGGGAATGGCCAAGTTTTCCAGACCTCTGAGAGGCATCTGCTCTTTGGCAGGCCTGAAGAGCTGCCTAAGAAAAAGTAAAACTCTATCACTTAGAAGCTGATTTAATTCATTTATATGGGAGGCGGAATAGTGATGTGGTTCAAAGCATGATCTGTGGAGTCAGAAGTCTGGATTTAATGCCTGGCTTCGCCATTTACAAACTGTAAAATCTTGGCCAAGTTACTTAAATTCTCTGTGCCTCTGAAAAACTGGAGATATTAATAGCTCTTATCTCATATTAATAATAAATAAGTAAACCATGCAAGTCGCTTAGAAGAGTACCTGCCACTTAGCAATGCTTGAGAACTGTTTGCTATTAATATTGATGTAGATTTTCCTAGCCATCATTCTATTAGTCTGTCTGCTTTACCATTTAGCAAGTTGACTTAGCCTATAGCATCATACCAGTAGTTCCACCAGGATTTGGGACTTGTGAAAGACCAGTAGTCCTTTGGTTACATTACTTGGTCTACTCACTAGTGCCACATATTTAGCATGTCCTCATCTATTCCCAGCTTCCTGCCTCTTTATTCTGGCTTCCAAACATACTAAGACAAATATGTACATATAAATGTATATCCCTCCCACCATCCTTTCTTCCCAGACTCAAATGTCTATGGGACTCCATTCTACTCATTAACAAACATGGTCCACATGTTCGTGAACCAAAACCCAGCCCCTATAATTGCCCTGTGCACAAAATCCTCTGGACTGCCACATAATAATGAATAAGTTAATTTTATCCCCCATTTTTCCTTGATATCCATTTATTTTCTTACTTTCCCAAACATTTTCACACACATTCCTCACCCTCAATCTTCTGCCTGCTGCTTTCTTCAATCAGATTACCAAATTGCTTAAGTTTGCACACCTTAAAAATATTCCCTTAAGTCTGTTACCTAATATGACACTATCTACCTAATATTACACCATCACATTTCCCAAAAGGGTTGTGTATATTCCCTGCCTCTACTTCTTCACCTACAAATACTTTTACATCTGACTTCTGTTTCAATAATATTTTGGATGCTTTATTTCAACACATGAAGTATAAGACTTGAAGGGTTGGGTGTGCATATGTGTGTGTGTGAATGGGTGTTCATACCTGTGTATGTGTGTTCATATTCCTCATTTCTGTAGGTCTTTCTAACATTTGATGTAGCCTCTGCTTTGATGTTGAGACCCTTTTTGCACGCTACAACACCGCACTTTTATCTTTCTCACTCAGCCTCTCTTATTCAGACTCAAAGTGAATAGATTGCCTTCAATTGACTCATTTTTTTGCTTAAAATATTTATTCTTCTGCTGATGCCCCCGTTATCATTTTAGGTCATCATTCGTAACTGATTTATCTACAGCTTTTGTTTCCAGTCATTAAAAAGAAGTTGTTTACTTGATTTTGAGAAGCATTCTGTTTGCCACATTTACCATCTTTAGCCTCCTCCTGGTGAAGGATGACCCACATGCAGTTAATGAATCACCTTGTTCTTGCTTCGTCTGAATGTCCCGGGGGAGACACGACCCGGAACTCTTACACTACTCATCCAGAATTCCTTTTTTCCCCAGATTTATTGAGATATAATCTACAAATAACACTAATAATATTGAAATATACAATATGATAATTTAATATATGTGTACATTGTGAAATATTTACCACAATCAAGTTAATTAACATGTCTGTCTCCTCACATAACTATCATTTTTTTTTATTTTGTGGTTAGAACTCTTCAGCTCTACTCTCTTAGCAAATTTCTTTCATGCAATACCAAATTCTGTCACTTCACATCTAGAATCCTGCTACTGGACTGTAAACTTAGACCCCAAAGAATGCTTCTTACGTGTCTTTGGTAATATACCTGAATAATTGGCATAACTGCTATGGCTGCTAAAATATTATATGTCTTATGTTCTATGAAAATATGATATTGAATTTTAATATATGTGGATTTGGAAAAGATTGTGTGATTATGTGAATTGCCTTAACCGTTTGTCAGGCAGTAGAAAAATGCATATATAAATGTATGTCTACTATGCATTGACTATAGGGTTCTTACAGATACACAAAAACATACTGAGATCTCAATGAGAAGGCACTGAGCACAATTTTACAAAAATAGGAAGACTTTCCCTAGGTTCTATGCTTAGTTATTTTCTATCTGAGACTTACCTCTGTTTCATATGATGCAGTTTCTTGTTCTATCACTTAAACACAATGACTATCTTTAAAATAAATACCATGAGGTTTCTCAGGGATGCTTTTTATTATTTTTTGAAATAATATGTTTCTTTCACATAAAGATAGTATTGATATGTTAGCACACCCAGGGAAACTTCAATAAATATATGAATATTTACTCTATACACTCCTTTTTTTAAAAATCACCTTTATTTCTGTATTATTTAGATACTATAAAGAGCACTTCTTCTTAAAGGGGTACAACTTGATGAATTTTGACTAATGTATACATGCATGTAACCACCAACATCAAGATACAGAACATTTCCATCCCACCCATAAGTCCCTGTGTGCCCCTTCCATATTTAAATTCATTCAACAAAATTGCTGGAAACAGAGAAAGAAAAATACAGAAGACTTGTTCATTGCAAAGGAAGTAGGGTCAAAATACAATAAAAAATCAGAAACAAACATCTATTGAGCATCCATTCTGACCCATACACTGTAGCTAAAGAAAAGAGTAACAGGTAAGCATAAAGTTTACCTGAGTACCTTAGCAGTCAAGAGAAAGAGGAAAATATGTCATTACCTAGCAATAGAAAAGAAAATACACCAGTTCAGTATGAGAAACTTTTCTCAACCCTCCTTTTTTTTTCCTGAGTGGAATTAGTCACTGGGACTAAAATAATAAATGATATAGTCAACAAAAATTTTAATGAAAATGCAGTCATATGGATTTTTCAAAAATCGTTTTTTAATAAAATATTAGGACATAATGTTGGGAACTGTGAAGCAGAGGCATAAAGAGAGTATCTAGTTGTATGGTAGGTTATCAAGTTCTGTGAGGATATGAATTAAGTCAAGGAGAAAGCATCACCTTTAGGCTGTTGTCTTAATGAAGCATTGCCTCATTTGGCTGTGTAACAGAAGTGAGTTACACACAACTTAGAATCCAGTTGCCAGGTGTGTAGGCAGGACTCTCCTGGGCCTCCATAGATGTAGGCAGTGGGACTCTTAAAGGAAAGACTGCTGAGAAAGCAGCTGTGCACGTGCTCACACACTTACCTACTTCCCAGGAGCAGAAGCAAAATGTTGCCCAATAAAGCATGGAAGAGATTCTTTTGACCTTCACGTGACTGAAGCCATTTTGAAGAGGAATTGGTGTGTCTCTGTGAGCTCTGGAGCAGAAGCCCGTAAGTTAGTGGCAAATGTTTGGTTCTTTAAAGGAGGCTGGACACAACACGATCAGATCTGATTTCCTTAGCTCCCTGGGTATCTGCACCATTAGCAGTAGCCATGCAAGGGCAAGACTAATCCCTTGTATGCATTAGATCCAGAGTACCATAAGTACAAAGGGGCTTTTCTAAGAATATCAGTCACTTTATACTATCTTATATCATTGAAGTTATTTCAGTTTACTCTGAGATATCTTGATTCGCTGTTAGAGAGATACTATCTGATTAATGATACCAGTGAATTCCAGCCAATAGAATTTTCATTAGAAATAACAGCTGAACTTGGGTGCTGTGAAGAATTAACAGATGGTAAAAGACCAAATCACTTTTTAAAAAAGCATCTATGTCTAAATGAATTGAAAACATTCTCTTGCAACCTCAGTGTTTGTCAGTCAGCAGGGAATTGATTAGACAACTTTTTGTTTGATTAAGTGGCTCAGTGTTTTCATGTGCAATAAATGCAAACATTAAAAGAGTGGTACAAATAATTTTTCAATTTAAGGAGTCTTTTCAAACAAAGAAATAGTAAAATGACCAGTACCACTGACAAAAATATTCTATTCTTACACTTTTCCAAGTTAGAATATTTGCAACAGAAATAATGTTTTGTGTTACAGTATTCATGTTCTTAAAGTTGATTCCTGCTTAGATTAGAAAATGAATCAGATTTGCAAGTTATTCTCAGTTCTGCAGGCTGCTTCTTTGGAAGCCTGTGAGTAAACAAATCTGTAGCTCTACCTAAACACTAAATAAACCTTAGATATATTACCTTACTAAAGCTGCAGTATGGAGGATAAAACGTAATTTTCAGTATCAGACACTGAAATTCACAATAAAATAATTTTCTGCAGTAGCAAAGTGGTTGTAATTATAATACTAATAATAACACAGTGTGTTAACAGGAAAAGAGTTTTCCTTTGTAGTGACATCTACTTTAGGTGGGATGGAAAGTTTTATGTCATTAAAAGCCGAATGATTCATAATTCAGATGAATAACCCCAGAAATTAAAGTTATTGAAAGATATCTTACTTTATCCATCTGTCCGACAACTGGAGACTAGTAATTACGGTACATCCACTTTGAAATATTATAAAATCATTAAAAATTGTTGTTACAATACCCACAAATGTTGAGTGGCTTGAGCAATGTATATTCTTTTAAGTAAAAACAATACACAAAGCTCATATTAACAATGACAAACTCTGCGATATAGGTGATTTTTCTTTTCTTTTTTCTACATCTTCACAATCAATGGGAATGTTCATGTATTTTTAATATATTATAATAAAAACCTATCAGTATAATATAAAAATTAAGCATGTTGCATTTTGGAAACAGGTTTTTTCCAGCTTCCCAACCATTCATCATATATTTCCATTTAGAACTGTCCCTATATCTTTTAATTTGGGTATTGCAATTCCAGACTGAACATGCTGGGTTACTGCAGAAGGGGGCCCAGCTCAGGAGCACACTGCACAGAAATCTAGTGTGTGCTCTGCTTAAAAGAAAAAATTTACAATTGAGTTGCATATACTCAGGAGAAGTGTGTGTGTTTGTATGGTATAGGAGAGTCCTAATTAGCACAAAGATGCAATATGTGTTAGTGGGGGTCTTAATAACAAATGAGCTTTCTATGTGGAGTGATATTTGCATTCCAAGCAATTTAGACCAAAAACAATTTCTGTAATTCAGAAGCCCATTTCTGGACTAGAATATCAAATTCTGGGGGATAGGAGGAGGATTACGAATGAAAAAAAACTAAACAAAGCTATCTACGGTGAGTATCTAGTTATTTGTACTCTGGGTATGATGCTTGGTTTATGTGATCGAAGGCATCAGATAGAGCCAAAAATATATTTTTGAGTCATTTAGCCAACTGAACAACCAAGACTACCCGTGTGCTTAACTGGCAGAAGCAAACTCTAGGGAATAGCTGGAGGGACCTCAAGAATGAGGCAATCAGCAAATCAGAATGGAACAATCAGCAAGGATATAAAAGAAATGTCACTTAAAATCGTGCAAAAGTACAGAGCCTTTAAAAATAGCTTTAATTAAACTTTGGGTTTACATAAGGATGATGCTTTTCAAAAGGAATAAATATCTTTCTAAAGAATCTTACCTGTAGTTCTCAAAAATGTTTCTTCATATTGGCTAGCTTAAATACCGAAAAGAATACAGTCATTTGTTGGCAGATTTCAAAATGTTTACACTTTTCAGGTAATGACTACAAATAGTCCAAAAGAACATCATGAAATCTACCAGACAGAATGTGAAATAGAGAGAAGTTTCAGGAATAAATAAAGTCACACCATTTTTTTCCTATAACTCTTTAGCAAACTTTGTCAAGATGTGGTTTCAAAATTCATATAAAAGTTCAGTTATGAAACTTTTGCGTTTATTCTCCAACACAAAAAATAGAGATATTTCCAAGATTGGCTATTCATTTTAACACATATTAGGAAAGGAACAGCTAAAAATAAAAACATTTAATATAATGTACAAAATATAAGGAAACTACCAAGACTACGCCCACCCATAGCCATGGATTTAATGAAATTACACTTGCAATCAAAATTATGTTAAAATATCTTCATTATGCAAACTCTCACCACTTAATCTTTCTATTCTATACTAACTACAAAAATCCTTTCTTAGTATTTTGAACTACAGCTTAATTGAAATTCTGAGGATGGCAAGCAACTAGCAACACGCTTACTTCCAATTTGTCTACTTTATTCAGCTTCTTCTCAGAACTTTTCAGTTTTTACAGAAATCACACAAAATGTAAGATGCCACCCAACAGTGCAGCGTACTCTTCGCTTACTAAGGGACCATCTTTACAGTAGATGTAAATAAAAATTGATTTGCAAGTGTTTTACTTACCATCTGGAACTTCATATCTTTCTTGAATGAATAACCTTCACTAACTTGCAGACTATAACATTCTGGCATTCTATGATAATATTCAAAAGGCAAAATCTAGTTATATTTTTCCTTGGACTGGAGAAAACTCTTGCAGTTTTCATTTATTATACAAAGTATACTGTATACAAAGTGAAAATATTGCAATAACATTTAACAAGTTAATGGTAAATTAATGCACCCTCTCTTCTATTAGGCAAATTTGCAATTCTGTGGGACATTCCGGACTGTCTCCAGGATAGCACTCGACATTTTATATGCAGATGAATCAATGGCTTTAGTGAAATTTTGATTAACCTATGCCTTAATGCACAAAATAAGCAGGAATTTTTTGCAGCTGCTTAACCAATCTGTATGTAGGAGAAAAGCCAGTTCACTTCTTCAAATAGAATGCCATTTCTAGTCATGTCACTCAGGGTATTATACTCAAGGATGAGCAAAGAAGTATTCATTTCGATTTCAAATTAAAATGTTTAATGCATTCAATTAATTCTTCACATGAAAAGTCACTGTAAGATCCCAAGCAAATAAGTGAATATAGTCCTCCTGTCACAATAAATGAGTAACACTTTCTTATTTTGCAATAATTCCCATTCATCTGCATTAATTCTGTCTGTGTCAAAAGACAAGAATCATTTTCCAATTTTTAAAAAATTTAAATTAGCCAAACAAAAGTTGTTGTTATGGCAAAATAACTCATTTTTTATCTAAACCCATATTCTTCTGGCTTACAGATCTTGATGCAGAATCAGCTTATATCTGAGGATCAATTTGAGATTATATTTCTAAGTTGCCATGAGGCACATAACTTAAATATTTTCTTGATACTTAAACTTTAAAGTCAGTCTTCTTTAAGTTCAAACATCTTGAAAATGTAATAAAATAGTATATGTAGAGGTAAAAGAAACCAGAAAGTTTCTTTTTAAAATGAGGGGATGGAATACTTAAAAAGAAAACAAAACAAGGCAGAGAGAGAGGGAGGCAGGCATCAGATTTTTTCTACTCAATTCTTAGAAATGATGTTCCAGACAGGGGTTCCATTTCTCCAAGTTTATTGAATGTCCTAATGAACATTCCCAATTCTTTCAGCCATTTGGCTTCATTTACACCTCACAACACATTTCTTTCTATGCTTCATCACTGCAGCACCTCTTTGGGCCCTAATAACTATGTATTTACCACCTTTCCTGCTCTTTTCCCCTGCCCTTGCTTTAGTTTTCCCAGATGAAAAACAGGGAGAGTGGAAGGTGTCCATATATTATTTCAATTTTTGACTGTTTTATCAAGCTATATCATCATTCAATTAGGAAAAAGGGGGATAGGTTCAAAATTACAACAAATATTTGTAAATTCAAGAAAGTCAATGGGAGAAAAGTACTTTCCTGTCTTCAAAGCAGACCTAAGAAAACGCTCCTCAAAGGTCAAGTCTTGAAAAATAACATTCATAACTTACAGCTAAATTGATGATATTGTTCATATTCTTGCATTATATGAATTCCATGAATACTTATCTAAGTATGATTATTATTTACTTGTTTTTACTCACCATTAATAGTGATCAAATTTAGAAATTCATGTCAAATAAAAAAATAGTGGACTAAATTAAGAAAAATATATTTGGAATTACTAGCTACTATATAATGAGTTCATGTATTTAATAAAAAGCAGTAGAAACCATCAAACTAAAAAACTTCTGCACAACAAAGGAAACCACCAACAAAATAAAATGTAACATACAGAATGGGAGAAAATATATACAAATCATACATCTGATAAGAGGTTAATATCCAAAATATGTAAAGAACTCATATAACTCTGTAGCAAAAAACAACTAGTCGATTTAAATATGGACAGAGAATCCAAACAGACACTTTTCCAAAGAAGACGTACAGATAGCTAATAAGGTACCTGAAAAGCTGCTCAACATCACTAGTTATCAAGGAAAGGCCAATCAAACCACCATGAGATATCACCTCACACCTGTTAGGATGTTTATGACTAAAAAGAGAAGAGGCAACAAGTGTTGATGAGGATGTGGAAAGAAGGAACTCTTGTGCACTCTTGGTGAGAATACAAATTGGTGCGGCCACTATGGAAATCAGTATGGAGATTTATCAGGAAATTAAAAATATAACTGCCACATGGTGCAGCAATTCTATTTATGGGTATTTATTCAAAGGAAATAAAAACACTAACATGAAAAGATATCTGCACTCCCATGTTTATTGAAGCATTCTTTATAATAGCTAAGACATGGAAGTGACATACATGTCCATCAGTGGATGAATGGATAAAGAAAAAGATAGATGATAGATATAGATATATGATAAATGATAGATGATAGATAGATAGATAAATAGATAGATAGATAGATGATAGATATAGATAGATAGATAGATAGATAGATAGATAGATAGATAATGGAACATCATCCATGAGCACACTCACTAAGGAAAGGTACTGACTAGTGGAAAGTCCTATGGACTGAAAATTTGGCAGGAAAGACTAGATCTGTGTTACAGCAAAATGTGCTCAGTAAAAATCAGGCTAAGAGTTAGCAGCAGCCCAGCTAGAAACATGATTCCCATGTGTGAGTGAAGCTTAGTTTCTAGGTAACTAAAGGAGTCTGTATTTGTGCGAAAAGGCAAGCCACTTTCAAGACTTTAAGAGGGGTTTTATTTCCTGGAAGAAACGTGAGAACGAGTGAGGCTAGTGCTCTGAGAGGATCCAGGGAAATCTATATGATTAAAATGGGAATTAGGTAGAATGTCTTCTTTGGATATTGGGCTGCCTGATAAAACTATACCACAATCTAATTTAAGAAAAGGGAGATGGAATATAGAAATGACATATTCAAAAGGTCAGCCTGAGTAACAGTCTCTGCACAGAAGAACAAGAACACCTGATAAATATTAACAAGATAGGACAAAGGCAGAAGGTGTGTTGAGTGAGCTTCAAGTTCAGAACCAATACAGAAACCTGGAGTCTTTAATCAGTGATGAGCACTGCTATCAGGTAGTGAGGAAAGTGCCTGATAACAAATTCTCTTTGCCATTGAGCCAGGGATCTGTGATTGCAAATGAATTCCTGTCTAGAATAGTATGACTGCTGGGTGAGTGGGCAAAGCTTAACAGAGATCACTAGGCACTTTTTTTCTTTGACTCCAGCTATTCTTTTTCCAAAAGTGAATAAGTTAATGCATAGAAGATTCATAAAATAAGGGACTACTTAAGATTTACATTATACATAAGTCAAGATATAAGGCTAAAGTTCCATTTGTGCCTCTTACTCTCTGAGAGCTTTGTAAATGTCTGAAGATCATGACTATTCAATGCCCTATTTATCTACAAAGGAATAAATCAGTGATGGTAACACAAAATGCAATGCTATCCTTGTTTCCAAAGGCATTATCTCTGACTTCCATCTACTTTTAATAATTTATAAAGCCTTCTAAAAGTATGTAAACCATCTTTTGTATGGGGGAAAAGAACAGTATTTCTAAGAGAAGAATGACAAGTAAAAAGATGAGATTTCATCAGCCATAATTCAAACACAATATTTTAAAGAATTAGTCAATTCAAATCATATTCATGTCTGAGATTTTCTAAAGGAGTACACTTTTTGATAAAAATCAATTTTTCAGTGTAAAGAGGATTTCCCACAATATATAAGCTCTGACTGAAACTGTCTCAAGCAAAAAGTGAGTTTATTGGGTTGTGTTATGGACTGAATACAAATAACATAATCAGGATCTGGTTTCTTACCTTTCCTTGGGCCACCTCAGCCCAGTCTTATCTCTCAGTCTCAGATAGATCTTCCCTCATGGTTGATCAAAGGTAGCTTGTTGATTTTCAACCAACAGATAAGAAGGAAGCTTTCTTGCTGAGAGTTCCTGCAGAGGTCAATAGTTCTTTTGAAGGCAAAGCCAGAGGAGGAAGTAAAATACTTAATTCTAATCATGTAAAAAATGGAAAAACTTTAAATAACTTTTATCTTTTCTTTTTATATTAATGAATCAAAGAAAACCCCAAGATCAACTAAAATTAATATTTTTATTTCACTTTGGAATGTTTTTCAAAATACTGAAAGTATCAAATTGTAACTTTTAAAGAATTACAACCTGATGCACCATTTTGTACCATTTTTGCATTGTATGTTTAATCTAATACATGCTATAGGGATAAATAGAGAATACAATTAATTGGGTTGCTTCCAACTTCCTTATAAGCTGTAAACTATTGTACATTCATGACAGTATTCTGTATTGAGACATAGTGAGGAAAATCAGAAAGATAGAAACCAGTATGGCACAGCTTTTATTTGAGCATCCCAAACTGAACCTAAATTGGTACTTTAGGAATATAGGACATTCACCTGAATTTCTGTCATAGTACAAGAAGCACTTGTGTCTTTGGAAATAGACTGAGTTGGATGCTTAAGCACGTCTACAATTAAGAAGCAATGACTCTAGTTTAGAATAATTTTTAAACCAACTATCTATATTGGACACTTGCAATATTTTATATTAACAATCAGTCAGTCTTATACTCTTTATTTTTTATTTTCCTACTTAGTACCCTGTTTGTCTTCCTGGACTGTAATCAGGAACAAGTAGCTTACTCGCACATGCCTCTGAATGCAGTTGGTTGTCTCCTCCCAGGTGCTCTATCCCTTAGAGGATGCAAACAATAATTTAACATGTTTCTAACAGCACAAGCCTACCTACACTGAGGAGAATAAGATGAAATTGGGTCATTTTAGGAGCACTCATTACTGGGTACAGAAGTACCTGCATTTGCTCTGCTGTTTCATTTAGATGTTTTGTTCAGAACTTTAAAATATAAAGGAAATGACATGGGTGAAAAACATAAGAAATTGAACACTGTTAATACATTCACTATGTGAGGTAAACTTTATGCAGATAGCTATAGACAGATATGTATATATGCATAAGGACACACACACAACAAACACAATGAATTTCACTTTTGCTCCATGATCACTACAGTATATAAAAACACATATTTTCTAAAGTAACTGAAAATATACAAACCAAAATATTAAAATACTTGGATTAAAAAATAAGAATATAAATGTGTATGTGTAAGTATATGTAAATATATGTGTGTGTGTGTGTGTGTGTGTGTTTTACATAAGTATATATAAAAGTTGTTTTCTGCTATGTGCATGTTAATACATAAGTTTCCTAGTAAATAAATTATGGTTTAGGTTTGACTCTCTGATCCACTTTTCTTTGTTTAACTTCAAATAGCTATTCCAGTCAAACAGAAAACACTCCCAACTCTTGGTGCCCACCTGAATACAGCCAGCCATTTTCTCCAACTAGATATTGTGTCTTGCCTAAATTTGCTTGAATTGTATAGGACGTATGTTTTGATTTAAAATGTTTTCATGTGAGAAGATGGCAGCATGAGAGTTGAGACAGAGACCTCCTCCTAAAACCACATATAATACAAAAATATAATTAATACAACTAATCCTGAAGGAGAAAAAGGAAAGAAGGCTGGGCCAGACTGCATACACCTGGAGAAAAGAATAGACCTCACAGAACAGGGTAACGTACCAAAGCCGTGGCCCTGTGGGACCCAAGCCCTTCCCCCACCCCTGCTCACCAGTGAGAGGAAGAGAAACAGAGTGGGGAGGGAATTGAGGCCTGGGACTGCTGAACACCTAGCACTAGAGATCTGCTCTGGGAGCACAAACCTACGTTTCATGCAGCTTGCATGATACTCTCGTGATTACTGGGTTGGAAGGCTAAGACAGGCAGAATTCCTGGAGGGACTGAGATTCCAGCCACTTGTGGAAAGCAGGGATCCACATCCAGCTACTCTGGGACCAAAGAAAGGCAGGCAGTGTGAGAGACTTCCTAACAAGGAAGCCCTTAGCAAGAGGGCTGCTAAAGGGACAAGGATCGCACAGAGCTTACTGCTTAGGAGAGAGGACAGGTAGACAAAATTGTCCAGATGCACTCTGCCCAGCAGGTTGGGAGCTTTGCCATATAGACTCTCATATTTAAGGAGGAAAAAGAAATCTTCCTCCTTAGACTAACTTCAGGTGCTCCAGCTCCTTGGCTGTCTACACAGCTCAAAGGAACCCCTCTGTGAAATGTAGCCAACTGCGCCTTTCTCCTGGCCAGACCCACCTGGCTCACAAAACGGCAAACCCTACCCTAGCATTAGGCCAGCCAGAGGGAAGACCTGTCTACAGCAACTACAAATGCAAAGCATAGAGGCTTATACCTGTGTGCCTCTATGGTTCAGACAGTGGAGATACACATAGCAGCCGGGTAGGAGGAAACAGATCTTTCCTCCCACCAGGCACCAATACCACTCCCCTGCAACCCCCTACATTGCTCAGGGGCTGAGCAGCTCCAGGGAGTACAGCTTCTGGGCACTAGAGGGCGCCATATACAAATATGAAACACCAAAGGAATCTGGTACAGAGTATACTAGTCCTGAGAAAGATTTAAATGACATCAACCTCATGACTCTTCCTGAAAGGAAATTCAAAATAAAAATCATTAACATGTTCATGGAGGCGTGGAAAGATATTCAAGAACTCAAGAATGGATTCCAGTCAGAGATCCAATCATTGAAGAGTACAATGGATGGTATTAAAAGCAGATTGGATACAGTGGAGGAGATAATAAATGAAATAGAAACTATAGAAGAGGAAAATAAAGAGGCTGAGGCTCAGAGAAAAAAAAGAATCTCTAAGAATGAAAGACTATTGAGAGGACTGTGTGACCAATCCAAACAGAACAATATTTGCATAATAGGGGTACCAGAAAGAGAGAGAAAAAGGGATATAAAGTGTCTTTGAGGAGGTAATTGCTGAAAACTTCCTCAATCTGGGGAAGAAGATAGTTTCTCAGGCCATGGAGATGCACAGATCTCCCAACACAAGGGATCCAAGGAAGACGACATCAACACATATAGTAACTAAAATGGCAAAGATCAAGGATAAGGACAGACTATTGAAAGAAGCCAGAGAAATAAGATCACATACAAAGGAAAGCCCATCAGGCTATCATTAGACTTCTCAACAGAAACCTTACAGGCCAGATTGGAGTGGCATGATGTATTTAATGGAATGAAGCAGAAGGTCCTTGAACCAAGAATACTTTATCCAGAAAGATTATCATTTAAATTTGAAGGAGGGATTAAACAATTTCCATATAAGCAAAAGCAGAGAGAATTTACTCCCATAAACCATATCTACACTGTATTTTGGAAGGACTACTATAGATGGAAGTGTTCCTAAGGTTTAATAGCTGTCACCAGAGGTAAAAAAAAATCACAGTAAAGAAAGTAGAACAGCTAATTACTAAGCAAATGCAAAAATTAAAATAAATATCTCCTAAGTCAATCAAAGGATAGACAAAGAGTACAGAATATGATACCTAATATATAAAGAATGGAGGACGAAGAAAAAGGAGGAAAAAAAATAAACTTTAGATTGTGTTTGTAAAAGCATATTAAGTAAGTTAAGTTAGAATCTTAGGTAGTAAGGAAGTTAACCTTGAACCTTTGGTGACCATGAGTCTAAAGCCTGCGATGGCAGTAAGTACATACCTATCGATAATCACCCTGAATGGAAATGTTCTGAATGCACCTACCAAAAGATATGGAGGCACTGAATGGATAAAAAACAAGATCCATCTATATGCTTCCTACAAGAGACTCACTTTAAACCCAAAGACATACACAGACTAAAAGTGAAGGAATAGAAAAAGATATTTCATGCAAATAATAGGGAGAAAAATGCAGGAGTTGCCATACTTGTATCAGACAAAATAGACAAAGAAGGACATTACATAATGATAAAAGGCTCAATCCAACAAGAAGATAAAACTATTATAGATATCGATGCACTCAACACAGGAGCACCTACATATGTGAAAAAAATACTAACGGAATTAAAAGAAGAAATAGAATGCAATGCACTCATTCTAGGAGACTTCAACACACCACTCACTCTGAAGGACAGATCAACCAGACAAAAAAATAAGTAAGGAGACAGAGGCACTGAACAACACAATACAACAGATGGACCTAACAGACATCTACAGAACGCTACACCCAAAGGTAACAGGATACACATTCTTCTCAAGTGCACATGGAACATTTTCAAGAATAGATCATATACTAGGCCAAAAAAGAGCCTCAGCAAATTCAAAAAATTGAATTTGTACCAACCAGTTTCTCAAACCACAAAGGTATGAAACTAGAAATGAATTATACAAAGAAAATTAAAAGTCCCATAAACACATGGAGGCATCACAACATGCTCCTAAATAACCAGTGGATCAATCACCAAATAAGAACACAGATCAAGCAATATATGGAGACAAATGACAACAATAATTCAACACTGCAAAATCTGTGGGACGCAGCGAAGGCCATGTTAAGAAGAAAGTATATTGCAATACAGGCCTACGTCAGGAAAGAAGAATAATCCCATTTGGGCACTCAAAACTCACAATTAACGAAACTAGAAAAAGAAGAACAAATGAGGCCCCAAGTCAGTAGAAGGAGGGACATAATAAAGATTAGAGCAGAAATAAATAAAATTGAGAAGAATAAAACAATAGAAAGAGTCAATGAAAGCAAAGCAGGAGCTGTTTCTTTGAGAAAATAAATAAAATAGATAAACCCTTAGCCATACTTATAAAGAATAAAAGAGAGCCTACTCACATAAACAGAATCAGAAATGAAAAAGGAAAAATCACTATGGACACCACAGAAATACAAATAATTATTGGAGAATACTATGAAAAATTACATGCTAACAAACTGGATAACCTAGAAGAAATAGACAACTTTCTAGAAAAATACAACCTTCCAAGGCTGACCCAGAAAGAATCAGAAAATCTAAACAGACCAATTACCAGCAACGAAATTGAACTGGTAATCAAAAACCTACCTAAGAACAAAACACCTGGACCAGATGGCTTCACCACTGAATTTTATCAAACATTTAGTAAAGACCTAATAGCCATCCTCCTTAAAGTTTTCCAAAGAGTAGAAGAAGAGGGAATACTTCCAAACTCATTCTATGAGGCCAGCATCACTCTAATACCAAAACCAGGCAGACACACTACAAAGAAAAGAAAATTATACACCAATATTGCTGATGATCATAGATGCAAAACTACTCAATAAAATATTAACAAACCGAATTAAAAAATACATCAAGAGGATTATACACCATGATCAAGTGGGATTCATCTCGGTGATGCGAGGATGGCCCAATACTCGAAAATCCATCAACATCATCCACCACATCAACAAAAAGAAGGACCAAAACCACATGATCACCTCCATAGATGCTAAAAAAGCATTTGACAAAATACAGCATCCATTCATGATTAAAACTCTCAATAAAATGGGTATAGAGGGCAAGTACCTCAACATCATAAAGGCCATATATAACAAACCCACAGCTAACATCATACTTAACAGCGAGAAACTGAAAGCTTTTCATCTAAGATTGGGAACAAGACAGGCATGCCCACTCTCTCCACTGTTATTCAACATAGTACTGGAGGTAGTAGCCACGGCAATCAGACAACACAAAGGAATAAAAGGCACCCATATTGGTAAAGAAGAAGTTAAACTGTCCCTGTTTGCAGTTGACATGATATTGTACATAAAAAACCCTAAAGAATCCACTCCAAACTAGTAGATCCAATATCTGAATTCAGCAAAGTTGCAGGATACAAAATTAATACACAGAAATCTGTTGCATTCCTGTACACTAATCATGAACTATCAGAAAGATAAATCAAGAAAACAATTCCATTCACATTTGCATCAAAAAGAATAAAATACCTAGGAATAAATCTAATGAAGGAAGTGAAAGACCTATACTCTGAAAACTGCAAGACACTCTTAAGAGAAATTAAAGAAGATACCAATAAATGGAAACACATCCCATGCTCATGGATAGAAAGAATTAATATTGTCAAAATGGCCATCCTGCCTAGAGCAGTCTACAGATTCAATGCAATTCCTATCAAAATACCAACAGCATTTTTCAATGAACTAGAGAAAATAGTTCTAAAATTCATATGGAACCACGGAAGAGCCCAAATAGCCAATGCAATCCTGAGAGAGAAGAATAAAGCTAGGGGGATTATGCTCTCCAACTTCAAGCTCCAGTACAAAGCCACAGTAATCAAGACAATTTGGTACTGGCACAAGAACAGACTCATAGACCAATGGAATGTACTAGAGAGCCCTGATATAAAGCCATGCATATATGGTCAATTAATATGCAATAAAGGAGCCATGAACATACCATGTGGAAATGACAGCCTTTTCAACAAGTGGTGTTGGCAAACTGGACAGCTACATGCCAGGGAATAAAACTGGATTATTGTCTATTCCCATACACAAAAGTAAACTCAAAATGGATCAAAGACCTGAATGTAACTCATGAAAACATAAAACTCTAGAAGACAACATAGGAAAAAGTCTTCTGAATATAAACATGAGCAACTTTTTCCTGAATGTATCTCCTCGAGCAAGGGAAACAAAAGCAAAAATGAACGCATTGGACTACATCAAACTAAAAAGCTCTGTGCAGCAAAGGACACCATCAACAGAACAAAGAGGCATCCTACAGTATGGGAGAATATATTTGTAAATGACATATCTGACAAGGGGTTAACATCTAAAATATATAAAGAACTCACACTCCTCAACATCCAAAAGCAAATAACCCTATTAAGAAATGGGCGCAGGATGTGAACAGACAATTCTCCAAAGAAGAAATTCAGATGGCCAAAAGGCACATGAAAGATGTTCCATATCACTAATTATCAGGGAAATCCAAATAAAAACCACAATGAGATATCACCTTACACCAGTTAGGATTGTCCGTATAAAAAAACTAAGAACAACAAATGCTGGCGAGGCTGTGAAGAAAGGAGAACCCTCCTACACTGCTGGTGGGAATGTATGCTAGTTCAACCATTATGAAAAGCAATGTGGAGGTTACTCAAAATACTAAAGTAGAAATACCGTTTGACCCAGGAATTTTATTTTTTGGAATTTATCCAAAGAATATAATTTCTCAGATTCAAAAAGACATATGTACCCCTATGTTTATTGCAGCACTATTTACAATAGCCATGATATGGAAGCAACCTAAGTGTCCATCAGTAGATGAATGGATAAAGAAGAGGTGGTACATATACCCAATGGAATACTATTCAGCCATAAGAAAGAAACAAATCCTACCATTTACAATATCATGGATGGAACTGGAGGATACTATGCTCAGTGAAATAAGCCAGGCGGAGAAAGACAAGTACCAAATGATTTCCCTCATTTGTGGAGTGTAACAATGAAGCAAAACTGAAGGAACAAAACAGCAACTCACAGACTCCAAGAAGGGACTAGCAGTTACCAAAGGGGAGGGGTGTGGGAGGGCAGGAGAAGGGGATTAAGGGTTATTATGATTTGCACACATGGTGTGGGGGGTATCACGGGAAGACAGTGTAGCACAGAGAAGGCAAATAGTGACTCTGTAGCATCTTACTATACTGTTGGGCAGTGACTGCAACAGGGTACGGGGGGACATGATAACATGGGTTAATGTAGTAACCACATTGTTTTTTCATGTGAAACCTTCATAAGAGTGTATATAAATAATACCTTAATAAGAAAAAATAAAATAAAATAAAGTTTTCACACCACTCAATCTAAAGGCCACTTACTTTCATTAGTTCTACTTTTAACAGTTTTATTGAGATATAATTCCCACACCACACAATTCACCCATTTGAAGTGTACAACTCAGTGGTTTTCAGTGTGTTCACATAACTGTGCAACCATCACCACACTCAATTTATTCCCTCTTCCCCCGCTCCATATTAGCCCTAGGCAACCACTAATCTAATTTCCATCTCTCTAAATTAACCTATTCTGAATATTTAATATAAATAAAAATGATACACTATGTGGTGTTTTGTGACTGGTTTCTGTCGCTTAGCATACTGTTTTCAAGGTCTAACAATGGTGTAGTATGTATCAATACTTCATTTCTTTTTATTGTCAAATAATACTCCATCAAATGGATATACCACATTTTTATAATGTACTCACCATAGAAACAGGTTGTTTCTTCTTTCTGGCTATTACGAATACACTGCTATGAACATTCATGTACATGTTTTTGCATGTGCATATGTTTTTACACATCTTGGTACATACCTAAGACTGGAATTGCCGATTCATATGGTAAATCTATGTTTAATATTTTGAGGAACTTCAAAATTGTTTTCCAAAGAGACTGCACCATTTTACATTCCTACCAGCAATGTGTGTGGGCTGTGGTTTCTCCACATCCTCACCAACATTTGTTATGCGTCTTCTTTATTTTAGCCTTCACATGCTAGTTTGAAGTAGTATTCTATTGTGTTTTTGATTGGCATTTCCCTGATGGCTAAAAATGTTGAGCATCTTCTCATGCATTTCTGGGCCATTTGTATATATTCTTTGGAAAAATTTCTAGTCACATCCTTCATCCATTTTTAACTGAGTTATTTGTCTTTTTATTGTTGCTTTGTAAGAATTCTTTGTATATTTTAAATGCAATTCCTTGATCAAACGTATGACTTGCAAATACTTTCTCCCATTCTGTGGCTTGTCTTTTTACTTTCTTGATGACAGTAATCTTTGAAGCACAGAAATTTTGAATTTTGATGAAATCCAGTTTATTTTTCTTGTTGTTTGTACCTTTGATGTCCTAAGAAACTATTGCCTAATTCAAAATCACAAATATTTAAGCTTCTGTTTTCTTCTAAGAATTTTGTAATTTTAGCTCTTACAATTAGATCTTTAATCCATCTTTATTTAATTTTTGTGCATGGTATCAAGTAGGGGTCCAACTTAATTCTTTTGCATGTAAATGCCCAGTTGTCCCAGGACCACTTGTTCAAAATACTGTTCTTTCCCCCATTGAATGATCTTGGCATTATTGTAAAATAATCAGTTGGCTATAAATGTGAGATTCATTCAGGACTCTCAATTCTATTCCATTGTTCTATATGACTATACTTATACCAGCACTGTGGTATCTTGATTACTGTAGCTTTGCAGTAAGTTTTAAAGTCTCAAAGGGTGAATCTCTAACTTTGTTTTATTTGTTTCAAGATCATTGTGGCTATTCTAGCTACCTTAAATTTCCGTATGAATTTTAGGATCTGTTTGTAATTTTCTGAAAAGTAGCTAACTGTAATCATGTAATCATAACAAAATTAAGCCTTCCAAGACATGGGCATAGGATTTTTTTCCTTGTTTATCTTCTTTCAACTACGTTATGTAGTTTTCAGATTATAAATTTTGCACTTCTTTTGTTTAATTTCATGTATGTACTGTTCTGCTTGATAATATTATAATTGTTTTCTTAATTTCATTTTTGGAAAGTTCATTACAGGTATATAAATTTACAATTATTTTTTGTATATTGATCTTGGATTCTGCAAACTTGCTGAAATTGTTTATTAGTTCTAGTAGTTTTTTGGTAGATTCCTTAGGGTTTTCTATATATAAAATCATGTCATCTGCAAATGGAGATAGTTTTAATTCTTCCTTGCCAATCTGGCTGCCTTTCTTTTCCCACTTTATTGCTTAATTGTCCTACCTAGAACGCCAGGACAATGTTGAATAGAAGTGGGAAGAATGGACATCTTTGTCTTGTTCATGATCTTAGGGAAATGCATTCAGCCTTTCACCATTAAGTATAATGTTGGCTGTGGGAGCTTTATAGATGTCATTTACCAGGTTGAGGAAGTTCATTAAATCTTAATGAAGGTAAAACATATGCTAATGGGTCAGAGGCCCAACCAGTAGCTCTCCAGGTCAAATGACAGAAAAAGGAAGCAAATATATTCTAAAACTAATAAAACTGAGGGTTTTTTTTTTACATTTACTCAGTGAAATCTTACATTGTGTTTGCTGTGTCTCACTACCGTCTAATCAACAGATAAATAAACCAACACTCAAAGGATTTGTGTGACTTGCCTCAAATCACAAATATTATTTGACTGCCGGGATTTCACCCAAAGTCATTTAGGGTCCAGGAAAAACACTTGACCAGTGTTAGATTGTGGTATTAGGGTTGGCTAGAAATGTTTTTGGTGAAAATATTATTCTTTTTGAACCACACAAATTAAAAGTAATTTGCTCCTTTTGCTATTGTTCTTTTGGCAGCCTTGAACTTTTTTCCATTAACCACAACTTTCTTAAAATACAACTTTGATTTATACTGCTGTTATGGTAGAGATAAGCAGATATTTTTAATCCACTGCTTTAACTCTGCTCCAAATATGCAAACCTATTCAGTTATGGGTTTAATGGACAAAAGAATAGTTTTCTACAAAAAAATACTTTTGACTTTCAATGGACATTCTTTAATAATTTTTGTTTTCTCTATTTAGAATATACAGCTGATATTAGGAGTTCTGACAATTTCTGGGCATCGTTAATCTAGTTATTTGCCAACATTCTTGCTGCATTCAGATACCATGATTTGGACAGATGACAGTCTAGAAATGATTTTGGGGTAACAAGATGAATTTCTTCCTATTAAAACAATAACATTAAGTCTGTTCATTTATGGAAATGCTATTACGTGTATCTGTAAAAAGTGGCAGAAGTTACTTTGAGACCAAAGCTGATAAATTAGAGAGTTGTCTATCTGATAGGGCAAATGGAATTTTTTCAAAATGGTATTTGAAAAAGGAGCAAAATATTTGTAGTTCACCATTGTCCAAAGATGAAGAATATTCTCTGAAGGAAAAATTGTAAATAGAATGAAGGGAAGGCAATCTGCTTGTGCTCCTTTTTAGCTGCCAGCTCATTACTTTGCATGATAAAAATCACATGGAGATGTCAATTTAGCATAAACACTCACTCTGTATCTGGGGGCATTTCCCTTGCCAGGAGTTTTCTGAACAGAATTCTGATCTAAAGAAGCTTCCTTTATACCATTAATATATATCATTAATATATTATAAATATATTATTACATATATATATATAGGTATATATATGTAAGATTTTCACTCTGACCAGGTAACTCTGCAATAAGTGAGACCTGGGCACCACAAAATCTGATGGGACTACAAATATATCTCAGAATTTCTCTCTTTATTCTTTCAACTCCATTGAATAAGCAGCAGAACATGAAGTGTCAGTTTCTTTTTAAAATTTACCCTGTATTGAGCAATCATCATATTCTCATGGACCTACAATCACCTACATCCACAATCTTTATAAGGGGATTCAAAGTGTTTATTGCAAAAACCTAACATGTATTGACTCTCTTTAACCAATATTAAAGACCTATTCAAGGAATTAGTCAATTTCCAGTTGATGTGTACCTAGGAAGTATGAAATCTTTCCTTTTTGTTAATTTTCAGAATTGAATGCTACAGGACAGGCTTTGTGAGAAAAACAGAAATCTGTACTATAGAAGGAGTAGCACAGGGCACAGGATTATGGGACATAATCCCAAGCATTGGGAATTTTCTTCCAGTTATGAGGAAATTCCATTACTGCAATGGCCCAAGGTGAACGGGCCTCATCTCAAATGGTTACAGTGCCTGTACCTCATATGAAGTCAGATATGTCATAGATGATAAACAAATATTTGCTGAATTGAACTGGAGTAGTTCAGGGTTACCTTTTTTCCCCCTTCTGCTGATGTCTTGTGCTAAAAATGGTATGTAGAACACCAAAATTGGGGTAGTGGGTGGTGTATTGACTGACCTCAGAGATTTATGCAGTTCAATGCATTGGTGTCTTTCATGAACGCAATGGGAATCTTCCCCTATAAAAACTGACTGAACATTCAGTGAGCAGAGAACTGAGAAGCCAAATTTGAATGCACACAGAGGATTTGTCACCCCAAGAAACAGTCTGTATAACACAGCTTTATCATCACTGTAATCCTCTTACTAGAAGGAACAAGATAAGTGAATAATGCTTGAGAAAATTTTTTTTGTGCAGAATGAGTTCTAAGGAACATCCAACAATAACAAGTACCAGATGAAAGTGAAAATAAAAACTGTCACTGATTTAAGAACCTAACTGAACAACTTTAATAAATATTTTAGAATAGATTACTCTTCCAAAGTGTGCAATCAATTTGGAAATATTACCAAAAGCTTACAAAATAGCCATATGATTGTGCTGAATGACATCACTTTTATGAATTTATTATAAAAATATAATTCAGTTCATCAAAGACATTTTAGAAAAATCTTCCTAATAACAGAAAATCAAAAACAACCTGAATACTCAATAATAGGAGATTACTTATTTTTGTTTAATCTTATGAGCATTAAAATCAGTATTAAAAAATGTACAAATGTATACTAAGTGAAAAGCAATATGTTAATATACTTATATTATTAGAAAGATAAAACTATGTTTACAGTGGTTTAGATGGTAGAATTATGGGAAGTTTCATTTACTGTGTCTATAATCAGAAACTATATGGTAATATTGCTTAACAATGCAAACCAAACTGCATAAGAAATATACCATCTGAAAGCATATGTGATATTTTATTTTTGAAGTATATGTTCCCTGAGAGCAAGCATATTCATTTCCTTCATATTGCATCCCAAGTACCTTGCACAACACACAGCTCATAGAAAGAGTTAAATAAATGTTTAAATGAACATAATCTATTGATCAATCAGGGATAAATAGATTCTCAGTTTTCCCCTCCTGGAATTGTGCAGGATTCCAGTAAGTAACTTTACTTGTTACAAGGGTGTCATGATTTCACAAATCATCCCTCCTATCTAGTGGGAGAAAAGAAAAAAAAAACTGTGGGCATCCAACTGTTACTTAAATTTCTGTCCTTCCAAAATATAAAAGAAATACATTTCACTTGGTTTAATTTCATTTCAGAAATGACACCTTGTGAAAAAGTTTATCTCAGTCAAGTATGAACTAAAACATTTTGACAATATTAAATCCACCATCATGAGTTTACCTCTTCCTCAGCCCTTACTAAAATAACAATCATAGTCTGCCCATATTTGTATGGCCTTAGATAGTAATTTGAAAACTCTATCCATGGCCATCTATCTCTGAAGATAATAAATTCTCCTTAAACCAATATCATATAATGAAATAAGCCTTCTTAAAGCACAACACACACACACACACACACACACATACACACAAACATGCACACACAATTTTTCTGAGTGGTTTGGAAGATAGATAGAAATGGTCCTTATTATCCCAGTGAAATAAAATAAATGGTGTACTGTTATTATAATACCAAGTATATGTTCAGCCAAAGTAACTTGTGCCCTAGGGATTTTCCTTCAAGGAATATTTTTTAATAACATTTCTCTTATTGTAATACCTTCTTTTCAAAAGCACAAGAAACTACTAAAAGCATTCATTACTTCTACAATTTGAAACACTGTCCCCAAGAACAAAAAATAAACATGAATACAATTTATGGGAAAATGATAAGCTAAAGGAGTTTGACCTAGTTATGTCTGAAATGTCTTACCAGCCACTCCTTATGCAATACCTGACATTGTAAAAACCAAGGTTCTCATCTGTAGGCAGAAGGGAAGCCCAACAAAGCATGATTTAAGCCAAGAAGGTTTGTATGATAAGCAAAAGCCAACAGATGAAACACACACAATACTCCAAGTTATTTTAGAAAACTATGTGTCAGTGTCACCAAAGAGGGAAAAGCATAAGACAAAGAGTTCCTAAACTGTGGTCTAGTTTAGTCACCATGGTGCAGAATAGAGTTTCCTCGGTGCCTGATTCTGTAAACTCTCTATTGCCCACAGGGATTTCCAAGAAAGAGGGAAGAAAATCACAACTCTTGAGAAAAAGCATATCCTCTTTCTTTGATAAACTTCAATAACACAGGAGAAAAAATAAGAGATAGAATACAGTTACTATTTTCTCACCATAGTACAGATCTCTCTCTCTGCCAGACTCCTTTTAGTGTTTTCATATATTCTTAAAACCAAGAACCTGAGTCTTACCAGCTCTAGGCATAGAATCTAAATATTAAAGATTTATAGGATGTAAAACTTTTCAAGAGCAAGGGAAGTCTCTCTTCCACATCTAATTCACTAGAGAAGCAGTTAAAATTCAAGGAATCAGTATACTGAACCCTTTTCCAAAACTTTTTAATTGTTCACTTATTCATTCAACAAATATTTACAGAGTGTATATATACATATATATGCTAAAAGCTGTTCTGCACTGGGGATTCAGGAGTTAAAAACAAACAAAATGCCTGCTTTTACAGATTTCACATGGTAAAATAAACAAAAACAAAAAAAAATTAGATAGTTGTTATAAGGAAGTAAGCAATATTTTTTTAAAAAAAGGAACAGAATAGATAGCCCAGGCATAAATATGGTCAACTGATCATTGACAAAGGAGCAAAAGCAACACAATGGAGCAAAGACAGTCTTTTCAGAAAATGGTGATCAAACACTGGGACATCCATATACAAAATCTTTTTCTCTACTGGGCCCTTTTTGATTCACCTCTTGCCTTTGGATCCATTTTCTGAGCACAAATCCCAGCATTTCTTATAGTACATAGCCAAGGCTAGACTTACAGATCTAAATTCAGCCTCTACTTAGGTTATCCAAACTTACCCTTAGTGAACTATAACAGGCTTGCTCTATCTTGCTCTGCTGCGCATCATCCTTATTCAGGATTCCACACTGCATCTCAGTGCTTCTACAATAGCCAAGACTGAAAAAAGGAGCATAGCAAATCATGCACTGGACAGTAACCTTCCCCCTGCAAATAACATCCTTATTTCCATACCCATTTCAATGATCGCAGTAAATCACATGCCACATCTAAATTTAAGGGATTTCAGGAGGAGAAAGTTTAGTGAAAAGGCCTAATAAATAACCATAATATTATTTCACCACAAATTAAATAAATTAGTCAACAAAATATTCACCATCACCCTAGTCTAATACCAATAATGGTTTCTTAGAGAATTAAATTACCTCTGGGAACTGTATTTTTTCTGTCCATAATTTTTCTTTTCTAGGAAAGTCTCAATAATGCCATCTGGACATAGCCTTTTATCATCAGATGTTTTAATTTCTTGGTCATCTGTTCTGGCAAAATACAGTTTTTCTTCAGTGTTTATTTTTCCTGCCCTGAGAACTGTTTGATTGTTTCTGGCATCTGTTCCTCTGCCTTCTTGTTAACACAGAGACAAGTAGAGCTTTGGGGGTTTGGCTACACCTCCATCTGCTACAAATACATAGCTCTTGCCATGTTTTATTGCTACAGTCCCTGGAAAACAGTGTGTAAAAGAGTAATGCACTGACTGGGAATGGATGCCCGGAGGGTAAAATTAATATTTTCTCATCAAGCCAGAGTGCACTGCTCTCTGTTGGGGGAAAAGATACATCATTTGACCTTTGTTTTGACAGGCTCCGCCTTCAAGAAGAAAGTTTTAGCATGGAAAACGTTGCTGAGGATGTGTGCTTTCCCGTTCATCTTTAAGATTTAAGATTTATTAGGCTTCTCCCTTCAGCTTTAGTCTGGGATTCCACCTTAACATTTGCAGGCTTATGATATATTAAGCAACTCTTCATTACACACTCACCTCATTTCACATATGCTTACCATCCAACCTGCTTCTTGTGTACATGTTGTTCTCCTCTTCCACGCTGTTAGGACTTTCCATTCCCAAACCAGCCTTTTTCCACTACTACTATATAGATAGATGGCAAACTAGCCCTTGGGAATTATTTAACATCATTTATCTTATCATACTTTCCATTTCCTCCCTGTATATCTACCCCACATCACTCGGTTTTCTATTTCAAACTAGAGGAAAACATGACAGTTGTATTTTTTAACTCTTTCTCAAGAGGATGTTTTAACTGATTTTCCAGAGATTTGAGAGTAATTTGTAATACAGTGTAATCATCCTGAGCCACAAATTAATCTAGTGGTTTGGCTTTGTATTTTTTTGTATTTTTTATTGTTTTAATAACAGGATTAAACAGAAAAACTTCAAAACATTATTCCCCAAAAAATGTACAGTAATAGCTACAGAAAAGTGACAAAAATTCAGAGCACATATACTATGTATATGTGTATTATTTTAATAACATGTTTCATTCTAATTTTTGACCACTATTATATCATATATTTTACCATTTATCCCCAGAGGTGTTGGAGAACTACTAGAGAATGTCATTCCAACTTTGACTCCTGCCAGGAAAATTGTTCATCTTCTAAAAATATATGCAGAGCCATTTTTATTGGCTTGTTCCTTTCCTACAACCTGACTTCATTAAAGTGTTCAGTGGTGGTTGAGAACATCGTCTCTGACTCCATAGCTTGAGAAGTACGGCTTCCATATTATGCAAGGTCTCATGAAGATGAACTAAATCATCTTTTCATCAAGTTGTTTTCACCTATAAATAGTGTGCTGCCTCCTCCATCACACTGAACCTACACACGGGCCCCACCCGCCTCCTCAGGGTAGTAGCATACCTCTTTCTGAAAGAGACTGATATAATCCATTCTCAGCTGCCAGACTTTTTACTGGGAATTCCCTCTGCCTTGCTAGCCACATGGATCACTCTTTTTCCTTCAAGTATTTATTCAAAATTCAACATCTCAGGGATACTTCTCTGATTATGTTTTACAGTTGTGAACCTTCATTCCCACATTCCCACATAACCTGGCCCATATTACCACTTTATTCATTTTCATTATATTTAACATCATCGTGTCAGCTCAGGTCTTTCTGGTAGCAGACACCAAGACAAAGTTAGAAGTACAAGAAATTAATTGGAGGTATTGCCTGTGAAAGATAAAAGGAGAGGGAGCAAGAGTAGGCAGAATGCAATGCGGGTCTGGCATTTGTGGGGGGAAAGGGAGCAAGACAGAGGACTGGGCAAGAGCTTCCGACTAAAATGCAACTCTGAAGCTCTCGACCAGCCCAACAGAGAGCCCCAGAGCAAAGACGGCCTGTGAGAGTACAGTGATGGGCAGAACTGATAGGCCCTACTCCCCAGGACGGCCCAGTCACTGGCTGGAGCCGCCCATCCGTGGCTCCAAGACTGAGGCAGGTTCCAAGGGTACTGTTTCCAGACATGAACGCTGACGGCACTTCATGTGGCAGATGGGAGATCACAGAACACACATCCAGGGCTGACACATCTTCTCTGTACTCTTAACGTTTGAAAAACATAGGGGTTAGGGGCACTGACCCATCTCCACAGTCAAAGCTACTGGTATAACCTTTGATTCCCCCCAAATTTAATAACTAACAGCCTACTATTACTGGAAGCTTACTGATAACATAAACAATTAACACAGATTTTCTATGTTGTATGTTTTATATACTGTATTCTTATAATAACCTGAAGTAAAGATAATGTTTTCTGAAACTGCCACAAACCTCCAAAAATTCTTCCAATATACTTATGCAAAAAATCTGCATGTAAGTGGACCACAGTTCAAACCCATATTGCTCGAGAGTCAACTGTATATATTATGTCTTTATTAAATTTTTTGTCTCTTTCCCATTTTGACCTAGTAGATGCTCAAAAATATATATTAAATAAATAAGTGAATGAATGAATAAAATGACTCTAGTAGATAGCCATTTTTTAATTCACTAGTGATATATGTCACCCCATAAAATAATGCATAAAATGATACAATGCATTATGATTCATTTAACCTCTGGTTATTTTTATAAATAAGGTAAATGTTGAAGGAATAATCATTAATAAGATCAATAGATTCTGAGTTTCCTTAGAACAGACAACCAACCATCGTTTTTGTATTTCCACTGTCTTACACACTGCTTGATACAAACTATCTATCTTCACAAATGTGGAAATTAATAAATGATATTTTGATATTGCAATGAAAATATCCTTTCCTTTTTAAATATGCAAGTGCCAGTGGTAACTTTGCAGGGTTTTATTCCTTTAACATATTTCTTTTCATGTGTAATACCATAATAGTTCACAGCTTGGGGTCTATAGCAGATCAATTGTGAAAGTCATCTCTCCAAAAGAGATGCGATACTACTCCAGGAAGTTAAACCCATCTTATCTACTCATGTAATTGAAGAGCAAAAGCGCAACTTCCCTCTTAAAGGAAAATGAAATCTCTGAAGGATAATACACTTATATAGACAAAACTTATGAAGTGGCTTAAATCATACTGTATGTGGATTACATGGTAAAGAAAGATTGCTGATGGGATTAAAGGTCTTGTACCTTTAGGCCAGCTGTGTTCAATTAAACTGGGCTTCTTGAGAAGAGAAAATGATAACAGTAAAGAGCCTATGGGGAGGTTTAGTGGTCACAGTGCCCTAAGAATTCACTGATAAATAGTGTTCTGGGCTTAATAAATAAAATAAGATTAAGAATGGACATGAAAACTGAATCGTATATTTATTGGCGGGCTGGGTGTTGGGGAGTTCAGCAGTACAGACGACTGTGTGTAGGAACAGCTTGCCAAACACAAATGGTACTGAGAACACAAGACTCTCGAACTCCAGGGACTTATAGGGAAATCATCATAAGAAAAGAGTAAACTAATCAATCCTAAAGTACACTGTGTTCCTGCTTTTACGTTGAATTGTGAAGAACCTGGAAATACAAGGAAATAAATTTATTTTTCATGTTCCCATTTTCTGTAAACAGTTTTTTATACATTTAACTAGCCCTCAACTTGTGTATTATTTAGGATTCTCCAGAGAAACCGGCCAATATCATATGTATATATGAGGGCATTTTTTTTATAGGAATTGACTCATACGATTGTGGAGGCTGAGAAGTCCCACAATCTGCCATCAGCAGGCTGGAGAACTAGGAAAGCTGTTGAGATCGTCCCAGTCCAAACCCAAAGGCCTGAGAACCAGAGGAGCCAATGATGCCAATGCCAGTCGGAGTCCAGAACCTGAGACTCAGGGCACAGATATCAGAGGCAGGACAGGATGGATGTCTCAGCTCAGTCAAAGAACAAATTCTTTCTTCTGCCTTTTTGTTCTATTTGTGACCTCAACAGATTATCTAAGTCTCACCTGCACTCGGGAGTGTGATTTTGACTTAGTCTGCAGATTCAAGTGCTAATCTTTGTTGGAAACACCCTCACATACACACACAGAAATAGTGTTTTAACAGCTATTTGGGCCTCTCTTAGCCCAAGTTGACATATAAATTAACCATTATAACTTGTAAGATGCCGTTTTCTAGATGACTCTAATTTTCTAAGACTTAAGGTTTATAATGAAATAGTAATGTTTTCCATTTGATTACTTTAGTTCATTTAAATCCCCATTTAAGAAATACACTTTTAAAACGTTTTAGATGGAAACTATGGAAGTTTACAGGCTGAATTTTATAATCCATACCTATAACTCCTTCTTAAAATAAATAAAAAACACTCATATGAAGTTCTCCCTCAAAACTGAAGGCAAAATAAGGTTATTTTAATTTAGATTATTTGCATTTAATAATTACCATGGCTATTAGAGAGCCTAAAAATGGAAAATATCTTCCCTCATTAAATGAACTTTTTCTCGATACTTTTAATATACTATTTAAAGAATATAACTTCAGTTTTTGTCTTTGTCTACCATGAATAATAGTACCAGCAGAATTCAGTTCCATCTCTGCCTCAGGCACATTGCAAATTTGAAGTTCTTGCAATTTTTCATTCTCTTTAAGTTAAAAATGGACTTGAAATGTCATAAGAATTTCAAACCTGGATAGAAAGTGTCCAGCCCAGCACCTATGATGCCTATGCCTTATGTGAGATTCAACTGCAGAAATCACGCACATGACCTTCATAAATATGTGACTTAAAAGAGTACACTTTAAAAGAATAAAAAGTATTAATTAAATTAAGCAGAATTACAGAAAGTCTTCAACACTCATTTGTAGATATAAATTTAATCAACCTTCATCTGGGGGAGAAAAAGATAATAGAAGAGGATAAAAAATATCCATTATAGTATATACATTAGTTGAAAACCCTGGTTATCATAAATGTTTTATTTTGGTATTTTTGAAATAACCAAAAAGTTAACTACACAGGAAATATTTATGTTTAAAATGTTACCATTAGGTTAATATTTTACTGTATAAAAAATTCACAAAAATCAACAAGAAATATCTAGGATTCCCATTATAAATGGGCAAAAAACATTGATCCAAAGTAAGAAATACAGACTAAAACAAGTTTGTAGAGTATATTTAGTATCACCATAGTCATATAAATGGAAGTGAGAGCAATTACGATTCATAGTTTGCTAACATAATGAGGAATAGTCAAAACTCTGGGCCCAAAAGTCAAGTGACAGTGAATACAAGACAAAACCACTTATTTTGCAGACAACCATGTGGAAAAGGCAGCAAACTATATTGTATCTACACTAAGGAAAATAACTATAGTTTTCAAACTATATATACATATATACATCTGGATTTGGAAAAAAGAAAAATATCAAATGGTTTTAATGGTTTAGGATGCTTTAATTAAGAGGATTTTTTCTATTGGTTCTAGTTTCACCCCCTACCTTTAAAATGTTTTAAAGGTTTCATAATTTTAAAATGATGATTATATATAAAGTTTTAAAACATGAATATGTTTGTGATTTAATATTAACTAAAAAAGCATAATTTGAAGTTTGTAAAAATATAGACAAGGGAGGTAGGGTATTTAAAGAATAAAAAAGTGGTGATATTAGGACTTTGGAAACAAGGGTTTTCTTATCATTTCTAACTGACTTTATTTTTGTTGTAACATCTTTTGAACAAGAAATGATATTGATAAATATGCATTTCCCAGGTGCTAAATTTTTATATGATTTGTTGGCAAGTGTAAATGCTTTTTTTTCAATAGACTCATCCAAATCCTGTCATAAGTGTAGCTTTTGTTTGCTAGTGTGATTTGACCCTCTAAGGACTAATTATTTTTAATTTTATAGATTTCACTATTCTACATGTCTTTCACTTGTGAAATGTAAAACATGAGATCTCCATGGCTGAGATTTCTCTGTTTAAATGGCATATTTGTCAGGAAAGTGAAAGGTTTACATTCTTTAGCAAAGCTGTACTGTTTTAAAAGAAGCAAATGTAGTGCAGAAAGACTGAATTCAAAAATGTTGATTCACTAATATTTGAGGCAAAAATAAAGCCTGTACTAGATGCCAGCTGCTGTTTTCGTGTAATATTTATTACATCACAATTTCAAACACTTCAGTTACTTAACAGAAACAGCAGAAACAAGAAACATTTACTGAGTTTCTGTGCCTGGCACCTTTTCAACCAGTCTCACATTTAGTCCTTATCCCACACTGTGAGGTGAGTCTATTATTATTCTCATTTCAAGTATGAAGAAACTTCATCTCCAACAGATTTAATAATTTGTCCCAGAATGTGCAGGAGATGAGCAGAGGACCACGGAGTACAACCCAAGTCAGCCTGACCCTGGAGCTGGAGCCTCGACCTAAAACTTCCTTCCGGTCCTGTTTCTGCCTCTTCCCTTCGCCTGTGTCTGTGTCCGGCATGCTTCATCCAGTCCCCCATCAGTAACTATTATTCGGGAGGAAGAGTTCTCCTCTACCCTTCAAGGTTTTTCTTGCTGGTCTAAGAATCAAACTGACATGAAACAGATTAATAGGACGATAAAACAATGTTTAATTGCATGTGTTCGGAGGCCCAGCAATGAAGTTAAGAGCCAAAGAAATGACCAAGACGTGCAGCTTGCATACATTTTAGGCAAAGAAACAGAAATCTGTGAGGAACTGACAGGACCAAGAACATAAATAGTAAATTAGTAAAAAGTAACATGGTTTGTTTATATAGGTTTCTTTGGCCTTGAATTCTCCGCCCTAACGATAAGGATGTCTCTCTACTTCCTGGTGCAGGGAATGCACTTTCCTGTAGATTTGTTTCCGGGTTGCAAGGCAAAGGGGACAGAGGTGGGTCATGGAATCCTTTCTACTTCTGCCGTTTCTACAGTCGTTTTAATTCAAAGTAATCAATATGCCCAAGTGGCACATTTGGGGGCAGCCAGCCCTTGGTCCCTACAAGTACCCTCAAAAGATCACCCATTCACTCCTCCAAGAATCATTACTGAGCATCTTAAAGTGAAAGCTCCTCTTTCCTCAGTCTTGTGGTCACTTCTGACTTGAAAAATTCTGGTGGGGGAGAGATATCTAAGTGTCTTCTCTTTCCTGTTTATGTCTCTATCTGGCTTCCCCCTTCAGTGACTAACTCGGGATCTGACCCCTTAGGGTCAAGCACTGGGAGAGAGAGGATTTTGGGGGACTAGTGTTATCAGGTCTATGACAGTGATCTCTGGGCTTGGCAGTGAAGGTCAATGTCCCTAAAGTGCTTTGGGAGTTTCTCAGTTTCCCCTCTGGGAGCTTCCACTGCAGTTAGCAGAAAGCAGTGGTCCATCCCCTGCTGGCTGCTTTCTGCTTCTGTCTCAGCCACTGGGCGTCTGGCAGTTCCCTTTGTGGCTTACTCCCCAGAAGGTGCCTCAGGAAGCTATCTCAGTCTGAGCTCAGAAAACACAGACATTCCCTTCACCAGCAGTAGGAGCCATCTCCACACAGTGTAGCCTGATTCTTGTCCTTCTCTCTCTGGCAGGTCCAGACACACCTCCCACTGCAGTCCTTAGGCTCCCTGAACCCAGGTCACGCACGCACACAAACACACACACACCTGTCCTAGGGATTTTCTTCATGACATCTCTCAGCCTTAGAGGGGAAATACCTCTTTTGTTTCCCCATGCTGTAGGGTGAGAGACAGCCCTAGGGAGGGGCACACAGCATTTCAACAACTGCAAAGAATTTGATTACTGAGGATTCCTTTTAACGCTTTTTTTTTTTTGTATTAAACCGTTTATTGAGAACTGGTTAAAATTAAGGCACTCGGAGTGCTCGGTTTCCTTGTGGTTACAAGTTCTGGCTGTCCAAACGGCACTCGGACTAAGAAGGCCTTGCAGCCGCCCCAGACGGGTTCCACTGGGTGCAGGATTAAATACACCTCACTGAACAATCCCTGCCTCTTTCAGCTCGGCAACCTAAATTCAAGCAGCGAAGAGGCCTTCCGTAATACTACTGCACTGCTGCGAAGTTCATTAAAGTCCATTCCTTTTAATGCTTTTAATGCTAGTGTTTGGTAACCTCTAACATGGGCCCTTCCTGAGAGCTCTGTCCCTATTGTATTGTTCTTACCTTAGTTACCTGAGATACTAAGATTTCCATTTTAACAATTTAATACATACCACAACCTATTTCTTTCCAGTAACTCTCTCCTGTGCAGTATCAGTTTGCTATATGATCCAAGGTCCTGACATTTCCACTATCACTTGGAATTGACAGCAAAAAGGTGGGCTGTTATTCTGATGTATTCTTGACACCTGGACCAGTACTTACTACATTCTCAGTAAATGTTGGAATAAAAGAATGACTCCTTCACAGCAACAAAAGGAGGATTAATTCAATTTCCCCTTTGTTGATCTCCTCTAACTTTCAGCTTATGTCTTTTATATCCTGATTGATGGTCTCAAACATCTGTTTGTAAATATTAAAACGCTCAGTTTATTAATTAATAGACTCAATCTTCTACACTCTCTTTGAGAAAGTTTGGAGAAAGAGATTTCTATACAATCACAGCTGTCCAGAAATGGAAATTATGCTTTCATTGCCAGTGAGCTATCTATTACTAGATAGCATCAAGCAGAATTTGATAATCATACACTGACTTTATTTTAGAACTAAATAATTTTAGAACTATTTTAGAACTAAAAGACAATAAAAGTATTACTCATTTTTGATAGTCATCTCAACTGGATTGAGAAACAAATTAATGCATTATACGATAAGCAGTCTCAAAAATGGCCTCCAGTAATTCCTGCTCCCTGATATTCATGCCTTTCCTTATACAATCTGGGTGGGCCTAATAACCCTCTTCCACGGAATAGGATATGACAAAAGTGATGGGATGTCAGTTCTGAGATTAGGTTACAAAAAGAATGGGGCTTCCACCTCAAGCTCTCTTGCTCTTGCTTGCCCATTCTGAGGGAAGCCATGTGCCATGCTGTGAGCTGCAGAGGCAGAAACCTACATGTCAAGAAATTAAGGGTGGTCTCTGGGTGATAGTACAGAAGGAGCAGAGGTCCTCTGTCCAATAGCCTATGAGTACTAAATGCTGCCAAACACCAAGTGAGTGAATTCAGAATCCCACTACCCCATCCACGTCTCACTACTGGAGCCTTCAGACTAGCCCACACCTTGACTACAATTCCTTAAGAGATCCAGAGTGAAAGGTGCCCAGATTCCCAATCCAAAGAAATTGTGAGATAGTAAATGTTTTGTTTTTTTTCACATAACCATCAGCAAGATCAAGATATCAAACATTCTCATTAAATTTTTTCCTCCTTCACCTTTTCACCCAACCCTCATCCACTCCCCTATGGCAACCACCAGTCTGTTTATTTAAGATGTAATATTTTGAAGTAATTTGCTATGCAGAAATAAAAATTAATAAGCCTTTATACATAAGTATATAAATAAATTGTGATCCACATATTTTGCTTGTCAGTATAGCATATACATTTCCTTTCTAATTTATTAATATTTACATTGCAATAAGGGTTGAAAAAGAAAGTATTTCATATTTAATTTTCAGTCTACCAGAAGCCTGTTTTAAACAGAATACCCAATTAAATGAGTATCTTGAATAATAGATTAAGTCAACAAAGGATTAGAAATATTAATAATTCCTTAAATGTATCTAGTGTTCTGTAGTCTTCAAAGATTTTCACATATAGTATTTCTCTAACTCTTTAATATTTCTGTAATATAGATACTAAGTTTATTACTTTTTGTGAGAACAACATTCAAAGATTGTGATCTCATGCTTATGTGAGTCACACATTTTATTTGTTTACCTGGGCAGCCCTGCACCCCACATTTATCCAATAAATTCTTTCTCCTGCTTCAAACTCTGTTTTATTCTATCTTCCTCCTGATTCATCCCCTAACTCCCATAAAATTGATTTGTCCCCTCTCTCCCATAATCTTCACCACATATTTCTGTTAGAGGTTTCACAACATCGTAATTGCTTTTACATAGTAGAACTTTCTTAACTGAATGTAAACTTCTAGTAGGCAAGAGTGTTATTCTTTCCCTATAGTCAATATATATTACATCTGATATAGAGCAGGAGCTTAATAAATTATTCTTACATAACTGAACAAGGTATTAAATTATGCATTCTGAAAGGGACTGATATAGCTGCAAAGAGGGCAAAATTGGCTCTTGGGGAGATGCTCAAGAAGACCTTATATGTTATATACACAATATGTAATTATGGATGCAGTATATAAACAGATTACAAAATATCTGTGAAGTTTAAATTTCAGTGAGAATGAGCTAAGCAGGAAAAAAATGTCTAACAAGGCTCCTTAAAAGGGTAATAAAGAAAAAATAATTGAAAAACACTTTTACTAATTAATTAATGATTTAACTGTATTAAATGAGTTATATAAAGTTAGAGAGGTGAGATTTAGACACAAATTTTTGGATTGAGTTCAGTGTTCTTTCTTTTGTGCCACAGCCACTTTAGCAGTTAAAAGAAAAACAGAGAGAAATTTTACAAAAATATCTTCTCTGAAAACTAAGATAATAGATAAGCTACACTTATATAAAGATATTTCTGTATATAACAGTCCAGGCCTATTTAAAGAAGGAAGAACAATCCCAAATGAATAGTCGAAATTCACAATTATTGAAAATGGAAAAAGAAGAATAAATGAGGCCCAAAGTCATTAGAAGGAGGGACATAATAAAGATCATAGAAGAACCTAATAAAATTGAGAAGAATAAAACAATAGAAAAATTAATGAAACCAAGAGCTGGTTCTTTGAGAAAATAAACAAAATAGATAAACCACAAGCCAGACTTATCAAGAAAAAAAGAGAATCTACACACATAAACAGAATCAGAAATGAGAAAGGAAAAATCACTACAGACACCACAGAAATACAAAGAATTATTAGAGAATATTATGAAAAACTATATGCTAACAAACTGGATAGCCTAGAAGAAATGGACAACTTTCTAGAAAAATACAACCTTCCAAGAACGACCCAGGAATAAACAGAAAATCTAAACAGACCAATTACCAGCAATGAAATTGAATCAGTAATCAAAAAACTACCTAATAACAAAACCCAGACCAGATGGATTCACCACTGAATTTCATCAGACATTTAGAGAAGACATAATACCATTCTCCTTTAAGTTTTCCAAAAAATAGAAGAGGAGGGAATAATTCCAAACACATTCTATGAGGCCAGCATCACTCTAATACCAAAACCAGAAAAAGACACCCAAAAAAGAAAACTACAGACCAATATCGCTGATGATCATAGATGCAAAACTACTCAATAAAATATTAACAAACCAAATTCAAAAATTCATCAGGAGGATCATACACAATGATCAAGTGGGATTCATCCCAGGGATGCAAGGATGGTACGACATTTGAAAATCCATCAACATCATCCACCACATAAACAAAAAGAAGGACAGAGACCACATGATCTTCTCCATAGCTGCTTAAAAAGCATTCAACAAAAGTCAATATCCATTCATGATAAAAACTCAACAAAATGGGTATAGAGGGCAAGTACATCAACATAATAAAGGCCATATACCACAGACCCACATCCAACATCATACTTAGCAGCGAGAAGCTGAAAGCTTTTGCTCTAAGATCAGGAGTAAGACAAGGATGCCCACTACCCACACTTTTATTCAACATAGTACTGGAGGTCCTAGCCAAGGCAATCAGACAAAACAAAGAAATTAAAGGCATCCATATTGGAAAGGAGGCAGTCATACTGTCACTGTTTGTACATAACATGATATTTTACATAAAAAAAGCTAAAGAATCCACTCCAAAACTCCTAGAACTAATACCTGAATTCAGCAAAATTGCAGGATAGAAAATTAATACACAGAAATCTGTTGCATTCCTATACACTAATGATGAACTAGCATAAAGAGAAATCAGGAAAACAGTTCCATCCACAATTGGATCAGAAATAAAATACTTAGGAATAACCTTAACCAAGGAAGTGAAAGACCTATACCCTGAAAACTACAAAACACTCTTAAGAGAAATTAAAGAGGACACTAACAAATGGAAATTCATCCCATGTAAGAAGAATTAATATTGTCAAAATGGCCATCCTTCCTAGAGCAATCTACAGATTCAATTCAATTCCTATCAAAATACCGACAGCATTCTTCAACGAACTGGAACAAATAGTTCTAAAATTAAAATGGAACCACAAAAGGCCCCGAATAGCCACAGCAACCCTGAGAAGGAAGAATAAAGCAGGGGGTTCTTGCTTCCCAACTTCAAGCTCTACTACAAAGCCACAGTAATCAAGACAATTTGGTACTGGCACAAGAACAGACCCATAGACCAGTGGAAAAGAATGGAAGGTCCACATATTAACCCATGGATATATGGTCAATTAATATATGATAAAGGAGTCATGGAAATACAATTGGAAAATGATAGCCTCTTCAACAGCTGGTGTTGGCAAAATTGGACAGCTACATGCAATAGAAGGAAACTGAATTACTGCCTAACTCCATACACAAAAGTAAACTTGAATGGATCAAAGACCTGAATATAAGTCATGGAACCATAAACCTCTTAGAAGAAAACATAGGCAAGCTCTCCTGAATATAAACATGAGCAACTTCTTCATGAACATATCTCCCCAGGCAAAGGAAACAAAAGCAAAAGTGAAGAAGTGGGACTATACCAAACTAAAAAGCTTCTGTACTGCAAAGGGCACCATCAGTAGAACAATAAGGCATCCTACAGTATGGGAGAATATATTCATAAGTGACGTAGCCGATAAGGGGTTGATATCCAAAATATATAAAGAACTCACGCACCTCAACAAACAAAAAGCGAATAAGCCAATTATAAAATGGGCAGAGGATCTGAACAGACACTTCTCTAAAGAAGAAATTCAGATGGTCAACAGGAACATGAAAAGATGCTCCACCTCGTTAATCATCAGAGAAATGCAAATTAAAACCACAATGAGATATCACCTCGCACCAGTAAGGATGGCCAACATCCAAAAGACAAACAACAAATGTTGGCGAGGATGTGGAGAAAGAGGAACCCTCCTACACTGCTGGTGGGAATGTAAATTAGTTCAAGCATTGTGGAAAGCAGTATGGAGGTTCCTCAAAAAACTCGAAATAGAAATACCATTTGACCCAGAAATTCTACTCCTAGGAATTTACCCTAACAATGCAGGAGCCTAGTTTCAAAAAGACATATGCACCCCTATGTTTATCGCCGCACTATATACAATAGACAAGAAATGGAAGCAATGTAAGTGTCCATCAGTAGATGAATGGATAAAGAAGATGTGATACATATACACAATGGAATATAATTCAGCCATAAGAAGAAAACAAATCCTACCATTTGCAAGAACATGAATGGAGCTAGAGGGTAGTATGCTCAGTGAAATAAACCAAGCAGAGAAAAACAAGTACCAAATGATTTCACTCATCTGCGGAGTGGAAGAACAAAGCAAAGACTGAAGGATCAAAACAGCAGCAGACTCACAGAACCCAAGAACGGACTGACAGTCACCAAAGGGAAAGGAACTGGAGAGGATGGGTGGGAGTGGAAGGAGAAGGGGAATAAGGGGAATTACGATTATCACACACATAATGTGGGGGGAGGGGGTCACAGGGAAGGCAGTATAGCCCAGAGAATACAAGTAGTGACCTTATAGCATCTTACTGCACTGATAGGCTATGTGGTGGGGACTTGATAATAGGGGGAATCTAGTAACCACAATGTTGCTTGTGTATTGTATATTAATGATACCAAAATAAAAGAAAAGATATATGTGTGCATTTCATTTTATTTTTATTTGATTTCACTAGTTAAAACATCACTCAAAATTTACCAACACTTATGCAAACTCACATATGCACATGCATGTAAACACATATACACACACATGCATATACACACACATGTATATATACATATCCATAAACCCATAAACACATACCCTTATGACTTAGCTAATCCACTTTACATGACAAGCAAGCTCATAAAAAGTTTATCTGTTTTTCTTTATTTATTTATTATCTTCATATTTTTATAAACAGTTTTAAACACAATCATATGGGCCCAGGTTTGCAGATACCTTTTTTACTATGTAGGAAAATGACAATGGCAGTTGTTTTATTTGCTCCATCAAAGTGAGCCTCTGCTGAGTATTTCCAGCCCATTAACAATCGCCTACAGTTCACAGGGCAAACAGATACACTCCTTTCAAGTTGTGTTAATACTTTCCTTTGCCTTTTTGAGCCACTCTGTGACTAAAAATCAATTGGTAGAACTGTGCTAAAGCTGCTTATCATCCATCTGAATCAGTCTCATCATGACCATTTGTCAAAACTAGCACCAAATACCTTAGGAAATTTGTCAAAATAATGGTAATGGCTGTTCAACATTGAGGATACAAGGTATGTGGGCAGTACTCCCTGTCAAAAAATCAACACTACTGATATCTATTGAGAATTATTATTTGCAGAAAGGCTTGCTGCATATTTACCATCTGGACTCTAAAAATGCATGTTATCTTGACTGACCAGTGAGGGAAAACAGATCCAACTTATAGGATTTGGAGCCTCAGCCTATTTCTGGAAAGCACATTGAATTTGCAGCTTTATGAGGACTTAAATTATTCCTTTTTAAGCTACAACAAATTAAAACAACAATAACTAATCTTATTAAGGCAATTACTGGGAAGTTCCAGACATCTGGTGAAGGTTTATACTCTGTGCACACTGTTGATGATTGGCATATTTGAGCAAAATAATCATTTTCACTAAATATATCTCTTTTGCCCTTTCCTCTGAAATGACATATTCTCTCTGAAAAGCTCAGAAATCAGTGTTATCTCATTGTAATACTCTAGGCAGTTCTTGTGGGTGACTTAAAAGACATGTAGGGATTTCAAGAAAAAAAGTGAAAATAAGTGTGCTAAGTATTTCAGGATCACAGACTTATGCAAGAAAGCACAGCTCAGTGTCACTTTTCACAGTAAATCTAAGTTTATTAACATCACTCCTTTTCCACCCATACAAGTCTGCTGTCAGAGATGCAGGCAGATTCAAATATATACTCTGGCTTATGGGATAGCATAAAACTTAAAAAATATTAACCAATGTGCAGCAAAGGAAAAAGATGGTGTGAGAAGTGAGACAGAAATCTCCTCCCAAAATCACAAAAAATACAAAAAAACAGCAAATACAACTAATTCTGAAAGAGTGACCCGAAGACTGCAATACAGACTGCCTACATCTGGGGAAAAGAGACCTCATAGAAAATAGTTAAGTAGCAAAGTCATGATCTGGTGAGACCCAAGCACTCCCCCTACCCCTCACAGGTTGAAGGAAGAGAAATGTAGCTAGAGGGAGTAGAAACCCAGGACTGCTGAACACCCACCCCTGAAGATCTGCCCCAGGAACATGAACCCACATTACATGGTGCTTTGGAGATTAGTGGGGTTGGAGAGCAAAGACAGGGAGAGTAATCAGAGAGACTGAGATTCCAGCCACTTGTGGAGAACAGGTATGCACAACTAGCCCTGCTGGAACAAAAGAAAGGCAGGCACTTTGAAAGACCTCCCAACAGTGAAAGGGCTGCTAAGGTGGCAAAAATTACACAGAGATCACTGCTAAGTAAAACAGACAGGTGGACAAAATCATCCCAGTACTCTCAACCCAGCAGGCTGAGAACTCTCAGGAGCTTCATATGCTCCATCCCCCAGCTGGAAGCACAGCCCCGAGGCCCTCTAAGCCATACACAGATTGCTGCTCCTTCCTCCCACAGACACTGGCTCCACTCACCTTTACCCCCCCCCCCCCCCCAAGCATTGCTGCAGTTGCTTAGCAGCTCCAGAGAGTAGAGCTCCTGGGCACCAGAGGGAACTGTCTACACAAAGTTATTATTCCATAGGAAACACTCAAATGAAATTGTAAAGAACTGAGTACAAACAAAGCTGCAGGAAATAAATTCCAGAAAGAGGGCTCAGTGAAAAAGAAATAACCAATCTTCCTAATAAAGATTTCAAAATACAAATAACAAACATGCTCATGGAGCTACAGAAAAGTACTCAAGACCTCAGGAAGAACTTCAAGAAAGAGAAAGTAACTTTGAAAAATACAGTACCTGAAGCAGGATACACATTCTTCTCAAGTGCACATGGAACATTTTCCAGAATAGACCACATACTAGGCCACAAAAAGAACCTCAGTAAATTAAAAAATATTGAAATCCTACCAACCAACTTCTCAGATCACAAAGGTATAAAATTAGAAATAAATTTTAGAAAGAAATAAAAAAGGCTCAAAAATACATGGAGACTTAACAGCATTCTCCTAATTAATCAATGGGTTAACAACCAAATCAAAACAGAAATCAAAGAATATATGGAAACTAATGACAACAATAACACAAAGCCACAACTTCTGTGAGACGCAACAAAGGCAGTTCTAAGAGGAAAGTATATTGCAATCCAGGCCTATTTAAAGAAGGAAGAACATTCCTAAATTAACAGTCTAAAGACACAATTACTGAAATTGGAAAAAAAAGAACAAATGAAGCCCAAAATCACCAGAATGAGGGACATAATAAAGATCAGAGAAGAAATAAATAAAATTGAGAAGAATAAAACAATAGAAAAAATCAATGAAACCAAGAGCTCGTTCTTTGAAAAAATAAACAAAATAGATAAACGACTAGCCAGACTCATTAGAGAAAAAGAGAATCTACACACATAAACAGAATCAGAAATCAGAAAGGAAACATAACGACGGACCCCACAGAAATACAAAGAATTATGAGAATATTATGAGCATCTATATGCTAACAAGCTGGAAAATCTAGAAGAAATTGACAACTTCTTAGAAAAACACAACCTTCCAAGACGGATCAAGCAAGAAACAGAAAAACCAAACAGACCAATCACCAGCAACAAAATTGAAGCGGTAATAAAAAAAATACCCAAGAACAAAACCCCTGGACCAGATGGATTCACCTCTGAATTCTACCAGACATATAGAGAAGAAATAACATCCATTCTCCTTAAAGTTTTCCAAAAAATAGAAGAGGAGGGAATACTTCCAAACTCATCCTATGAAGCCAGCATCACTCTAATACCAAAACTGGGCGAAGACCTCACCAAAAAAGAAAATTACAGACCAATATCCCTGATGAACGTAGATGCAAAAATATTCAACAAAATATTAGCAAACCAAATTCAAAACTACATCAATAGGATGATACACCATGATCAAGTGGGATTCATCCCAGGGATGCAAGGATGGTACAACATTCGAAAATCCATCAACATCATCCACCATATCAACAAAAAGAAGAACAAAAACCACATGATCATCTCCATAGATGCTGAAAAAACATTTGACAAAATTCAGCATCCATTACTGATTAAAACCCTCAACAAAATGGGTATAGATGGCAAGTACCTCAACATCATGAAGGCTACATATGACAAACCCACAGATAACATCATACTTAAAAGCAAGAAGCTGAAAGCTTTTTATCTAAGATCGGGAACAAGACAGGGATGCCCACTCTCTCTACTGTTATTCAACATAGTACTAGAGATCCTAGAAAAGGCAATCAGACAAAACAAAGACATACAAAGCATCCAGATTGGTAAAGAAGAAGTCAAATTGTTACTATTTGCAGATGACATGATATTGTACATAAAAAACCCTAAAGACTCCACTCCAAAACTACTAGAACTAATATCTGAATTCAGCAAAGTTGCCGGATACAAAATTAACACACAGAAATCTGTTGCTTTCCTATACACTAACGATGAACTAACAGAAAGAGAAATCAGGAAAACAATTCCATTCACAGTTGCATCAAAAAGAATAAAATGCCTAAGAATAAACCTAACCAAAGAAGTGAAAGCCCTATACTCTGAAAACAACAAGACACTTATGAAAGAAATTAAAGAAGATACCAATAAATGGAAACACATCCCATGCTGATAGATAGGAAGAATTAATATTGTCAAAATGGCCATCCTGCCTAAAGCAATCTACAGATTCGATGCAATTCCTATCAAAATACCAACAACATTCTTCAAAGAACTAGAGAAAATCATTCTCAAATTCATATGAACCAAAAAAGACCCCAGAGAGCCAAAGCAATCCTGAGAAGGAAGAATAAAGCTGAGGTATTATGCTCCCCAACTTCAAGCTCTACTACAAAGCCACAGTAATCAAGATAATTTGGTACTGGCACAAGAACAGACACATAGACCAATGGAAGAGACTAGAGAGCCCTGATATAAACCCAACCATATATGGTCAATTAATATATGGTGAAGGAGCCATGGACACACAGTGGGGAAATGACAGCCTCTTCAACAGCTGGTGTTGGCACAACTGGACAGCTACATGCAAGAGAATGAAAATGGATTACTGTTTAACCCCACACACAAAAGAAAACTCAAAATGGATCAGGGACCTGAATATGAGTCATGAAACCATAAAACTCTTAGAAGACAACATAGGCAAAAATCTCCTGAGTATAATAAGCATGAGCAACTTCTTACTGAATGCATCTCCTCAAACAAGGGAAACAAAAGCAAAAATGAGCTCTGGGACTACATCAAACTAAAAAGCTTCTGTACAGCAAAGGACACTATCAACAGAACAAAAAGGCATCCTATAGTATGGGAGAATATATTTGTGAATGACCTATCCAACAAGGGGTTAACAACCAAAATATATAAAGAACTTACACGCCTCAACACCCAAAAAGTAAATAACCTGATTAAACATGGGTAGCGTATATTAAGAGACAGTTCTCCAAAGAAGAAATTCAGATGGCCAACAGGCACATGAAAAGATGCTCCACATCGCTAATCATCAGAGAAATGCAGATTAAAACCACAATGAGATATCACCTCACACCAGTAAGGATGACCAACATCCAAAAGACAAACAACAACAAATGTTGGCGAGGATGTGGAGAAAAGGGAACCCTCCTACACTGCTGGTGGGAATGCAAATTAGTTCAACCACTGTGCAAAGCAGTATGGAGGTTCCTCAAAAAACTATAAATAGAAATACCAATTCACCCAGGAATTCCACTCCTAGGAATTTACCCTAAGACTGCAGCAGCCAGGTTTGAAAAAGACATATGCACCCCTATGTTTATCGCAGCACTATTTACAATAGCCAAGAAATGGAAGCAACCTAAGTGTCCATCAGTAGGTGAATGGATAAAGAAGAGGTGGTACATATACACAATGGAATATTATTCAGCCATAAGAAGAAAACAAATCCTCCCATTTGCAACAACATGGATGGAGCTAGATGGCATTATGCTCAGTGAAATAAGCCAAGCCAAAAAGACAAGTATCAAATGATTTCACTCATATGTGGAGTATAAGAACAAAGAAAAAAAAAACTGAAGGAACAAAACAGCAGCAGACTTACGAACCCAAGAACAGACTAATAGTTACCAAAGGGACTCGGGAAGATGGGTTTGAAGGGAGGGATAAGAGGGAAAAAGGGACATTATGATTAGCAGACATAATGTTGGGGGGCATGGGGAGGGCTGTACAACTCAGAGAAGACAAGTAGTGATTCTATAGCATCTCACTACGCTGATGGGCAGTGACTGTAATGGGGTTGGTGGGTGGGACCTGATGAAGGGGGCAGTTTAATCACCATAATATTGCACATGTAATTGTAGATTAATGATACCAAAATAAATTATGAAAGAAAAAAAAAGAAAAATACAGAGTCTGAAATAAAACATACAATGGAGGGATTTAAAAGTAAATTAGATGAGGTAAAGGAGATGGTAAATGAAATAGAAATTATATAACAGGAAAACAAAGAAGCTGAGGCACAGAGAGATAAAAGGATCTCTAGAAATGAAAGAATATTAGAGGACTGTGCCACCAATCCAAATGAAACAATAATCGCATTATAGAGGTACCAGAAGAAGAGAGAGAAAAAGGGATAGAAAGTCTCTTTGAGGATATAATTGCTGAAAACTTCCCCAAACTAGGGAAGGAAATAGTCTCTCAGACCATGGAGGTGCACAGATCTCCCAACATGAGGTGGACCCTAGGAAGACAGCAACACATATAATAATTAAAGTGGCAAAGATCAAGGACAAGGACAGAGTATTAAAAGAAGCCAGAGAGAGAAGAAAGATCACATACAAAGGAAAGCCTATCAGGCTCTCATCAGACTTCTCAGCAGAAATCTTACAGGCCAGGAGGGAGTGGCATGATGTATTTAATGCAGTGAAACAGAAGGGCCTCAAACCAAGAATACTCGACCCAGTAAGATTATCATTTAAATTTGAAGCAGAAATTAAACAATTCCCAGATAAGTAAAAGTTGAGGACATTCACTACCCACAACCACCTCTACGGTGTGTCTTAAAGGGACTACTATAGCTGGAAGTGCTTGTAAGAATAAATAGTTGTCACCAGAGAAAATAAAACCACAGTAAAGGAAGTAGACCAATTAATTACCCTACAAACACAAAATTAAATCAACTACAAAGTCAGTCAAGGGATACACAAAGAATACAGAATATGACACCTAATATATAAAGAGTGGAGGAGGAAGAAAAAGGGGAGGGGAACCTTCAGATTGTGTTTGAAATAGCATAATAAGCAAGTTAAGACAGAAAATAAGGAAGATGCCTGTGATAAGAACAAATCTAAAGCCTACAATGACAATGAGTACATATCTATCAAATCACCATAAATGTAAATGGTCTCAATGGAGCAATCAATAGACATAGAGTTACAGAATGGACAGAAAAAAACAAGACCAATCTATATGCTGCCTACAAGAGACTCACTTCAAGCCCAAACACATACGCAGACTAAAAGTGAAGGGATGGAAAAAGATATTTCACACAAATAATAAGGAGAAAAAAGCAGGAGTTACAGTACTTAGACAAATAGATTTTGAAACAAAGAAAGTAACAAGAGACAAAGAATGACATTACATAATGATAAAGGGTTAGTCCAACAAGAGGATATAATCATTATAATATCTATGCACACAATAGAGTAGCACTTAAATATGTGAAACAAATACTAACAGAATTAAAAGGAGAAATAGAATGCAATAGATTCATTTTAGGAGACTTCAACACACCACTCACTCCAAAAGACAGAACAACCAGACAGAAAATAAGTAAGGAGACAGAGGCACTGAACAACGCATTAGAACAGATAGACCTAACAGACATCTACAGAACACTCCACTCAAAAGCAGCAGGATACACATTCTTCTCAAGTGCACACAAAATGTTTTCCAGAACAGGTCACATACTAGGCCACAGAGGAGCCTCAGCAAATTCAAAAAGTTTGAAATTGTGCCAACCAGCTTCACAGAACACAAAGGTAAGAAACAAGAAATGATTTATGCAAAGAAAACAAAAAAAGTCCACAAACACATGGAGGCATAACAACATGCCCCTAAATAATCAATGGATAAATGACCAACTTAAAACAGAGATCAAGTGATATATGGAGACAAATGAAAGCAACAACTCAACAGCCTAAAACCTGTGGGCTACAACAAAGGCAGTTCTAAGAGGAAAGTATATAGCAATACAGGCTTACCTCATGAAAGAACAATCCCAAATGAACAGTCTAAACTCACAATAAATGAAACTAGGAAAAGAAGAACAAATGAGACCCAAAATCAGTAGAAGAAGGGACATAATAAAGATCACAGCAGAAATAAATAAAACTGAGAAGAATAAAACAGCAGAGAGAATCAATGAAACCAGAAGCTGGCTCTTTGAGAAAATAAACAAAATATATAAAACCCTATCCAGACTTACTAAGAAAAAAAAGAGTGTGCACACACAAACAGAATCAGAAATGAGAAAGGAAAAAAATCACTACAGACACTATGGAAATACAAAAAATTATTAGAGAACTCTATTAAAAAATTATATGCCAACAAATTGGGTAACGTGGAAGAAATAGACAACTTTCTAGAAAAATACAACCTTCCAAGACTGATCCAGGAAGAAGCAGAAACCTGAGCAGACCAATTACCAGCAATGAAATTGAACTGGTAATCAATAAAGTACCTAAGAACAAATTACCTGGACCAGATGCTTCACCGCTGAATTTTATCAAACATTTAAGGAAGAACTAATATCCATCCTCCTTAAAGATTTCCAAAAAGTAGTAGAAGAGGAGGGAATACTTCCACACTCATTCTATGAGGCCAGCATCACTCTAATACAAAAACCAAAGACACCACAAAAAAAAGAAAACTTCAGAACAATATCACTGATGATCATTGATGAAAATATACTCAAGAAAATATTAGCAAACCGAATTCAAAAATACGTCAAGAGTATCATACACCATGATCAAGTGGGATTCATCCCAGGGATGCAAGGATAGTACAATATTCAAAAATCCATCAATATCCTCCATCACATCAACAAAAAAAAGGACAGAAACCACAGGATCATCTCCATAGATGCTGAAAAAGCATTCAACAAAATTCAACATCCATTCACTATAAAAACTCTCAACAAAATGGGTAGAGAGGGCAAGTACCTCAACATAATAAAGGCCATATACCACAAACCCACATCCAACATCATATTTAAGAGCAAAAAGCTAAAAGCTTTTCCCCTAAGATTGGGAACAAAACAAGGATGCCCAGTCTCACCACTTTTATTTTATATAGTACTGGAGGTCCTAGCCACGGCAATCAGACAACACAAGGAAAGAAAAGGCATCCAGATTGGTAAGGGTGAAGTTAAACTGTCACTGTTGGCAGATGACATGATATTATACATAGGAAACCCTAAAGACTCCAACAAAAATTTCCTAGAACTAATAACTGAATTCCACAGTGTCAGGATGTAAAATTAATACACAGAAATCTGTTGCATTTCTATACACTAATGGTGAACTAGCAGAAAGAGAAATCAGGAAAACAATTCCATTCAAAATTGCATCAAAAAGAATAAAATACCTAGGAATAAACCTAACCAAGGAGATGAAAGACCTATACCCTGTAAACTACAAGACACTCATGAGAGAAATTAAAGAAGGCACCAATAAATGGAAATCTATTCCAAGCTCATGGATAGGAAAAACTAATATTGTCAAAATGGCCATCCTGCCTAAAGCAATCTAAAGATTCAATGCAATCCCTATCAAAATACCAAGAGCATTTTTCAATGAACTAGAAGAAATAGTTCTAAAATCCATATGGAACCAAAAAAGACCCTGAATAGCCAAGGCAATCCTGAGAAAGAAGAATAAAGCTGGGGATATTGTGCTCCCTAACTTCAAGCTCTACTACAAAGCCACAGTAATCAAGACAATTTGGTACTGGCACAACAACAGACTCATAGATCAGAGACAACAGAACAGAGAGCCCAGATATACAGCCACACATATATGGCCAATTAGTATATGATAAAGGAGCCATGGATATACAATCGGGAAAAGACAACCTCTTCAACAAATGTTGCTGACAAAATTGGACAGCTATATTTAAGAGAATGAAACTGGATTATTGTCTTACTCCATACACAAAAGTAAACTCAAAATGGATCAAAGACCTGAATGTAACTCATGAAACTCTAGAACTCATAGAAGAAAACATAGGCAAAACTGCAGTGGGGGGGATGAGGACTTGATAATATTGGTCAATGTTGAAACCACAAAGTTCTTCACGTGAAACCTTCATAAGATTGTATATCAGTGATACTTTAATTAAATATATATACTTATATTTATATTTACCAATGTATTTTTTAACACATTTTTCCCCTAAAATTCCATTTATCCCTAACCTTTCCTTCCTGTCTAGATTGTTTTTATCTCAGAGAAAGGATGGCAAGGCCAAAAGAAGAAGCAAACATTTTCCCTGCTTTTAAATTTACAAATTCATTCTTCATGAGGAAGTCAAAAGACTCATGTGTATGAACAATACATAGAAGAGAAGAAATATATGTATGTGTGAACGAAAGATTCTGGACCCCATAATTGTGATCAATGTCCCCTGGCTTGGAGCAGAGGGAAGATAGAGAAGTAAAAGGTGAGTAGGTGTGTGGATCCCTGAGAAGGCACACCTGTCCACCCAACCTTCTAATATAAATGCAGAAGGGAGCTGGGCAGAAAGGTTTGGGGTATTTGTAAGAAGAAAGTACATTTATCTACATGCCCTCTTTCTTGGTTAGAACACTAGAAATTAATAAAGCCCAGAGTAGAAATGCCTGTGGGTGTATCCAGGCAGATTGGACTAAGCCAGCCATAGAGAAGTCCCCATCTTTCAGGAGAACCCACAAAAACAAGACATTTCCCCTGCACCTGAGAGTAGCGTGAGAGGTGCAAACTTCACACAGTGTCACAGAGGCTTTTGAAGCCCAAAATATTGGTCAGTTGAGGAATCTCCTTGAACTGACAAGGAATGCAGAAAAAAGTTACATGTTTATGAGAATAGAAAAGAAGAAAAATACAGTAGTCACCTGCATGGACCAGCATTCATAAGCTAGATGGGATAATGGGTGTCCAAAGGATTTAGGGAAGGACAGATGATAATAGAGGACTGAATGGCCCATCTGCACCCCTTACCTGTCCCCACTTTCCTTCTTTGCCTATCACCAACCAATCTTTTCTTTCCTTCCTTTGCCCGGAGCAAATCCCTGGGCTCTTCCCTCTCTTGTTCAGTCCCCAGTGTGAAGTGAGAGCATCAGATCCAAATGATCTCATGCATAGCACTGTTCTGTGCTGTTATACAAGTGACTGGCATCCTACCCTCCATTGAACACTTTCTTCCCCACTTGCTGCAGTGACCCCAAAAGGCAAAAAAAAAAAAAAATTAGCAAAAAGAAGGGGTAATGCTGAGCAGTGCTCTTTAGACATGTTTTTTGCCTAAATCTTAACCTCCATAACAAGAGCTATAACCAAAGTGAGAGAGTTTAGGGATAAAAACGTAACTGTTTTCATTTGAAACTCTCTCAAATAGCTTATGCACATTTCTGGAGTGGTGATGGGGAGGAACTTAAGGTAGCCATCTTACTGAGGAAACAAGACCATTTTGCCTAACGATAGGGAAAAGATACCTGTGACTTAAAACAAATATTATTATAACTTGTAGGTAATAGGAGCTTCCAGCAGCCACTTTATGCATTTTATATTTTGCACAGAGATGTTTATTTGCTGATCAGCAAGAGAGAATAAGTTTCCTTCCAATTCCATTATTGAGTCCCATGGCGTAATTTGTACTTTAACAAGTTTTCCAGGTAAAAATAATTTGTTTCTGATAAAAAGAAAAATTGTTTGCTTAGCATTATGAAAATCTTGAAGAAAGAATGGGTTTCTTCTGGGCTATGAAAAATCAGAACTTTTTCAGGCTTTTGGTCAGGCAGAGGATAGTAGACCTGGGGGACAAGGAGATGTGCAGAGAGCACAGGAAACACGTGCCAAAAGCAAGGCAACAGGCCCCAAATGGACTCACATTATGCTGAGCCCCATGTCCCCAAACTGAGACTTAATTACAGTTTTTGCTCTCCCAGAAATGGATCTCAGATCAGTCAATCAGGAATCATCAGCAATAGTTAGGTAATCTGCTTGACAGACCCCGCCAGACCCTAAAGGAAAGTAACCTTGTAATTACCAACCTGGTTTTTATCTGGTATAACTTCTTTGTTCCCATTCCCTTCTGCCTATAGAAACCTTTCATTTTGTACAAGTCCTCAGAGCTCCCTTCTATTTCCTAGACTGGATACAGCCCAATTCACACCTATTTTTGCTCAAATAAAATCCTAAAATTTTCAATACGTCTCAGTTTATCTTTTAACAATGGGAGGTCACTCTTATGCAGCATATTGCTCAAGGGAAGGAATTGGGGCCAGACCAATCTTGGTTTGAGCCTCATGTCTGGCACTTAAGAGCTCTGTGAACTTGGGGAAGCTAATTACAGTTCAGTGAGCACATACTGATGCTGACCTAAATCTTTTATTTATTTATTTATTTTGGTATCATTAATCTACAATTACATGTGCAACATTATGGTTAGTAAGCTATCCACTTCATCAGGTCCCACCTAACAACCCCATTACGGTCACTGTCCATAAGCGTAGTGAGATGCTATAGAATCACTACTTGTCTTCTCTGAGTTATATAGCCCTCCCTGTGGCCCCTCAACATTACGTCTGCTAATTGTAATGCCTCTTTTTCCCCCTTGTTCCTCCCTTCCCACCCATCTTCCCCAGTACCTTTCCTTTTGGTAACTGTCAGTCCATTTTTGGGTTCTGTGAGTCTGCTGCTGTTTTGTTCCTTCAGTTTTTTTCTTTGTTTTCCACATATGAGTGAAATTATTTGATACTTGTCTTTTCGGCATGGCTTATTTCACTGAGCATAATACCCTCTAGCTCCATCCATGTTGTTGCAAATGGTAGGATTTGCTTTCTTCTTACGGCTGAATAATATTCCATTGTGTATATGTACCACCTCTTCTTTATCCATTCATCTACTGATGGACACTTAGCTTGCTTCCATTTCTTGGCTATTGTAAATAGTGCTGCGATAAACATAGGGATGCATATGTCTTTTTCAAACTGGGCTGCTGCAGTCGTAGGGTAAATTCCTAGGAGTGGGATTCTTGGGTCAAATGGTATTTCTATTTTGAGTTTTTTGAGGAACCTCCATACTGCTTTCCACAATGGTTGAACTAATTTGCATTCCCACCAGCAGTGTAGGAGGGTTCCCTTTTCTCCACATCCTCGCCAACATTTGTTGTTGTTTGTGTTTTGGATGTTGGCCATCCTCACTGGTGTGAGGTGATATCTCATTGTGGTTTTAATCTACATTTCTCTGATGATTAGCGATGTGGAGCATCTTTTCATGTGCCTGTTGGCCATCTGAATTTATTCTTCGGAGAAGTGTCTATTCATGTCCTCTGCCCATTTCTTAATTGGATTATTTGCTTTTTGTTTGTTAAGGTGCATGAGTTCTTTATATATTTAGATGTCAACCCATTATCGGATATATCATTTCTGAATTTATTCTCCCATACTGTACAATGTCTTTTTGTTCTACTGATAGTGTCCTTTGCTGTACAGAAGCTTTTCAGCTTGATATAGTCCTACTTGTTAATTTATGCTTTTGTTTCTCTAGCCCGGGGAGATATGTTCATGAAGAATTTGCTCATGTTTATGTCCAAGAGATTTTTGCCTAAGTTTTTTTCTAAGAGTTTTATGGTTTCATGATTTACATACAGGTCTTTGATCCATTTTGAGTTTACTTTTGTGTATTGGGTTAGAGAGTAGTCCAGTTATATTTTCTTACATGTACCTTCCAGTTTTTCCACCACCAGCTGCTGAAGAGGCTATCATCTCCCCATTGTATATCCAAGGCTCCTTTATCAAATATTAATTGACTGTATAAGTTTGGGTTAATGTTCGGATTTTCTATTCTGTTCCACTTGTCTGTGGGTCTGTTTTTGTGCCAATACCAAATTGTCTTGATTACTGTGGCTTTGTAGTACAACTTGAAGTCAGGAAGCTTAATTCCCCCTGTTTTACTCTTCCTTCTCAGGATTGCTTTGGCTATTCGGTGTCTTTTGTGGTTCCATATGAATTTTAGAATCATTTGTTCCAGTTCACTGAAGAAAGCTGTTGGTAGTTTGATAGGGATTGCATTGAATCTGTAGATTGCTTTAGGTAGTATAGCCATTTTAACAATATTTATTCTTCCTAGCCAAGAGCATGGGATGAATTTCCATTTGTTAGTGTCCTCTTTAATTTCTCTTAGGAGTGTCTTGTAGTTTTCAGGGTATAGGTCTTTGACTTCCTTTGTTAGGTTTATTCCTAGGTATTTTATTCTTTTTGATGCAATTGTGAATGAAATTGTATTTCTGATTTCTCTTTCTGTTAGCTCACTGTTAGTCAGTAGGAAAGCAACAGATTTCTGTTTGTTAATTTTGTATCCTGCAACTTTGCTGAATTCAGATATTAGTTCTGGTAGTTTTGGAGTGGAGTCTTTAGGGTTTTTTATGTACAATATCATGTCATCTGAAAATAGTGACAGTTTGACTTCTTCTTTACCAATCTGGATGCCTTGTATTTGTTTGTTTTGTCTGATTGCCATTCCTAGAACCTCCAGTACTGTGTTGAATAACAGAGGAGAGAGTGGGCATCCCTTTCTTGTTACCAATTTTAGGTGAAAAGCTTTCAGCTTCTCACTGTTAAGTATGATGTTAGTGGTGGGTTTGCCTTTGTCATATATGGCCTTTATGATGTTTAGGTACTTGCTCTCTATACCCATTTTGTTGAGAGTTTTTATCAGTAATGGATGTTGAATTTTGTCAAATGATTTTTCAGCATCTATGGAGATGATCATGTGGTTTTTCTTCTTCTTTTTGTTGATGTGGTGGATGATGTTGATGGATTTTCGAGTATTGTGCCATCCTCGCATCACCGAGATGAATCCCACTTGATCATGGTGTATGATCCTCTTGATGTATTTTTGAATTCGGTTTGCTAATATTTTGTTGAGTATTTTTGCACCTATGATCATCAGGGATATTGGTCTGTAATTTTCTTTTTTGGTGACGTCTTTGTCAAGTTTTGGTATTAGACTGATGCTGGCTTCATAGAATGAGTTTGGAAGTATTCCCTCCTCTTCTATTTTTTTGGAAAACGTTAAGGAGAAAGTCTCCTAAAATGAATGCATTGCTTTCTATTTCCTCCTTTAATTCTGTTAGTATTTGTTTCACATCTGCTGGTACTCCTGTGTTGGGTGCATATATATTTATAATGGTTATATCCTCTTGTTGGACTGACCCCTTTATCATTATGTAATGTCTTTCTTTATCTCTTGCTACTTTCTTCATTTGGAAGTCTATTTTGTCTGATGCAAGTACTGCAACACCTGCTTTTTTCTCCTTGTTGTTTGCATGAAATACCTTTTTCCATCCCTTCACCTTTAGTCTGTGTACACCTTTAGGTTTGAGGTGGGTCTATTGTAAGCAGCATATAGATGGGTCTTGCTTTTTTATCCATTCTACTACTCTTGGTCTTTTGATTGGTGCATTCAGTCCATTTACATTTAGGGTGATTATCGATAGATATGTATTTATAGCCATTACTGGCTTTAGATTTGTAGTAACCAAAGTTTCAAGAGTAGCTTCTTTACCATCTAGCAGTCTAACTTAACTTTCTTGTTGTTGTAAACACACTCTGATGATTCTTTATTTCTCTCCCTTCTTATTTTTCCTCCTCCATTCTTTATATACTAGGTATTTTATTCTTTGCCTTTAGTTAATATTTGAATGGTCTGCTTTCTTTGCTATGATTTTATTTTCTCTGGTGACATCTTTTTAGCCTTAGGAGTGCTTCCATCTAGAGCAGTCCCTTTAAGATATCCTGTAGAGGCGGTTTATGGGAAGCAAACTCCCTCAGATTTCACTTGTCTGGGAATTGTTTAATCCTTCCCTAAAATTTAAATGATAATCATGCTGGATACAATATTCTTGGTTCAAGGCCCTTCTGTTTCATTACATTAAATATATCATGCCATTCTCTTCTGGCCTGTAAGGTTTCTGTTGGGAAGTCTGATGATAGTCTGATGGGTTTTCCTTTGTAGGTGATCTTTTTTCTCTCTCTAGCTGCCTTTAATACTCTGTCTTTATCTTTGATCTTTGTCATTTTAATTATTATATGTCTTGGTGTTGTCTTCCTTGAGTCCCTTATGTTGGGAGATCTGTGGGCTTCCGTGGACTGCGAGACTATTTCCTTCCCCGGCATGGGGAATTTTTCAGCAATTATTTCTTCAAAGACACTTTCTATCCCTTTTTCTCTCTTCTTCTTCTTCTGGTACTCCTGTAATGCAAATATTGTTCCGTTTGGATTGGTCACACAGTTCTCTTAATATTCTTTCATTCCTAGAGATCCTTTTATCTCTCTCTGCCTCAGCTTCTCTGTATTCCTGTTCTCTGATTTCTATTCCATTAACAGTCTCTTGCATCTCATCCAGTCAGCTGCTAAGCCTGTCGATCACTTGTCTCATGTCTGCATTGTCTTTCTTCACTTTCCACACTTCCTCCCTCAGCTCTTGCATATTTCTCTGTAGATCCATCAGCATGGTTATGACTTTTATTCCGAATTCTTTTTCATGAAGAGTGAGCATGTCCATCCCATCAGGTCTCCTCTGAGAGGTTGTCTGGCTGATCTTAGTCTCGACCATATTCCTCTGTCTTTTCATGGCAATAGAAGTGGTCGCTTGTAGGCGCCACATGTGTCAGCTGGGGGAACAAAGTCCCTTTCTGCTTGTTATCCTCCTTGCCCTTTTCCCAGGCCTGAGCTGTTTTCCTGCACACCAGGAGGCAGTCTCTGAGATAATCCCCTGAACTGCCTGTGTGCGGGGTTGCCCTCAGCCTAGCCTATAGCACTGCGGGTGTTTACAGTTACGCTGGGTGCATTCTGGTCCCCTTGGTGCCTTCTAGGCCAATTTCTGGGCCTCTAACCATTAGCTGCATGCCTGCAGGGAGTAGATTCTGTGAGGTTGCTTCGGGCGGGGCCGCAGCGGGGCCAGGAAGGGAATGAATGGCAGGCTGCTGATCTATGTGGGAAGCCTCGGCACAGCTGCTTTGCCCTGCTGTCAGCCAAGGGGTCCAAAATTCTCCAAGACTCCCAGCCTGCTGTGCTGAGTGCGCTGGGATGATTTTGTCCACTGTTGGGCCCTTGTCTCTTTAACACTTTTTAAAAAGCATCTGCTTTTCTTTTGTCCCAGGGTGCCAGCTGACAGGACCTGCTTGCGTTCTCTGTCTCAAATCCTGCACTTCTGTTTCTCTAATCTCCGATACACCAGGCAATGTGTGTCAGTGCTCCTGGCGCAGATCCCCAGGGCTGGTTATTTAGCAGGCCTGTGCTACCACTCCCTTCCCACTCTGTATCTTTTCCTCCCACCAGTATGCTGAGGTGGGGGAGTGCTCGGTTCCTGCGGGGTCACAGCTTTGTATCTTACCTGCTTCGTGAGGTGCTGAGTTCTCACAGGTGTAGCTGTAGCCTGGCTGTTGTCCTGTATCTTCTGGTCTCTATTTTTGGAATAGTGGTATTTGTTGTATTTTCATTAATATATATATATGGTTCTGGGAGGAGATTTCTGCCGCCCTGCTCACGCCTCCATCTTCCCAGAAGTCCGCTGACCTAAATCTTATTCCCAACATACACAATTTCTTTTAAAAACTGAGCATTACGTTCTATCAAATTTCTGTTGTATTGTCATTAATACTAATATTTTCCATATTTTCTAGGTGTCAGGCATTGTTTTAAGCACTTCACAAACATTTCTCATTTAAAACTCACAAAATCTTTCATATTTATACTTCACTCTTGAGGAAACTGAGCCACTGAGAGGTAAAGTAAAATGTTCAAAGTCTCAGAACCAATAGATGATAAAACTGGGATTTAAACCTAGATAGTTAGACTAAGGGGTGTGCTCTCAGAACCACCTCATTATAATGCCCTGGTACTTTGCATCTTTGTTAACGTATTTACTCTGCATTAGATTAAATATTTGCTCCAGAAGTGATTTTTTGAAAGTTTGGTCCACTTCTAAGCTCAGCTAATGCTAAATAAACACTTTCGAAAGCAGATAGTGTGAGCTCATTGTGCCTGTTCAGGCCACTGAAACAATTCCAGTTTAAGAGATGGCTCTGCAGACAAACACATGAACAATGAGTGGTAGAGAATCCCCTCCCAAACCCTGCTGGCTGATTCAATGGCATTTTTGGATTTGAGTGGATCTCTGTTTGATTTTATTTGCCTTCTAATAGTCCACCTGGATGAATGATGTTCAAACCCCTTCAAATAAAGTTTTGTAATATACATATGTAGATAGGCAAACTAACTCACTAATCCTTAATTTTCTTATTTGTTGCTATTACCCACTACCTTACTTCAAAAATAGTTAAGGAAGCAAAGTTTTCTATGTCAAAAAGTTGTTTTATTTTTATAACCTTTACAATATTGCACAATTTGATATTTGTTTCACATAGATATTATCATATATTATGATCAATATTGCTGCTGACAATGTAATCAGAGTTATAATTTTTTATTAAGGCAGTTTAATTCATAATATTTGTTATTTTTTGAATTGTACTTTCTACTTGTTCTTAAGCTTTGTGCAATATTGTCTTAATGCCCATCAACAAATATATGGATAAAAAAATTGTGTTCTATCCATATAAAAAAATGCCACTAATGATTAAAAAAAGAAATGGACTACCAATTGGCACAAGAACATGTATAAGTTTCAGAAACATTTAATGAAATATTTTCATTTACTGAAAGAAAATTATTACACATAAACAAGGTATGATCTCATCATAGGACTTCCAAGAATATGATGATGGAAGTTAGAAATGGTACTTCTGTAGGTGGAGGAAATTGACTGGAAGAACCGAGATTTCTTCAAGTGATAAAAATGTTCTCTATGTTATTTTTGATGATAGTTACATGGATGTAACCAACTGTCATTGTTAATGAAACAAATTTTAACATTGGTGCTTTTTTATTATTTATGTTTCTTTATCACAATAAAAATAAATAAATCAGAAGTAGATTGCAAAATCTTTTACACTGTGAACTCATATGTGCCTGATGATCTACATATGCCCAACTGTTTACATTAGAGTTTCTCAGCCTTGGCACTGCTGACATTTTGGACTACGTAAGTCTGCTGGGGAGTTGGGAAGAGGGCTGTTCTATGCAATGTATGATGTTTAGAAGCATCCCTGGCCTCCACCCACTAGATGTCAGTAGGATCCCTCATTTGTGACAACCAAAAATTCCTTCAGACGTTGTTAAATAGCTACTGGGGTGGGAGTGTGGTGGGGACCAACCTGGTTGAGAACCACTGATCCGTATGTACATATGCACAAGAAATGGTATCTGATGGTATGTTTACAAAAGTGAGTGTAGTGGTTTCCTTTAGATAGTGTGAATGCAGATAATTTTGCTTCTTCTTTGTAAATAGCTATATGTATATTATCATTAAGCATGAATGGGTTAATTATATAAATGCTTTTGCATACCTATTATTGTTTTTTTTTTTTGAGGTAAAAAGCCCAAATGATAAAGAAGTTCAAATCTTAAAAGTTCAGTTTGATTACAATTGACAACCAAACACATGTACACATACACACACAAAGGATCAGCATATATCATTTTATCCCAAGCTATTTTAAAATCTGAATGTCTTAAAAACTAGTACTAACTCTCATGGAAAATACAAACTCAGTCCATTTTCCTACATTATTCTTTTGCCACTCTCATATCCCCACCTGATATCTGCCTACTTCCTCTTGGCAGATGATCATGCAGGCCTGGCTGGCTAGAGGCAGGATTCACGGGACTGAAGCTCAAGTTGGCAGCCTTTACATCAGCTAGAAATGGCAAAAACCACAGAACAAAGTCAGATAATGCAACCCCAATAAAGTTGTGGACGTGGGGAGTGGGTCTGGTGTACCCCAAAGAAAGAGTCCTTTGAAGCAGAGTTTAGAGTCGTGTCTGGGAGACAGAACAAGTCAGGAACCAATGAGGAAGAGAGGAAGTGACTCATTGTGAATTGCTTAGAAAAACTGTTACTTTTGAAGTTTGTTCTTCTGAGAAATAGCTAATCTCTTAGAAAATGAATTATTTCTACTCAACAAAAAAGAAATATCGTGGGAAGGCATGCACCTGAAATGCACCTGGGGCCCTCTACATCCACTCAGCACTACTTTAGACCCCTGGCTTTGCTCTGGGCCCTCCGTAGTTCCCTTTTGTCTCAGTGTCCAACCAGCTTCTTCCTTTTGGGCTCATCTCCTAATTTTTGCTCTGAGTTCATCCCTGAGACATCAGCACAGACATGAACTTGTTGCCTCATTGTATTCCTTACAATATGCCTGTCCTCTGGTACTTTTTCCTCTTGTCCTTTTAAATAACCATTCCACTGACCCAATTTAATTCCCTCTGAGCCACCCATTCAAACTGAACGAGGATGCAGCAAATGAGAGAAAATGTACCACAAAGATCCTCAATATATAATATAGTAAATAGTGATTGAATAAACATGTCCAGAAGCCTGCCAGTTTACTAATTTATTTTATCAAGCTCGTCTAATTTATAAAAGTATTATTTTTAACAATAAATAGGAATTTGGTAATAGTTTAGTGTAGTGATCCCAACATTAATTTAAAAAGTTATTCTAAACAGAAATCTAAATTTATTATCTTTTCTTTTTTCAACAAATGCAAACTTTAAGACAAGATTCAAAAATAATGTGGTTAAATTGGCAAATACGTGTACTCTCTTACTCTGATTTCAAAATCATCATTTTGCTTTTCTCTTTATAGCAAAATAAAAACTGTATTCTTCATTTACTAAATACTTTATCATTGAAATCATACATACATAAAAAACCTATCAAGGAAGGGTTTAGGGTAAAGTTATAATATGACTCTGCACTAAGGCATTATTTGGGATCTTAAAAACCTAAGTCTTATATCTCACAAGAAACTTGGAAATTTTTTCTCAAAAATGTGAAATCCGTTGTAAGGAAGATGAATAAAAATGCTAATTCAAATGCAAAACCTTTCATTTTTGCAGTCTCACTGAATACTGAGTATTTAGGAAAAATTATTTTATATTTCTTGAAATGTAAGCTTGAAATGAACTGGTTCATAATGTATGTGTTCACCGTTTATCATATCAAATTAAAGTAAAACTCTACACCCTTTAAAATAATTATTTGCTGCATTAAATTCCAACCATACGGAATGATTGCTATTTGGACAACACTCATTTTCTTCCTATGACAATACATAAAACTCTAAAACTCAAATAGTCAGACATTTAACACTAAGCTCTATGCATTTCTGAACTCTGAACTCTCCTAATATAACTAATATTACCAGTATTCATTTCATGAAATTCTAAAAGGAAATCTAATTACTATCAAAAAAGTGACTTCAAAAGATGGCGGTGTGAGAGGTGAAACAGAGGCTTCCTCCTAAAACTGCATATAATATGAAAATAAAGCTACTACAACTACTCTTGAAAGAGCAACGGGAAAGAGGACGGCAACAAACTGCATACACCTGGAGACAAGAGCAGCCCTCACGGAAAAGGGTAATGTACTAAAGCTGTGGTCCTGAAGAATCCAAGACCTTCCCCCACCCCAGCTCACTGCCAGGAGGAACAGGAATGGAGCAGAGAGGGAGTGGAGAACTGGGACTGCTGAATACCTAACTCTGGAGATTTGCTCTGGGAGCACAAACCTACATTTCATGGTGCTTGCATGATACTCTTGTAATTAGGGGGTTGGAAAGCTAAGACAGGCAGAATTCCCAGAGAGACTAAGATTCCAGCTGCTTGTTGAAAGCATGGATCCATACCCAGCTGCTCTGGGACAAAAGAAAGGCGGACAGTCTGAGAGACTTCCTAACAAAGAAACCCTTAGGAAGAGAGCTGCTAAAGGAGCAAGGATTGCACAGAGCTTACTGCTCAGGAGAAAGGACAGGTAGACAAAATTGTCTGGGTGCACTCTGCCCAGCAGATTGGGAGTTTTCATGATATTCAGGTGCGCCAGCTCCCTGGCTGACTACATAGCTAAAAGAACCCCTTCTGTGACAGGCAGACTAGTGCACCTTTCTCCTGGCCAGCCCCACCTGGCTTGCAAACCAGGAAACCCTACCCTGGCGTTGGGTCAGCCAGAGGGAAGATCTGTCTACAGCAACTAAAAACACAAAGCACAGAGGCTTATACCTGTGTGCTCAGCCCACTGGTTCAGCCAGTGGAGACAGGTATAGCAGCCAGGAACCAGGAAACAGCTCTTTCCTCCCCCGAGGCAACAATACCACTCCCCTACAATCCCCAACATTGCTTCAGGGGTTGAGCAGCTCCAGAGAGTAGAGCTTCTGGGCACTAGAGGGCACCATACACAAATATGAAATGCCAAAGGAACCTGGCCCAGAGTAAAATTATAAATACAACACCTGAGAAAGACTTAAATGATATGGACCTTATGACTCTCCCTGAAAGGGAGTTCAAAATAAAAATCATTAACATGCTCGTGGAGGTATGGAAAAATATTCAAGAACTCAGGAATGAATTCCAGTCGGAGATCCAATCATTGAAGAACACAATGGACGGTATTAAAAGTAGATTGGATATGGTGGAGGAAATGATAAATGAAATAGAAACTAGAGAAGATGAATACAAAGAAGCTGAGGTAATGAGAAAAAAAGGATCTCTAAGAATGAAAGAATATTCAGAGAACTGTGTGACCAATCCAAACGGAACAATATTTGCATTATAGGGGTACCTGAAGAAGAAGAGAGAGAAAAAAGGATAGAAAGTATCTTTGAGGAGGTGATTGCTGAAAAATTCCCCAATCTGGGGAAGGAGATAGTCTCTCAGGCCATGGAAGTGCACAGATCTCCCAACACAAGGGACCCAAGGAAGACAACACCAAGATATATAGTAATTAAAATGGCAAAGATCGAGGATAAGGACAGACTATTAAAAGCAGCCAGAGAGAGAAATAAGATCACATACAAAGGAAAACCCATCAGGCTATCATCAGACTTCTCAGCAGAAACCTTACAGGCCAGAAGGGAAGGGCATGATGCATTTAATACAATGAAGCAGAAGGGTCTTGAACCAAGATTACTTTATCTGGCAAGATTATCATTTACATTTGAAGAAGGGATTAAACAATTCCCAGATAAGCAAAAGCTGAGAGAATTTGCCTCCCACAAACCATCTCTACAGTGTATTTTGGAGGGACTGCTATAGATGGAGGTGTTCCTACAGTTTAATAGCTGTCACCAGAGGTAATAAAACCACAGTAAAGAAAATAGAACAGCTAATTACTAAGAAAATGCAAAATTAAATTAACTATCACCAAAGTCAATCAAGGGATAGACAAACAGTACAGAATATGATACCTTACATATAAAGAATGGAGAAGGAAGAAAAAGGAGGAAGGTAGAAACAAACAAAAAAAGAACCTTTACATTGTGTTTGTAATAGCATATTAAGTGAGTGGTCAGACTTATACATAGTAGGGAAGTTAACCTTGAACATTTCATAATCACGAATCTGAAGCCTGCAATACCAATAAGTACATACCTATCGATAATCACCCTAAATGTAAATGGACTGAATGCATCAATAAAAAGACATAGAGTCACTGAATGGATAAAAAAACAAGACCCATCTATATGCTGCCTTCAAAAGACTCACTTTAAACCCGAAGACATACACAGACTAAAAGTGAAAGGATGGAAAAAGATATTTCATGCAAACAACAAGGAGAAAAAAGCAGGTGTTGCAGTACTTGTATCAGACAAAATAGACTTCAAAATGAAGAAAGTAGCAAGATATAAAAAAGGACATTACATAATGATAAATGGGTCAGTCCAACAAGAAGATATAACCATTATAAATATATATGCACCCAACACAGAAGCACCAGCATATGTGAAACAAATACTAACAGAATTAAAGGAGGAAATAGAAAGCAATGCATTTATTTTAGGAGACTTCAACACACCACTCACTCCAAAGGACAGATCAACCAGACAGAAAATAAGTAAAGACACAGAGGCACCGACCAACACACTAGAACAGATGGACCTAACAGATATCTACAGAACTCTGCACCCAAAAGCAGCAGGATACACATTCATCTCAAGTGCACATGGAACATTCTCCAGAATAGACCACATACTGGCCACAAAAAGAATCTCAGTAAATTCAAAAATACTGAAATTCTACCAACCCACTACTCAGATCACAAAGGTATAAAACTAGAAATAAATTTTAGAAAGAAATCAAAAAGGTTCACAAATACATGGAGACTTAACATTCGCCTAATTAATCAATGGGTTAACGACCAAATCAAAACAGAAATCAAAGAATATATGGAGACTAATGATGACAACAACACAAAGCCACAACTTCTGTGGGACGCAGGAATTGCAGTTCTAAGAGGAAAGTATATTGCAATCCAGGCCTATTTAAAGAAGGAAGAACATTCTCAAATGAATAGTCTAAAGACACAGTTATTGAAGTTGGAAAAAGAAGAACAAATGAGGCCCAAGGTCACCAGAAGGAGAGACATAATAAAGATCATAGAAGAAATAAATAAAATTGAGAAGAATAAAAAAATAGAAAAAAATCAATGAAAGCAAGAGCTGGTTCTTTGAAAAAATAAACAAAATAGATAAACCCCAAGCCAGACTCATTAAGAGAAAAAGAGAATCTACACACATAAACAGAATCAGTAATGAAAAGGAAAAATCACAACGGACCCCACAGAAATACAAAGAATTATAAGAGAATATTATGAGAATATATATGCTAACAAGCTGGAAAACCTACAAGAAATGGACAACTTCTTAGAAAAATACAACCTTCCAAGACTGACCAAGCAAGAAACAGAAAAACTAAACAGACCAATCACCAGCAATGAAATTGAATCGGTAATCAAAAACTACCCAAAACAAAACCCCCAGACCAGATGGATTCACCTCTCAATTCTACCAGACATATAGAGAAGAAATAACATCCTTTCTCCTTAATGTTTTTCAAAAAATAGAGGAAGAGGGAATACTTCCAAACTCATTCTATGAAGCCAACATCATTCTAAAACCAAAACTGGGCAAAGACCCCACCAAAAAGAAAATTACAGATGAATATCCCTGATGAACTTAGATGCAAAAATACTCAACAAAATATTAGCAAAATGAATTCAAAAATACATCAAGGGGATCATACACCATGATCAAGTAGGATTCATCCCAGGGATGCAAGGATGGTACAACGTTCGAAAATCCATCAACATCATCCACCACATCAACAAAACGAATAACAAAAACCACATGATCATCTCCATAGATGCTGAAAAAGCATTTGACAAAATTCAGCATCCATTCATGATTAAAACTCTCAACAAAATGGGTATAGAGAGCAAATACCTCAACATCATTAAGACCATATATGACAAACCCACAGCTAACATCATACTTAACAGTGAAAAGCTGAAAGCTTTTTATCTAAGATGGGGAACAAGACAGGATGCCCCTCTCCACTGTTATTCAACATAGTACTGGATGTCCTAGCCACGGCAATCAGACAAAACAAAGACATACAAGTAATCCACATTGGTAAAGAAGAAGTCAAATTGTCACTATTTGCAGATGACATGATATTGTACATAAAAAACCCTAAAGACTTCACTCCAAAACTGCTAGAACTAATATCTGAATTCATCAAAGTTGCAGGATACAAAATTAACACACAGAAATCTGTTGGTTTCCTATACACTAATGATGGACTAACAGAAAGAGAAATCAGAAAAATACTTCCATTCACAATTGCATCAAAAAGAATAAAATACCTAGGAATAAATCTAACGAAGGAAGTGAAAGACCTGTACACTGAAAACTACCAGGCACTACTAAGAGAAATTAAAGAGGACACTAACAAATGGAAATTCATCCCATGCCCTTGGCTAAGGTAGAATAATTATTGTCAAAATGGCTATCCTACCTAAAGCAATCTACAGATTCAGTGCAATCCCTATCAAACTACCAACAGCTTTCTTCAATGAACTGAAACAAATAATTCTAAAATTCATATGGAACCACAAAAGACCCCGAATAGCCAAAGCAATCCTGAGAAGAAGGAATCAAACAGGGGGAATTATGCTCTCTGACTTCAAGCTCTACTACAAAGCCACAGTAATCAAGGCAATTTGGTATTGTTCCAAAAACAGACCCACAGACCAGTGGAACAGAATAGAAAATCCAAACATTAACCCAAACATATACAGTCAATTAATATTTGATAAAGGAGTCTTGGATATACAATGGGGAGATGACAGCCTCTTCAGCAGCTGGTGTTGGCAAAACTGGACTGCTATATGTAAGAGAATGAAACTGGACTACTGTCTAACCCCATATACAAAGGTAAACTCAAAGTGGATCAAAGACCTGTATGTAAGTCATGAAACCATAAAACTCTTAGAAAAAAACATAGGCAAAAATCTCTTGTAGATAAACCTGTGCGACTTCTTCATGAACATATCTCCCCTGGCGAGGGAAACAAAAGCAAAAATGAACAAGTGGGACTATATCAAGCTGAAAAGCTTCTGTACAGCAAAGGACACCATCTGTAGAACAAAAACAGATCCTACAATATGGGAGAATATATTCATAAATGATGTATCTGATAAGGGGTTGACATCCAAAATATATAAGGAACTCATGCACCTTAACAAACATGAAGCAAATAATCCAATTAAGAAATGGGCAGAGGACATGAATAGATACTTCTCCAAAGAAGAAATTCAAATGGCCAACAGGCACATGAAAAGATGCTCCACATCGCTAATCATCAGAGAAATGTAGATTAAAACCACAATGAGATATCACCTCACACCAGTGAGGATGGCCAACATCCAAAACACAAACAACAACAAATTTTGGCGAGGATGTGGACAGAGTGTAACCCTCCTACATTGCTGGTGGGAATGCAAATTAGTTCAACCATTGTGGAAAGCAGTATGGAGGTTCCTCCAAAAACTCAAAATAGAAATACCATTTGACCCAGGAATCCCACTCCTAGGAATTTACCCTAAGACTGCAGCAGCCCAGTTTGAAAAAGACATATGCATCCCTATGTTTATTGCAGCACTATTTACAACAGCCAAGAAATGGAAGCAACCTAAGTGTCCATCAGTAGATGAATGGATAAAGAAGAGGTGGTACATATACACAATGGAATATTATTCAGCCCTAAGAAGAAAGCAAATCCTACCATTTGCAACAACATGGATGGAGCTAGAGGGTATTATGCTCAGTGAAATAAGCCAAGCCGAAAAAGACAAGTATCAAATGATTTCACTCATATGTGGAGTATAAAAACAAAGATAAAAACTGAAGGAACAAAACAGCAGCAAACTCACAGAACCCAAAAATGGACTGACAGTTACCAAAGGGAAAGGTACTGGGGAAGATGGGTGGGAAGGGAAGGACAAGGGCGAAAAAGGGGCATTACAATTAGCAGATGTAATGTTGAGGGGGCATGGGGAGGGCTATATAACTCAGAGAAGACAAGTAGTGATTCTATAGCATCTCACTGCGCTGATGGACAGTGACTGTAATGGGGCTGGTGGGGGGGACCTGATGAAGGGGGTAGTTTAATAACCATAATATTGCACATGTAATTGTAGATTAATGATACCCAAATAAATTATATAAAAAAAGTGATTTCCAAAATGATTTACAGCCCAGGAAATATAATTATGGAGAACTGAAAGGTCAAATCTCTTGAACTTCTAAATAGTTAAGTACTTCTGAGAAAAAGAATATATTTCATTCAAGGACAAGACGATAACTGAATTTGGATTTGTTTTTCTATATTTCTAATACTAATTGAGAATAAGGTTTTAAGCAGTGGTAAAATACTTATACATCATCTTTTATCATTTGAAACTAAGTATGTCATAACCAGTCTTTAGATTGTCACTAGAGACTGATCTAAAGAGATGATATACCTGATTTGTAAAATAGTATTTTGTCTGTAAACTTTTTTCAAAGCTTTCAACTATGACATACTGTTTTAAAAAATAACTCAGAATACAATTAAGAACGATACTATCAAATAACATACTGCATTTCCTTAAAATATAAACATGGCTTCTAAAAGGTTCCGTTTGCCAAAGATGAAGTGAATGACATGAGGTAGCCCTATATCTATAAAAAGTGTAAAATCATATTTCCCTGATATTTAAAAACAGATCCAGACAAGACATAGTGTCTGACATTTGCTTCAAAAAATCCAACAGTTGGGAAATGAGTAGGGGGTAATAAATGAAACAAGACTAGCCATGAGTGGGCCATTTTTAATGTCAGGTATTTAATGTATGCAGCACCCCGCGCGTGTGGCAGAGGTTGATTAGAGAATACAAAGGGAGGGTCATTATATTATTTGGTCTACTTTTGTAAATGTTTGAAAAAAAGACCTTTACAAATGAATACAAATTACATGCAATCATCCATGATTTTGTGTTATTTACATTTTTTAAGTTATACATAGGTTTTTTTTACTTTAAGAACAAATTTGCCTAAAAAATATATATTTTTAGGGTTCCAAATTATCCTCACTTTCCTTAATTTAGCAAAAGAAATGTCTCTTTGAGATTGTTTCTCTACTTGCAGACATGTCTATCTTGGCTATTTACATACAGGTAATTTTATCCTCACAAAGGAACCCGCTCTGCCAAAGGAAATGTTTCAGTGAAACATTTGCTTCAAAATGATCTTTTCTACTGTATCAAAGAGACCATTCTAATCAAAACTACAGCAGATCATTTCTCCATAGAATTCTCATTTTCACTACATAGTTCCAGGGACTCTTCTTTGCAATATACCTATATATTATTTGAATGAGGTCACAGTCATACAGAGATACATATGGAGGCTGAACATTCATTCATTCAATAAATATTTATTTCAGGCCCTTTACATAAGTTCATGTGCCATATTATACTCAGTAAAAAGGTTTATATTTCATGTTTCTCTCTTATTCTCATATCTGCAAGACCTGAAAATTTAGTACTCATTTCACATTGATTTCAAAGCAAAGTTTAAGCTAACCTGTGTCTCAGAATGAGTTTCATAGTTGTTTTATTGTTGCTTCACCTGAAATCATTGCTATTGTACTTATAATGAAAAACTAATGAGAAAATTATTCAATTTTATCATATCTTATGACTGAATATTAAACTAGTCACCAAAAAGTGGATGTAATTTGATTGTTGGGTGATTTTGAAAAATACAAATGACATATTGAAAGGCATGATTTCTAATGATTTTTTAAGTATTTTGTGTTTCTCTCTGCTTCTTTAAAATGTATTCAACCCAGGGTAAAATCTCCACATGTCCCATGCCTTTTCTATTCATTCAATCTAGAATCACAAAAAAACATTCTCAGTTCAGTTATGCCTATACCAAAATAGTAATTGAAAATATGATCTTGATTAAGCGTTTTCTCTCCTTCCCAAATTCAGGCCTGCTTCAGGCTAGTAGCCTGCAGTAGATTTTTTCTCTATTTATTTTATCTCTTCTACTCCCATCCCCAGACCAATCTGGCTAGTAGTTGTGTATGACCTCACACAAGCCAGCAATCTCACTCTTACATTTCCACCCAGGTAAATTAAAAACTGTGTTCACATAAAATTTGTACCCAGATGTTTATAGCAGCATCACTGATAGTCAAAAAAATTAGAAACAACCTAGACATCCTTCAACAGGTGAATGGATAAACAAATTGTTGGTACATTCCTACAATATACCACTATTCAGAAATAAAAAGGAGCAAACGAGATTCACACAAAAATATGGGTGAATTTTAATATGTTTTGCTAAGTAAAATGAGCCAGATGAAAAATGTGTTTACATATGGTTTGACTATTTATGCGACATTCCAGAAAATGAAAAACTGTATGAATGGAAAACAAATTAGTGGATGCCAGAGTCTGGAGATTGTGAAAGGGGGCTCATTTAGAGCTTTCTTAAAGGTGATGGAACAGCTCTGTATGGTAGACACATGACTCTATGCATTCATTTTTTTTGGGGGGGGGCGAAAGGGCTATACCCAACTTTATTTCCAGGTGGCAAGTCAGTCACTAAAATCCCGTTCACTCAGAGCGAGTCTGTATGCAGCAAGCCGGTCTCTGCCTCTAGGCTCCTCTGTCTGCACAGTCGTCCTCTGGTCCCTCTGCACAGTCATCCCACACAGCCAACCTCTGGGCTTCTCTGCACAGTCGTCCCGCATACCGTCCAGTATATCACAAACAATGAATTTCATTGTATATAAATTTTTTTAATATCAACCAATCAAGATGTCAGGGGCACACAAAAAGCAATGCAGACTGTGACAGCTAAATATAACTGTTTGCATGACATAACTTCACCAAAAGGTAAAGAATAACACTTCCTAAGTTGCTGTGAAGAATCATTTGACTTGACAGTCTGAAAATAAAAAGAACTGTACTTAAACACTGTACTCTAGTTGAAAAAATATTTCTCATAGGAGTACATATAGAAAATACTGAAACAACTTCATATTGTCAATAGATGGGAGCTATTTTTCTCACTGTAGGAGAAAGAAGTTACAAATAAGAAAAAATGGGAACTCTAGAATAAAACTGTGATGCCAGATTGAAGTTGCATATGTCAATATAAATTTGTTTCTTTTAAAAAATAGATGGATATAAAATAAATACACGTAAATGTGGCTATGCATGAGTTGGTAAACATATAACATTTCCTAGCTTTATCTACTGAAAAGACCTAGAAGTAGTGACACTTCAGTAGCAATGAACACATCTAATTCCAGGTATTGGTTTTTAAATAGCAATTCTCCAGCAAAAGGAACCAGTGCTCCATGGAAAAATGGCTGACTCTAGCACGGAGGCGGGAGAGAGATAAGAAGCACTTGGGGAATCCTATTGTGTCAGAAACTAAGGAAGTGTTCAAAACACCAAAGGGTAAGCTCATGGCAAGGGGCACAAAAGTCAACCTAGACGAGTTCCCAGTGGCAAAGTGTGTAACAATGTGAGAAATATACTAAATAAATATTGGATTATTTCTCATGGAATTAAATAAGTATCCAGGATACTACCTTGATATAAAGAAATGATTGGAATAATAAATGGAGAAGAGACAATCCTTCCATGCAAAAGAATTCCAATTAATAAATGTAGAAGGAATAAGGAAAATAGACAATTCCATTTAAAACACAATAATTGTTTCAGGTAAGATCCATGATGAATGCTAAAGTTAGTAGGAGAAACTTTAAGAAAAAGGATATCTGTATAGCCTCAAAGTATCTCCCCTAAAATATTTATTAATTACTGTGACAGTTTTGAATTATGTCCACAAATTCTTTGATATTCCTCCCTCCAGGAGATACAGCTTAATTCCTCTCCCATTACATGTGGCCTGACTTATTGATCTCTTTTAATGAAAAGAGCAGGGTCAGCTGGCTTTATTAGAACACACACTGGAGCATGTTTATGTACTGTCTATGTCTGCTTTCCTGCTACAGATCACAATAAGTTATTGTGACAGGGGCCATATGGCCCCCAAAACCTAAAATATTTGTTATCTGGATTTTTACAGAAAATTGTTGCAGATCTCTAGAATAGAGTATGGAAATAGGAAAAGAGTAATTTTACAATGGGTAATTATGGCGGACTCCAAAAGTGATTTTACCTAAGTGATCGAGCTTGACATCACCAGTGATAATTCAGGTTGATACCAAGAATGTGCTAATATGATACAAAGAGAAGTGTACATCACTTCTCTGCTATTCTTCTCAAAAACTCTTAACCAGTAAGCTTCAAAGGTGTCAAAGTCACAAAAGATAAGGAAATATGGAGACACTCACAGATTGGAAGAGATTTAGGAAACAGTTATTAAATGCAGTGTAGCATCTTGGATTCTGGAACAGAATGGAAACACTTGTAAACTGAATCAAAGTTTATATTTCAGTTAATAATATTGTGCAAATGAAAATGTTTTAATCTTGCTATTATGTATGGTATTAACATTATGGGAACCTGAATGAAGGGTATTTAGGAACTCTGTCTTAAAGAATAAGATGCGGACTGCCATAATCCCACAGCAGTCCCGAAGGTGCACAAGCAAGCTGATTAAGGACCAGCAGAAAGTGCCTGTGTGGGTAGTTTGGGGAAATGAGGATATATTAGGGAAAAGAGAACTTCCCTTTTTTTCTTTGGAATCAAATATAGAGATACTACAATCTTCACAGATGTGCAGATGTCCATCTTGTGGCTGTAAAAGGAAGCAGATCAAAGAAAAAGAAGCAGAACAAATATGCTGAAATTATTTGAACCAGGTGCACTCTCCTGGATGCCCAACTTCATGGGCCAAAGGATTCACTTTTATTGCTTTTGTTGCTAAAAAAGGGCAGCAAGGGCCCTATAGCATCCTATCACAATGACAAACTATTCAGGTGGAATGACAAATTTTCTTGATACGTTAATTGGTTGTCATCACTCAGCTATGATAAAAAGATTGTAGAAAATATTACTTGAGGAAACAGATACACAAAGATCATAATACTAATGAATAATTCCATTGACTAGATTAGAGCTCAATGTCATGTTGAGGTAATAAGAGGGAGGAAATTCATCTGTATGAACATAACTGTGGGTGGAACTATGTGTATAAGCTGGCATCCCAACTTTGGGAAGTCTCTTGGATCCCTTGCATTTCTATCACTTTTTTGGGAAAATGAATATAACACACTTCCTCAAAGGGGTGTTGTGAAGGTGCCAATTGAATTAACTGATATAAAATCACTTAAGAAAATTTGAAATACTATATAAAAGTAAGGAGTTGGTGCTATCAGCCTATATATGCAAGAGTATTCCTGATGTATGTCATTTAACCATGTGCTAGAGTTTTAAGACTTCAAACTGCCCACTCATCCAGCTGGGGAGACATACTTATCAAGAACAAACCCTAATGTCCCAGGCAACACAGGCAAGAGCTATGGATGTATGAGCGATATCTTACATATATTTAAAGACAGATTAGGCTGGTCTGAGAAATACAGTCAGTGTATATCTGCCAAACTTCATACACAGTTTTTTGAAACAGCTTGGTTGAAGTGTAACTGATGTACAGGGAAGTGTAGATACTTAAAATGTAAATCAAGAAAGTTTGAAACCATCACCATTAGCAAGACAATGAACACACTTATCATTCTCAAAATTTTCTTATGTGCCCTCTCAATCTTTCCCTCTCCCCATGCCCTGCTCCTTGCTTCCATTCCCAGGCAAACATGATCCTTTTATGCTTTTGACCCAAAACATGGAGGTTCCAGGAAGATATGATTTTGCCCTTACACACGATTTAGGGTTTTTTATTGAACATAAATACCCTTCTCTGATTTTTTTAACATAATAAAGAACCCACAACTGTATTTTGAAGTGAGGGGTGTGTGTGTGTGAGAGAGAGAGAGAGAGAGATTTCCCATATTTTATCAGATTGTATGGCTCTACCTTTCTAACACCTAATAAATACAGAACTACAGTGGGGTTTCTAAGACTCAAGTGACACGTGTGCAGCCTATGTAGTAACTTGGTTTGTTAGCCTGGCAATCTGAGATACCCACAGCTGCCGACAGAATCCTAGCTGTCACTCGTCTCGTCATCCTATCATGACTGTCAGTACCATGACATCGTGACGTTTCTCTTCCCAGTCTGTGCTTCTTTCAAGTTCTTATTTTTCACAAGAAACTTTGAAAGTGTCATCTACTCGTGAAAAGCACAACCTTTAATTTTTGACATAATGATAATGAGAGAAAATACAATTTATACTCTTCAGGTTGGAATTCTACATTCTCACAGAAAAATAAAAGAAGCCTAGTAATGATTGAAAAAAATGAAATTTAGATACAAAATCAAAGACATTTAGTGTTTTTCATCTTTTTAAACAACCTCTTTGCAGGCAATATGACATAATGGTTTTAATTACATGTTTTATTTCTGTATTTTCGCAAAATATAATTCTGCATTGTCCTCCAATGAGTCCATAAGATGTAAGTTCATGTTGCTTCAGTATGGAAAGTACTGAATCTGTACCTCTACACCAGGAGCTGCCTTATCAGTGTATGAAAAAGTATCAATGAATGTTTATTCTTATCTTCCATATTACCAATCTTGTGTTTACCAATGTACCTAAAGTCAAGCTCTGTAGACAAATATTCTCCCATTTTTTTCTATTTTGATTTTCTACATTTTTTATAAATATGATTTCATGAAATTTTATATTCATAACTTTCATCTTCTTAAGGACTTCTAATAAAGAGGCAGAAGGGTTTTAAAGCATGAGCTTCAACATGATAAACCTGGATTCAGATTTCACCTCCACCACTCACTGGCTTCAGAACCTCAAGCAAATGATTGATTTTTCTAAGCCTCTTTTCTCTTCTGTAAAATATAGGACCTTAAGCATGGAGTAGCTGTGAGATTTAACCAAGAAAATGTATATGGAGCAGTAGCTAGTGCTTATTACACAGTAAATGATCATTAAATGTTAGTGCCACTATTCCTCTAATTATGACTATGGTTACAATTACTGGTTATGAAATGATTGAAGAAAAATAGGCTCCTATCCACACCAGAGTAAAAAATACAGGCAATATTATATGTTACTTTTTCTGATTTGAGTATCAAAACATTATAGCAAAACACTAAAAACTGGAAACTTCCCATGTGTGAATCTTGTTTTAAAAGTTTTAAAGGAGGTCGGCAAGTGTTTGTCACAGTGGACTAATATAAGAGACCATATGAATAAGTTCCTGCTGAAAGAAATGTAGGTGCAAAGTCTGCTCAGTATAATCTGTTGTGCTGTCTCCCTCCTGCTGTGCATGGCTTGTAATGAGTGGGCACAAGAAACCATCAAATAATTAGAACTCTTCAGGATCTAACTTGTTATTCATCTCAGGCAGACGTGTGATCTGAAAGTATAATTTTTATGCCACCTACGGGGCAGCAGCTGAGCATTTCTTCTGGCTTTAGAGATGGGAAGCTCACAGATCACACAGCACTGGGCCTGCCCCCTGGTGGTACAGTGAATTGAATTCTAACATTCCAATGTCAAGAACCTGATGCTACAGAGTGCATTCCTTAATTTTCCATTTTTAGATAGATGATCACAATAACTTTACTTTTTTATTGACATATAGTTGCTATACAATATTATATTGGTTTCATGTATACAACATAGCAATTCAACAATTTTATACATTATAACACGCTCACCACAGTAAGTGTAGTTACTTTAAAATGTGTTGCCTCATACTCAAAGGGGAAGACTTTCTGGTTCATACTAAAAAAGAATCTAAATGTTATGGAACTACAAATGTTAATTTGCTGTGCATATCATATGTGTAAACATAAAAATGTTGACTTCTACTTCTCAAAAGTTTTTTTAATTACAAGATTGTGAGTCAAACCTTGTTTAGGGCCAGTAAAATTAGTCACCAAAACATGAAGTTATACTGAATTAGGTATATGAACTCTTAAAGAATCTGATTCCAAATCTCAAGAACTTTTCAAGTAGTTTCCTTTAAAAAATTTCTAAAAAAAATCCCTAACATCAATGATGTATTCACTATGAAGTCTGCTGTCTATGACTGTCTTATTTAACAAAAACAGCATAGAGGATGATTTTACAAAAATATTTTTGAAATCTCAACACTTTCTTTTTCCCAATAATCTTGTAAGAATATAACAATGACTTCCAGGAAGATGGCGACGTGAGCAGAGCAGCGGAAATCACCTCCCAAAACCATATGTATTTATGAAAATACAACAAATACAACTATTCCAAAAAAAGAGACCAGAAGATACAGGACAGCACACAGCCTGCATCTACACCTGAGAGGACTCAGCACCCCGCGAGGTGGGTAAGATACGGAGCCGAGTACCGGCGGGACCGAGCACTCCCCCACCCCAGCGCACTGGTGGGAGGAGAGAATTCAGAACCGGGAGGGAGTGGAAGCACAAACCCATGAAATAACCAGCCTGGTGGTCTGCACTGGGAGCGCTGACACACATCATGCAGTGCATCGGAGATTGGAGAGACAGAGGGTGCAGGATCTGAGCCTGGGAATGCACCCGGGTCCTCGCAGCCGGCTCCCCAGGACAAAAGAAAAGTGTGTGCTTTTTTTTGGTGGTCTTAAAGAGACAAGGGCCCAGGATCATCCCAGCACACTCAGCCCAGCAGGCTGGGAGTCCTGGAGAATTTCATACCCCTTGGCTGGCCACTGGGAAACAGTAGCGGCACTCAGACTTCCCACAGAGATCAACAGCCTCCCATTTGTGCCCACCCAGGCCAGAGCTACAAGGAGTGCAGCCACAGCTGTGGAATAGTGGGGGCAACAGCACCACCTACAGCATCCCCACAGAATCTACTCCCGGTGGGCGTTTTTTCTTTCTCTTTCTTTTTTCTTTCCTTTTCTTTCTTTTTATTCTCTCCTCTTTTCTATCTTTTCTTTCTTTTTTTTCTTTTCTTTGAAAAGTCTTAAAGAGCCCAGCTGACATAATGGCACCAATCAGCAGCCACTTCTATCGCCATGAAAAGACAGAGGAATATGGTACAAACAAAACTTACCCAGACCCAGACAACACCAGAGAGGGAACCTGAAGGGATGGAAATGCACAACCTTCCTGAAAAAGAATTCAGAACAAAAGTCATAACCATACTGATGGATCTACAGAGAAATATGCAAGAGCTGAGGGAGGAAGTGAGGGAAGTGAGGAAAGACAAGGCAGAAATCAGACAAGCGATCGACGGGCTTAGCAGCTGACTGGATGAGATGTAAGAAACTGTTAATGGAATAGAAATCAGAGAACAGGAATGCAGAGAGGCTGAGGCAGACAGAGATAAAAGGATCTCTAGGAATGAAAGAATATTAACAGAACTGTGTGACTAATCCAAACGGAGCAATATTCACATTATAGGAGTACCAGAAGAAGAACAGAGAGAAAAAGGGATGAAAAGTGTCTTTGACAAAATAATTGCTGAAAACTTTTGCATGCTGGTGAAAGAACTAGTCTCACAGTCCATGGAGCCACAGATCTCCCAACACAAGGGACCCAAGGAAGACAACACCAAGACACATAATAATTAAAATGGCAAAGATCAAAGATAACGAAAGAGTATTAAAGGCAGCTAGAGAGAGAAAAAAGATCACCTACAAAGGAAAACCCATCAGACTATCATCAGACTTCTCAACAGAAACCTTACAGGCCAGAAGAGAAAGGCATGATATATTTAACGTAATGAAACAGAAGTGCCTTGAACCAAGAATATTGTATCCAGCACGATTATCATTTAAATATGACGGAGGGATTAAACAATTTCCAGACAAGCGAAAGTTGACAGAGTATGCCTCTCATAAACCACCTCTACAGGATATCTTAAACAGACTGCTCTAGAGGGAAGCACTCCTAAGGCTAAAAAGATGTCACCAGAGAAAATAAAATCATAGCAAAGAAAGCAGAACATCCACATACTAGCTAAAGGCAAAGAGTAAAACACCTAGTATATAAAGAATGGAGGAGGAAGAATAAGAAGGGAGAGAAATATAGAAACATCAGATGGTGTTTACAATAAATTAACAATAAAGTTAAGTTAGATTGTTAGATAGTAAAGAAGCAACCCTTGAACCTTTGATAACCATGAATTTAAAGCCAGCAATGGCAATAAGTACATATCTATCAATTATCACAATAAATGTAAATGGAATGAATGCACCAATTAAAAGACACAGAGGAACAGAATGGATAAAAAAGCAAGACCCATCAATATGCTGCTTACAAGACACTCACCACAAACCCAAAGATATACACAGACTAAAAGTGAAGGGATGGAAAAAGATATGTCATGCAAAACAACAGGAGGAAAAAGCAGGTGTTGCAGTACTTGTATCAGACAAAATAGACTTCAAAATGAAGAAAGTAGCAAGAGATAAAGAAGAACATTACATAATGATAAAGGGGTCAGTCCAACAAGAGGATATAACCATTATAAATATATGTGCACCCAACACAGGAGTGCCGGCAGATGTGAAACAAATACTAACAGAATTAAAGGAGGAAATAGAAAGCAATGCAGTCATTTTAGAAGACTTCAACACACCTCTCACTCCAAAGGACAGATCAACCAGACAGAGAATAAGTAAAGAAACAGAGGCACTGTAAAGAACAACACACTAGAACAGATGGACCTAACAGACATCTACAGAACTATACACCCAAAGCAACAGGATACACATTCTTCTCAAGTGCACATGGAACATTTTCCAGAATAGACCACATACTAGGCCACAAAAAGAACCTCAGTAAATTCAAAAATATTGAAATTCTAGCAACCAACTTCTCAGATCACAAAAGTATAAAACTAGAAATAAATTTTAGAAAGAAATCAAAAAGGCTCTCAAATACATGGAGACTTAACAACATTGTCCTAATTAATTAATGGGTTAATGACCAAATCAAAACAGAAATGAAAGACTATATGGAGACTAATGACAACAACAACACAAAGCCACAACTTCTGTGGGACGCAGCAAAGGCAGTTCTAAGAGGAAAGTATATTGCAACCCAGGCCTATTTAAAAGAAGAACGTTCCCAAATGAATAGTCTAAAGATACAATTTCTGAAATTGGAAAAAGAAGAACAAATGAGGCCCAAAGTCACCAGAAAGAGGGACATAATAAAGATCAGAGAAGAAATATATAAAATTGAGAAAAATAAAAAAATAGAAAAAATCAATGAAACCAAGAGCTGGTTCCTTGAAAAAATAAACAAAATAGATAAACCCCTAGCAAGACTCATTAAGAGAAAAAGAAAATCTACACACATAAACAGAATCAGAAATGAGAAAGGAAACATAATGACAGACCCCACAGAAATACAAAGAATTATAACAGAATATTATGAGAATCTATATGCTAACAAGCTGGAAAATCTACAAGAAATGGACAACTTCTTAGAAAAATACAACCTTCCAAGACTGACCAAGCAAGAAACAGAAAAACTAAACAGACCAATCACCAGCAACGAAATTGAATCGGTAATCAAAAAACTACCCAAGAACAAAACCCCCGGAGCAGAAGATTCCCCTCTGAATTCTATCAGATATAAAGAGAAGAAATAACCCCCACTGTCCTTAAAGTTTTCAAAAAATGGAAGAGGAGGGAATACTTCCAAACTCTTTCTATGAAGCCAGCATCACTCTAATACCAAAACCAGGCAAAGACCTCACCCACCAAAAAAGAAAATTACAGACCAATATCCCTGATGAACTTAGATGCAAAAATACTCAACAAAATATTAGAAAACTGAATTCAAAAATACATCAAGAGGACCATACACCATGATCAAGTGGGATTCATCCCACAGATGCAAGGATGGTACAACATTCGAAAATCCATCAACATCATCCACCACATCAACAAAAAGAAGAACAAAAAGCACATGATCATCTCCATCGATGCTGAAAAAGCATTTGACAAAATTCAGCATTCATTCATGATTAAAACTCTCAACAAAATGGGCATAGAGGGCAAGTACCTCAACATCATAAAGGCCATATATGACAAACCCACAGCTAACATCATACTTAACAGCGAGAAGCTGGAAGCTTTTCATCTAAGATCGGGAACAAGACAGGGATGCCCACTCTCTCCACTGTTATTCAACATAGTACTGGAGGTCCTAGCCATGGCAATCAGACAAAACAAAGACATACAAGGCATCCAGATTGGTAAAGAGAATTCAAATTGTCACTATTTGCAGATGACATGATATGGTACATAAAAAACCCTACAGACTCCACTCCAAAACTACTAGAACTAATATCTGAATTCAGCAAAGTTGCAGGATACAAAATTAACAAACAGAAATCTGTTGCTTTCCTATACACTAACGATGAACTAACAGAAAGAGAAATCAGAAAAACAATTCCATTCACAATTGCATCAAAAAGAATAAAATACCTAGGAACAAACCTAACCAAGAAAGTGAAAGACCTGTACTCTGAAAACTACAAGACACTCCTAAGAGAAATTAAAGAGGACACTAATAAATGGAAATGCATCCGATGCTCTTGGCTAGAAAGAATAAATATTGTCAAAATGGCTATACTACCTAAAACAATCTACAGATTCAACGCAATCCCTATCAAACTACCAACAGCTTTCTTCAATGACCTGGAACAAATGATTCTAAAATTCATATGGAACCACAAAAGACCCCGAATAGCCAAAGCAATCCTGAGAAGGAAGAGTAAAACAGGGGGAATTACGCTCCCAGACTTCAAGCTCTACTACAAAGCTTCAGTAATTAAGACAATTTGGTATTGGCACAAGAACAGACCCACAGACCAGTGGAACAGAATAGAAAATCCAAATATTAACCCAAACATATAAAGCCAATTAATATATGATAAAGGAGCCTTGGATATACAATGGGGAGATGACAGCCTCTTCAGCAGCTGGTGTTGGAAAAACTGGACAGCTACATGTAAGAGAATGAAACTGGACTACTGTCTAACCCCATACACAAAGGTAAACTCCAGGTGGATCAAAGACCTGAATGTAAGTCATGAAACCATAAAACTCTTAGGAAAAAACATAGGCAAAAATCTCTTAGACATAAACATGAGCTACTTCTTCATGAACATATCTCCCCGGGCAGGGGAAACAAAAGCAAAAATGAACAAGTGGGACTATATCAAGCTGAAAAACTTCTGTACAGCAAAGGACACCATCAGTAGAACAAAAAGACATCCTACAGTATGGGAGAATATATTCATAAGTGACGTATCTGAGAAGGGGTTGACATCCAAAATATATAAAGAACTCATGCACCTTAACAAACATGAAGCAAATAATCCAATTAAGAAATGGACAGAGGACGTGAATAGACACTTCTCCAAAGAAGAAATTCAAATGGCCAACAGGCACATGAAAAGATGCTCCACATTGCTAATCATCAGAGAAGTGCAGATTAAAACCACAATGAAATATCACCTCACACCAGTGAGGATGGCCAACATCCAAAACTCAAACAACAAATGTTGGCGAGGATGTGGAGAAAGGGGAACCCTCCTACACTGCTGGTGGGAATGCAAATTAGTTCAACCATTGTGGAAAGCAGTATGGAGGTTCCTCAAAAAACTCTAAGTAGAAACACCATTTGTGCCAGGAACTGCACTCCTAGGAATTTACCCTAAGACTGCAGCAGCCCAGTTTGAAAAAGACATATGCACCCTTATGTTTATCGCAGCACTATTTACAATAGCCAAGAAATGGAAGCAACCCAAGTGTCCATCAGTAGATGTGGTACATATACACAATGGAATATTATTCAGCCATAAGAAGAAAACAAATCCTACCATTTGCAACAGCATGGATGGAGCTAGAAGGTTTTATGCTCAGTGAAATAAGCCAAGCAGAAAAAGACAAGTATCGAATGATTTCACTCATATGTAGAACATAAGAACAAAGAAAAAAACTGAAGGAACAAAACAGCAGCAGACTCACAGAACCCAAGAATGGACTAATAGTTACCAAAGGGAAAGGGACTGGGGAAGATGGGTGGGAAGGGAGGGACAAGGGGGAAAAGGGGGCATTATGATTAGCAGATGTAATGTTGGGGGGGCACGGGGAGGGCTGTACAACTCAGAGAAGAGAAGTAGTGATTCTATAGCATCTCACTACGCTGATGGACAGTGACTGTAATGGGGTTAGTGGGGGGGACCTGATGAAGGGGGTATTTTAATAACCATAATATTGCACATGTAATTGTAGATTAATGATACCAAAATAAATTATTTTTTAAAAAAAGAATATAACCATGTGCCTACAAATCGATGGACACCTATTGTTTTGTTTAATCAATTAAATAATTATTCTTTTATAGGTATTATTTTATCAGATATATTTTTACCTTAAGGTCAGCTAACAAATGCAGAGTTGCATGGAATTTGGTTGAAGAGAGCAGTAGTGTGAAGAATTCAAAAGAGAAGACAACCCAAAAATGAGTTTCATTTTCAGTTTCTAGTTCCACATATGTATTTGAAGAGGTGTGTGTGAACTTTCTAGGTATTGACAATAGTCCCAATTAGTGATTGTGAATACCTAGGTCACAATGCCCAAAACTGGTAAAATTCCTCATTCCAACCCCACTCTTCCTAGAACTATCAAACCCTCATTTGGAAGCTGTTTTCAAGGGATTTGTTTCTCTTTAAAAGACTGATTGCTTCTGAGTATGATTTAGTTAAGAGAGTTTTAGAATCCCTTGCTTTCTAGCAAAAGCTGTAGATTGCATGCAGTACACAAAATTATTTGACTTCCTCAAAATGTAGTAAATTCAGGAGAGATAAACACAAAGTAAAACTACATTATATTCTCTTTAATTATGCTTATGAGAGTGTAAATATTGACAAAAACCAAGCTGCTACACATATCACAAAGTTAGAGTTAAAAATCACTTTCATAATTCACAAACACAATATAGGTACATCACAGAGAAGGCAATTCAGCACAGAGAACACAATTAATAACTCTGTAACATCTTACTATGTTGACAGCGCCCACATGGAGGGGGTGACGACTTGCTAATATGGGTAAATGTTGAACCACTGTGCTGTGTATTTGAAACCACCATAAACTGTATATCAATGATACTTTAATTTTAAAAAATCATCTTCATTACAAAGATGCCAAAACAAAGCCAGGCTCGTGTAGATGGTTGTTGCATCATGGAACCTTGTTTCATATTACTCTTGTGTCATTTAAATATCAGTTGGCTGCCATATGGCTCCTCAGAATTGATCACACCTGCTAATGCTAATTTGTCAAAACTCAAAACCTAAACAGATGAACTTTGGGGATGAACTTTGAGTTACAGCCCCAAGAGTCAATAAACCTAATTTAGAATCTTCTCCAATATGAAATTATCCCATGATAATGTAATTTAAAGATTCAATTGTTTTTATTTTGGTGCTAAAATTATTTAGCAAAAAAAATAAATGTCTTGCATTTATTTTATAGAAGATTAATTTTTGCTATTTTAAAGTTCTTTTAATTTTACTACTGCATGAAAACAGTATCTCAAATGTGCAGAAGAAAATTGTCGTTAAACAGTTCAACAAAAAAAATCTTGATTCATTTTTCCTTTATTTTACTTAACCATCTGCCTAGTCATGTCATGCTGGTTTAAATAGAGCTAAAGATTTTTTTAAATCTCCATGGATTTGAAAGTAGAAGGAATTTGTCCATAGTCCAGACAAAATAGTATCTTTCCTCCCCATTGTAAAAGTCCAGTCTCTGAACCACAGATCTAGAAACTGTGTATAAATATTCAAACACACTTAGACTAATGTTTAGAAATAGAGAAGGTCAACTGTTTTCCAGCAGCTTTTCGTGTAGCTAAACTTTTACAATGTTCTGAGCAGCGAGGCAGATACTGGGATTTCATATTACTATTCAAAAGCAAGGATAATAACCACATATTAAGTACTTATCATCAGCCATATGAGATGGGTTGTGTACATGACTAACACTAATGCGTTGACTGTGAACAAAGCTGAAAAGGATCTATTCTCCACATGTATGGGAGTTCACAGAAGTGAGTGACATTTCTCTATGGAAAGATCAAGGAAGGTTCCATGGGAAGTGTGGTGGTTAATTTCATGTGTCAACATGGTATAATAATGTCTCCCTCCAGGACAAAGGTCAAGTGGTGCACTGACCATTATAAAAGATTCAAACTCTTTAAACTTGGAGTTCCTGTTCTGTAACCCCACGTGTGCACAGGTATAATCTTTTGCTCTTTGTGCTGCTCTGCAGGAATTGGGGCTCAGGAAACTGGCCCAAATGCTGATTCTCTGCCCACTACCACTGTCTTTGATCCAGGAGTCTTGTGTCTTCTGCCCACATCCATTAGACTGTAGTTGTCTAACTTGTTAGTTTGATTGTAAGATAAAATCCCAGACCCTTCAGAGTGCTTGACAAATACCACCTGGTTGCTTCTTTGTGTTATCTCCTTTACTACATTAGCTAGCACAGGCTAGGTCAAGATGCAATAACAAACAGCATTTTAATACAGTGTTTCATCTACGCAAAGTCAGCAGTGATTCCAGATGATCTCCAGAGTAGCTGTCCTCACCATGCAGGCTCTACATTTTGGCTGCTTCAGTCTTATGTTTTCTCCATATAAACTGCTGCTGCCACAATTATGAGAAATAGCTGCCTAGGGACTTGAGCATCTGAAATCAAATGCTTTCCCTCACGAGTGTCACATGTCACTTCCTCTCACCTTCGTTGGTTAAAGCAAGTTACTCAGAAACAGTGAAGGGGTACATAAGGGACATCTTCCCATGTGACCAGAAGTAAAGGAAATGAATATTTATGAATAATAAAAAAGACTACCACAAATTTTACATTATACATATATACATTTTTCAATTGTTGAGCCTTCTGAAGGCAGGAATGGCTTTATTTTTTAAGGAATTCTCCATAATACTTTACACAGCATAACCACTAAACTATTCTTTTCATTGATTAATTATTATTTAATCTGAAATATCACCACCTTTTTTGAGCTATTAGAGGCAGGCAGTAACAGCTGAAATCAGAATCATCAGACCTTTGCATAACACCCTTGAAGATGAATGTTTAGGCTATACGGGCAAATTGTTTCTTCCCAACAGAGTAAGAATAGGATGAGCCTTTCCCATGTGTCAGTGTGATTGATAATAAGCTGAAATGTGAGCAGAGCTAGGGCTTGCCCAGGGATAGCATGCTTTTAACACACAGTTCCATTACTCACCACTAGGTCAACATTTCTCCAAGTATTAAGATAAAAAATAGGTGTTATGTGATGAAAGGGGAATTTGCAGTATGGTGACTTTGAGAAATTCTAAGATTCACAAAGTTAAACAGGCTTATTTACTGCATGACTTCTCAGAGCCTCCAGTATGATAAACTTTGTGAATTAATTGAGGGAGATATAATAGCATCTCCAAAGTATCTACATGTACATCTTATCCTGCATTCTCCCCAAAAGCAGAACTTTACTCTCAGGGAGCCAATGTGAGAGACTAGAAGAGAAAAAACTAAGAAAAGGCTTCATTACAAATTTGCCATTATTGTGGGTAACTAGTGCTCAGTTTCTCTGGCACCTTCTGACAAACTTATTAAAAATCTTAAAACTCTACACCCAGGGGACTTAACAGGCAATCACTCACCTTCCAGACTTCACTCTGTACCCCACTGGTCTGAGGTGGCCTCACAGATACCAACTCCCCATATTTCCAGAATCTGCATGTATGAGTACAGAGTGAGTTTTCTTGAACAGCCCACTCTGCAGTGCCAGAGGAGTGTGGAGAATACAGTGAGAAGTATGTGGCTACGGCTTGAGGAAAGATACTGTTTGATTACACCTGCCCTGAATTATTCATAGCCCCCTCAGAAATGGTGGCTGCAGAAGCTCCTGGGAAAGAGGTGGAATCAGCGGGATGTGAAATGGTGCCCAAAGTTCCCTGATTAAATGCTGGACTTCTTTTTTCAAAGATTGTCCTATGAAATTACCTTGAAAAAAGTAATCTTAGTTACCTATAAATAATAGTTAACTCAACTATCATATAAGCTGAAGAAGTAACAAAATATATTACTGATAAAAAAAATACACACACACAAGCCTACCATGGTGTCAACTCTGTTAGGCAAAATCACCAAACCAGGACATAATACTTAAACCCAGTTACAGTTTCAACCTCCCCCAGAAACAGTCAGAAATTATCCAATCTGCATCAATAAGATGATGTCACATGTCTTCTCTATCCCCTAAAGGAATTCAAAGATCCCTTTGTACCCAGATGAAGGTGGCCTCATCCAAAATAATCCCTTTTTTGCTGTTTGACTTCCTTGACCCCCTTTAAAAATCTCTCCATTTCTGTTGCCCTTCAAAGCATCTCTCTGCTTGCTAGAGGGGATGCTGCCCAATTCATAAATCATTTAATAAAGCCAATTAGATATTAAATTTATTTGGATGAATTTTGTTTTTTAACATTACAAAGCTACTGACATTCTTAAAAATAAGAGAATACTTTTTAAAACATCATGAATAAAGGCAGTGTAGCCAATACACCACTTTTTCATAATTTTTAAATCCTTTTCAAGTAATTCAAAATAAGTATGACCATAAAAGTTAATGGACTCACATTCTGAAACAAAATAGACCTGAGTCAATAATAATGAATCTTCGTGGAATTTGAAATCAAAAGAAGTTGTGAAAAAACTTCTGTTTTAACTTCTGAGGAACATTTTTGTCACAGAATTTTTATACTTATTGTAAAATGCCTGAATATCTGTTTGTTTCTACAAAAAACATCTCACTTTCTATAAAAACCTTTATGTCCTCAATGCCTAGGTTTTTACATCGCAAACACACTCATGGACTCTAATGAGATTATTATTACTTTCATAAATATAACATCTGTAGCTCAATTAAAAGCAAAACTACAGAAGCACCATTTGACAATACAAACATTCTCAAATTGTGTACACAAAGATAAACATCATTAAATAATCAGCATATCAGAGAGGTGCTATAAGGAGACAACAAGGAAACAACAATCAAGGAAAGCAGTTTTCAAAGGAGCAGGAATGATAAGCTAGGAAACTGACTTCTACTACTCAAGAACAGGCATTTTGGGTTGGTTTCCCCAATCATCTATTAAAAGTCCTGATGACTGATTTTTTACACCTTTGATAAAAAGTTGGTTCTTTAATTGTTCAAACGATTTCCCCAAGCCATCACATTGAAATGAAATATTGCTTACAAAATGAGCTTTGTCATTGAGTAAGTCTACAAATGATAGAAAATAGCACACGACTACCATTAATTGATTATGTGCCCGTGGAAGATTTATTTAAGTGTTCACTTTCCTTACCTGCCAGATGGCAGCCCTAAGCCCTGCTTGCTCAGAGGCTGTGGAATTCCCAGAGGAAAGGAGTTCAGTGAGAACACTACACAGTTACTTGAACAGCCTGAAGAATGTAAGTAGTTACCCAGTTGTGTAAGGCCCAAAAGCAGGCTGCCTCACGATGGGCCACCTTGGCATGTAGATTATGTCCTAGCTGAAAACAATCAAGGCCCAAAGACTCAGAAAGAACCTTGGGCCTTCCCCCCCCACTGATAGAATCTGGATTGAGTACCACCTTTCGAATAAGCCCACCCACCATCTCAGAGAAACCTAGGTGTCATCTTACCTAGGTTACCAGCATTCTCCAGAAGACATATCAGCAAGCCACAAGCCCACCTTTTCCCTGACCCCTCCCCTCAAAGAGCCCACCAAAAAAACCTGGCCATAAAAAGCCTCTTAACCTGTAAGAGACACCTTCTTTGTCCTGCTGGCCAGAACAGAGGGGTCCCTCTCAGGTTTAGCAATAAACCTGCTTGGACTGTTGAGGTCGCATCCCTTTCACCCACCCCACCCCCAACTGCATAAAAAGAATTCAGATGGAGGAGCTGCTCCAGGAAGAGCGCTCTCCCCATAGATGACAGGGAGGAATATGACAAAATCTGTTAAAATTTCTCTGTGCCCCATTGTTTCTATGTGGCCCATCAAGCCTTAGTTTACCAAACATTTACCCTTTCATACTCCTGTTAATTGTTTCTCTTTCCCTTTGAAATCCCAGATCTCTTAGTTCAGGACAACAAAAGTACCTCACTGTCCCTGTTTTAGGACTCTCATGTCATACATACATAATTACATTTTGGTTTTTTCTCCTACTAATCTGTCTCATGTCACTTTCACTCTTAGATCAGCTAGAAAAACCTTGAAAGGTAGAAGAAAGTTCTTTCTCCCCAGCAGTTGTTCTCTTGTTGATGGTGTTTTTTAAACCAGTGTTCTTTGCTGAGGAGTTTGAACTGAGAGCTTTTCATTTTTTTCAACCCTAACACCAAATACATCTCTGACACTAAATCTATGGGAAAATAGCCATTTGATCAAAGACTTATTTTCCATACCCGTGTCCCATTATATGTGTGAACAGCATCCCACCATAGTTACTAACAGCAAATATACAGACTAAAATTAAAGTTTTAGATATATGTTCCACTAGATTTTTCAGCATATTAATTTTTAACACTACCAATTGCATTAGCATTGTTCACTATAACCATTATATCATTGTTAAAGAGAAGTCTCACTGGTCAAGATGAGCAAAGAAATTTACAAACATATATTCTCTGAAAAACAAGATATTAGATAACCTACACTTATGTGAAGATATTTCTGTGTATTTTATTTTACTTTTATTTGGTTTCACTGGTTAAAATGTCACTCAAAATTTACCAACCATTTTATACATTGCAAACTCACATATACATATGCATATGCATGTAAACACATACACACACACACACACGCACACACACACATATACACACATCCCTAAACACATACCTCTTATCTAAATAACCCTGCGGCCAGCAACAGGGAAGAGAGCACAGATTCACTCAGCTTTGCTGAAACAAAGACTGGGAGCTTTTAAGAACTGAAGGGGCACTAGGGGATGAAAGGCCATTTGTGTTTGCTAATTTTCTTTAGCCCCTCCCCAAAAAAGCAAACTTTCTCTTATCTTTATGTCAGGAGGTAATTTTACAACTTGGAGTAAGGTGCCTACTAAATTTAGACTCCTCCATCCCACAGAGACTGAGAGATGAGGGTGCAATCTTCCTTGATGGTTACATTTCAAAGGTATGGCTCCCTTTGAAAGGTAGTCGTAGGTTGTAAAAATGAGGAAGAGGCTTTTTAAAAGATTTATATTTCAAAGGGGCATAGAAAAGATTTACAATTACAAGTTTTCTGAAGTCAATGCTCTGAGGAAAAAGAGGTTAGGGGTCTAGAATGAAAAAGTCTGCCTGAAGTTCAGTCAATCTGAGGGCAACATTAACACTGTCTTGGTCACTGTGGAAGGGGACCAAAATTTGCCACCCCAAAATATGCCTCTGGAATATTGATTATTTTAGGCTGACTATATTTGAGAGGCTATGGACACGTGAGAATCTCTGAAAACAGAGTGGAAGCTGTTCTTTTGTAAGAGACATTTACATTTATAAGGGAAAGCTCCAACTGTAAGAAATCTCCTTTTCTAAGTACTAGGAAGTAAGAGAAGGATAAATGCATTTCTAGACAAGCTTATCACTGGAGAAGGCCAGGGCTCAAATCTGCACAACAACCTTACCCTTACTTGTTACTGTGCTTTTCCTGGTAACATCCCATTAACGGGCCTTCCCCACCCCTCTCCAGCTCTTCCTTTTATCATAAGAGGAAAGCGTCATTTAAGGTGATGGCCTGGGCCATTTCAGAGAGTTATTCAGGCTGCAAGGAAGGGTACATACTTGAGAGATCTCCCTTCGGGGCTCCCTGACTCATTTTAAGTGGGATTTCCTTTACTCATTTTCACAAAACTCTGAAAACTCTCAAAACATATATGAGACTAGAGAAACTCAGAAGTGAGGTGATAAATCTCTGTAAAGAAATAAAAATAAAAGAGAAATATTTCAGAAATAAAAACAATACAAAAGACAAAGAAACACAAGAGCATATAAACACAAGATAATACCTTAAGAACAGTAAGAGATTAAATGGAGAAAGTTTTTTAAATCAAAAAGAAACGAAGAATTTGAGAGAATGAGACAAATAAACGTGAGACAAAAAGGATCAAGCCATGTAACAGGAGCCCCCGAAGGGGGAAAAGAGCAAGCATCAACCTGGAAAAAGAAGCAGTTCAAGAGGTAGTGTTTATTTGGGATCAAAGAATTGCAAATCAGGGCACACAGATTTAGGTAGAAGGCCTGATTATAAGAGGTTGATTCAGGAATTTTATGGGAAGAGAAGAAAGATTCGGTAAATTGCTTTAAGGAGAATTCATTGGTGCTGACAGCAGGGCTAGACTGGACTCCATCGATTGGTCAGGCAAGGTGGTCACTAGTATTAGAAAGAAAGACCCAGGCCCACCATGGTGTCACCTCTGCTAGGCCAAGTCACCATACCAGGGCCTAATACTTAAATCCAAATGCAGTTTCAGCCTCCCCAGAAACTGTAATCTGTCAGGAAATTTCTGGTCAGCATCATTTATAAGATAATTGTCACATGAGCTTTTTCCATCTTCCCTAAAAGATGAGGTAATCCTCACTGTAAACCCCCTGTTCTTCCAAAGAGCTTTAGGGAGGTATTCTAGCTGAGAATGAAGAAGAAATTTTAAAATTTAAACTTTGAAAATCATCTTATAATTCCTAATGAATGAATAGATCCAGTCATGGAATTTCAATGACCCCTGACATCACAGAGACACCAATTTTAAGCTTCTCCTGATGGAAGAAAATATTGCCACTTACGAAGCAGGCTTTCCAAATAATTGAGCCAGAATCTTATTAAACTTCTAAACCAATCTATTAATAAATAGGAAAGCCAGAGGACAGAGGCACATGTAAAACTACAATAGAGAGAATAAATAAATTTATTTATTCATTTATTTATTTGTATTTATAAATATAAACATATTACACATTTTATGTGTTATATGGACAGATAGAGATTTTTAAATGTTTGAAGACATATATAAATGACAAAACTAAATTACAGTGCATTTGTGTGAGAAAGAAATGTAAGAAATAGATTTTCAAAGAACCAGGACAGTAGTTCCTCGTGGTGGGGGTGGTAGTGGTGAGGTTTGATGGGGAAAGTCAGGGGCTGGCAGCATGTGAAAAGTGTGTGAGATGGACGGGAGTGTTCCATCTTCTAGCCCAGGTCATGCTTACAAGGGTATACCTCTTATAACCCTTTAAGGTGTACATGTGTGTGATATCCTGAATTTATATAAAATTTGCCCATTAAGTTTAAAAATGTTAAAAGAAGTTTAGAAAATACTAGGTCGAACACGGTTAAATGGATTTCTTTACTTTGGAAGCTCTTAGAGCCAGTCCTTAAAGTGCCAATACATACTGTGAAGAGTTAGGATGGTGTTCTAGCTTGCAACATTTAACAATCTAATTTGGCCAAGAGATCCTTTTTTCCCAAAACACCTATTAACAGTTCTCGGGACACTAGTGTTCCTGAAGCATAGATCAATAAATGCTATTTAGTTAATATATCAATGTGAAAAACTGGTATTCTGAGTCCTTTAAAAAATATATATCAAAATGCCATTTATCTAATAATAGTGACTTAACTTACTAAATATTCAGTACAGACCATTTAAACACATCACTTTTGCCATTGAGAAATTTTATTTAAGCCAAGAATATTTGGATACTCTTTGTCTTCATTTGGAAATAAACTTTCAGTTACTGGTTTCTTGGCAATGCCTATTGTTTTCTTGATCATTAAAATAGAATAACCCTTTTCAAAAAGACCAGTAAATCTCTGATTTAATAGGAGAATACAAAGTTAAGGTCAATAAAATCAAAATCTCACAGTTACAGTAGTTTTATAATAGTTTTGTTAAATACTGTGAAAAAGGAGTAAATAATTTGAAAAGCTCACTTAACTTATACTATTTGTTCCCATTAATTATGCTCTATCATAACGTATCATCATTCAAGATAAAGATGACAGATTTTTTTAAGTAAACTTGCAAAGAATTCAGAAATCAGGCCGACCTTCCCATGTCTACCAAAATGTCCTGGCTATTGTGTTAGGTGTTCCATCACAACAAAGTACACTTAGCAGGCAAGGTCCCTGTGTAAGCCAAGTATGTTTTACTATATAGTGGAGGAGATAAGAATGGATAGACACTCTTGGAGAGGTTAGACAACCCCAATATGTACTGAGGACCCTAATGCCGTGCAATGAGGAGCAGATGAAAATGGCCAAAAGCCTAGGATGCTAAGTTAATGCTACTGTTTTCAACAGCAAAGATAAAGAAGTTCAATATCATCTATTTTTTAACTGGGTGAATTATTTTTACACCTTTTGTTTCTATTTTGCTCAAAAGACAAGGGCAAAGGAGGATTAAGAATGTTCAGTCTAAGGTTCTTTTCCATAAAATCAAAGTATTTGGGAAGCTCGTATTTTTTTGTTAGAAGTAAGAAATTAATATAAAGGAAGTCATATCAAAAGAACTCCACTAAAGGCAAAATTATGTTATGAGTACCCATGAGCCTTAGTGCCCTTTCTTACTGTGCCACTGAATGATAGTAGGCTTCTCAGGAACCTCTTAAAAATCTACACAAAAATGGCCACTCCTTTATTACAAAAGAAATTAATATAACGAAAATTGCAATGAAAGTCCTATTTTAAAACTGTAATCCAGTCATCTATTATAAGCTGCAAAATTAACTGTAGAATGGCTTTGCTTCATCACAGTGCTTGGGAAGCCAAAGCTGGAGGGTCATCTCTGTGATGGACGGCTTTGGGTAATGAGATCCTTCAGGTGTATTGAAGTAGATGGACCCTTGATGTCAAACTACAAAAGTGAGCAAACTATGAAGTGCAGCCACATTTTATTCATTTAATATTGAGTACTAATCTTCAGTAAGTGGCAGAATTGGACTGAGTTTTTTTTTTCCTTTCTAACTTCAAAAAACACCATTAGGGAACCATAAAGGAAAACTAAAGCCTGCAAAAGAGATGTCACCTAGATCTCAACCCTTCAAAAAGAAACATAATTATAACAATTATTGAGTGTCTTATCAAGCTAAACTAGTTGAACTTGTAACTAATGGAAATGTTTTCAAAAGAAAACCTAGATACCTATAATGGGTTCATGCATTCAATCATTCATTCATTCAGAAACCATTCACTGAGAACCTTCTAATTGCCAGGCACTGAGGGTGCTTGCAACTGGTGATACAAAAGAATTAAAGAAGACATAGTTCTTGCTCTCAAGGAGGGTGAAACCAGGTGAGGAAGTGGGAGGAGGGAAGGGGCAATCAGTATTCCACGGAGGGGTGACTGCTGGAGCAGCAGAAGCACGGGAGGACCGTGCACCCAGGAGAGTGCTTTGCAGCAGACTGATTATGACTGATTGGGTGAGGGGACACTTTTGGAACAAGTGTCTTCTAGGACATTTGCTTTATGAAGAAAAGGAAGATGGTAAGCATAGTGGGAAGGGTTGATTCAACATAATGTATTAATTCCAAAAACATTGTAAGGGTCTTTTCATAGGGACTTTGTAAATAGTTTATTTAATTATATAAAATGTTTGTATAAATATTGCTGTCGGCTCTCCAGTCTTTGGCTTTAATTTTATTTCTAGCCAAATGATATCCTTTAACTAGAGGATATTTGGGGTACCTCTTTCACTACAGCATAAAAGCCTTTCATCCCACATCAGCATGACAACATAGTTATGTTATAGGTGCTACTTTCAAAACTGACCTTTGTACCAAGTATGCAGCTGAAATTTGCCACAATATTAGGAAATCTAAGGTAAACACACTCTGTTCTCAAAACTGAGTTCCATTTACTCAACTTTTCAATTTACTCATTTGGAAAGTTGAATTTGTTGATCAATAAGTGGTGTAAATACGGCTAATAACACATAGTACAGCTCAGAGAAGACAAGTAGTGATTCTCATCTCACTACACTGATGGACAGTGACTGTAATAGGGTTGGTGGGGGGGACCTGATGAAGGGGGTAGTTTAATCATCACAATATTGCTCATGTAATTGTAGGTTAATGATACTAAAATAAAATAAATTGTAAAAAAATAAAAAAATAAAAAATAAATAACACATAGTCCAGCTTCATCTGAATCAATTAGTTTCTCTGACTTATAAAAAAATATATATGAAAAAAAAATATATATATATATGATCTAGCACCATAACCTCACCAATAGCTTCAGAAACGGAGAGAACACAACTGGAAAAAAATCAGTGCCTTAATTTAACTTCTGTTTCTAACGGAGCATCAACTCTCCCTAGTGGCAGAGCATCAGGAAAACTCCATTCTGTAAAGTACAGGAAGCTGCTGACTTTAACTGATATATTTAGAAGTGGGTTTGGAGCTAGACCTAAGGACATAAATAAATTAATGCAAGATCTAATAAGGCTAAGTAACAGAATCTAACTTTTTTGATACAATGGCAATTTTGCAAAGTAAGTTATTAAATTTATACTTTTTAGTCTATAAGTTTTCAATTTGTAGACTAACATCTAAAGCATTTCTAGAATATTGCCAAACCATACAAAAAAAGGTTGAAATATATTATCTAAAAAATGCATTGCTATGATTGATCTTCTAAACATAAAATTCTCCTATACCTATATTGGTGAACAGAATAAACATTTTATTCCAGCAGCTGTAACTACCGCTACCAAAATGTTCAACGTTTATTCGTTAAACTCAAAAGCTATTTGCAAGGCAAATAGGGTCAGGCAGGCAGCACAAAAAGTGAGAATGACCCAGTATCTGTCCATCAGATAACTGAAGGGACTGACACAAAAGTGCAGGGATAGAACAGTGTCGCCACCCAAAGATGAGATAAGGCAACGCGCAGGGCACTGTTCAAGCGTCATCAGTCACCACACTCCATTTTCGCCAAACGCAAATCCAAAAATTCAGTTAGGTACTCATCAAATGTTAAAAATCAGGTGTCAAAAAAATTTATAGATTAAAAAAAATTCACTAAAAATATTCGATGACCAATGTGAGTCATTTCAATTTAACAAATGTTACCTATATTTGAGAAACTATGGTGTGTAATATGATCCACAGAGTACTCAGAATAGACAGCAAACACAGCCCCCACTTCAAAGAGCTCATAGCCCAGGAAAATTTTATATTAAAAGAATACGCGGAAAGGCAAAGTCTGTGTTAGAAAAATTAAACAAAAAAAGCTCAATCTTGTACCCACTATGCACCTTTATCATAGAACATTCATCTTCTTGGAATCTGTCTTTACTGCTATATTGGCCAACTGATGCCATTTCATTCCTAACCATCTTCTTGAGAGCTATTAATTTGGAAATGACACATCCTATTTCTAAGGGAGTTTCCAGTAGTGTTGATTCTTAGGAGTTGTATTCATTCCAGTAAAACTAATTTATTAAATATATAATATAAAATTTCAATACCTTTCCAAATTGATCATATAAAAAATGTCATCCATCAGGCTATATCCTTTCCAGGTAACTTGATCTGATTTGAGATTTTATATAAAAAAAACGGTCACTGTAAATTGGCTCAGATATTGCAACTACACCATATCAGCCAGTGAATGAAATCGACTTTCCACATTCCTTGTATTTGGACAGAGCTTAAACTACATGACTCAGGCCTTAGTGAAAATATATCAAAGAACATGCATTTGAGTCCAGCTGTTCTGCTCAAGTATCCTCATGACTGGAGGATTATTGATTATTTTTACATTACAGAAAACCCCATTTTTCTTTTGCAAATATATCATAAGTCCTATTTAAGGAAAGGTACACAGAACTGGGTGAATGTTTACAAGTGCCTTCTGGATTGAATCTAAAATTATTAACCTTTCTGCTGTATGCTTATAAATGAAGCATAGTACAACATAATAACCAGATCGACCACAATTAAGGCCCTGAATTAAAGGCAAGAAATGAGACATTTTGACAGCTCTGGAACATTGCATTTCATGGGGCTCAGTGCATGGCTAGGTAGCACAGGTGTTCCTATAATTGCAGTACAATGGGAAAATTCGGTGCTCAATGGCCTTCAAATTCTCTTGTGTGATGGGGTGTGAAGATCAGGTGTTGGTATTATTTCCCTGTCATTATTTGTAAGACAACTGACAATATTTTGGACTTTGAGCTGTCCTAATCAAGGTGAAGGGTATAAATATAGCTTCTTTATCATGTAGTTATAGTTTCTGTAGCTATGTACACATCTCTTCAAATATATTTTAAAATACATATTGAGAGTTCTTGTTGACAAAAATTTATATTGTACTATCTTCCCTTTCTCATATGAAAATTGTGCACCCAAACTCTGCCACCTTCTTGGTTAGTTTGCAAAAATGGTCTCTAACCATGTACTGAGATTACAAAAAAATGTGGTTTTGTTGTTTGTTTCATCAGAAAAAAGAGTAAGAAGAGAAGCAGGAAGAGGAGGAAAATGCTGCATTGTATAATAAATTATAAGCATTATGTTTGCAAACCACAACTCATTTTTCTGTTCTGTAATCAGAGCAGTTGTGGCTCAGGGATCTCCTGGAATATTGGCTGAAGCCAAAGGGATTCTGGAAAGTGCTGGGAAAACAGCAGAATGAGAGTTCTGACTGGGGAGAATGTATATGACACTATGGACGTGCTGAACGTAGACAAGCTTATCATCTTCTGAAGAACACTGATGTGGGGGGGAAATAGGTAACATCATTTGAGCACAGGGAAGCAGCAATATACACCCACAGCTGGCTGCCCTCCAGCTGGCCTCACTGAGACTCCAGGCTGGGCTGTGCAGAGCCATTTGCATCTGCCTCACGGGATATTAGGCCATGGAAAAACAAACCCACACAGTAGTGCCACGGCTTTCTTTGCTCACTGTAATAAATCCCTAAAAATCAAGAACAGCAACATTTTTTAATCTCTTGGGGAAAATACTATGCTCAAATACACGCAACAATAATATTTTTAAGTCTGTGAGGAAAAGATTCTCTATTCCCTGATTTGAGTTGTCTGGGGTCCCTAAAGAATGCATTGTCCTGATGTTTCACTTATTGCAGAGTCCTAATGCACAGGTAATCATCCATGGCTATAAAGACTATATATTGACATTTTGCAGCTATCACAGTAACAAACTGGAATAGAACCTAAATCTGACTGTATGAGGGATGCATATGGGAAGCCACTGTCTGCTGCTGAAAGTATCTTTATACTTTAACCAAAAACTCAGAATGGATGTCTCTTTCCTTTAATTTCTGAAAGCACCAGTGTTTTCCTACTCAGTGTTTGAACCCTGAAGGTATCGTTCACGCAACTGATCTATGAATTGCATGTGACAGACACACTGAATTGTCCGTAGAATAATCTCTTCTCAGAAAAGAAGACTGTTGATTAGCAAAAGAGTAATGATTTGTCCAAGAGGCACCTTGCCACCTCACACTAAGGATCAGATTAGGAGTTTTATTACCTTGTCTGTGGCCACTGACTACTCTTAATTCTGAGCCGTATTTTTTAGAATGATTTTCATAATGGAATTATTTCATTGCTAGTTTCGTTTTGTTGATTTTGGCCACAGAAAAGGAACATAGTGGAACACCACCTGCAGGAAAGACCCAGCCCAACATAAACTGGAGTCATTCCTTAACACCTGGAATGTTCTCCATTGGTGTGGAATTAAACAAGTTGAACAATCAAGAGACAGCTGCAATATGAAGGAGATAGGAAGGTTATTGATAGCTCAACAGGACACGTCAGATGGCCCACATTCAGTAATTCCTAACATGAACCTTAACCAGGCCAGTCTTTGCACTATTCCCCAAGTTTCCCTGAGGTCAAAGGTCAGCTATTCATTCCCTACTTCTGATATGTCTCCCATGTGGAGGGGGATCTCTTCCAGCTATAGGCATCCTAGCCCTTCCTCACCTGTCTCACTCATTCCTTTTCCCCAGTGAGGAATGATTTTCCACAGTTCAGACTGGAGGAGAAATCAGGTACCCTCAGGGTGGCTCCTTTCTCCCCACCTGTGAATGAGCCCACATGCAGGAAACACACATATTCTTCTTGATTCCATGCCATAAATTTTAAAGGATCCTGCCCCAGTGGAGTGGTAGTAGACTGGGCTGGGACGAAGTGGGAAAGTTTATCACTGCTGACTAATTTGGGGATTTTAGTTTTAGAAAACCATTGACCACAAAAGGAACACTTTTGTTCCCCTGTGCCTTACTATAGTCCTATTTTTAAATTGGTTCAGAACACATAGGGGGTGCAGGGCTGCTATTTCAGGGTCACCCCAAAAACCACAGAACTTTAGTTGTACACAACTTTGTGTGCCAGGAGTTTCTGCCATCTGGAAGTCACTTCCTCATTCTTTTCACCTTTTCCAAAGCCATGCATCTTTCAAGTTCTTTTTCAAGCTCTAACTTCAACCACAAAACTTTCCACAGAGTAACTGTGCTGTTTAAATAATGCCGTATGTGTGAAAGCCCTGTGCTGGGAGCAGTCAGTATTTACTAGGTGTAACTATTCTTTTCCCTTCTTAGTCATTCAAGTCTATGTTAATCTTCACCATACACTGCTGGTTTAAGTATCAAGAGCACAAATTTCTAGAAATCAGTTTGATGGTACAAAGAGCCATAAAATTAGCCATACCCTTTGAGTCAAAATTCTACTTCTGAGAAAGTATACCAAGTTAAAGCTTAAGTTGGTCAATACTGATATACTGAGATAAATGTTGTATGATGATCATAAGGAAATGACTAAGGAAATTATGGCACAGCCATATGATACATTATTAGACAATATTTAAAATTACACCAGCAAATTTTTAAAGATGATACAAAGCATTTTCTTAATCTTACCTCACTGGTAATGATGACCATTCCTGCAAAATAATATAAAACTTAGTGTATTGCTTTGTCACTTTCTTTCCTGTGTCATTTTTTGACAGTGTACATTAAGAGGATTTTTTAATATTCTCTATCATCAGAAACACCATCATTATCATCGTCTTAAACTACAAAGCCATGTGTGCTAATATTATAGGCATTGCATTATGAAGATTTCCGTAGACTCTGCCTTCTAGAAGCAACCACATCATATAGTAGAAACTCAGTATGTATTTGTAGAGTTGTAGAGTAATTGAGTAAATGTTCTGGGCTAGTGTATAGAATAAAAGCCCTGGTATCAAGCTGATATTAATGCAGCATCCAAATAAATGAATGATGAATCAAATACCTCCTTTTTCTAACTGTGTATGAATCTCCTATTGTTTTTCACTTTATTCTAGGGGATACTAATTCTCTGGCCCATGATTTCCAGACTTGTTATGTTTGCTGCTCCTACGTTCATTTCAGGAAATAATCATTCCCCAACCATCCACAATGCCCTTGGTGCCTTGCCACAAGCTCTAAGGCGTGAGATGAAACACAGTTTCAGAATGAAGCAGGCAATCAGGAAATGACCGGTCATGGGCACAGAAAACATTAACTTCCCTACCTACTTCAGTGTTGCTCCACTACCCTATTTGTATGTATATACTGCAAAAAATTTCTCCCCCTTGATGCCCCTCAGAAACTGACACATCATTTATGTACAGAAACTTTGCACAGTCTATTCTTAAGCCACGATGTTAGAGAATCAGGGCTTTTTTTTCTTATCTTAGATGGAATTAACAGATGAAATTATCACCCCAAACAGCCATTTCTCAGAAATATTATGAGACATGCATTATGAGACTTAATACTGGAAAGGCTACTCAAATTTGCCATAAATCTTCCCATTTAAAAAAAATTGCAACACTTTTATGATTTATTTCAATTGCAATGGTATCAAGTTGACATTAGTCTTAGAACCTTTTTTCCGGATGTTAATATAACTGATTGCAGACATATATAAAGAATCAGGTCCTGGTATAAAAACATGTACACAAGTGAATGAATACATTTTATGAGTTTATTAACCATGAATTACTACTCTTTTTTTTCTCATTTAAACATCTTTGCTTTATTATTGCATCTCCTCTTTATTTAAAAATATTATCGTACCTCCTCTGTATTTAAAAATACCATTTTTAAAATAGCATACTGAACCCTGCCAACACAGGCCAGATGCTCAGGCCTGGGTGATGCGGCCTCCAGTCCTCCTGTTGCTGTGTGGCTGTCTGCTCGCATGTCAGATTATTTTACCCTATGCCCAGCCTTGCCTTGCAACTTCACATGTTCTCTTATACAGAACCACATTATCATCAACATCCAATAACCTAGGAAACTTTTTTCAATAAAGGGAACTTCCTGGAAGTTCAGAGCCTTCAAGTAAGCTGGTATTTGTTGTATATTCAAGGTTTTGTAAAGCCTTATATAACTATGACACGTTATCTTAAATGTTTTCTGTTGAATTACAAGAAAATTCAGTATGCTTAAAGAATGGTTTCCAAATATTACTCCCATGAGTTCATCTACTAAACCACCTTCCATTTCTGAGGCCCCTCAAAAATCTAAGAAGCTAATAATTATGAATTTTATACATGTTTTAAACTTTAAGAAGGTATTTATAAAATTTTCTTGGTCAACAATTGTTCCATGAGTTCATTATTCTTTGGAAACAGAAAAGATTTTAAAGCAAGCTTTACTAACATGAATTATTAGACCCTGAACATTGTGTTTCAGGGAGAGTGAGCTGAGATAGGAAAACGTTACCTTTGAAATGGACTGATAATAACCAAATTCATGGAAGGATGTATAAGCCAGATGCCAGTACACCCACCAAGGAAACCAAATACTTACATCCACTAAGTAATATACTTGTCTGTTGTGGGTATGTGTATCTACAGTGAGAGACAAGTTGTTATCAGCAGATTGCTTGGTAGGGATGGACGTGGAGAACAGAAAATTATGTGGATGATCTTTATTTTATGTTGGTATCATCAAGCAATGATACCATTTGTAACCTTTTGTAGACAGATTCTTGAGCTATTGAGTCAGAATCTTCTTTCTAATTAGAGATACAGTGAGATGTCATGATTGCATTTCATGTTTCAAGAACAGCTTCTCAATTTTCTTTCAGATATAGAATACATAATGGTTTATATTAGGGTTTTTAAAATTATTTCTGTGGTTTGGTTTGGTTTGGTTTGGTTTGGTTTGGTTTGGTTTTTACAAATACTTTCCAGCCAAGTACTGTACCCCTGTATCTCTTTTTGGAAATGATGCTAGTATCTTTCTGTACATGGCCGATCTTTTTCATTACATCAGTGGTTCTTTATTTTGTACTTATTTATTCATGTCTCAGATACTCTCAAAGATACAATAACATTAAAGACCTTTTCCTATAAAACCAACCATAGCACATCCACACAAAATTTCATACATTCTTTAAAGTGTTTGGCAAGAATCCTAAAGTTATTTCATGTACCACAGATGTGTCAAATTGGGGCTGTTCTGACCAGATCATACTTAATCTTATTATTTTCAGAATGAGACAAAATTTGGGGACAGAAAGGCAAACACACAGTTCGAGAGTTCGACTTTTATATAATTTACCAAATATAGTGCCAAGCCAATGCCTGCATGTCATCTGAAGGCAGATACAATTAGAGATGATATCTGGTCTAACTGCAAAGATGGCTTTGCTCATGTGGAGTGTGGAGGTAAGTGAGCAACACAGGGTTTTACCTACAATTCCCAGCAAAGAAAAAGGCTAGTTTTAATCTTCTTCCTGCTATTCCAAGCACAAGTTGTGCTTCATGATGATTCGCCTCCCTTGGGAATCTAGGAACAGAGATGGCAGATTTCATCCTATTCTATATAAAAACAGAAAACAAGCAGACACAATTTCTAAACAGATATAATTTTAACAATATGTCAGCAGACTGTATAGGTTCTCCTCCCCTGTTGTAATAATGAATCCTGTTTTTAGAAAGAACACAAAGGCTATGATGCATCTTGTTTAAGAAAAATAAGCAATAGTTACTATCCCATTTATTTCCCAAGAAATGCTCATTTCTGAAGATCTCTGGGCCCATGCAGGAGAATTTTCTGAGTGTGCCATGATGGTACTCCCTCATGTAGGTCAATATTTCTAATTTCACTCAGACAGTAGACTTAATGTCAAATTTGGGGGCTATCTTATTGCCATCCTTTCACTTCCTCTCATTTTCCTTTTATTAAAAACTATTAGTGATATGTGAATATATAACTTAATTTTTTAATGGTGCCTAATATCCAAATACTTAAATTAACATTTCAGATGTTTCAGATTATTCAAAGAATTACTAATAAACTATATATTTCTCTTCCCCTAAGATAAAATTAAACTAAAATTCATAATACATAAAGCCATGGGGATGAGCATGTTGTACCAGGGGATGAGACACATTGGTAACTTACTTGTAAATGCTTTTTAGTGGGCATAGTGCTGGGTTTCTCTGCCTCCATGTTCCCTGTCATACTGTCTCATTTACAAATTATCGATCCACACTTCAGTGTATTTGGTAACTTGTACCTGTATCTCATCAACTTCATTTGTTTGGTGGTTAATTCTTAGACATCTTTTCTCCCAGAGGGTCGGAAAGTGATCCTCTCTCCATTCCACACTTCCACTGGATCTGGCTTGCTATCCTTTTAAAATTTGATTTGCTTCTCTTCCTTTTAGCCTGGTAGACATACCATTTTTCAGGCATACTTTTTGTCTGGGAAAAGTAGAGGATTCTGTTCACCTCTATATTTGCCTGCCTGGACATCTACTAGATTGAACTACATGAAACTGACCTACTTTTCAGATAAAACATGGTAAAATGTTGGCCATTTAATATGATCTATCTATAATCTGTCACATATATTTGGAAAAAAATTGAGGAATTTTGTGAGACAAATGTAGGACAAATGCTTGATGCATAAGGGCTTTTTTACATGCTCTTTATTAGTCTTCTTATCATTCTTATTTTAAACTAGTTGTGTGCTGTCTGTAGGAAGAGCCTGATGCAGTACCACAGATATCCTTTTGAAGTGTGTGTGTGTAATACTTAGATAGCCATTTTATACTGAGATCTCTGGGGATATAATTTAACACCCTTTAGTCATCTACACTTATTTTTAAATCACCATATTTGCACATTTATCATCCCCAGGCTACTTGTTCTATGATATTTATACTCAGTCATGTTAACAAACCAATGTTATCTTCTTTACAATAACATCCCCCAGGACAAACACTTTCTTAAAAAAATAAGTCCCAAGGAAATTTAAAGATACAATATTAGGTATTTTAAAGCATCATAATGCAAACCTATCAAACATTCTAGCTTATCATTACTTCAGTTCAAATTTGCATGGATCAAATCTGTAGGCAAAATCTTCAGATCCCTTTTGAATTATCCCCATGTTCTTAAGCTCTCTTTATGTCATTATACTTAAAAAATATATCAGTCTCAAAGGATACAGAAAGAGAATAAATTTTCTCACAGGAAGGGATTAAAGATGGCGTCATGAGAGGTGAGACACAGGCTTCCTCCTAAAACCACATATAATATGAAAATATAATTCATACAACTAATCCTGAAAGAGCAACAGGAAAGAGGACTGCGCCAGACTGCATACACCTGGAGAAAAGAGAGACCTCACAGAACAGGGTAATGTACCAAAGCTGTGGCCTGGTGGGACCCAAGCCATTCCCCCACCCCAGCTCACTGGCGGGAGGAAGAGAAACAAAGCAGGAAGGGAGTGGAAGCCTGGAACTGCTGAATACCAAACTACGGAGGTCTGCTCTGGGAGCACAAGCCTACATTTCATGGTGCTTGCATGATACTCTCATGATTACGGGGTTGGAAAGCTAAGACAGTCAGAATTCCTGGGGAGACTGAGATTCCAGACACTTTTGGAAAGCAGGGATCCAGATCCAGCTGCTCTGGGACAAAAAGAAGGCAGGCAGTGTGAGAGACTTCCTAACAAGGAAGCCCTTAGCAAGAGGGCGGCTAAAGGGGCAAGGATTGCACAGAGCTTACAGCTCAGGAGAGAGGACAGATAGACAAAGTTGTCCAGCTGCACTCTGCCCAGCAGGTTGGGAGCTTTGCCATATAGACTCTCATATTTAAGGAGGAAAAAGAAATCTTCCTCCTTAGATGATCTTCAGGTGCTCCATCTCCCTGGATGGCTACACAGCTCCAAGGACGCCCACCAAGATATGCAGCCTACTGCGCCTTTCTCCCTGCCAGCCCCACCTGGCTTGCAAACCGGCAAACCCTACCCTGGTGTTAGGCCAGCCAGAGGGAAGCTCTGTCTACAGCAACTATTAACGCAAAGCATAGAGGCTTATACCTCTGTGCTCAGCCCCTGGTTCAGGCATTGGAAACAGGTATACCAGCCAGGAAGCAGGAAACAGCTCTTTCCTCTCCCCAGGCACCAATAACACTCCAATATGAACCCCGACATTGCTTCAAGGGCTGAGCAGATCCCGGGAGTAGAGCTTCTGGGGACTAGAGGGCACCATATACAAATACAAAACGCCAAAGGAATCTGGTTCAGAGTAAAATTATTAATACCATTCCTGAGAAAGATTTAAATGACATTGACCTCATGACTCTTCCTGAAAGGGAGTTCAAAATAAAAATGATTAACATGCTCATGGTGGTACAGAAAGATATTCAAGAACTCAGGAAGGAATTACGGTCAGAGATCCAATCATTGAAGAGCACAATAGACGGTATTAAAAGCAGATTGGATACAGTGGAGGAGACATTAAATAAAATAGAAATTAGAGAAGAGGAATACAAAGAAGCTGAGGAACAGGGAGAAAAATGGATCTGTAAGAATGAAATAATATTGAGAGAACTATGTGACCAATCCAAACGGAACAATATTTGCATTATAGGGGTACCTGAAGAAGAAGAGAGAGAAAAATGGATGGAAAGAGTACTTGAGGAGGTAATTGCTGAAAACTTCCCCAATCTGGGGAAGGAGATCATCTCCCAGGGCACGGAAATGCACAGATCTTCCAACACAAGGGACCCAAGGAAGAAAACGCCAAGACAAATAGTAATTAAAATGGCAAAGATCAAGGATAAGGACAGACTATTAAAAGCAGCCAGAGAGAGAAATAAGATCACATAAAAAGGAAAGCCCATCAGGTTATCATCAGACTTCTCAGCAGAAACCTTACAGGCCGGAAGGGAGTGGCATGATGTATTTAACACATGAAACAGAAGGGCCTTGACCAACAATATGTTACCCAGAAAGATTATCATTTAAATTTGAAGGAGGGATTAAACAATTTCCAGATAAGCAAAAGCTGAGAGAATTTACATCCCACAAACCATATCTACACTGTATTTTGGAGGGACTGCTATAGATGGAAGTGTTCCTAAGGTTTAATAGCTGTCACCAGAGGTAAAAAAAAAAAAAAACACATGAAAGAAAGTAGAACAGCTAATTACTAATCAAATGCAAAAAATAAAAAAACTATCTCCAAAGTAAATCAAGGGATAGACAAAGAGTACAGAATATGATACCTAATATATAAAGAATGGAGGAGGAAGAAAAAGGAGGAAAAAAAATAACCTTTAGATAGTGTTTGTAATAGTATATTAAGTGAGTTAAGTTAGACTCTTAGATAGTAATAAAGTTAACCTTGAACCTTTGGTAACCACAAATCTAAAGCCTGCAATGGCAATAAGTACATACCTATAAATAATCACCCTCAATGTAAATGGACTGAATGCACCAATCAAAAGACATAGAATTATTGAATGGGTAAAAAAACAAGACCCATCTATATGCTGCCTACAAGAGACTCACTTTAAACCCAAAGACATACACAGACTGAAAGTGAAGGAATGGAAAAAGATATTGCATGCAAATAACAGGGAGAAAAAAGCTGGAGTTGCAGTACTTGTATCAGACAAAATAGACTTCAAAACAAAGAATGTCACAGGAGACAAAGAAGGACATTACATAATGATAAAAGGGTCAATCCAACAAGAAGATATAACCATTATAAATATGTATGCACCCAACATAGGAGCACCTACCTATGTGAAACAAATACTAACAGAATTAAAAGAAGAAATAGAATGCAATGCATTCATTCTAGGAGACTTCAACACTCCACTCACTCTGAAGGACAGATGAATCAGACAGAAAATAAGTAAGGAGACAGAGGCACTGAACAACACAATAGAACAGATGGACCTAACAGACATCTATAGAACTCTACACCCAGAAGCAGCAGAATACACATTGTTCTCAAGTGCACATGAAACATTTTCAAGAATAGATCATATACTAGGCCACAAAAAGAGCCTTGGTAAATTCAAAAAGATTGAAATTGTACCAAGCAGTTTTGCAGACCACAAAGATATGAAACAAGAAATAAATTAGGCAAAGAAAATGAAAAATCCCACAAACACATGGAGGCTTCACAACATGATCCCAAATAATCAATGGATCAATGACTAAATAAAAATAGAGATCAAGCAATATTTGGAGACAAATGACAAGAATAATTCAACACCGCAAAATCTGTGGGATGCAGCAAAGGCCATGCTAAGAGGAAAGTATATTGCAATACAGGCCTACCTTAGGAAAGAAGAACAATCTCATATGAGCAGTCTAAACTCACAATTAACGAAACAAGAAAAAGAAGAACAAATGCGGCCCAAAATCAGTAGAAGGAGGGACATAATAAAGATTAGACCATAAATAAATAAAATGTAGAAGAATAAAACAATAGAAAGAATCAATAAAAGCAAGAGGTGGTTCTTCAAGAAAATAAGGAAAATAGATAAAGCTTATCAAGAAAAAAAGAGAGTCTACTCACATAAACAGAATCAGAAATGAGAAAGGAAAAATCACGACGGACACCACAGAAATACAAAGAATTATTAGAGAATACTATGAAAACTTATATGGTAAAAAACTGGATAACATAGAAGAAATGGACAACTTTCTAGAAAAATACAACCTTCCAAGGCTGACCCAGAAAGAAACAGAAAATCTGAACAGACCAATTACCAGCAAAAAAATTGAACTGGTAATCAAAAACTTACCTAAGAACAAAACGCCTGGGTCAGATGGCTTCACTGCTGAATTTTATCAAACATTTAGTGAAGACCTAATACCCATCCTCCTTAATGCTTTCCAAAGAGAAGAATAAGGGGAAATACTTCCAAACTCATTCTATGAGGCCAGCATCACTCTAATACCAAAACCAGGCAAAGGCACCACAGAAAAAGAAAATTACAGACCAATATCCCTGATGAACATAGATGCAAAAATACTCAACAAAATATTAGCAAACCAAATTCAAAAATATATCAAAAAGATCATCCATCATGATCAAGTAAGATTTATTCCAGGGACGCAGGGATGGTACAACATTCGAAAATCCATCAACGTCATCCACCACATCAACAAAAAGAAGGACAAAAACCACATGATTATCTCCATAGAGGCTGAAAAACCATTTGACAAAATTCAACATCCATTCATGATAAAAACTCTCAACAAAACAGGTATAGAGGGGAACTACCTCAATATAATAAAGGCCATGTATGACAAACCCACAGCCAACATTATACTTAACAGCGAGAAGCTGAAAGCTTTTCTTTAAGATCGGAAACAAGACAAGGATGCCCACTCTTCCCACTTCTATTCAACATAGTACTGGAGGTCCTAGCCATGGCAATCAGACAACACAAAGAAATAAAAGGCATCCAGATTGGCAAGGAAGAAGTTAAACTGTCCTTTTGCATATGACATGATATTGTACATAAAAAACCCTGAAGAATCCACTCCAAAACTACTAGATCTAATATCTGAATTCAGCAAAGTTACAGGATACAAAATTAATAACCAGAAATCTCTGGCATTCCTATACACTAACAAACTAGCAGAGAGAGAAATCAGGAAAACAATTCCATTCACAGTTGCATCAAAAAGAATAAAATGCCTAAGAATAAACCTAACCAAAGAAGTGAAAGCCCTATACTCTGAAAACAACAAGACACTTATGAAAGAAATTAAAGAAGATACCAATAAATGGAAACACATCCCATGCTCATAGATAGGAAGAATTAATATTGTCAAAATGGCCATCCTGCCTAAAGCAATCTACAGATTCGATGCAATTCCTATCAAAATACCAACAACATTCTTCAAAGAACTAGAGAAAATCATTCTCAAATTCATATGAACCAAAAAAGACCCCGGAGAGCCAAAGCAATCCTGAGAAGGAAGAATAAAGCTGAGGTATTATGCTCCCCAACTTCAAGCTCTACTACAAAGCCACAGTAATCAAGATAATTTGGTACTGGCACAAGAACAGACACATAGACCAATGGAACAGACTAGAGAGCCCTGATATAAACCCAACCATATATGGTCAATTAATATATGGTGAAGGAGCCATGGACACACAGTGGGGAAATGACAGCCTCTTCAACAGCTGGTGTTGGCACAACTGGACAGCTACATGCAAGAGAATGAAAATGGATTACTGTTTAACCCCACACACAAAAGAAAACTCAAAATGGATCAGGGACCTGAATATGAGTCATGAAACCATAAAACTCTTAGAAGACAACATAGGCAAAAATCTCCTGAGTATAATAAGCATGAGCAACTTCTTACTGAATGCATCTCCTCAAACAAGGGAAACAAAAGCAAAAATGAGCTCTGGGACTACATCAAACTAAAAAGCTTCTGTACAGCAAAGGACACTATCAACAGAACAAAAAGGCATCCTATAGTATGGGAGAATATATTTGTGAATGACCTATCCAACAAGGGGTTGACAACCAAAATATATAAAGAACTTACACGCCTCAACACCCAAAAAGTAAATAACCTGATTAAACATGGGTAGCGTATATTAAGAGACAGTTCTCCAAAGAAGAAATTCAGATGGCCAACAGGCACATGAAAAGATGCTCCACATCACTCATCATCAGGGAAATGCCAATTAAAACCACAATGAGATATCACCTCACACCAGTAAGGATGACCAGCATGCAAAAGACTAACAACAACAAATGTTGGCGAGGATGTGGAGAAAAGGGAACCCTCCTACACTGCTGGTGGGAATGCAAATTAGTTCAACCACTGTGCAAAGCAGTATGGAGGTTACTCAAAAAACTAAAAATAGAAATACCACTTGACCCAGGAATTCCACTCCTAGGCATTTACCCTAAGAATGCAGCAGTGCAGTTTGAAAAGACATATGCACCCCTATGTTTATTGTAGCACTATTTGCAATAGCCAAGAAATGGAAGCAACCTAAGTGTCCATCAGTAAATGAATGGATAAAGAAGTGGTACATATACACAATGGAATATTATTCAGCCATAAGAAGAAAACAAATCCTACCGTTTTTAACAACATGGATGGAGCTGGAGGATATTATGCTCAGTGAAATAAGCCAGGCAGAGAAAGACAAGTGCCAAATGATTTCCCTCATTTGTGGAGTATAACAATGAACAAAACTGAAGGAACAAAATAGTAGCAGACTCAGAGACTCCAAGAAGGAACTAGTGGTTACCAAAGGGGAGGGGTTAAGGAGGGTGGGTTGGGAGGATGAAAGAAGGGGATTGAGGGGTATTATGTTTAGTATACATGGTGTGGGGGATCACGGGGAAAACAGTGTAGCGTAGAGAAGGCAAATAGTGAATCTGTGTCATCTTACCACACCTGAGGACGGTGACTGCATTGGGGTATGGGTGGGGACTTGATAATATGGTAACCACATTGTTTTTTCATGTGAAACCTTCATAAGAGTGTTTATCTGTAATACCTTAATAAAAAAAATTATTTTCTGGAATTCCGGGAAGATGGCGGCATGAGCAGGGCAGCAGAAATCTCCTCCCAACACTATATTTATCTATGAAAATACAGCAAATACAACTATTCGTAAAAGAGAGACCAGATTACACAGGAAAGCGCACAGCATGCAGCTACACCTGAGAGGACTCGGCACCCCGTGAGGCGGGTAAGATACGGAGCTTGACCTGGCGGGACCCAAGCACTCACCCACCCCAGGGCACCAGCGGGAGGAGAGGATTCAGAACCAGGAGGGAGTGGAAGTACAGGCCCGTGAAATAACCAGCCTGGGTGATCTG